>CM002532.2:22167337-22767337 GCA_000338895.3 Oryza meridionalis | reverse complement strand
CTAAACCTGCACAAACCTTCCATCCCTCTAGCCGTTATATTGTCTATTGACACCGGCTAGAGAAGATACCAAACCTAGTCGTCATGCTTTAGCGACGACTAGCGAACACCCAAACCCTAGCTGATATTTATCTTACCTCGATATCGGCCTAGACAACTGAAACCTTAGTCAGCTTATTAACCAGACTCCCCACCAGCTATAATTTCAACCATTTACCCTCCAACTACCCATAGCCTATGCATGAAATACGAGTCGATATGCTATCCCATTTCAGCATCGACTCGAGAACAACTAAATCCTAGCCATTCTTCTACCAAAGTCCAACCTCGACCAATACTAGCCACATATCCACTAAACTAGTTAGATTATTAAGTATATCTCCTACTCTCCAAGAAACCAAAACCCACACAAGAAATATAAGCGACAACTGTTGCTTAATCTCCTATACACCTTAGCCTCCAACCCTTTAGAACCTGTATATAAAATATTAACCCAATAATCCCTATACCCTATAAAGGAGAAAGGTTATACCCTAAACCCTAGCCCTCTTAACCATTTGTCGTTTTCTTGTTATTCTATGGTTTTTATTGAATTTGGATCTTCCTCTTCTACAGTAGAGTCTGTTATATTTTGGATGGTAACCTGTGATATTTCAAGGATCAGATAATCAGGTTGCCTATCTTGGATTTATTTGCATTGGAGCAAGGCAAGTTATTATTCCTCCCCTTTGAGCATAATTAATCCTATATTCTATATCTGTATTATTCCATGCATTAGTCATTCATGATTTTGAATGCATAACCTGAACATAGCAAACCAGATATGCTAGCTTTGCTTAGCCTTGTCTAGTTAGATTATGCATAAAATTTAATAAACTTAGATTGGGACAGTACGGTAGAAATGGTTGATTTCTGGGCGGCTAGTACTGTTCCAACCGACATAAGACTGCCAAGTACATGTGAAGAACATACGAGTACGACCGCAATTCTCGTATGGGCATAGACCTAGCTGATTAAGTTATCTAGCAAAGTTGGTACCTCTGTATAGTGGTTCTTTTTAAGTCCTCGCGCAGGAGGTAAACTTATGCCGAGCAGGGCAATATTGTGATATTTACTGAGGCGCAGGTAAATATGTATTTGAGATAAATCATGCATGAATTGTTTGTGAACCCTGATTGCGATGACATGGTGTCATACAATCAGATCTCTCTAAAGACCTCGGGAACGCCAGAACTCCTCTCGCTGCTGATAACGTTACGTTCAGAGCGCATGGGGACTAAAGTTCATGGAACAGGTACCACTGATGTTAGTAACCGAAAAGCTTTGCCATGACAAGGCTAATGTGTTTGGCACGTCATGGATTGCGGGTAAAGCGTACATCTACTGCAGTATGAATATTCCTAAAACTATTTGAATAGTCATGCTCGCGGTTATCGGGCATTGGGACTCACAATGGCATCTTAGTTAGAAATATAATTTCAAACTTTATTAAATATTGTTGCATTTAAAACATTATAAACTTTCCTTCTACATTCTCTGCTTTCTGCAAGTAAGTCTAACCCCACTTAAATACTACTATTTCATGCATTCATTGTTGATTAATATAATAGCTTGTTGAGTACGTTGTACTCACCCTTGCTTCAACCCCTCATTTTCAGAGTCATTTTGGAGTTTTTGCCAAAGCCGGGAGTTCAATCATATAAGTTAGTCTTCTTCCAACTTAGTTCTCAAGTCTATATTAGTTAGATGGTTTAAGTCTATAGTAAAACCTTAGTGTTGAGTCATTCTATAGCAAAACAACAGAGTTGGGTCATCCTATAGCTTCTGCTGTTTTAGTTAGCCACAAGCTTGTAAATACCCTTATAAATTGTAATAATATCTTCTTTGAAACCTTGATCAAATGTATGTAATGAAAATCCAGATTGTTGAACCTGTATCAATCTACTGATTCAGGGCTTGATACAGTTAAACATGTCGGTTTCCAAATCATTAGTTTTGGGACCCGACAGCCTTCATCCTCCTTGTCTCTGGATTGGGGCGAGGAGCTCAGTGGCGGCATGCAGGGTTGTGGAAGGTGCTCAGTGGAAGTGACAACCTCAAGCTCGGCGGCGACGGGGCTCCTCAAGCAGCGGGTCATATCAACCGACGGTGAGGAGAGAAGCACCTGGACCGAGGCCGTTTGGCGACGAGCCGGCGGGTGCACGGGCTGGGCATCACCACGGTAGCGGACGTCTAGATAGACTACATGCAGTACCTCTCCCCGTCGTCCTCCTCACCCAAATCCAGTGGTTCCATGATCTAAAGCCATTCTTCTCTGCAATTCAACCAAGGGTAAATGCATGCCAAAATCCCAATCTTGGCATTGTCAATTCGGGAAATTTTTTTATATACAACTGAATTCGGAAATTGTATCTAATCCTTTGTTTATTTTCATATTTTTTTTGCAGCGGAATGTGATGAATTCTATGCGAATTCGGTCCTTGTCATCAGTGAATTTGGTGGCAACAACTATAATGCGCCCCTGTTTGCTGGAGAAGCCCTTGAGGATACAAGTTCATGGCGGATGTCATCTAGGCTATCTCTGATAGAGTTAAGGTAGATATCGCTTTGTTGTGTCGTCAATTTGTTCGTTGTCATGTCAAATCTGATTGCAGGCCATCTCCATTTGCTTCGTCTCCGCCATGATGGGGCTCCAGTGGCACAGGTCAGTGTCTTCCACTCTTCCCGGGAACTATCAAACTGACTAATTGTTTCATGTTATGGGTTGTTTGATGTAGGGGCAAGATACCATGGATCTTGGGGATTTAAACTCTTTAATTGCTAGGTACGTATTGCATTTATTCAGTTGGATCTTCCTTACCGTGGATCTTGCATGAAATTTTTGTTGGTAGGAGTGCATATCTTAATTACCAGATTGTGTTGTTTATTAGTTTGGATAATGGTCAAAGATTAAGGGAAAAATTAGCGTAGAAGAGAGAGTTTTACAAATTTTCGAATATTACATTTTAGGGAGTCACAATATAGTTAATTTTAAGTAGGAGGAATCAAGAAAGTGTCATGTGATTTAAAATAGAAAATTGCATTCTTGGAGAGAAGCGTACGTGGAATTGGTTAAAAACATGCACTTAGTCAAGCTGAGTGGTTTTTGTTACTGGTTTTTGCTTCTGGGGTATGCAGATTAGTGTTGGTTATATGATCTGTGAAACAAATACCTCATTTTTCATGTTTTCAGGAGTTCATTTTCCGGCTTGGACAAACTATCTGAATATTTGCTAAGTTTCACTTTTGGAAGGTAATTTTTTTTTCTTCATTGTATAAACAACTAAAATTCAATAAGCAGTTGGAAGTAATCACATTGTTGTTGGCTGGTGAATGTGATCTGTAGTTCATGAAAATCTATAGCATATCCATCCAAATATATCTGACAGCAGGACTAGCATTGTGCTGACAAGTAGAAAGAGAATTTTTATTTGTTGTTGCATACTTATCATGTCAAATATCAGGTTTTATTTGTTGTAATTGCTTACTGATCAGGTCAAACTTCTTTTTTTTTTCATGTAATAGTAAGAATGGAAGGAGATGAGTATTTCACTAGCTTGATGAATGAGAACAGCACTGCACTTGGTCGGGAACTTGAGTTGCTCTGAATAGCCAGCCAAAACTGCAGCCTTCACTGATCGTTGAAAGTACTCTGTCAATGCTTGTCATGGTTGGGTAGCAGCAATCTTGTATTATCTTAATACTAACTGGTTGCACTTGTAAATACCTTCAGAGATGAGCTAGCAAGCACTATCATGTAGCTGGTATATATGCATATTTTCTGCTTTTATTTGTTTACAAAACACATGTTTAGTTCGTTATTAGTTCAGAGCACTATTAACATAGCAGGAGGATTGGAGGAGGTTTGCGCACGTATTATCAGCTATTTGGATGAATCTGATATAAGTTTTTCAAGCTTCAAAATGATAATATAATGACATTAGTTAGAGCTGGTCTTTAGCAATGTATGAATCTATCTGAAGGCTACATAATTCAGTTTTATGTATAGAGGGAGTTTTAGAATACATTTCAGTGTGATAATTCTCTCCGGTACATTTCTTTTACACATATATTTATATTATTTGTAATATGATGTGTACTACTGCGAATATTGAGTATCGGTCTCAATGTTCCATGGAAACTCATCTCATGTAATATATTCACTTACGCGTGGTAAAGCCACGCGTGCTACTATTTGTGATCAGCTTCCTGCTCCTGCTCTCTCTCTTTCCTCAGGGAGTACATGGGCTAGTACGTCAGAGCTACAGAAGCATACCTCCCTAGTCCCTAATCTTTTTCGCACCTCAATCCCACATGTGACACGTGTATATTTTTAGTTGTAGCTAATGCATCATTTTCATCAAAGCTCCTACAACTTGTACCTACCCTAGTACAAACTCTTATAGGGAAAATTTTGGGAGGTACACAAGATGCTGTAGCCATGCATTTCTCACCCACCCACGTACTACACAATTTTTCACAATTTAACCCTTTGCAAAAGCTATTTTTACAAATGAACCACCACCAAAACTTATTTCAAAAATGACTTTTTTTTTTTCAGCACCAAATCATCTGGCACTGAACTTAGACACATCAACGCCACGTCAACTGGCGCTGAATGCCGTGCCACCGCGGATAGGAGACTAAGTCAGCGTGCCAATACATATTCAGCGCCACACTATTTGACGTTGAGTTGTCTAAGTTCAGCGCCACATGGCGCTGAACAAAAGGTCACTTTTGAAATAAGTTTTGGCGGCGGTTCATTTGTAAAAACAGTTTTCGCAAAGGGTCAAATTGTAAAAATTCTTGCATGTACTACTGGTCTGCAACTGTATTCATGTCTTTACACTAATGTGACCGTGAGAGAGAATGATAGAGAGAGATGAACATGTCTGTCGTTTTAATAGATCTCTTGGCTACAATCACATTACTCCATGTGATTAGCCATCAAATATATGTTGATTTTTTTAATTAATCTAACCACCTTGTTTCGTATGTCCGAAAATTAATCTATATATATCTGGTTTTATTCGGACATGATATATCAAGATGAATGTCCAATCACCACGCAAATACAATATAACCGATGTCCAAGAACGACATTGTGAAAATGATATATCATTTGGCATAAATTAAAATAAAAATACATGATTTTATTTTTACATATATATATATATATATGCTACATTGCAAAATATAATTTCATTAATCGACAAAGAAAATAATATACACTGCAATTTGTTGACACGGAAAATGAAATATAACGAAAATATCATTTTGAAAAATGATGTCTAAAAAAAAGATGTTGCAAAATGATAACATATAACTTGACATGTATTGAAATTAAAAAAAATCACATGTGTGTTATTTCCAAAATGGTCATGTATACTAAATTTCCATGGATAACAAGATAAAAGAAACAGTATTCAAATGGATGAGTAAATACTACTCTCTCTATTTCACAATATAAGTCATTTTAGCATTTACCACATTCATATTTATTAGCATCAATATAAATGTAGAAAATGTTAAAATGACTTCTATTATGAATCGGAGGGAGGACACGATATGTGGTCAACTACCTCTCACCTGTTCTTTCGCTCTCTTTCTTTGCTCACGAAGTACATGCCCATGTCAGAGCAACACATGCATTACGTACCTCCCTGACACTTTCTCGTGTAGACAATCTTCATTAGAGTGAAAGTAAGGTCCATTTAGAAAGCACGCATCTTGGAACGATTGAATGGTTGTGATTCGGGGTGCAGGTGAACCTCGGCTCATATATGCTTTTCCCTACACACAAAGTTCATCTCCACTCAATGTAGTTAATACTAATTCTCTCTTCTCTTATGAAGCTACACCACTTTAATTGTTTTTAGCCTTTGAATGATTCATCAAGGGTGTAAATTACATCTCTTCCACCAAAAGACACACCATACAACCAAATCATTTATATCCTTAGGATAATTGATAAAGGTACGAAAATATATAAACACATGAAAAAAATCATATAGTAGATAAGAAAGAAAATTTTAGAACTCGTATCTACTATATTATCACATAATAATTCTCCCGCAGCAACGCACGGGGTACCCATCTAGTTATATATATGTACGTGCGTTGCAACGCAATTGAGAGATACAAACATATAATGTTTTCTCTATGAGCTCTTCTCCGGTGCTCTCTACTTGTATACATCTCTTTTCATCCAAGGGTTAATATTTAATTATTTGTACTACCAACCCTATCATATGCAGTAGAACCTAGGATGGTATAATTGTCCACTGAAATAATAGTGTTAAATAATAAAATTTTAAATTTTAACACAATTAATTAGAAATCCTAGAGTTGTATTCATCCTTTTGGACGGTGTTTGTTCGTGAGTGGGCGGCGGCGGCGACATTCCACGCTGTTGCTATTCAAGTGAATCGATCGGCGGCGTTGTCGATCAATCAGCTGGCAATTTTGTATTACTGTGATTAATGTATTTTTTAGATAGTGGATTTAAATAAAATCCGGACTCTACATCTCAAGAGATGTACACAGCCACAGTCAAACAACGTCTAACTTAGGCTTACAAAAGAAAGTACAGAAAAACAAAAGCCACCAAAGGATGACAAGAAAACAAAAGAACCTCATTCGTCTGAGCCACAGAACTAAGCCTGTAGCCTTAATGTATAGCAGTTATCTTCTTCCAAACAAACAAATAGATATCGAGCCATTGAAATAATGTGTTGCTTCGCACCGCATCTGTTAAACAAACAGCCGGGGCAGTGGCGGCGGGGGAGGGGGTCACCGTCGGCCGTCAAGTGGGGCAGCTCTATATATACGATCTGATGAATAGATAAACCTAAATACCAACATTAACCCTAATCAATGAGTTAGTAAAATACTGATATGCCCTTATAAATTGACGATTGATTTTACCAACAGTATTAAGTATAATACTGTAAGTAGAGAGCACCAGAGTAATTTTCTTTTTCTATGCCCTTTATTCACAATGAGTTGGGTTTTTTTTTTCTATGCCCTTTCCGAGCGTTTTTAGATGAGGACGACGATGGTGTGTTTTTTTTATTAAATAACCCGCATAAGATAGTGCGATATTTCTATTGATAGAGCAAAAAAAAGTCTAGAAACTATAGTCAGGAAAAGAAAAAAAATTACAACCACACCACGCGTCTACGTTTGATCCTACTGCTAAAAATAGAGCAAGCACACAACACCCCCAAGGAATATATCTTCTAAACGACGCCTCCAAGGAGTAAAACGACGTTAAGTGCGCTGTTGCCGCCCGTCCGGGAGAACCAAGATGTGGTTTTCACCTAAAGGCCCCATTGGGAGAGGAGAGAAAACACAGCAACGCCCCAAGGGGAGAACGACGCCCGCAGGCGTCGCCGTTGCCAGCCCGAAGGCTAAGCTTTCGCCTATAGTTCCTACTCTCCCGCGCCAAAGTACATGTCAAATTCAGTAGAACAACCAGCTAAACCCCTTCGACGCGCAGCCACCGCGCCAACGTCTCGCCGCCGCCCGGCCATCAAAGAAGAGTCTCGTCCTCCAACGAGCTTCAGCTCCATCCACGTGGTTGGGTTGGAGAGGGAGAGGGTGAGAGAGAAGAATGGATCCCCTCTTCAACGTCCAACGTGACCATCCTACGGCGGCAAGCCGCCATCGCAAGAGGACAATCGCCTGGAATGAAGCTTGCCCAAGGCTTTAACGCCCCCCTTAGGGCAATGCCGTCGTCGCCGCCTCGACCAAGTTGCCCATGAATGGCTTGCCTAGTCGCATCGCCATCACCTCTGACCTCCCACCGCAACAGCCGTCGCCACGTCAACTCGCACCATCAACCGGGTCAACCTCCCGCAGCTGTCGGCGCCACCCGCGCCGGCCTCACGCTGCCGGCTGCACATTCTTCCCACTGCCACCGGCGGGCACCACCCGTGCTGGCCTCTTACTGCTGCCGTCCCAGCCCTCAACCGCCGGCGGGCGCAGCCAGCGGCTGTTGTCACGCCTAGAAATTTAGCCCAAATTTCCAGACTATTTTGTGTATTAATTCCCTGTCTAGGACCAGCCAGGGTACACAAAACGACAAGTAATAAACAGATCGAAATGTATATAAAGCGTAAATACTTACAGAAGAGGCTCTTAGTCCTCACACCAAAAAGAAAGCAGCAGCGGCGGAAAAAGGAGATCCTAGCGGGGCTTCAGCTCCACTCCACAGGCAAAACTCAACTGGGGTCTGAGCCTTGATCTTCTAACTTCGTCTTCAGCTCAGAAGCACTACACTTCTGAAAAGGGGGAACAATAGCAAGGCTAAGTACAACCACCGTACTCAGCAAGCCACACCAATGATGCAGACGTGCAAGCGGATTCAAGGATGGCTTGTGGCTATTTGCATAAAGGCGGTTGTAAAACATTTTATTGAGCAAAACAGTAAAACAGTTGAGTAATTAAGGTAATATTAAATCTCCACTAATCAACGCTACACCACGTTGAACAGGCCCAACCAACCCACCTGAACTACAGTGTATTGGGTCGATTTATTAAGTGTGAGACTAATCACGGTGAATCTGGTCGACCGTCCATAACCGCGGGCACGGCTATTCGAATAGTTTTATTCTGATCAGAGGTGTACAACTGTACCCACAAGACACAGCCCCACGACACGTTTCCGTGCGCCAGCATGCCACCACGACATACCGGAAAGAGGCCGTGACAGGACCCTTCGCATAACCCCCTCTAACCAAGCACATCACACCTCAGGTTTCACCCCCACTCCTCGCAAGGTAGCGGGCAGTCCCCTCTCGTGCCTAGGTGAATCCGGAAGCCGCATAGGCCGTCGCGGGGCCCATCCAAACTCCATCACGCCCACCCTTGCCTGGATGCGTCAGCTAGAAGAAAGCTACACTACAAGCCCAGCCGTTGCTCATGCTGGCTTGTGGTAAGTACGAGGAATTCTTCCAGGGCATCCCGCGAACCGATCTTTAATTGCCATGGGTGCGACTATCAAAACCATGCACCCACAGCCCACCATGTAGTGTATTTTAATTGGGTAATTACGACCAATGAAACATGGTCGGATGTCTCGAGCACACAGCTCGTTCTGATACTAGAAAGGTCTAATACTGCAATTATCCCATCGACTGAGCTAGTGGTAATTAAGCATGGCTAAGTATATAGTTCTAGCTAGGTCACATAAGTAACATGAGCTAGTCGATTTATTACCCAAGGTTGATAAAGGACGGTTATCAAGTAAACATGGCACAAGCGAGCAGATAGGTAAAGCCTGATCCCATGTAATTAGCAAAACATGCATATTTATTTGCAAACGGTAAAACATTTATTAATTAGGCTCAATATGCTCAAGGGGAATGTGTGACTTGCCTTGCTTCTTCAAAACAATCTTCCGAACTCTTTTCCTCACGACCGCGGGCTTCCGAAACGGCGGAAACTACACGCTGGCACGCAAAACGAGGAAAACACTAATAAAAACCAAGGAAACAGTACATAAAAAGTAAACAAACATGTAGAGCTCAATTTTAGAGGAATTTTGCAAGTTGAATGGCTCAATTCAGAGTTCGAATGAATTAGATATGAATTTTAGAAGGTTTTGGGCCATGAAATGAATTTCTATAATTATTAATGATTTATGACGTAATTATTAATTATTTTCTCAAAGGAAATGGACTCTGCTGACGTCATCAAGGGGGAGGGGCGGCGCCGGCAAGCGGGCCCCACCGGTCAGCGGCACAAGGGCACCGGTCCACCGTGGACCGGGACCACCGAGGCGGTCCACAGCCGGTCCACAGGAACTGACGGCCCAGATCGGCCCGAGCCGATTGGACGGCCACGGGCGGTGCGGCTGGGGCACGGCACGGCTCAAAGCCGGCCGGCCAAGTGATGGCGTTGGGCGGCGCGGCCACCGGCGGCGACGGCCGGTGACGGCACGGGGAGCGGCGGCGCAGCGCGTCAAAGGGAGACGGCATCCGGCTGCCCGGCACAGCCGGCAGCGGCGCGGGTGTAGAGCGCGGAGCGCGGCAGCGGCGACCCGGTCGGACGGCCACCGGCCACCGGCGGCGGCGCGTCGCGAGCAGGCCCGGGAGGTGGCCAACGAAGGGGAGGAAGGGGGAGATGGAGGGGAGTGCTCACCGAGCGGCACGACAGCGAAGGGGCGGCCGACGGCAAGGAACGGCGGCGGCGGGGCTCCTCGGGAAGACGGCGCGACGGAGCTCCCGTGACGGGCGTCGCTCGGGAAGGGGCGGACGGGCTCGGCCTCGATCGGCGACCGAGGGAGGTGGAGCTTTGGCGGATTTCCGGCAAAGAGGGCCAGCGGCCGAGGATCTCCCCGTCCTTGCGGAGTCGAGGGAGGCGATGGCGCGGGTCGGCGTGGACCGAAGCGGCGTTGCGACGCGGCTGGAGGTGGCAGTGGCGACGGAGAGAGGTGGTGCACGTGGCGGTGACGTTCCGGAGGCGGAATGGGAAAATGGAGTAGGGGCCGGGGTGGAGATCGACACGGCGGTGCCGATGGTGGTGTCGGTACGGCTCGGTGGTGGCTAGTGCGGCAGGAGGCGGCGGCTGGAGCACGCCGGTGAGTGGTGGGGAGAGGGAGCGCCGTGGGGAGGTGGTTCCGGCGACAAAATGGGGAAGCGAAGGGGATGCCGGGGTACAGAACGACGCGGCGAAGCCGCTGGTGGCGGTCGCGCGGAGCGGCGGCGGCAGGAGCAGCGATGGCGGCCAGCTGGAGGGTCGCCGGCGAGCGGCGGCGAGAGGTGCGATGGTGGCGGGGTGGTTTTCGTGCACGGGAGGGCTCGGGAGAGAGGGGAAAATGGAGAGGGGAGACCGGGGAGTGTTTTTATTAGGGAGGGGGAGGTCGGACCGAGTCCGGGAGAGGCGAAGTCGTGGCGGCAACTGCCGGCGGCGTGGGCGGCATCGTGGGGTGTGGGTGGCGGTTTTGAAGGGGAGAGGTGGGCGATGAGGAGGACGTGGGGAGGCGGGGTCCCACGGCCGGTGGGCTCGCGCGCGGGGGTGGAGGAGGAGGGCGGGAATGGCGGCGTCGTGGGGTGGCTCGGGCGGCCATGGCGGCGGTTGGAGCCGGAGGAAGGGGATGACAGGTGGGGCCTCGGGTCCCACCTGTCGGAGAGAGAAAGGGAGGGGAAAACGGGAGAGGGAAGAAAAACGGACTTGTGAAGGGGGAGCGAGCTGGGCCGACGGACCGAGAGGGGAAAGGAGGGGAGGGAGGCGGCCTGGCCGGAGGGGAAGGGAGGAAGGTGAGGGTTGGGCCGAAAGCGGCCCAAAGGGAGAAGAGGGAAATTAACTTGTTTTCTTTTTATTTAAATTGATAAAATGAACTTCGTATGGTTAAAATTGTTTATTGAGCTTCGAAAATGACGGGAAATTTCATAGAGTATTTTAGGGCACAAAGAATATTATAAAATATTCTCAGCCAATGATTTTTAAAGGAAATTTTAATTTCCCCAATAATTTCACTTGATTAAAATGCTTTAATTTTTATTTAATTTCTAGAAAATGCATTATTTAATAATTTTTAATCCCGACCAAAAATCGGGGCGTTACAGCTGCCGTCCTCACGCCCAGCCCCCGCCTCCGTCGTCGTCGTCCTCCTAACTATCTCCTCCGTCGCCAGCCTCCTGCATCCGCCACCATCCCTGCGCCGACGATGGCACGCATCGGACTCCATCACTGGCCTCCCACCACGGTTGCCGTCTCCGCACAGGCGAGGGCGCGCCAACCCCTACCTCTCCTTGGCAAACCGTGGCATCGACGCTTCCAGCCGGGAGGGCGGCGGATCTGGCCAATGGGTGCCGGATCCAGCCATCCTCATCGCCAGACCGAGGGTCGCCGTCCCCCGCGACTCCCGCCAGTGGGAGCACCAGATCCAGCCAAGGGAGGGCCGGATCTGTGCTCGACAGCGCCAGAACTGGACGCCATCGCCGACGCCTCGCTCCCGTCGTCCGGTCTCTTCGGCGCCCCAACCGCCTTGACCACGAGCGAGGGAGAGGGGAAGCCCCGCGCTGCCTTAGCCTGGCTTTGTCGGCGGCTAGGCGGGGGAGAGCAGGGGAATGGAGGGGGCGACACAGCTCGGTTCGCCGCCCGCATAACGCTTGGGGCGGAGCGACCGGGGGCAAAAGAAGAGAGACCGTTTGTGCTGACAGTGTGTTGTAAGGGGAAGGGCTAATGGGCGGGTGATCACCCATGGCGATCGGGCTCCCTCGTCCACCTAACGCGCACACGCGTCCCCCTTGCTCCCCTTCCTACCGCACCATGAATTTCAAACCATTTAATAAAACAAGTTAGAAAAAAAAGGAAATAGAAAAAAATCTAATACCCTTAAAATATATTAATGTGTATAGATTTTATACTTGTAAATATATAGAGTAAACTTCGTATGTATAAACTTTATATATAGAAATATTCTATATAAATGATATTTTAATTTGAATTTAAATCGGGTATATAAACTATTGGTAAATAAATTTCAGATGTGTAAACATTAGGTATATAAACTTAACCGAAAAGAAAAACTATATCTCTTCTGTACTATTATAAAAATTGAAGATGTTTCCGCTAAAATTTTGGTACGTCATCTGTTTTTTAGTTAGTTTTTATTTGACTATAAATCATCTGTATCTAATTTGACGTGAGCCCAAATAACTAATACACCCCTCCTAGCTCAATCCAAGCGGTCCACACCATCCCACCGCTCCGTCCAGTGCGTCTCCACTCGGAGGGGAAACGGCGCCGGGTCAGACTCGGCCTCCAGCTGGAGGTTGCAGAAAGAGTACTGTAGCGAGGGGGACGAATGATGAACTTTCAGCATCTTGGGCCGGTTGCAGGAGGAAGCCAAATCAGACTTAGCAGAGGAAAGGCCGGCTGAAAGAGAAAGGAAGAATGGGCCGAGAGTTAAAGTGGACTTTTCCTGTTTCGGCCCGAAAAGGAAACTGGGATATTTATTTGGTTTTCATTTAAATTAATCAATGAAATGATCTTTTAATTGTTAAAAAATACTTCCAATGCTCAAATAACTTCAAGATAACTTCTGGAAATACTTGGACACTCGAAGTATTTAAAAACAATTATAACTAGATCACTTAATGATTAATTTATTATTTAAATAATTACTGAATTGTTCTTTGTGCTATTAAAATTAGTAATTGAGTTCTGAAAAATCCAAGAAAATTCCAGAGTGTGTAATGAATCATGGATAATTTAATATAAGAAATTAAATCCATCCATACTTTATATTTAGAAAATTATATTTATCGCATTTAACTTTACTTGTAAATTAATGAAATTAATGTAAATTCTAGGATAATTTATTAAATAGTTTATATATCCATGAAACGAAAATCAGGGTGTGATACTGTATGACCCAGGGTGTTGCATGGCACTAGAATTGGAGTTGGTTGAGTAAGTTGAGTTGTAGTTTAGAAAAGAAAGTGAATGCACAGAAATGGAGGTATTGTCTCGGACAATACGCTCCAAATCAGAATTGTGACAAGTCGTTGCGAAGCAACCTGTGGAGTGGGTTGACACGTGAGTCTCTTCCCAACAATTGTGGTGAGTTGTTGCAAAGCAACCCACGGAATGAATTGAGGCGTGAGCCTTTTTCCGATAACTTAAAGAGCACACTTATTTTGCAAAATAAAACCAAACCTTTCTTTGATAGTCCTTGCATATATACCACATAGTTTCCGCGACTTGCTGAGTACCCAGTGTACTTGCCCTTGCCATTTCTTACTAAAAGAAATAATCAGAAAACGAGGTAAAAAAGGTGGTAAAGATGCAGAAAACTAGGGAATAGGTGGATGAATGGAGAGAGAAGATATGTAATTGAATGAAAATTTATTTTGAAGAAATAACCCATTGAGTATATAGTTCCCATATATAGTGTTATATAATAGTTTATGGGTTCGGATTAGCATAAGGGAGTGTAGAGTGTAGAGCTCGGGACACAAGGAATAGAGAGTCGCTATTTAGGAATAAAGCATGTAGACTGCAAAGACTTGTCATCATTAGATTCTCAAAAAAAAAAAAAAAGCTGCACTCTTTTGTGCGGTTGCATACAGTGGTGCTTGTGCGATCAATAATTCAACATGGTGGTGGTCACGGAAGGGAGCAAATTAAATATGCACTACTAGAGAGAGAACTTGTCTTTCATCTTTTATGCTAGTCCCTAAACACAAATATACCGGATATATTAAGAACGGTACTAAATATGTTTTATACCGATTCTAAAAACCCAAGTCCCTAAAAATATTATTAGTTCTGGTCAACAATGTATTTTTAATACCGGTTGCTAACACCAACCGGCATCTTTAGTATTGATTGGTAACACCAACCGTGTAGTGTTACCAAATCGGTACTAAGTATATCTCGAGGGTTAGTTAAAAAGAAAACATCTCACTCCAAGTTAGATGTGTGTAATAGGTGGAATGATACCGTGCGTGAGGGTTGAGGTGAGAGATCTTGAATTTGAATCCCACATCCCACATATTTTTTCTTTGGTATAGGTTTTGCTTTAGTGTATATTGGCGAATCCTTTAGTATACATCGGTGGAGGTGAGAGATCTTAAGTTCGAATTCCACGTCCTACATTTTTTTTTGCTTTAGTATATATATTTAGTACCGGTTTTTTCAATCGGTACTAAATATCAAGATCTTTAGTCCGGTTTCCTTGTCTCGGTTGCTAAAACCGGTAATAAAGGGGTTTACGAACCAGACATCCCACATTTTACTTTTCTTTAGTATATATATTTAGTACCGGTTTCTTCAATTGGTACTAAATATCAAGATCTTTGGTTCCAGTTTTCTTGTTTCGATTGCTACAACCGAAATAAAGGGGATTACGAACCGGTAGTAAATAACCGTTCTCTAGCATTGATGCATGCAAGGTTAATTAGCTTGGGACACGAATAATCCCCTCATAAGTAGTTATTTTGTTTTTTAAAGACTGTGATCAACTATTACTTTATTATAATATAATTTGTTTGAAGTAAAAATGATGTTATTAAATTCATCTTCAAAAGTAATTTTGGATGATTATATTTTTACATCATATATAAATAATAGAGTAAAGTGTACGGGCGATCCTTAAACTTGTAGGGGTGTGTTATCTAGGTCGCTAAACTCTCAAAATGCATATTTAAGTCTCAGAACTTGTCATAGTATGTCATCTAGCTCCTAAATCGCCACAACCCCTTCAGAATCCTACGTGGCGTTGATGTGGCATGCCACATGGACATGACATGTATCATTTTGACTAGCAAATGGGAAATGGGACCCATTTTTTATTTTTTATTTTCTTTTTTTTTCTATTTTCCCCCTTTCTTCTCCTTTCTATGTGACCCGAGCAGAAGAAAGGAAAAAAATAAGAATGAGAAGAAAACGAAAAAGGAAAAGGAAAGTAGAAAAAAAAAGAGAAAATGACACGTCATGTTCATGTGGCTTACCACATCAGCGCCACGTAGATCCTAGAGAGGATGTGTCGATTTGGGACCTAGGTGATACACTTTGACAAGTTTAGAGACCTGAATATGCATTTTGAGAGTTTAGGGACATATATGATATAACCCTACAAATTTAAGGACCGCTAATACACTTTACTCTAAATAATATATTATTGAAGTAATTGTTGGTCAAAGCCTTACCTTCATAAAACAAAACGCCATGTATTTTAAAACAGAGGGAGCAGCACAGACAAATAATGTTGTAAAAGACGTCAGATACGTGAATCTCTCCTCCTTAAGGCCGGTTTCGTTTGTGCCTCCGGAACGAAAAACGGAATAGCTTATTATACATAATTAATTAAGTATTAGCTAAAATTAATTTGAAAAATAGATTAATATGATTTTTAAGTAACTTTTTTATAGAAATTTTACAAAAACACACTGTTTAGTAGTTTAAAAAACGTATGCGTGGAAAATAAGAGAGAGGGGTTGAAAACAAAGGGTGCCGAACACATCCTAAGAATATAATGTTGTATCGTGAAGAATGGGTATGCACTGTATGCGAAACGCACGCAAAGCTTGGGATTTGTACTGTACTGTGCCTTAAGAAAAAGGAAAAGAGACTGAGACATGCATCTGAGGAATATATTAACAAAGCAAGCGCCTGAAAGCCTAGAATATGACCACAGACACGCAAAGGCAGCATCAACCGTACTCCCTCCGTTTCACAATGTAAGTCATTTTAGCATTTCTTATGTTTATGTTGATGTTAATGAATTTAGATAGATATATATATGTCTAGATTCATTAACATCAATATGAATATGGGAAATGCTAGAATGACTTATATTGTGAAACGGAGGAAGTACCTAATTAGGTCATTCCCAACCCAATGATTAAGATGATGTCCATACATTAAATAAGCTGCTATCCAGGATAAAAAATAATGTGACAGGTGAATAAATGAGGAAAAAAGAAGGAAACCATGTCTTGTAGGAGACATGGTTTCTACACAACATCTAAAACATCATGTGAGATAAGTAGCATTAAATTTAAGTATGTAATAGTGGTGATTGTATTAGAAGAGTAGTGTCTAGTACTAGTTTCTTGATGACGTGGAGTTTATAAAAACTATGTCTAGTGTCTTGGGTTGGGAATAGCCTTAAGGCTGTGTTCTTACCCAAGTTTCCCAACTCATCTCTATCGTTTTCCGTGCACACGCTTTTCAAACCGCTAAACGGTGTATTTTTTGCAAAAAAGTTTCTATACAAAAGTTGATTAAAAAGTCATATTGATCTATTTTTGAAAAAAATAGCTAATACCTAATTAATCACGTGCTAATGTACTGTTCCGTTTTTTGCGCGCACTATGTTCTTTGTTCTGGTTGGGATGCTGCTCCAGCGAACACAGCCTAAGGCCAGGAACAAAGTTATTTCGTGCTGCGCAAACATATACAGGGTAACGATCACTACTGGAGAAGTGATCTTTGGAGGGTCGGGCGATTTCCACAATAGTCCCGGTTCTTAAAAAAACCGGGACTAAAGATTGTTTTTAGTCATGGTTAAAAAAATTTTGATCTTTAGTCCCGGTTGGCACTAAAGATTATTTTTAGTCCCGGTTCATCCCAGGTCAGAGGCATGTCAGGGGGCTGAGTATCTTTACTCCGGTTGTAGTTACCAACCGGGACATGTCAGAGGCATGCCAAGGGGCTGAGTATCTTTACTCCCGGTTGGAGTTACCAACTAAGACTAAAGATTACCACTTTACTCCCGGTTGATGATCATCTAGATCTTTAGTCCCAGTTGATAGTACCAACCGGGACTAAAGTGGTAATTTTTAGTCCCGGTTGGTAACTTCAACCGGGAGTAAATATTTTCTCCTATCTCTGATCGATTAAGTCACGGATAAGATATTTAGATAAGATCGGATCATCTCCTCCTCTCCTCCTCCCCTCGGATCCGATCCCCTCTCCTTCCTCCTCCTCTCCCCTCTCCTCCTCCTCCCCTCTTCTCCCCCTCCCCTTCCCATCCGGTGGCGGCGGCTAGGCGGCCAGCGGGCGGCACCCGGCGGGGCCGTGCCCCGCGGAGGCCGACCGAGGCGCGCGGCGGCCGGCGCGCATGCGAGGCGTCCGACAGTGTTCTTTTTTTTTCTTTTTTTGATAATTTGTGATGTATAGTTTCTTTTTTCCAGAGTTTGTGATTCATTGTATATATCTGAGATGTATAATCTGTTGTGTGTTTGATTTGTGTGTAATTTTTATAAGGATTTTTGATGTATTTGATTTAACTTAGCCTCTGTGATGTGAATGATTTGGGATTTGGATTTATGATGTAAATGATTTGGGATTTGGGATTTGTGATGTGAATGATTTGGGATGTTATTTTGATTTGGGGATTTGAGGATTTGGGGTTTGATTTAGGATATGCATCCCACCAAATTTGGGAGAAAATACAGGGATTAACCCTGGCAAGTAGCAAAGAAACAATAAAAATAAAAAGAAAAGAGGACCAACCGGGACGTGGCTCTGCCATCTTTAGTCCTGGTTGGTACTAAAGATGTCAGTCTTTAGTTCCGGATTCTTTCTTCCGGTTCGCTACCCGGGAGTAAAGGGGTTGCGAACCGGGAGAGATGTGGAGTTCTCCAGTAGTGGATCGACTAATTTGTCTTTTCTATTTTTTTCTATACTCCTTCCATTTTAAAGTATAAAATGTTTGATTTATCTTTTTCATGATCTCCAAAATACAACAGAAAATTTTGTATTTAAATTTTTTACAAAATCTAGAAAAATCCAATAATTAAATTCTATCTATCTATTCCTACATTTGACAATCGGGTGGAGCTCCAACATTAATCACAAAAAAAATTGACCATTGGTTACTTGGATAGAATTTTCATGACCGTAGATTGTATTAGCAGCTAGGAATTTGTCTCCAATAAATATGCAATTGAATATATCATGGGCTGGTTATTAGTTTTTATTACTCCGGGTTCATTAATTTTATATATCCTAGAATTTAATAATTCTTAGATTCGAAATAAACAAATATAAAATTGTACCTAACATGGACTCCCAATCTAGTAGTTTATAACTTTATTTCCAAAATTCAAAATTAAGAATTATTGAGTTGTAATTGACGTGGACCTTTCTTTTAATCTAAGTCACAGTAATTTGAAAAAAAAAGAAATTGTATTTAGCATGCGATGAAAAATTTAGTATTTGTAACATTAAACAATAGCAATGTGTGCATAGTACGGGTAGGCGAGTAGATAGTGCTTATTAAGGCGAATTTACACCTGCCATTTTTATAATTTTAGAACAAGAATTGTACAATATTGATTGTTGAAAGTATCAAAACTTCTACTAAATATTATCTTAAATGTCAAATCTTAAATGTCAAATGTTTATGACTGGAGGGAGTATCTACTAATTGCCAACTTGCGCATTGCAGACGACTATATATATCATTATTAATATTGGTAGTATTAAAAATTAATCATATGGTAAATACATTGGTTACTAAATTTAGTTGAATGTTGTCTGCAAACATTGTTATATAGTTCTTGTAGTTTCAAACTTTCAATAATCAAAATAAGTAGTTACCCACTTACATATATTTATATATTTTTAGATAATGGATAAACGGAAAGCTGTGTCAAATACACACAAAGCCCAATGGAACATTATTACCAATGGTTTATACTAAGCGGAGTTAAAAATGAATAAAGCAATAGAAACAATATAATATCTTAATTTGTTAATTTAATAATGTGGAATTAATGAATGCCTGTTAATTTGTAGTCACATTGCAGTCTCGGTTTATTAGTACTTTTCTTAATTTAACCTAGAAATATATAATTAAATAGTCTTGAGTTGTAGTACTTGGTTTTGACTTTTTTTTGGAAGTATTACTCCCTTCATTTCAATATATAACACATATTTTGTTTGATTACATCAATACTTTGGTGAACAATTTCCATTAGGATACAACTTTTGTGAGACAAAATTAAATTTATTAGACTTGTATTCATAAGTACTTAATTACTTAATATGTCCTGTATGCTCACCCTTTTCAGGACATATCCAGTGAAAATGAGCTAATTGTTAAAAACTCATGAAAATCATACCTAAAATTTTTGCAAATTCATGAAAAAAATATTAGAGATAGGTGTAGATACGAAATACATTCTCACCAAATTTCAAATCCAAATTCAACTTCGTTTAAGAGAAAAAAAAAGACAAATCTCGGGTAGCACCTATCTCTAACTTTTTTTAATGAATTTACAAAAATTTTAGGTATAATTTTCACGAGGTTCTAACACTTAGCTCATTTTCACCTGATATGTCATGTATGCTTTTGGCCCCATTCATTTCTGCTAATGGATTGGATGAAATTTTTCATCTTCATGACACGCTTTTAAAACTACTAAACGACGTGTTTCGTGTGAGAACTTTCTATATAGAAGTTGCTCTAAAATATCATATAAATCTATTTTTCAAGTTTAGAATAATTAAAACTCAATTAATTATATGTTAATATCATCTTGTTTTACGTGAGACACTTAATAACCATCTACAACACAAAACAACCCCACCTTTATATAACATAAATATTGTCCTAATAAACTAATTATTGATAAAGTCTTGATCTAACGAAAATATATGCCTTATATTTTAAAGCAAAGGAAGTGTCATTACAGGGTCCACCAAACAGAGTACGTTGCTAATCAATACAACACCAGTGTATCCGATCACCATATGTAGCGATCTACGCCATGTTATGATTACACGAGTTCTCCTTAACAAATGTGCTCCCTCCGTCCCTGAATAAAGGATTTTGATATTTGTTTGCACTGTTTGACCACTCGTCTTATTCAAAATATTTGTGTAAATATAAAAAATGAAAAATTTTGCTTAAAGTACTTTGGAAAATAAAGTAAGTCAAAAAAAATAATAATTCCAAAATTTTTTGAATAAGATGAATGGTCAAACAATGTAAGCAAAATATCAAAATATCTTATATTAAGGGACGGAGTGAGTATAGCCCAACTGTAGCACTAAATTTAGTATTAAAATATATTCCCTCCGTTGAAAAAAAAAATCAAACTCTATGCATGAATTCGGACACATGTGTTTCCACATTCATCTCTAGAGTTTGATTATTTTTGGGACGGAGGGGTACTAGGGTGGATACTATGTATAATTTCAAATATGTTTTTTACAAAAATGAAGTAACGGAAGAATAATTAGGTGGATACTACATATTTTTCGAAGTACTGATTTTTATTTGAACAATGTTTCTTCGATCACGTGGACGAGTACACACACGCACGCCACACACACGCGAGTGGATTTTTTCTAAGAAATAATATTATTTTAATGAAAAATTGTAAATGTAGAAGTTCAGCTAGCACCCTGTCGAACTGTACAACCAGTTCGATAGGGATACATATCGAACAATAACGGTTAAATTAACGATCGACCCTAATGAGAACATTGCATGTGTAAAGGATGCAGGAGTATATAGCTTAGGTTAATTAATAATTAGCAGCTTTTATGTGCTATAAATAAAGGAAGCGATATGATGGCCGGAGGTGTAGCTAGGGCCTAGGGGTACTCCACTATACTAGTCCAGGCCAACTTACTAGCTAGCTAGCTCCAACGACGACATTAGAAGAAAGATAAAAAAAAAAAAAGCTAGGAGCGTGAAATGTTTGTGGATGTGTGGGCGGCTGTACGATGGTGGGAGGAGTGGCAGCTGCGCATCCTGGTGATGCTCAGCCTGGCCGTGCAATGGATCCTGCTGTTGGCCGCCCCGCTGAGGCGGTACACCATCCCGCGGTGGTGCAGGAAGTGCATCTGGCTGGCCTACGTGGGCAGCGACGCCCTGGCCATCTACGCGCTGGCCACCCTCTTCAACCGGCACGCCAAGGCCAGCAGCGGCGGCAACGTGAAGCAGGCGGACGTCCTGGAGATCCTGTGGGCGCCCGTCCTCCTCATCCACCTCGGCGGGCAGCGGGAGCTGACCGCCTACAACATCGAGGACAACGAGCTGTGGCTGCGGCATGCCGTCACCCTGGTGTCCCAGGTGGCGGTGGCGCTCTACGCCTTCTACAAGTCGTGGCCCAACTCCACCGACCCGAGGCTACTCGCGTCGGCGATCCTGCTCTTCGTCGTCGGGGTGTTCAGCTTCAGTGAGAAGCCATGGGCTTTCAGGAGAGCCAGGATCAACAGGCTGGCTGCTGTGTCGGCTCTCATACGAGGGACCAAGAAGCCTCCCAACAAGTTGACCTGCTGCTGCAACGAGCTGGATGAGGATCAGGGGAATAAGCTGTTTGAATTTATTAGGAGCATTTTCAGCTGCCGCTGCTGCTGCTGGTTGTGGATGTGGAGCAAGAGGAGGAAGCAGGAGGAGGAGGAGGAGGGAAGAAGAAGAAGAAGAAGTGACGACAACAACAGCAACAACATCAAGATGCTATTCTCCTTGAAAAACAAAGTGCACATGATACTGTCGGACATGTCGCTGTTTGCTGCTGCCTCCGATTTGAAGAGATCAGCCGATCGTGAGCATGGTAAGGATGAATTGTACAAGGAAATCCTGGAGCGCCCGATAGGTGCAGAGTCCCACACCATCGAGTGGCTGTCCAGCGCGTACGGGCTCATCTACACCAGGAGCAAAGTGGTGTGGACTCCGGCGTACTTGGCGTACCATCTCCTGCTGGTCCCTGCCATGCACGGCGCCGCCCTGACGCTGTTCGTGTTGAGCCACAAGCGTGGGCGCTACAACCCCACGGACATCAAGACCACCTATGTTCTCCTCTGCTTGACAGCGGCGATGGACACGCTTGGGGTGTTCGTCGTTCTGGCGGTGCACATGGTGATGTGGTGGTTCAGTGTCCCGTCCTTGTGTGAGTGGGTGGCGCAGTATAACCTCATAGACGCCGTTCTCCGGAGGAGGAAGAAATCCAACAGATGTCTAATCAAGTGCGCCAGCTGGTTCAGCTGTAACGAGGAATACTTCCTCTGCGAGCAAGGCAGGGATAGGGATAATATGCTCTACAACAAGGTGGCCGGGTATCTCATCATCGACTTGGTGATCAATAACCCTGAAAAGGGCCTCGACGTCAGCACCTACAGGAACTTGGACATCTCCTCCTCCTCCTCCAACTGGGCGTTGGATAAGCTGCTCCAGGACCATCTGACGGCGCCATTATTCGGCAAAGGGACGCAGGTGCGGGAGACCCTGCTGGAGTCGTTTGACAAGAGCGTCCTCCTCTGGCATTTGGCCACCGACCTGTGCTTCTGCCTCAAGACTCCACCTGCTCCCTTCAACCATCGCGAGTTCCGCACGGAGGCCATCTCCAACTACATGGCACACCTGCTCAAATTCCGCCCCGACATGCTCATGACCGGCACCAGGCAACATCTCTTCACCGAGGCCACGGAGCACATCCAGAAAATCCTAGACAAAATTACTGGGACGCTGCCCGCAAGCCGTTACTACAACCAAGCCCTCGCGGGCGCCATCCTTGATAGAGAATGCCCGCAATACCCTCTCATCCACGAAGCGTGCCAGCTCGCACGGGAGCTGCTCAAGATTGAGCAAGAAACGCTGTATGAGTTATTGTACCGCGTCTGGCTGGGCATGCTGTTTTACTCCGCCGCCATGTGCAGGGGCTACCTACACGCCAAGAGCTTGGGTGAAGGCGGCGAGTTCCTCTCCTTCGTCTGGCTCCTCCTCTCCATCACGGGGACCAGGACCTTGGCCGACAAGCTCCAGATGTGCGACCAAACGCTTACTTATGCCGACAAAGAAGATCTACTGCGCGCACCGCCGAGGATGGGAAAAGAGCACGACTGGCTTTCACTTAACGAATAACTATGTAACGTATACTGGCTGCCTTTTTTTTTTTTTTTGGGTTTTTGCTTCTTGTTGCTGCATACTGTCTTCCTGTCGCTTGCTTATCCTTTGCTTGCTCAATTGTGTTGGGCTTTGCTATATATCACTTATGTACTTCTTCTTTTTCTTCTTTTTTCGGTTTTCGCTCGATCTAGAAAAATAAATGTGCAAGTTAGCGCACCTGATATGTCTGTAAAATCAAGGTGTTGCTTTAAATTTTATGTGATGAAAATATTAGTAGTTTGCGATATTCCATATATGAAAGATTGGTTTCTTTTCATGAAATTTTGGAGTTTAATAGATGATTGGTTTTGTAAGTGATGATGTTCTGTTGGCCCGGGCGGTCAGACCGGTCGGGTACCCTAGGTCCCGATCTTCTGATAGGTATTGATAACTCTCGATTTGATGGAAACTTGACACACATGATCCAGCTTCTGATTAACACGATGCGAACCCTGCAATCGCAGCACCACGTCTCCTCTGGTTATCAACCGTGCACTGCCCAGTTGACCTCGCCGAGAAAGCTAATCCCTGCATGCGAATCGAAGAACACAAACAAGAACAAGGTAGATAGCAAATCAATTGCAGATGAATAATTAAGCACTCGAATTTTGGGTTCTATAAACCGATCTAGCGGCGAAATTGCAATGGCAGAAATAATTTAAGCAAAACCCGACTCTAAACTATGACGGCTACTGAATAAATATGATTTGGGACGTCCTAGGGTTGCACACGACATAATTACAAGGCCCAAGACCTAAATCGGATTTGGATTGGATGAGGTATGTGGCTTGTTTTACAGATTCCCAACAACTTGGTGGGAATTTTAACGTGTGACCAAAACCATCTGAGAGTGGACTCTATAAGCTTTCCAACAAGTACTCATGGGCCTCGAGATTCCTTCTAAATCAGCGGCTAGGTCCGTTTGAAGATGATGTTGTCAGATCATCCATGTATTCCTTATGCTTGGTCTCTTTTCCTTCGCCCAAGCAAATACCTCTGCAAACGAAAACACACAAAACTCATTATGTAGCAACCTTTGTTCATATATATATATATATATATATATATATATATATATATATATATATATATATATATATATATATATATATATATATATATATATATATATATAACAAGTAAATCTAATATATAACATATGCACTTTTGGTTGATAAATACATAAGGTAGTCATGGTCATATCCGAGCTAGTTGTGTCCTCATCACCAATGGTCTGACTGGCAGGGCCCTGTTCGATGTCGGTTTCGGGTTGTCTTGTTCATTTTGAATGTTTCCTTCATGGATTTGACTTCTAGATGGTTTCTATACATATGGATACTGTTGTAATGCTAATGTGAATCAAGTTGGGATGAATTTGTGATCGGAATATGGTTGTTGCATGTGCGGGTGTTCCTTGAGCTCTCGGGAGAGTGTTGTCGGTGATAGATCGGAGTCAACTTGGAAGAAGTAGACGTCTAGGGATCAAGAGATCATGAGGAATACTAGAGGCTAGAGAGAACAAGGAAATATGGTTTGAAGATGAATCCAAATAAATGTGTGTTTGGTGTATCGGCTGGACAGTTTCTTGGATTTCTAGTTCATGAGAGGGGAATAGAGATAACTCAGAGAAGCTTGAATGCTATAAAAAATATTGAGCCCCCAGAGAGTAAAAAGAAATTACAATTCTTGATCGATAAGATCAATTTCGTAAAAAGGTTCATCTCCAATTTATCAGGAAAATTAGAGCTCTTTACTTCATTATTGTTTGTGGGGAGAAGCAGCAGCTTTAGATAATATAAAGGAATATTTGAGTTCTCCTCCAGTATTGATCCCACCATAGAAAGGGTACCCTATAAGCTATATTTGTCAGCCGATGAAAAAACAATCGGCTCTATGTTAATCCAGGAGTTTGAAGGCAAGGAAAGGGCTATATTTTATCTAAATAGAAGGCTTTTGGATGCTGAAACAAGGTATACCCCGGTGGAAAAGTTGTGCTTATGCCTATATTTTTCATGTACAAAGTTGAGGCATTATTTACTTTCAAATGAGTTCACGGTAGTTTGCAAAGCCGATGTTGTCAGGTATATGCTATCGGCTCCTGTGTTAAAAGGAAGGATTGGGAAGTGGATTTTGGCTTTAGCAGAGTTTGATTTAAGGTATGAATTGGCTAAGGCGGTAAAAGGACATGTGATAGCCGATTTTATTGTGGAACATCGGAATAATTCAGTTGGGTATGTTGAGTTAGTACCTATAGTTGTACTTCTAGTTGTGGTATCAACTTTTGATCATATCGCCTCGGGGGATAAGTTTTGAGTTTGCTTTCATGATTAAACCATATTATACTAACAATCAAGCAGAATATGAGGCAGTATTGAAGGGATTACAACTGTTGAGAGAGGTAGAAACCGATGCTATTAAAATTATGGGTGATTCATTGTTAGAGATTAATCAATTATCTGGAGAGTATGAATATAAGAATGATATCTTGAGAGTCTATAATGAAAAATGTCAGGAGTTGATGAAAGATTTCAAGATGGTTTATATAAAACATATTTGCAGGGAGCAGAACGTCGAAGCCAATGATTTAGCTCAAGATACATCTGGATACAAACCGATGTTGAGAGACATAGAGATTGAAATTGTTGCTATACAACCCGATGATTGGAGATATGAAATTCTTTTGAGTATTTAAAAAATTTCTCAATTGGCGTCAAGGAATTAAAATACAAAGCCCTTAAATATGTTGTATTGGATGATGATCTTTATTATTGAACGATTGATGGAGTTTTATTTAAGTGCTTAAGTTTGGAAGAAACCAAGATGGTTATGTATCAAGTGCACAAACGAATCTGTGGAACATCAATCGACCCACAAAATCAGACTGCGAGGTCACCACCACTATTTATTCATTTTTCATTTCTTAACATGATTAGACTAGCAGTGGCCAATGTGTATGGTGTATTGGTGTGTGACTTGTTCTTCATTCCCTTCCCAATCATGAGCAAAGCTAGCTATGCAGACAACAAAAAAACATATTAATTATTAGAGATAATCCATTATATGCCACTGACTTTGTCACATATCTACGATTTGCCACTAACTTTATCACGTTCTACAATATGCCATCGACTTTTGCTTAACTTCTACAATTTACCATCGCCGTCCGGTTAGTCTCCATTAGTACTGTATAAATTTGTCAAAATGACCAAAATACCCCTGGGACAAAAGCTTTCAAAATTTGGATAAAAAATCTGCAATGTCAGATTTTAAGTTTTGGCCAAATTTTGGATGTTTACAAGCTTACGTTCATAATATGATATTTTGATAATTTTATCCAAATTTCGGAAATTTTTGTTCTAGGGGTATTTTGGTCATTTGGACAAAAATGTACAGTGCCAATGGAGGCTAACCGGACGGCGATGGTAAATCATAGAAGTTAAGCAAAGGTCGATGGCATATTATAGAATGTGAAAAAGTCAGTGGTAAATCGTAGACGTGTGACAAAGTCAGTGGCATATAATGGATTCTCTCTAATTATTACTCCCTCCTTCCCAAATTGATCGTCATATAATGCAATCCAAAATTTCTCAAATTGATCGTCATATAACCACATGGACACGGATTTCATCATAATACAATTAATGCATCATGGGAGAATGTGTGCATGCTAAGGTGTCATTGGCATCATGGCATGGTGTTTTAATCGATGCATGCAATATGGGAGAATGTGTACATGGTGTCTTGGTTGACGTTACTTAAATTATACTCCTACTTGGTCTTGATGCATAAACATATTATATAATGATCAATTTGGGAAGGAGGGAGTAGTACGTAGTAGCCGGCGGTCCTATGAACTTATCCCTTCACTACTACATAATCTCTAAACGGTGTCGGTTGGGAACCCCCCATTCGGTGCCTGTTTTCTCAATTCGGTGCCAGTTTTCTCAACCGGCACCCAGGAGGCGGCACTGTTTACCCAACCGACACTGTTTGCAGGTTTTGGAACCAGCAACTTTGAGGTGCCCATGAGCCAAAAAAAAATCGGCTCAATGCATTGAGCCGTCAAGCCGATCCCATCTACTACCCAAATCCCAAAATATCCTCAAATTCATGAATCAAACACATCAAGAAACAAACACATCAACATCACATTCATCAAGAACACATTCATCAAGAACACACATTCATCAAGAATCAAACACATTCATCAAGAATAAATTGGAGAGGAGAAGGAGGAGGAGGAGCCGGATGGTGAGGACGAGGACGCCGCCATCACTGCTACCGCTGCCCATGAAGCCGCCGTCGCCACCTCCCGCCGCCGAGCCGCCTCCGCCACCTCCCCTCCCGCCAGATCTGGCGGAGGGGAGGGCGCCGCCGCCGGGCCGTCGGACCACCGCCGCCTTCCCTCCCGTCGCTGACCCTTCCGCCGTCGGGCCGCCGACGCGGCGACGCCACCTCCCCTCCCGCCAGATCTAGCGGAGGGGAGGGCGCCGCCCGCCGCTGCCGCCTCTCCTCCCGCCGCCGCAGACGCCACCTCCTTCCCGCCGCCGCAGAAGGCCGCCTCACCCTCCTTCCACCACTGCCTCACCCTCCTGCCGCCACCGCCTTCCCTCCCGCCGGATCTGGCGGAGGGGAGGGCTCCCCTCCAGCCGCCGAGTCGCCGCCTCTGCCTCCGCGGACCGCAGCAGCGTGCGGGAGAGGAGGGAGAGAGAGAAGAGAGCGATACGAGAAAGGACAATGAGAGGCTGAGCGAGACGACCTTATCCGATGCCGGGTAGTGGTGGTAGGGCCCGCCGGTCGGCTCAGCCGGCTCGGCTCGATCTGTAAAGGTGTTGGTTTTTTTAAAAAAAACCAGTACCTTTAATTTATTATAGGTGTCGATTTTTAACAAACGGCACCTTTGTCTTAAAACAGGCACCTATGTGCGGGGCCCACCAACGGTTAGTGTGGGAGGGAGAAGATTAAAGGTGCCGGTTTTGGGTCTAGAACCGGCACATTTCTCTAACACAGGTTTTAGGTGCCGGTTTTATTTAAAAGAGAGATGCTCCGGTGCTTTCTACTCGTAGTATTATACTACCAGTAGAACTAATCTGAACCGTTTATATTTTAGGGTAGATTGGTAAAGTACTGAGACAAATTTGGGGTAGATTTGACACTTAATTTATTTCTCCGTGTGGGTCTCGTGGTTAGCATCGCTCGGAATCCTCATCTATCGCAATCGAGCGGAGGTGGAGAGCATGGCTCCTTCCGCCGGCGCCGCGACTCCTTCTGCCGGCGGCGCTTGTGCATCCCGTTCCCTTCCGCCAACGGCGGAGCTCTCCGGCGCCCCCTCTCCTTCCGTTCACCTTCTCCGCTGGCGTCTACCCGCTTCCCCACTGGCGTGCACGCAGGAGCTTCTGCTGTGGGATGTTTTCCTGTTCATGAATTTGTATGGGATGCGTTTTGCCTGAATTCTGGTGTGAACTGAACAGAGAAGGGAAAACGTTAGTTGGAAATTTATCTGAAATGCTGCAGTTCGTCTCATCAATTGTTAGTACTGAAGACCAACTGATCATCAATTGTTTGGTTTAGTTTTCAACAGTAACTGATCCTTCTGTTTGTCTCTGTCTGTTCGGTTAATTGACCCTACTCCCTGCATGTATCTGAATTCTTCTGGATATGAAGCAATTCGTTTCAGATATGGATGTGGATTTAATACCCTAGTATGTCACAATGTGTTGAATTCTTCTGCATCTGTGGCATTCCGTTTCAGAGATGAATGGGCTTATCTGAAGAATCATGCTTTTAACTTGCAGGGCTAGTTGAACTGTTGGATCGCTTGCATGAAGTAAATATTTTGCCCCCAAGCTGCCACTCTTATACTTCATCCGTTTCTAAATATTTGACATCGTTGACTTTTTAGCACATGTTTAACTATTCGTCTTATTCACAAACTTTTGTGAAATATGTAAAACTATATATACAATGAATCAAATGATAGGAAAAGAATTAATAATTACTTAAATTTTTTTTGAATAAGACAAACGGTCAAACATATTAAAAAAGTCAACGGCGTTAAATATTTAGAAATTGAGGGAGTATATTTAAGTGAAATCCCAAGCTGCTAAGGTGCCATTCTTATATATTTAATTGAAATCCCACTCCTATGTACTCTTATATAGCAAAACCGTTTTACTGTAGACTTGTTCGATGGTCACAAAATGCATTGACAGTGATATATATGCTATCAACCATAAACTCTGGACAGAAAGTTAATTAGGGTTGATCAAAGAATAGTTTGTCAGGTTTTGCTGCTATCATGCTTCTTCAGCAAGCTCTCCCTTGGTCTGTTCAATGGTATATGCAACCAGCTTCATATGTGTCAGAAAAGATGCAAAGCAAAATGCTCAATTCAGTAGATTGTCGACAAGATTTTTGATGACATCGAGCAGTGGAGCAGCTGCGGGCAAATGTGCTGGTGCATTTCTCTCATAGAGCTAGATAAACGTTGGAGGCGGCGGAGGCGAGTGCGTCGGGAGGCGGCGGACGAGGGCGAGGGTGGCGGAGCAGGCGAGGTCGGCTGAGGCGGCGGAAGGGAGGAGTCGCGAGGGATGTTCTCTCGGCATGGGCTCCAGAATCCAGATGCAGGCGTTAGCTCCAGAACGAAAGAAGATAGGGTAGCTATCGTTATAGAGTGAAACTGACGATTATACCCCTCCGTAAATAATTTTATCTGGACAAAAGTACCCCTCCACAATTCTACTACCATTAAGTGAGGTGGTAGTAGAAATAGATCTGAACCCTTTGATCAAATAAGATCAACGGTTCAGATTTTTTTCTACTATAAGTAGAAAGCACCTGAGTGAGGCTCTATTTGAAAACCGCCACCTATTTGGATATAAAAGTGCTGGTTTTTGAATATGTGGCGTGTGGAGGTTGGTGCATGGACGGGGAAGGTATTATAGGTGCCGGGTTTTGGTATGCCGGTACGTACAGTGGTAACACCTATTTGTCTTTTTTGTAGAAGTGCTTCCTTAATTAATTGACCAGTCCTTGTGATTAAACACGTTCATCTCCTCTTCCTCATAGCTGCCTGCCAGTCGATCATGGCGGCCGCGTCCTTCTTCTCCATGCCATGCCTTTTGATCCTCCTAGGTGTCTTCTTCATCGGTTGCTCGTCGGGGACGGCCCGCCGCGTCACCAGCGACACGGCGGCCAACACCGACGGCGAACCAGCAGCGACGACGATGATGGAGATGTTCCAGCGGTGGAAGGCGGAGTACAACCGGTCGTACGCCACGCCGGAGGAGGAGCGCCGCCGGCTCCGTGTGTACGCGCGCAACGTGCGGTACATCGAGGCGACGAACGCGGCGGCGGGGCTTGCGTACGACCTCGGCGAGACGGCCTACACCGACCTCACCAACGACGAGTTCATGGCCATGTACACCGCGCCGCCGCTGCGGTCTGCAGCCGACGACGACGACGACGCGGCGACGACGACGATCATCACCACGCGCGCCGGGCCGGTGGACGAACACCAGCAGCCGGAGGTGTACTTCAACGAGTCCGCCGGCGCGCCGGCGAGCGTTGACTGGCGGGCGAGCGGCGCCGTGACGGAGGTGAAGGACCAAGGGCGATGTGGTACGCACTAGCTAGCTAACACGTCAACCTCTCAATTATTTCATTTTTTTTAGATAATAAACTCTCAATTATTTGTGACCTCTCTGTAAACACATGGCTCGCTACTAACCACATGTGCCCCCTGTCTCCTTCATTATGCGACCCAAATGCATAATAATACTTCCTTTCTCTCTATTTTCCAATAACGTTTAATTGTCGTTTAATTCGAATTTAGTATAAATATGAAAAATATAAATCATATTAAAATTACTTTAATAATAAAATAAATAATACTCACATGATTTTTTAATAAGACGAATACAAGTTTCATATTTAAAAGCTAACGGGTAACGGTGTCATATATTACATTATTAACTATTCGTATTCTTATTAGTAATATTATACTACCTCTATCCTAAATATGAGAATCTAAAATCAGATGTGACATTTTCTAATATAATGTATCTGGGTTAGGAATCTTGTTCAGATAAATTATGGACACAACTACACCGAGAGTGCTAGCTGGATAGTGCTAAAGAGAGACACATTTATTTCCAAAAAAAAGCTACTAGTACACTTAATATCTATGTATTTTTTTTCTTCTTGGAGAAGTTTCTCTTAAATTACTCATCCGATTTATAATCCGATTACACCGTTGTGTTCGTAACAATTAAATCTTTACAACAAGTGTCGACGTTTGATGTCACGACTACGGTATTTGTATAGTATGGGGATCATTGGTACTAGGATATATGCGAGATTGTAATAAAAGAGATGGAGACGAGGATTTTTATACAGGTTCGGGCCCCTTATCTGACAGGTAATAGCCCTACATCCTGTTGGCCGAAGCCGGTCGTTACTCTTATTCACCATAATCACACCAGTACAATATTTGGGGTAGCCTATCTAACTGTTGTCGACTTGGCGGTCTGAAGTGCTGACTCGTAGTCGACAACATGGTAGCCTTCCTCCTCGAATCCGTGCCCGGCGAGATCAGAGACAGCGCTAGATCCCTACAGCCGGCTTCCATAGGTACCGGATAGAGTCCTTCTAGGCACATCTCTGATGTTGATATCCGGCGGCTTGTTTTGGCGTATGTTGGCTTGTATATTGTGGCTTCTATTGTCCGTGTTCCCTCTCCTCCTAGGGGGTCTTGTATTTATACACATAGGTGTCCCCTTGTCCAAGTAGAACTAGGGAGTCCAATATGGATACAATCCGAATAGTCTTTGTCGTTTCCATATAGAACTCTAGTTGTCTTTCCTTATCCGGAACTCTCTCCATATCCGAGGTCAGTTTCCGTATAAGACATGGTATGGGGTAGGTCCTGCTGAGATTTAGTCAACTACTATTAGGTATGTGGTATCCATAACCCTGACAACAAGATCTCACATGATTATATTTTGATGAAAAATCACAAATTACTTTTATGATATGTTTAAATTACTTTTAGATTTCACTAAGTTATTTCTTAGATATATAAAAGTAAATTCAGTAAAGCTTAAAAGTAATTTACATATATTATACAAGTAACTTATAACAAAAAGAAAGTAACTTTAATTTATAACTATATCTAGATTCATTAACATCTATATGAATGTGGGTAATGCTAAAATGACTTACATTATAAAACGGAGGGAGTAACTCTATGTAGTAGAAATAATTAGAGTAAATTTCACAAAACTACAGATACTATGACCAAACTATCACAAAACTACAGATTTAAGGAGTTGTATCATAAAACTACACATTTAGCACTAAATTTATCACAAAACTACACATTTAAGATGAAGTGTCACAAAACTACATGTTTAGTAACTAAATTATCATAAAACTACAGGTTTAGAACCAATTTAATCACAAAGTAATAATGTTTATAGCTCCACCATAACAATGGTGCTAGGGATTTAAACTCCAAAAGTTGTAGTTTTGTGATAAGTTCAATATTAAATATGCATTTTTGTGATACTTAACCTAAAATCTGCAGTTTTGTGATAAATTTGGTGCTAAATGTGTAGTTTTGTGATACAACTCCTTAAATCTGTAGTTTTGTGATAATTTGGTCAAAATAACTGTAGTTTTGTGAAATTTACTCAAATAATTATATTGTGAGTAAGCTGAAATAAGAAACTATGTAGAGTAAATTCGCAAGTAAAGTGTAGAGAAGATTTATAAAGTCCACAGAATATAGAATTAACTAAAAACAATAATAAAAATAATCAACTTAGAGCATTATGAATGTATATAAGTAATTTAGTCAAATCTTAAAAGTAACTTATATTTATGATAAAAGTAACTTACATATATAATAAAAGTAATTTATAATTATAAATATTTTTTCATCGTAACATAATCATGTAAGATCTTGTTGTAAAAATTTAATTGCAACGAACATAATAGTGTAATCAGATTGTAAATTGGATAGCTAGTTTAAGAGAAATTCTATAAGAAGGAAATAAGATATGCACTATTGGATATACCAATAGCAACTAAAACTCCTAAAGTACTAGCATGTGGGTGTCTTTGGTTAAGACTAATTGGAGAGGACGATTTACCGATAAATTATACTAGAAAATGTTCCATCCGGTTCTAATTCTTATATATTTTGGAACATTAATTAAGTATAAGTAGATAGGTCGCTTAGTTTGTGATTAGTGATTAGTGAAGCAATTAATTAGCTTATTTCTGTGTCTGTGTATTAAGGATCGTGCTGGGCGTTCTCGACGGTGGCGGTGGTGGAGGGGATACAGAAGATCAAGAAGGGGAAGCTGGTGTCACTGTCGGAGCAGGAGCTGGTCGACTGCGACACGCTCGACAGCGGCTGCGACGGCGGCGTCAGCTACCGCGCGCTGGAGTGGATCACCGCCAACGGCGGCATCACCACCCGCGACGACTACCCCTACACGGGCGCCGCCGCCGCCGCCTGCGACCGCGCCAAGCTGGGCCACCACGCCGCCACCATCGCCGGGCTCCGCCGCGTGGCCACCCGGAGCGAGGCGTCGCTGCAGAACGCCGCGGCGGCGCAGCCCGTGGCCGTGTCCATCGAGGCCGGCGGCGACAACTTCCAGCACTACAGGAAGGGCGTGTATGACGGGCCGTGCGGGACGCGGCTCAACCACGGCGTCACCGTCGTCGGCTACGGCCAGGAGGAGGCGCCGGTGGACGGCGGCGCCGCCGGCGACAAGTACTGGATCATCAAGAACTCGTGGGGGAAGAACTGGGGCGACCAGGGATACATCAAGATGAAGAAGGACGTCGCCGGCAAGCCGGAGGGGCTCTGCGGCATCGCCATCCGGCCGTCATTCCCGCTCATGTGATCTCTACATTTTTCTAAGTTATTAGCTTTCAATTAGTCAAACTTAGGAAATTTGGGATGGTGTTCATCGCGTGCACGATGCACCTACACACTACGCTGTTAATATTACGTGTAAAACTCGCGAATCACATGATTGTTTATTGCAAATGGAAATAAATTTATATATAAAGGATGGAAACTTCTTCAGTGGACTCTGCATTCAGCTTGCTGCATCCAACGATATTTTTTGTCTGCTAGCTGAATTTTCTGGCAAGTAGAGGGCCATGTCGTCAGTACAAAATAGACCCAATATTAAACTCCAGAAATACAGCCCAATAACAAATGGCATGGCTACCGATTGGTAAGAAGCATGCCATGGCCCATTGTTTTTAAATCGAATCAGGGCAATTTTCAATTCTTTAAAGAACACAAACTCCTTGGGGGAAAATGAAACTGAAATCAGCTTTACATGAACACAGATGAACAAAACTACCGAGGGTACCTTGAAGACAGCAAGAACTCTTCTTCCAAACTATATTGCCTAGTCCCTTCTGTCATGCTTCTTCCTTCTTGGCTTGGCATGAAATCCCTCGCGACATTATTGCTCTCTCCAAGCTTCTCTGCAGAAAGATTACCTGAAGCATTTTCCCTGGATGCCTGAATGCCTTCAAGTGCCATCTCAACCTGTCTCATGGTAGGCCGGTCCTCTCCTCTCAGATTAACACATGTCACAGCTAGCGTAGCTACTTCTTCGACAACTTTCATGTCTGCCTCCTCCATGATTTGCAGGTCTAAAACTTCAACTAGATTGCCTTCTGTAAATGAAGTGACAAAATGTGCAACCAGGCCTTCACCCTCAGGTGTCAGGTGAGAAAATGGCTTCTTCCTTGTGAGAAGCTCTACAAGGATGACCCCGAAGCTGTACACGTCGCTCTTCTCCGTGAGCCGCTGCGTGTAATAGTATGCCGGATCCATGTAACCTAAGGTTCCCTGAACCTTTGTTGTTACCCCTGTTTGATCAACTGGGATACATCTTGAAGCTCCAAAGTCTGACACCTTTGAGATGAGAGTGTCATCGAGGAGTATATTAGTGGACTTGATATCTCTGTGGATTATTGGGATTGAAACTGATGAGTGGAGATAGGCAATAGCTTTGGCTGTCTCAGTTGCAATCCTCAACCTGTCACTCCATGGTAGTGATCTTGGTCCACTGATATGGAGATGGCTGTAAAGGGTTCCATTTGAAACGAACTCATAGACAAGCAATGGCACTTCTGTCTCGAGGCAACATCCGAAAAGCTTCACCACGTTCCTATGGTTTATCTGCGAGAGAATGGCGACCTCGTTTATGAACTCATCGATCTCCCTTTGAACAGCAATCTTTGACTTCTTGATGGCGACGACATGGAGGTCAGACAAGATCCCCTTGTACACGGTGCCATGGCCGCCGCCACCGAGCTCACGAGCTCTATCAAAGTTGTTAGTTGCCTTCTTGAGCTCACCCAACGGTATGATCATCCTCTCTGCAATGTCAGCCCTCTGAGCTACCAGTTGCTGCAGTAGCTGCCCACGATTCTGCTTGAAGTACTTCTGCCTAATCTTCTTGGCCCTCCTGCGTTTCTGCTTGCGGATGATGAAGATCGCCATGATCACTATAAGTATAAGGCTTGCAGCACTACTGACACCCACACCGATGCTTAAACCTGAAGATGACAAGAATGTAAGAGCAGAGATAGTATTATTATCAACTTTTTTTTCACCAATCAAGCTGTAGCTGTGATTAATTGTGTGAATGTGTGATTGATCACCTGTAGAAGAACGAGCACGAAGAGGAGGAACAGGTCTGAAACATCCATTGCGTTGGGTGTGGTTGCCTTGCGTTCCTGCAGGGCACCGGCACAGGAACGATCCGGCCGTGTTGATGCACTCGCCGAAGCAGCCGTGCTCCTCTGCTCGCTCGCACTCGTTGATGTCTTTGTAAATCGCCCAAATCGACGCATATTAGCTCGAATTCACAAGGGAAAACAAATCGAATTTTGTTTGTTTGTTTACCTTGGCATCCGGTGGCGAGGTAGGGGTTGCCCTGGAAGCCGGCGTCGCAGTCGCAGACGTAGCCGGCGCGCGCGGAGCTGGAGACGTTGCGGCACGAGCTGTGGCTGCTCTTGCAGGCGCTGCGCGCGGCGTCGGCGGGGCACGTCGAGTTCACCGGCACCTCGCCGTCGGCGCCGACGCGGGTCGACGCGATCATCCACCCCAGCAACACGGGCACCGCCGTCTCGTCGAAGCTGACCGGGAGCGGGTAGCCTCGGGTGGACTTGGAGGCCTCGGCGACCCACCCTTGCTCTGCGATGAGCACCACCGTCGGGTCGCCGGTGCCCTGCGGCGGCGGCGGCTGGGGCGGGCTCGGGTTGAGCCGGCGGAGGCGCACTTGGTAGGAGTCGCGGCCGACGCTGATGGGCATCTGGCAGCAGCCGACACCGGTGCACCGCCTGTCCTCGGTCAGCGACATCGTGGAGCCCGCTGGGGCGGCGATCGCTTGGCCGCCGGCGTCGGTGCCGGGGCAGAAGGAGGCGCAGCCGCTGATGGTGACGTTGCTGCTGTTGCCGCTCCCCCCGCCGTCGGTGAGCAGCGCCACGACGTCGCACCCCCAGACGACGACGAGCTCGTTGTGATCCTCGGACAGCGCGAACGGCCCGCCGTCGCCGAGCCCCCGCCACGCGCCGCGTCCCTCGTCGGCCGACGACGTGTTCCCGCCGCCGCGGACGCCGTAGGTGATGTTTATGCCGCCGACGCGGGCGGCGCGCACCGTGGCGTTGACGATGGAGACGTAGAGCACCTGGAACGCGGCGGCGTCGCCGAGGAGCAGCCGCGGCGGGTCGGTGCTCCGGTCGCAGGTGAGGTTGAACCCGGGCGAGTGGTAGCAGCCGGCGCCGATGCCGAACGGGAACGGCACGGCCACGTCGCCGCAGGTGGTCGGGCAGTCTCCGGCCGCGGCGGCGCCGGCGACAGCTTGCTGCAGCGCCAGCACGGCGGCGAACAAAGCCAGCGGTGGCATTGACCACGCCATGGAAATGAATCCTCCTGCCTGCCTTTGCATCGATCGATCGATCGATCATCAATGCAGCATGGCCGACTGAATTGAGAAGAAAGTCAGAAACTGTGGGTGTATGTATCTGCAGGTGAAGTGTCACAGTCGCACGTCGTCCTAGCTTAGCTTTGACCTGCCAGCTTGACGACATGACACAACGACGATGCAAATGCACGCGTTTCGTTGACTAGCAAGCCTGCAGGTTGCATCTGCATTGACCTTCTGTTCAACCATTGCTTCAAGATAAATACCATTGTTTTCAGAGAGGAGTAGAGCAAGCAATTAGCATAATTAATAGTGGATCCAGTATCTGAAAGACTGAAACAACATCCTTCTGGTAACACCATTTCCCTCGGTATAACTACAGGAAATAGGTTCTTTTCCATACTGCATTGTAACAGTACAACACACTGCATGAACGACATTTTACAACTTCAAGACGTCTAAAGTTGGGAAAGTTCTGCAATATGGCACCGCTTGCAGGGCTCCAGAACACTGAATTTCACACTGGATGGAACTTTCCCATCAATATATCTTTTGATAGCATCTACAGCTTTGAGGGCTTGGATGACATCTCCTTTATTCATCTTCTTGCACATATGCCTCTAGCGTCAAAACCATAGCTAGTGTCAAGCTTAAGGCATCGTAGTGACGAGGCATTCTCAATAATTAGATATGTTAGCTCAATCAAGCTCTTTGAGGGGAAAAATCGGTTGATGGATACTCTCCTAAGGTTGGCATGGCTGAATTCTGGAATCCGCCTTATATGCAATGAATCTGCATTGGAATCTTCAAGAGCTGGGTCCTGCCATACATCATCATATTCACCTGCCTGCACAAAATCAATATTCATGTCACATATATCCTCCAACAAACAAATGTTTTTTGTAGACGCGTCATGGTACATATTCATTGCGTATCTGTTAACTAGCAGTATAAAAGAACTATAAATATATGGACTAAAAGATATCCTCCAAAACAGTACAACTACAGCAAGTATGGTTGTGTTTTGGCATGATAATGCGTATCACCCATGTTACCTAGTAATTCTACAGCAGAATACTGAGTACTGGTTTCTTAGTTACTTGCAGAATATAAGCCTATGTCAAACACTTTACCAATGGTCATAAAAGAAGTAACTTAACCAGACATGTCTGCCAATTTGCTTAAGTTAAAATTTTAGCATGTACAGCTTTGACGAGTTAGGCTGTGTTCTTTCCTGGGTGATCTGGGTGATTGTGAGTGAGTTTTGCTTTGTTTTCCGCGCGCACGCTTCCCGAACTACTAAACGTGTGTTTTTTGCAAAAAAAATTCTATAGGAAAGTTGCTTTAAAAAAATCATATAATCCATTTTTGAAGTTTAAAATACTTAATAGTCAATGAATCATATGCTAATGGCTCACCTCGTTTTGCGTATCTTCCCAATCTCCTCTATCTCCTCTTCTCAAACACAGCTTAACATACTTACCCATATGTGGAAACTTTCCAAAGCAGGACAAGCTTAGAGAAAAGAAGCCAGAGAAAAATAATCATAGCTTTGGAATTGAATGCCATCAAAATAGATATTGAAGTTCCTGAGGTGGAGGAATTTCTCAGGTAACATTGGCGTATTAAAAGTCTACAAAAAGAGATGCAAAGGTCAATTATGCTCAAGGTGTGAGTATCATATACATGTAATACTTATATTTATCAACACATACCTCTTTAGATGAAAACAGGGTAAGGGTTTGAAGATTCGATGCTAAAGAATGGAGTTTGGTCCTAGCATATTGTATAATGCCAGATAAATATGTACCATGCAAAGTCATATACTTCAGACAAGAGGAGTCGCCGGTTAGTATTTTTGGGGGCCCTCTGAAGTAAAAAGTGGTCAGCTTTGGAGCGTAAATTTCTATCATCTGTAGCTTTGTGCAAAATTACACATGCAAGACAGTAAGCTGCTGCAGATGAGAAGGTATGCTCAAAAAAGTGAGCTGATCACAACCAGCAATTTCCAATTTCTCCAATGAAACTGTACTGGAGAGAAGGCATCCTAGTTCCTCGCTAGTAATGTGGACAAATTTGAAATACACGCTTCTCAAGTTTTTGAAATAACTTGTTCTCAATGTTGGATGAAATCCACAAGAGAAAAAGGAAACAGACTGAAGTGAGCTTCCAGCACAAGATAAAAGCGAGCAAGAGAGGTTGAACATTGGCTTGTCATGTGAAAATTTCACAGCAATTTCAAGGATTCCAGGTTTAACAGCAGCATGAAGCCAATTGTTGATACAATCATCCGTGATGAGTTTGAAGCAAGTGGAAACATCAAGCTTAAGTGTCTTCACCCCAGTGCCAGAGTGGTTCTGAAGAATATTGCCAATTCTATCCACCAGTTTCTTCGCTTGTTCATTTGATGTGCCCTCACAGACATTCAAGTTGAATGCTTCCTGGTTGAATGTGAGGTTAGGGAATCGTCTCCAAGAGCGTAGAAATCTATGAGACAGGCTAGCCAAGCAGGCAGCATCTCGTAGTGGAATTAGGGAATGTATATAGCACAAGATATCCTGCAACAATGGCTAAACAGTTTATTTCTATTTCAAGGGTAAAGCTGACTTCAGTTGGAACAAACAATAGATAATGTGGTTCTTCAGATTATTTTTTTTTCAATTAAAGGTTAACTGCGTACTTCAAGAGCTAATTTGTTAAAACTACCAAAGGCACATGGCGCAAAGCAAGAATACAGCCAACATACACTGAGTGCAACGTTCACAACTAGAACAAATATTTTGTTATCCGTTGACTAGTCGATAAACAAATTTGTACAAAATTACGATCCAATATGTTTAATGATAGATTCCATTCAAAAAAATATGTTTAATGTTAAAGGCAATAGCTTCTTTTCTATGCGCAATGAAAAGGGCAGCTTTGCTATAAAAACAAACAGAAGGATAAACGCTGAAAAGTAGCAGTAATAAAAGAGGAACGAACTTGTTCTGTTTCGGTACCGTCGACACATCAGCGAGCGGCAAGACGGTTCGATTCCCATCGTCGACAGGGGCGGATGTAACATGCGATATGGAGGCCCGATCTAGAACAAACTGCCGTTAGTACAGTACTAATTATTAAGGTTAAGGCAAATTAACAGCAAAAAAAAGAAAAAAGGAAAAGCAGAGCTTCCAGATCTAGAACGAACAGAAGACAAGGTTTACGGCAAAGAAAGAGAAGACAAAAGAGGTGTGGGTAGAGAGGGATGAGAGAGAGGAATTTCGTACGGGTGGTCACCGGCGGCAGAAGGACGACGGCGGCCGCTGCTCCTCTCGCACTCGCAGGCGGGAACAGCGGCGCGGCGGATGGAGATCGGCGTAGGCGGGACGGCGACGAACTCGCGTCGCGAGGAGATAGAACGCAGGTCCAATTTTTAGTGGTGACCAAATGGGCCGAAAAAGGCCCGGCCCAGGAACGAGACGACACGGGCCGAGCCGCTCCGGCCCATGTGCCAGGCAAACAGCACAAGCACGGCCCGTGGGGCTGCGAGCGCGGCCGTGCTTGGCGGGTTCTTCACACACTTGCCAGTTGCCACCCACCTTGTCTGTTTGAAATAAGAGAAATTTTACGCTCCTTACTACATCAAAATTTTAACCACCTTGTCTTTTTAGTGCAATTTTTTAATTTTAATATTAATACTGAAGCTACCAAATTTTACATTAGAAAATGTGATATTTTCCGATACCTTATTAAGTGTTGTAAAATCACTCTTGAAATAAAACTTACTCCATCCGCCCCAAAATAACTCACTCTAGTATGGGATGTGACCCATTCTAAGACAACGAATCTAGAAAACCTAGGTAGAAAGGAGTATAAATTGAAATAAGTTGAATGCAGATATTAGTAGTACAAAATTTCTATTCCACCCAGATCAAAGTTCTTTCTATAGATTCAGTGGCCGATCAAAAAAACACTCGTGTATATATAAATGACCTCGAAAAGATTTTTGCGCCTTTCCGCTGTGCAATTTCTGAAAAAGGTGCCAATATACACAAACTGCTTGTTGCTGTACAGTGACATAAACCTTCCATGGTCAGCACATTTGCAACAATCTGCAGAGGGCAACACATTGAGATATTTTACTTCAACTAGCCTCAAAAGTTTGTGCCCGGAACAGTTAATGGCACAAGAGCTAAATACTGTTCAAATCTTACTGTTGAGCACTGGCATTTCGTTTTTGCAAGTAAATTGGCAGACGAGAAATAGTACGTTAGAAGAACATATTTCATTCAATTCATACTTACGGAATATTGGAAGTACCAAAATACTTTGAGTAACTCCAGAGATCTATGAAAGCTTGACTTCCTTGGTGAGCCTGTTTCGTCTGGACTCTGGACCCAGCATGTGGAAAAAAAACATTCTTCTGAGTTCAGAGAGTATGCTAACAAATTGTTTAACAACATTTCCTCTCTAAAACTCCAACAGGTTTCTTTCTATAGATTAGTAACTGTATCATACAACGCATTCGCATGCACAACATTTATATAACTTGAAATAAATCTAAAGTTGGGAAAGTTTTGCAATATGACACCGCTCGCAGGGCTCCAGAATGTTGAGTTTCACACTGGAGGGAACTTTGCCCTCAATATATTTCTTGGCAACCTCCACAGCACTGAGGGCATGGAGTACATCTAACTTATTCATCCTTTTACACATGCCACTAGTGTCAAAACCATAGCCAGCGTCCAGCTTAAGGCATTGTAGCGACGAGGCATTCTCAATAATTAGATATGTTAGCTCAATCAAGCTCTTTGACGGGAAAAATCGATTGATGGATACTTTCTTAAGGTTGGCATGGTGGATTTCAGGAATCCGCCTTATCTGTAACGAATCTGCATTGGAATCTTGAAGAGCTGGGTCCTTCCATGCAAGATCATACTCTCCTGCCTGCACAAAATCAATTTTGATGTCACATAATCCTCCAACAGAAAAACAGTTTTGACTAGGCATATCATAATAGATTTTCAATGCAATATGTTAGCACAATAAAGCATACTAGTATGGAACTCTAAGCACAAGCCCCAAGATGCCACAAGACTAAATGGTGAGGTGGAGAGGAGATGAGAGGGCCCCTCATGTAAAGGGCAACCACTACACAAACTCCAAGAAAAATGTGAGTATTAGAGTTTGGGGTTTGTGTGTTAATGATAACATGTTGTACATATAACCTCTTAATTTATGGGTATATGATATGCTAAGGTGGTAGCCACCTCTACTATAAAACTTTGCTCTAAGGAAAGTTGCTTTAAAAAATCATGTTAATCCATTATTGAAGTTTATTTTAGCTAATACTTAATTAATCGTGTGCTAATGAGCTGCTCCATTTTGCGTGCGCAGGGGAGAAGTTCCCAACCAATAGCCCCGAACACAAGCCTAAAAGAACTGAATACAGAGATCAGTAAACACTGTTCAAAGCAGTAACGTCATCAATTTTACCTAGTAATGTCTAGGGTAGAATATTGAGTACTGATTTCTTATTACTTGCGGAATATAAGCCTATGTCAAGACACTTCACTTAATGATAACGTAAAAGCCCAAACTTAACCAGATATTTTACAGAGATCAAAGATGTCTACAAAGATGCGGGAGTTAACTGTTTTAACATGAAACCCCAGTATGTTGCCCCTTTTCTTTCAGTTTGCAAACTTTTTGTAAGACCACAGTACTGGTTCTGGGCTTTCTCTAAAAAGCAGGTAAGCCAGTGCTGATATTTCATCTAAAAAAAGCTTTCACATGTACAGCTCTAAAGAGTTAACATACTTACCCATATGTAGAAAGTTTCCAAGGCAGGACAAGCCTCGAGAAAAGAAGCCAGAGAAAAATAATCATAGCTTTGGAATCTAATGCCATCAAAATAGACATTCAAGTTCCTGAGGTGGAGGAATTTCACAGGCAACATTGGCGTAATAAATTCCTGAAGAAAGAATATGTTAAGGTTAGTTATGCTTCAAGGCATAATTATCAAATACATGCAATAAATTAACTGTACACAATGTAACTCAACAGACCTCTTTAGATGAAGCCAGGGTAAGAGTCTGAAGATTCGATGCGATAGAATGGAGTTCAGTCCTAGCATATTGGATCATGCCAGAGAAGAATGTACCATGCAAAGTCATGTACTTCAGATGCGAGGAGTCACTGGTTAATATTTTCATAGGGCGTCCTCTGAAGTCAAAACTGGTCAGCTTTGGAGCATAAATTTCTATCATCTTTAGATTTGTGCAAAATAACACATTTAGGACAGTAAGGTGCTGCAGATGAGAAGGTATATTCAAGGAAGTGAGCTGATCACAATTGCTAATTTCCAACTTCTCCAATGAAACTGTACTGGAGAGAAGGCATCCTAGTTCTTCACTAGTAATGTGGACAAATTTGAAATACACGCTTCTCAAGCTTTTGAAACAGCCAGTTCTTAATGTTGGGTGAAAAGCACAAAAGAACAAGGAAATAGACTGAAGTGAGCTTCCGGCACAAGATAAAAGCGAGCAAGAGAGGTTGAACATTGGCCTGTTATGTACAGGAAATTTCACAGCAATTTCAATGATTCCAGGTTTAACAGCAGCGTTAAGCCAATTGTTGATATGGTCAACCGTGATGGGTTTGAAGTAATTAGAAACATCAAGCTTAAGTGTCTTCACCCCAGTACCAGAGTGGTTCTGAAGAATGCTGTCAATTATATCCACTGGTTTCTTTTCTTTTTCATATGATGTGCCCTCGTAAACATTCAAGCTAAATGTTTCCTGATTGAATGTGAGGTTAGGGAAGCATCTCCAAGAGCGTAGAAATCTACGAGACAGACAAGCCAAGCAGGCAGCATCTCATAGCGGAATAAGGGAATGTATATGGCACAAGATATCCTGCAATAACAATGGATAAAAGAGTCAAATCATTTCAAGAGTAAAGCTGACTTCAGTTTGATCAAACAATAGAGGAAACTGTTATTGCTATCACATATACCTCGCATTGGATGATAACGCAGTTCAGATACAGAAAGGAAATCTGGAATTATAATGTGGTCGAAGGATAATGTGGTTCAGAAAAAGAATGAGAGTTCATGGAAAAATTTGATTGGAGGATTCCCTTTTATCCTGACCAATGATATGAGTAGCTCTTACTGATTAAATGTTGTATAATCCAACAAAGTTAAAGGTGAGCTATATATATATATATAGGATCTAATCTTAAAACTGCCAGAGGAAAAGGGCAGTTAAGGCACAAGGCACAAAGCAACAATGCAGCCAACAAGCATGTAACGTGCACAACTAAAAAAATATAAAAGAAAATTGTTATTCATTGACTTGTTGATCAACAAACAAAATCATGATCCATGTGTGCAATGCTAATGGCAACTGCTTCTTTTATACGAAACTGCATTACTTTAGAATCAGCATTCAAATTCATACCTGTGGAAGTCTATCAAAGTCAAATCCTGTCATAGTGTTTTGGGCACCCTCAGAAATATCACCTTGTTGGCGAAGTGGAGCACTATTTGTACCTAAAAAAACATCGGTTGATGGTAATCAACAAGATAACAGCATAAAAGGGAAGAGATACACAAGAGCAGTGATTAAGTTGCTGAAATTGCGCAAAGTTTTGGGCCAAACATTAGGAACCGAGAATATAAACTGAAAATTCTCTACCAAGAAAAATAATTAGCTAATTAATTTTGGACGTGACCGCACAAACCCTCATGTATTGCAGTACGAGAAGTTTCTGTCCCAGAAAAAAAAAACAACTTTTGTGCACGAATCTGGACATAGATTCATGTACAAAAGTTGATTTTTGTTTTGGGAATTGGGATGGACGGAGTAAACGATAATGATTTATCTTGGTATGCACAAAAAAAAAGAATGAAATTTAAAAGTATATTAAGGAGAGCGCACAGAGTTTGATCTTTTAGCTCCACCCTATAGCCTCCAATCCCATCCGCAAAACAAAAAGAGCAGCTTTGCGGTAGAAACAAACAGATCGAGACAAGGATATATATAGACCGTAAAAAGCAATGAAATTGCAATCCGATCGAAGAGGGAGTTGCAAGAAGAGGCACGAACTTGTTTGTTCTCGGTACCGCCGGCGCCGCACTGACCGGCAAGACGCATCTTCCACTGGTTCCCCCTCGTTGTTCGTCATTGGCTCGCTGGAGAACGGCGGCATGTGCGATGGCGATGACAGATCCGAGGGAGATGGCGCCGGCGCAAACCCTAGGGGCGCAGTATATCCGTAGAATACAACTTGTTTGCAGAGAGAAGAGAGAAGGGGAGGGGAGACAGACAGAAGAGTATTATTCAGATAGAATAGAACTTCTGGGCTTAGTTGGAGTCGGACACCGCATCCTGGGCCATAGAGAACGGCCCAAAATCTACAGTACGCCCCAGAGCCGGGCCTCCCTCTCCAACTTGTCCACGTTGATGGAATAAGTCCACATTGACTCTCTTAAAAGTGACCCCGAATCTAATCTATAATCCTAAACCGTAAAACCGAATACCTCGACTTTCGAACTAAACCGGTGCAACTTAACTCCCTTAGTGGTTTTCGAACTAAACCGGTGCAACTTAACTCCCTTAGTGGTTTTGGAGAGCGGTTTCGCTGACATAGTGGTGTTGATAGTCTGTGGGGTTGACGTGGCGCTTAGGTAGCATTTGAATTAAAAATGTATATGTGGGATCCGGTTGTCATTCACACATAAAAAATATGGCCCCACATGTCATCCTCTCTCTCTTCTTCCTCCCTTCTCTCTTTCTCTCTCTCTTCTCTCCCCTTCGGCCGGCCGCGGGCGGGGAGCACGGGGAGCGGCGGCGGCGGGAGCGGCGGCGGCAGGAGCGGCTCGCAGCTCGCAGTCCACCTCCATCTGCCTCAGCTTCGTTCTCGCCCTCCTGTCTGGAACCACACCTCCACCTGCGGCGGCTTCAGATTCAACTGCCTCGCCAGCCAGCGCCGCCTTCTACTTCTGAATCCAACAAGAACAAGATCGCATATGTCAATCAGATTGTTCTTGATCGATTTCTTGGTGATTAGTATAGTAATTAATTTGATTGTTTGTTTGCTTGCTTACAGGGTTGACGGTGTTGTGCTCTTTGAAGGTGTCGAGGACGGGGGCTTGGTCCTTCGAGAGGCGGAGCTTCTTGCGGGATCCGCCGCCGGAGTCCTCGTTGTCGCTGCCGCCGCCAGCGGTGGTGGCGGCAGATGGCGCGCCGCGCTTGCCGCTGAGGCTGGAGAGCGTGCTGTTGGGGGAGGACGCGGCGGGCGACAGCCGGATGGTCCAGGCCACCGCGGCCGCCACTCAAGCGCTGCTGCAAGACGCTCACTGACGAGCAGCTAAAGTGGGGGCCGCCGCTCCAGCTCGTGCTCCCTGCGGCCGGCCTAAGGGGAGAGAACAGAAAGAGAAAGAAAGAGACAAGGGAGGAAGAAGAGAGAGAGAGGATGACATGTGGTGCAGTGGGCCCCACAATTTTTATGTGTGTGAATGACAACCAGGTCCCACGTATATATTTTTAATTTAAATGCTATCTCAGCGCCACGTCAACCCTACGGACTAGGTCAACACTGCCACGTCAGCGCCACATCAGCGAAACCGTCCTCCAAAATCATAAAGGGTGTGTTTGGATGGAGGGATATAGGTGGATAGGACATGACCGCTCATTTTTTTGTAGGTGTTTGGTTGCTGGGCAGGGGTGGGATGGGGCGGCCCGGGGAGGAATATTCCTCCCAGATGCTGGATGGGGGGATCCGACCAATTTGCCCGGATCCAGTCGCCCGAGCGCCCGGGCGAGCGAGGGAGGCGGTCGTGTGACTCGCGTCACCCCGAGCGAGCGAGGGAGGGAGGCGGTCGCGAGCGGGATGCGGGCACGGCGGCCGGCGCTGGCGCGGCAACGGGAAGAGGGACGATGGCGACGGGAGGAGGCGACGAGCTCGGAGACGCTGGTGGAGACGACGATGCGAACCGGCGACGACGACGATGCGAATCCGACGACGACGACGACGGTGCGGGCGGCGATAGCCGCGTCGGCGGGAGGCGGCTAGCGGGAGTAGGTGGCCGCCGGCGGGAGGAGGCGCGAGCTCGGAGACGCCTGCCGGTGACGACGACGACGCAGACCCGACGACGACGACGACGCGGACGCCGACAGCCGCGTCAGCGGGAGGCGGCGGCGCCTGCGGCCGGCGGGAGGAGGCGGGCGACGGGAGGAGGTGGCGGCGGGAGGAGGCGAGCAGCGGCCGCCGGCGGGAGGAGGCGGCGGCGACAGTGAGGAGGAGCCCAGATCTAATGTTTTTTTCATTTTTCATTTTTTTCATTTTTTTCTTTTTTTCTATGTGTATTTATAATATGGAGAGGTAGTGGTGTAAAATTGCTAGAGAATTTATAAAATACATTATGCATTAATTTGATGGGGGTATATTCACCATCTCTAAGTGAGAGGTGACCACACCTACAAATCCAACCTACTCCCTCCAACCAAACAGAAAATTGGATCACCAAATCCACCTTCATCCCTACAACCAAACAAAAAACTAGATCGCCATATCCACTCTACCAAACAAAAAACTGGATCGCCATATCCAGCAAAATATGGATCGCCATATCCTATCCTACCTTGACCGTGAACCAAACACACCCAAAAGGAGTCAAATTGCACTGGTTTTAATAATTCGAGGGTTGAAATATCTGGTTCTGCAGTTTATGATTATGGATTAGATTCGGGTTAATTTTAAAGGAGTCAAAGTGGACTTATTCCCCACATTGATTGATCTGTTTAAGCGCGCCCGACTTTTAGATCCTTCTCTGATAGTGTTTTTTTTTTTTGAATAGATCCTTCTCTGATAGTTGAAGGGGATTAGCCGGTGATGGCTTCCGAAACTGACAGACACTCATGACGTAGAAGAGTAGGAAAGCTTTGGCGAAGGCCTAGCCTTCGAGCTGAGTAATCAAAAAAGGTTAAAGAGAGAGAAATAGTTGAGCAGAAGCTTCAGCACAAATCCCCAGCTCAGCTGTAGCAACCATGGCAAGGAAATCAGAAAGCCAAACCAGAGCAGGAAGGGTGTTTGAGCTCCAGGAAGAGGAGCAGGGACTTCAGCTCCTGGAGTTGGTACTCCAGCTCAAGAACCAAGTTAGATCAATAACACCAAGCAGGAGGATTAGCTGCAGGAGGAAGAGAATCACCAGTAGCAGATCAAGCAAGATGGCAGAGAGCAGGTCCAGGAACCAAACGGAGAAGAACCAGAGAAGCACCAAATAGCCAAGTAAATCGAAACCTCCCACCACACACGAACAGATCATCAATCAAGGTAATATAGCCAAGAAAATGAATTAGAGATACAAGAGAGAGAGAGAATCAATCCGTGGTATCATACGTCGTTTGTGCATATATTAGAATAAGTAAAAGCTACGTGACTCCGTAAGAATTTATCCTTGCTCTATCAATAGAACTTCGCACCGTCTCGTGCGAGTCGTTCAAAAAAAAACGTAAGAATTTATCTAGTAATGGGCAACAGAGCTTCTAGATTCAGTAGAAAACCGTAACTGTAATCTAATAAGCAGAAAAGGAGTACAGTAGCATAATAGATCAGTAAGAAGCAGATTCATAACTTGGCCAGTTAGCACTCTCTTCTCTGTAATAGCAAGGTATCGCAAGCCAGTGGCCACCTATATACAAAGATCCTACACAGCATTTAGCACCTAACAAACAAAAGACAGCAGCAAGTTATTTGTATATTACAAAAACAAATAACAGCCTAATAAGCTGTCACCACGCAAATGCAAAACACAAGATTTAAGAACCTAACTGCCACTCCAGGCCCTCATGCTGATCCATAGTGCGTGATTCACACATATAAAGTTCAAAGCAGCATAATGTTTTTTTTTTCCAATAGGGTAGCACTTGGATAATTTCTGCCACGGTTACATGTGTTGTAGAATCCAGTAGTCGGTTCAGCAGCATGACTAGCCGTTTTGAACCATCAGTGTACAACATGCACCAGTAATATCACAAAAGTGCCGAACATTATCTGATCATGTTTTCATCCGGATGCAAATAAGAAAGCCAAGTATACTCAGATACTTTCCTGCAAAACAACCATCAAGTGAAAGAAACCAGTAATGATAATAAACCTTAACAGCAATATTTGAACCTTCAAAAATCAACATGGATAACGTTAGAACTTGACCTGCGTGATCCAACATCATTTTGGAGTGCCAGTTAGGGAAAAGGACAAAAGTAGTTATCATAATCCAGTGAGATCTGCATGATGTTAGGTGTGCTGTAAAAGGGGTGGAAGGGAGTACTTCAATGAATCTCCTTTGATGGACAGATACTGTAAAAAAACAGAGCTCAGCCACAGTTTGGCCTCCAGCCAAAGGCTCAAAGTTGCTACCCTTTCAACACTACCAAGACTAAGGTATGACTACAAACAGGAGACAGCTACTAACATTGCCACTAAGTTTGTTTCACTAGACATGATTATGCTTAAGAATGAAAAAACCCTGTACTTCGTGTCTTGAATCTACATGGAGAGAGTAACTATGGGGATGGAGGCAAATGATCTGTGTCGGGATATTCTGGCTGGTTCTCCTCCTCATCCTCCAGTTCCATGAAAGCTGGAAGATCCACTTGAGTGTACTCGATATGCCTGAGTCCAACTTCGTACATGTCCTTCAAGATTGCCCCCACATCAGACGTTAGAGTTGAGGATAGAACCTCCAGGGAATTGGCACCAGAGCTATCGGAGCCACCAGGCTGCACGGGGAGCGTCGACTCGAGGCGCTCTAGGAGCTTCAGCACCTCAGCACGAAGAGCCTCAGGCTGGCGATCGCTGAGCGGGGGAAGGCGAGCCACCGCATCCTTGACGGCGGCAATCATGTTCCAGTCGTCTTCAAGTATCTGGTGCTTCTTCGAGAGGCTCTCCAGGGAAGAAACTAAGCATAGGAATGCAGTCCTGAAACTCGCGATCTCCTTAAGCTCTGCCAAGTTCCCAACCAACCATCTGTTAACTTCTCTCTCCTTGCCAACCTTGAGGACTTGCTCCAGCATGTACGGGGCATGGGCGAAGGTGACCCCAAGGATGCACATGTGCTTCAGGTGGAGGTACAGCTGGGGGGAGTTGGCCACCGGCGTGATATCGGACAGACCGTTCACCTTCAGGCCTTCAGGATCTGGGTACTGAACCTTCAAGCCTTGGATAGTGTTGGCCTCAAAAAGTAACTTGTCCAGCTTAGCAGGTATTCCCTTCACAAGTTCATTGGGGTATTCCATTTGATTTGTGATTATGTCAGCAGGAATGGGGGGAACTCGGATAGCACAGTGTCGATGTTGGTGAAGAATTCAAAAGTGATATTACAAAGCTCCATGGGCTGATTGTCACACAACGCAGTGATCCTGTCCTTCAGCTGTTTGATCCTTTTAATCTCAAACCAATCAATCTCACCTTCTAGCAATGTCATCTGCAAATTTGAGATGGACTCAGAAATCCGAGAAATTATGGATCTGAAGTGGCTCGTCGTGTGCAGGATATCTATGTTGCCGACCCACCATCCCTTCTCAATTGCCTTGTCCACCCTATGGGACACTTTTGTCGCGTCGGACAACTTGAAGCTGACAATGCAGATATCAATGGGGAACTGGGAGTCCATCGTGAGCAGAAGCTCATTATAGCTGCGGATCCGAATGTATGGGGATTCCTGGACCTCGGGCTGGTTCTCCACTACCGACACCGGCAGAAATGCAGACTGGTCCCTTAGAGCAGGGTACTTGATAGGGATGAGCCCAAGTAAGGACATATCCTTGACAATAAGCTCCACATCAGACACTAGTTTTGTCGACGCTATGACGTCAGTGCTGTCAGCATCGTCAGGCTGCACAGGGAACAACTTGAGGCGCTCTAGGAGCCCAAGCACACCATTGCGCAGAGCTTCGGGCTGATGATCGCTGAGAGGGTGGAGCGCAGCTACCGCATGCTCAACTGCCCCTATGAAATCCCAATCGATCTCAAGTATTCCATGGGTCTTCCACAGGCTCAGCAACCGCTCAAGTGAGGATGAAACACGGAGAAAAGCAACTCTGAATCTAGTAATCTCAATAAGCTCAGGCAAATTCCCAATCAGCCAGGTTTTCTCTTCTCCTGGCTTGCCAACCTCCAAAATAGTCTCCAGCAAGTGCGGGGCGTCGACGAATGGGAACTCAAGCACGCAAATACGGTCGAACTCGCGGTAGAGCCGGGGGAAATTTATCACGGACATGATGTCGGCCAAACAAGTCACCTCGATGTATTGGCCCTGGACGCTGCCGGCGACATGGATGGGGATGGCTGCCTCTTCGGCCGCGAACTCCTCCACGGCCCCGCCACCGCCACCGCCACCGCCACCATCACCACCACCGCCCCCGCCCCCGCCCCCGCCGCCGCCACCAACCAAAAATCCCGCGGGTAAGTCGTCCTCGGAGTCGTCGTCCAACCCCGCGTCGCGGAAGAGGATCCTAGGCGCCATTGGAGTCGTCGACGACCTAGGGTTTTCCGCTTCGCCGGAGGAGGAGGATTTGGGGAATTGATCTGGAGGAGAGGAAGCAATCGGGAGGTAGGCAACTGCAACCGTCTCGTCTCCAGTAACCATCCACCGTGCGATCCAGAATGATTAAGCGGACTAGATTTCCTACACGTCATCCATCCTCTTCCAGCCAATGAGCCACTGACACGTGTCTCCGCCTCGCGGCTTCCCAAATTTTTTGGCGCGTTCGTTCGTTCTCCTGCGATGCGAAAAAAGGAGGGCGGTTGGGCTTCAAGTGGGCTCGGCTCCCAGAGCCCGTATAGCCCACTACTGGAGTGGAGTACTTCACAACAAACAGGCCTAATCCCCCAAACCGGCCCAGATCTTTCTTTTGTTTACCTCCCTTTTTTCTTTCTTTCCCGTGTGTTTCTCTCCGTGGTCCGTTGCATCAACTGCAACTTGGTAATAAAGATAAAAAAAAAAACTGCAACTGGTAATATATTTACAACTGATTTTTTTCACCACGTATAACTCAATGTTTCACTGATGACCAGAAAAAACATCATAGCCTAACACCCCTACTCTCTCTCCTGTTATTCTATTGGCTCTCTCTCTACTCTATACATGCCTGCATATATTTAGTGATCTTTAAAATATTTTTTCTTCTAAACTAATTACAATGAACGATTCCATCACACCATCGAATTCATTATAATTTAATTTTTATAATAAGATATCACATAATTATATTCCGATGAAAGAAAAACATATGTTTCAATGTTTCATACTTGACAGTAATATGTTTAACATATGTTTTCACTAATTAAATTTTAAAATATATATTTGATTTATTTTTTTCTCTAAAATATTTAGGATATATTTCTTTTGGCAAAAATATATTATCGGTCTCGCATAAACATTACGTGAAAATAAAGACGCGGGCGGTCTCGCGCGGCCTCGCACGACGAAATAGCGTGCTACCAGCTAGGAAGACCGAACGGCTGGGCCGGTTCAAAATGTTTAATGATCCTCATTAGTGATTAGGATAATTTATCACTAACTATTATTAATTAATCATTAATTGAGTAATTTGTCACTAATTAAGCGGCAGCTATAGATGGCCAAATAGACCGCTCGGCACGGCTCGGTCCAGGCATGGCCGGGCTTGGGCCGAGGTCAGTCGGGCCGGCACGGCTTGACCTATATGTCGACCTATACCGTGCCAGCTAGAGGAGAAAACGAGCCGGCTTGTGAAAGCTTGCTCAACTAAGGGCTTGGCTCGGCTCGGCTTGATTAGTAGAACGAGCAAAAAGTGCAGCTCGGCTTGGCTCGTTTCAAAGCTCGAGCCGGCTCGAGCCAGCTTGTGATGTACAGCAGCAAGTAAATACTTTAACAATAGAGCGATCAATTTTCAGCAAGTTTACAGCAAGTACGCATTATGATCAAACTCATACAGGTCATGTAGGCATCAAATAATCAGTAGTTCAGTACCATTGTACCAAGTAGCAAGCCAACATCAACAATTCAACAAGCCAACATCAACAAGTCAATCGGTTGGCAACTTGGCGTCTCGGCGAGGTGACGGACGGCGTCGAGTCAAGGACGCTGGCGGCGCAGGGGGCACCGAGCTCGGCTCGAGCGGCGCTGGGGACAGAGGTCGGAGGTGGCGCAGGGGAGGGAGGCGGCGCCACGGCGGGCCGACGGCACAGGGGGCGTCGAGTCCATCGAGCGTCGCCGGGGAGTGAGGCCGGAGCCGGCGCAGCCGCAGTAAGGGAAGTAGGTGGCGCAGGGGAGCGAGGCGGCGGGCCGGCGTCATAGAGGGGCAAGGGCGTCGACGGCGTTGCCGGCGGCCGGCCTGCCGCTGGCGGCCTGCGCTGGGCAGCTGGGGACAACCGTCACATCACAGGCGGCCAGGCGCGCAGCACAGGGGAGGGAGGCGGCGGCCGGCAAATCCTCTTGCCAGTCGCCGCCAGTCGTGTCGCCGCTAGGGAAGGGGAGGGGTCGGATAGGCGCTCAGGCGCTCGGCTCAGCCGCTCAGGGACCTACCTAGGGTTTCTCTGTTTCATCACTTCATGGGCCATTGGGCCAGACAATTGTTAATGGGCTCAGGGACTCAGGTTTACCACAGGCTCGCCGAGCCTACCGAGCAGCTTGCAAGCTAGCTCGGGCTCGGCTTGGTTTGGAAACAAGCTGTGGAGGGGGCTCGGGCTCGGCTCGTTTAGTCCTCAAGCTAAGCCGAGCTTCGCGAGCTCGAGCCAAGCCCGAGCTGAGCTCACGGGCCCGAGCTTTTTTTCCACCTCTAGTGCCAGCCCACAGGCTACACTTACGGCCCAGGCACGGCCCAAAAGACTCGGGTCGTGTCGGACCGGCCCGAAGGCACGACGACCTATCGTGCTTCTGTATAGAATAAGTCTATTTTTCCTCCCTAAACTCTGTGTGATGTGTCTATATGGCTGGAAAATAAGTCTATTTTGTATTGCTCTGGTCTCTGTGCGTTGCCTTATATGGTTAATTAAGTCTATTTTGCGTCCCTCAACTATTTTTTTGACTGTGTCGGGCCGGGCCGACCCACTGCACCGAGGGAGCAGCCCAAGCACGGCTAGGCTGTCGGGCCGATCCTACAGGGCCGAGCCGGCATGAGCACAACCCCAGTCGGGCCGTGCCGTGCTTGGGCCTAGCCGTGGGCCATATAGCCATCTATAGCGGCAGCTCACCAGGCAAGCCGTCCGCTCTTGCTCATTCCTTGATTTTTGCGCGAGACTGCCCGCGTCATTCTCGCGCAACGGTTGTGTATGAGACAACGGTATATTTCTGCCAACAAATTTACATCCCGAATATTTATGAGAAAAAACAATTCAACGGTATATTTTCAAATTTATTTCGTGTTTCACTATATTTCACAATTTTTTTATATGTTTCAAAGGTTTGACTTTTTTTTCACCATACACTCCCTTCATTTTTTTACTATATATGACGCCATTGACTATTTGAGATATGTTTGACCATTCGTCTTATTAAAAAAATGTAATTATCATTTATTTTATTGTGACTTGATTTATCGTCAAATGTTCGTTAAGAATGACTTAATTTTTTTCTATATTTGCATAAAAATTGAAAAAGATGAATAGTCAAACGCATGCTAAAAGGTTAATGATGTCATGTATAAAAAAAATAGAAAAATGAAATATCTAATCGTAGATTTGTAGCTTCTCCCGACTTGTTCACTTTTAAGGCCAGCCTAGCCCGACCCAACACAACGAAACAATTACTACTCACATAGAGGCATAGGGGTGTTCGCAGGAACAATTTCCCGGAAATTTGAGCAGTCGATTAACACGTGATTAATTAAGTATTTGTTAATTTTTTTAAAAAATAAATCAATATGATTTTTTTAAATAACTTTCATATAAAAACTTTTTTAAAAACCGCGCCGTTTAGCAGTTTAAAAAGTATGTGCGTGAAAAACGAGAGCAGGGAGTTGTACAAAGTCTTGCAAACAGAGCCATAGACTAAGATCGGAGGCCGCGGCGTTGCGGTTCCCCTTTGTCCTCACCGGCACCCAGTACCACTACCTCCATATCCGATTCCAATCCACACAGAGTACGTCTGAGAGGTCCATCCAATTGAAAATCCTATTCGATTCAATCTGCTCTACTATACTTTTTTTTTTTTATGGAACTGCTCTACTGTACATTATACATGTCCGCGCCATAAATCCTCCAGGAGTTAGCTAGGTCCGTCCATGGACGTCAATATGGTCCTCTTCGACGACGACGACGATTACTGGGACAAGAAGGAAGAGGAGGAGGATGAGAGGGTGGAGGTGCCGAAGAGCGGCGGCGTGTACGGCTACGACGTCCCTTCTCTTTCCCGAATATGGATTTCCTAGATGACCCGGAGGAGAACGACCTCTACCTCTTCAAGGTCTCGCTGTCCCCGCCGTCCCACCCTCCGCCACCGGCCGATCCCGGCTGCTGCAGCTGGGTGCTCCTCGACCGCACGGCCTACGTCGCCGACCACACCAACGCCACCACCGCCAACACCTTCTTCACCACCCGCGACCGCCGCCGCCGCGAGATCCGCGTCACCTTCTTCCCCGCCCCGCCGCCGCGCGTCTCCCACTTCTGCGTCCACTGCCCCTCCATGAAGCCCGAGTGCTTCGCCGTCGAGCCCCTCATCATCGCCACCCACGAGGAACTCGTCCTCCTCCGCGTCGCCATCGGTCGCCGGCACGCAAGCTACTTCCACGAATTGCATGACTTCTTCGTCTACCGAGTCGATTCCTCCACCACCAACAACAATGGCGGTCATCATCCCTCCCTCGACCTTCTCCCGCATCCTGGCGACTGCTATTTTTTTGACTGTCAGGTTGGCGTCACCCACTGCGACGACGGCGGCGGCGGCCATGAATTTCGGGACATTGCGGCTGTCCACGGTTACATCAAGTACGTTGAGATCCAAAGCTACATTTCAGATGGTTTTGCTGCAACATGGAGCAGGAAGATTACACTGGAGGATTCTTGGGAGGGAGATTGGCGAAAGGACTGTGAGCTCCATGTTTCTGATATCTCCGGATCACTGCCTGAGCTGCTTGGTGATGAGGAGGCTAGAACAGCTCAACTGAACTTGCAGTGTCCACACAGGCAATCCTACAATCAGCTTGCACGATGATGATGTTGTTTACTTCCTGGCCAAGGTTGGCCTCCGAGATGACAAATCGTACGTGCTTGCTGTTAACATGAGGAGCAAAACACTGCAAGGAGCCGCCTGTTTTGGTGCTGAAAGAGTGTTGGACATGAATTTCACATGTACACAAAGTAGGATCTCCCATCATCTCAGAAACACTCCAGGTAATTCTATTGTATAGCGCATTCTTACACTTTTAACTTGTAGAAATCATTTACTTGCCCAGTTTAGAAGAAAAAAAAGGAATACATGGGAGGAGATCAGATGCCATCTTGCATAATTTTGGAAAAAGAAGTACTGTTATCTGCTACTCCACACTATGAATATTTGTATGTTTGCTTGTACATGTGGCATATCTTTTTAGGAAAAAATTAAACTACACATGAGAAAGCTACCTGAATTTAATATGAACTTACTTCACAGTATCAGTTGAATACAGAGGGTAATTTGACATGTACTTGGAAGAATCTAGTAGGAAGATACAAATTCATAAGAAGAACAGTAAAACACTGCACATTTAGGTATGAAAATCATGCATATCATATGCCTTGTACATTGTGACAACTCTTTCTATTGATCCAAACTCACTCCAGAAAAACGAATCCATTATCTGGGAAACCTTGATGACAGCAAATACTCTTCTTCGAGGCTATATTGTCTAGTTGATTGTGTGCTTGTACCCTCACTTACCGGGTAGCTCCATGAGACATGATTCTCCCTAGATTTCTTTGCACCCACACCATGCTCTTGCTGCAGTGATGACGATCGAACACTTTCGAGTGTCATCTCCACCTGCCTCATAGTAGGCCGCTCCTCTGCTTTCAGCTTGACACATGCCACAGCTAACACAGCTACCTCTTTAACTTCTTCGCCTCCCTCTTCCTTGACCTGAGGATCAAGTATATCACCCAAGTTTCCTTGTGTGAGTAGGGCGGTGAAATGTGCTACAAGACTTTCATCATCAGACGATCTATAGGAGTATGGTTTCCTCCTAGTAAGCAACTCTATTAGAACGACGCCGAAGCTGAAAACATCACTCTTCTCGGTGAGACGCCCTGTGTAGTAGTACATGGGGTCTAGATATCCTAGTGTTCCTTGAACAGTGGTTGTTACCCCAGTTTGTTCAGCTGGAATGCACCTGGAAGCTCCAAAATCGGACACTTTTGTTGTTAGTGAACCATCTAATAGGATGTTATGGGATTTGATATCCCTGTGGATTATTGGGAATGACACAGCTGAGTGGAGGTAGGCAAGTGCTCTAGCGGTTTCAGTTACAATTCTAAGCCTATCTTCCCATGGCAATGACGTTGGTCCTTCAACATGAAGATGGTGGTAAAGCGTACCATTTGATATGAATTCGTAAACCAACAATGGCACTTCTGTCTCAAGGCAACATCCAAAAAGTTTGACCACATTACGATGGTTGATTTGCGATAGAATGGCTACTTCATTTATGAACTCATCAATCTCTCGTTGAACTGCCTCCTTAGATTTCTTGATCGCGACAACATGAAGATCCGATAAAATCCCTTTGTACACGGTGCCGTGCCCCCCTCCTCCAAGCTCACGTGATTTATCAAAATTGTTTGTGGCCTTCTCCAGTTCTAACAAGGGGATGATCATCCTTTCGGCAATGTCAGCCTTCTGAGATACTAATTGTTGCAACAAATGACCTCGGTTCTGCTTGAAGAACTTCTGCCTCAGCATTCTTGCTCTTTGTTTCTTAACCTTACGTTTTAAAAAGGCAGCGCCCAGTCCCATGACCAAAAGCCCAGCTCCACTGCCAACTCCAATACCAACACTTAAACCTGATAGCACACAATAGAAGGCAAAAATCTCCATCAGAGTTAGTAGATATTTCACCTATGAACTAGAGTATGGGAGTTGATTAATAAGAAAAGCAACGTTATGGAAAGATTGGTCCATGAAAAAACAGAGTAGTATGCTTGTGTTTATGAAACAGAGCAGTTGGTGCTAGTACTTGACTGAACTGTTAAAGAAAGACTGATGTACTAAACAGAGTTTCATTGCAGAGCTAGCACTATCAAGTAAAACAATTTATCAGCCGTTTGGTTAATAAGAAAAGCAAGATCAGTCTATGAAAACAGAGTAGTCTGCTTTTGTTTATGAAACAGAGTAGTTGATGCAAGTACTTGGAATGGAAGAACAGTTAAAGAAAGACTGTTGTATTAAACAGAACTACATTGCAGAGCTCTCTGCATAAATTTGACTGACAATGTCAAGCAGGATATTTCAGTTATTAGTACCTAGATTAGTTTTCCATTCTTTGAAAAATCTGTGCATAAATTGGACTATGTCAAAGCAGAAAAATGTAGGTGTAGTTACCTAGATTAGTTTTGACGCAGCCGTTTGGAATGCGCGGGTCGCCACGAGCGCCGCGCGGGCACCGGCACTGGTAATCTCCCGGCGTGTTGGTGCACTCGCCGTAGCACCTCCCGGCGAGCTTGCACTCGTCGATGTCTTGGCATCCGCCGGCGACGTAGGGGTTCCCGCCGTAGCCTCGCCGGCACCTGCACACGTAGCCGCGGCGGTAGTTGCCGGTGACGTTGCTGCACAAGCTGTTGCTGCTCCGGCATGCGCTCCTCGCCGCGTCCGCGGGGCACGACCAGTTGCGGTCGTCGGCGAACTGCCCGGTGACGCCCTGCAGCACCGCCTCCAGCGTCGGCGACACCACCCACTCCAGCACCACCGGGACCGGCGTCCGGAGGGCGGCGGCGGAGTCGGAGCTGGTGTTGAGCAGCTCGCCGGCGACGCCCTCGAACCACCCACGCTCGGCGATGCGCACGGCGACGGGGAGCTTGCCGGTGAGCTCCTGGTTCTGGTCAAGGCTGAGGAACTGCACGAGGTAGGAGGGGCGGCCGATGGCGATGGGCGTCTCGCAGCAGCTGGTGCCGGAGCAGATGAAGCCGCCATCGGTGGCGTTGTCGGCGCCGGCGCCGGGGACGACGGGGACGGTCGCCGCCACGCTGGTGAACATCTCGCTGACCGGGCAGAAGGAGGAGCAGCCGCCGATGATGTTGGTGTTCTCCCCGGCGAGCGTGGCCTGGACGTTGCAGCCCGTGACGACGAGCCGGTTGCGCTGCTCGGAGACGACGTACGGGCCGGCGCCGGCGACGGTGCCGAGGCTGGACCACGTGCCGCTGCCGCTGGGGGCGAGCTTCGACACGTCGTAGGTGAAGTTGACGGCGCCGGCGAGGTCGAGGGCGCGCACGGTGGAGTTGGCCAGGGAGATGTCGACGACCTGGAGGGTGCCGTTGCCGAGCATCAGGCGCGGCGGGGTGCGGGTGGCGTCGCAGGTGAGGCGGAAGCCCGGGAGGTGGCAGCCGTCGCGGATGCCGAACGGGTACGGCACGCTCACGTCGCCGCACCTGTCCGGGCAGCTCGCCGGCGGCGGCGCTGCGACCTGCGCTTCCACCGACCACAGCTGCAGAAGCAGCAGCAGCAGCAGCGCCATCGCCATAGCCGGTGGTTGAATGATGGTCATCTTCGCTGGAACATAGTCTGTGTTTATATTCCTAATATATGGCCAGACAGAGCGTCGATATAAGTAGTACACATACACTGAGGTATGGGCAATTTGGCGTGCCTATGGCAAAAAAATTTACCCATATACTGTATATCACATTAGATATATGGACACATATTTATATAGTCTAATAATAAAATAAATTATATATTCCACCAAAAACTGTGAGACAAATTTATTAAGTATAATTAATCCGTTATTAGTAAATATTTACTGTAGCATCATATTGTTAAATCATGGCACAATTAAACTTAAAAGATTCGTCTCGCAATTTTCTGACGAACTGTATAATTGTTTTTTTCTATATTTAATACTTCATACATGTGTCAAATATTGGATGTGACAGTGCCAAAAAAAATTGGTTTGGAACTAAGGGCCTGTTCACTTTGATGTCATTTTCAACCTTACCAAATTTTGGTAAAGTTGTCAAAAAAAAGTGGCTACATTTAGTTTGCTGTCAAATTTTAGTAACTATATAAGAAATCCTACCAAAATTGTGACAAGTTGCCAAAATTTTAGTAACTATAACAAAATTTAGTAATACCAAAATTTAGTAAGGTTTTTTTTAGCATCAAGGTGAACGGCCCTAAAACTGGCCCTTAAATGATTAGTCCAAACTGGCGGCACTGACGACGTGGGGCGCTTTGCTTGACAAATCCAAAGCCGCACATGCATATGCTGCGTTGTTGTATCCGCGTTGACCGATCAATCAGGTAGGTGTGGATTGGACTGGATGGTTGACCGTTTCTACAGATCATCGCTGGCGGCATTGTGTCCCCGGAAATCTGTTTCTGCAGATGACAGCGCCGCCGCACAAGTTGCCGCTGGGCGCTGGAACCATCATCGCTGAACTGTCGACAACTTTTCGTGTACAGGCTTTTTAAACTACTAAATAAAGTAAATTACACAAAACTTGTTTTAAACAATCATATTAAAAATGAACTAATATTTAATTAAAAATATGCTAATGAGTCGTTTCGTTTTGCGTACCCAAAAGATTAGTTGCGAACATCAACGAACGAAGCAGCTGTTGTTTGGTAGCCCGAAACCATAGTTAGTACAATACAAAAGGAATCTTGACATTTACTTGGATGAAATTAAACAGAAAAATACACATTCAGATGAAGAACAATAAAATAAGATGTTACTACATTTAGCTATGAAATACTACGTAAGTATCATACATGGAGAGAAAAAAAAACTAGGGAGACCTTGTACATCGAGAACAACATAAGCTTTCTATATCGATCCAAACTCACACAAGAAAAATTAAAAAATCGCTATCGAGGATACCTTGATGATAACAAGTTCTCTTCTTCGAGACTATATTGCCTAGTTGAATCTAAGCTTGTACCCTCGCTTATTGCATGGCTCCATGAGACATGAAGCTCCTTAGATTTCTTTGTGCTAACCCTATGCAATACTTCTTGCTGCAGTGATGATGATCGAATGCTCTCGAGTGTCATTTCCACCTGTCTCATAGTCGGTCGCTCTTCTGCTTTTAACTTGACACATGCCACAGCTAATACAGCTACTTCATTAACTTCCTTTTTCCCCTCCTCCATAACCTGCGCATCAAGTATGTCACCCAAGTTGCCATGTGCATGTAGGGTAGTGAAATGTGCAACAAGGCTCTCATCCTCAGCCGATCTATATGAATGTGGTTTTTTCCTAGTAAGCAACTCCATTAAAACAACTCCAAAGCTATAAATATCACTCTTCTCCGTGAAACGTCCTGTGTAGTAGTACATGGGATCTAGGTATCCTAGTGTTCCTTGAATAGCAGTTGTAACCCCATTTTGTTCAGCTGGGATACACCTTGAAGCTCCAAAGTCTGAGACTTTTGTCGTTAGTGAGCCATCCAATAGGATATTATGGGACTTGATATCCCTGTGGATTATAGGGAATGACACAGCAGAGTGAAGGTAAGCAAGGGATCTAGCTGTTTCAGTAGCAATTCTGAGCCTATCTTCCCATGGCAATGATGTTGGTCCTTCAACATGAAGATGGTGATAAAGCGTACCATTTGATATGAATTCATAAACCAACAATGGCACTTCGGTCTCAAGACAACATCCAAAAAGTTTCACCACATTGCGGTGGTTGATTTGTGATAGAATGGCTACCTCGTTTATGAACTCATCAATCTCCCTTTGGACTGTCACATTTGATTTCTTGATTGCGACGACATGAAGGTCTGAGAGAATACCTTTGTATACGGTGCCATGTCCTCCTCCTCCAAGCTCACGCGAATTGTCAAAGTTATTTGTGGCCTTTTCTAGTTCTGCCAAGGGGATGATCATCCTTTCAGCAATGTCGGCCTTTTGAGATACCAATTGTTGCAACAAATGGCCACGGTTCTGTTTGAAGAACTTCTGTCTTAGTGTTCTTGCTCTCCGTTGTTTAATCTTACGTGTTAAAAAGACAGCACCAAGTGCCAGGATAAAAAGGCCGGCACCACTACCAATTCCAACTCCAATAGTTAAACCTAAGAGCACAATAGGAAAAGGAAGTTCTCTCATCAGAGTTAATGTCATTTAACCTGTAGATTAGAATAACAGAGTTTGCATCTTTGTTTGGAAGAGAAAACAGTCACTAGTCACTTCTATAGCTAAAGCTAGGTATATACTCCCTCCGTTCTTAAATATTTAACGTCGTTGATTTTTTTTAAATGTGTTTAACCGTTTGTCTTATTAAAAAATTTTAAGTAATTATTAATTATTTTTCTATCATTTGATTCATTGTCAAATATACTTTTATATATATATATATGTAGTTTTACATATTTCACAAAAGCTTTTGAATAAGACTTACGGTCAAACATGTGCTAAAAAGTCAACGACGTCAAATATTTAGGGACGGAGGGAGTAGTATATTGTAAGACGGAGGAGGTAGCTATATATACAATAATCTCTGAATAAATTCAAAAATGATGAGCAGATTACTTTAGTTACCTAGATTGGATTTGGTGCAGCCATTTGGAATGCTGTAGTTACCACGGGCACCGTGCGGGCATCTGCACAAGAAGGCTCCCGGCGTGTTGGTGCACTCGCCGAAGCAGCCGTGCTCCTTTGGCCGCTCGCATTCGTTGATGTCCTGGCATCCGCCGGCGACGTACGGGTTCCCGTCGTACCCGTCGTCACAACGGCAGACGTAACCGCTTCGGTAGTTGTCGGTGACGTTGTGGCAGTAGCTGTTGTTGCTTATGCACGCGCTCCTTCTTGCCTCGCCGGGCGTGGGGCAGGACCAGTTATTGGCAGCCTGTTTGTTCAGCCCGGCGTCGAGTGTGACATCCAGGCCGGTGGATGCCACCGCCCACTCCAGCACCACCGGGACCGGCGTCCGGAGCGAGGTGTCATTCGCTGCAGGCTTCTTGAGCAGGTTGGCGGCGAGGCCGTCGAACCATCCTAGCTCGGCGATGCGGATCGCTTCGGGCACCTCACCTCTGTACTCGTTATCCATGATCGTCACTTTCACGCTGTAGGACGGGCGGCCGATGGAGATGGGCGTCTGGCAGCAACTGATGCCCGCGCACTTGTTGCCGGGGCTTCTGAACACGCCACCCGTGTACTTGTCGTTGATGGAGCAGAAGGAAGAGCAGCCGGTGATGACGTTGCCGCCGCTGCCGACAAGGGTTACCTGAATGTTGCACGCCGTGACGAGGAGCTGGTTGAGTTCCCCGGAGACGACGTACGGGTTGGATGAGGTCGCGGCGACGCCGACCCACGTGCCGCGGGCGCTGAGGTTCCCGTCTTGGGTGATGTCAACGGCGCCGGCGATGTCGACGGCGCGCAGCGTGGAGTTGGCCAGCGAGATGCTGACGACTTGCAGGGTGCTGTTGCCGATCATCAGGCGCGGGGGATTATTGCTCGTGGTGTTGCAGGTGAGGCCGAATCCCTCGAGGGAGCAGCCGCCGCGGATGCCGAACGGGAACGGCACGCTCACGTTGCCGCACCTGTCCGGGCAACCCGCCGGCGGCCCTGAGCCCACCGCCACCTGCGCTTCCGCCGACCAAAGCTGCAGCTGCAGCAGCAGCACCACCAGCACCAGCAGCGCCGCCGTCGCCGGCGATGGAAACAACATCACCATCGCTGGCAGCCTGCCACTTAATTAATCTCTCTTCTTCTACTACTACTACTACTACTACACCTAATTCAGATACCACAGCGCGCGTCAACACAAGCATTCATTACACCATCGTAAATTGGGCAATTATTAGTGCTTCTCCAAGTTGGCCGCTCCGGCAACGTGATGTTGCTTGCTTGACCAATGACCACGGCGAAGCAAATGAACACGCGCGTGCACCCGAGTTGACCGACCACGTATGGCATATGTGCGGGTTCCCACGGTGCCATTTGCGCGGACCGTTCCAACGCCTATAGGAGGCCCATATGTTACACGAAAAGGAGGCCCAATCAACTGTTGAACATAAAGTGCAATTCCCTTTTAGGGCATGTTTAGATCCTTCAAAATAGCAAAAGTTTTACTATTTTAGAGCACTTTTTATTATTTTAGATCTAAACAATAGTAGAAAAAGTTGGCAAGTTGTCATTTGGCATTTGCTAGTCCATGGTAGCAAATTTTGCCAAAAAAATGCTCCGGGACCACACCCTCTCTCTTTCTCTCTCTCTAGTGCTAAAATAGCAAAATTTTAATATGCATCTAAACACCAACTAGTATTTTTGCAATGCCAAATCTTGTGCTACCAAAACTTTTACCATTTCAAATGGATCTAAACAGACCCTTACATTGGATTGGAAGAACTACCTATTTTTCATCCAATTCAAACAAAATTTTGGATTAGCAAACGAATGGACTTGATTTCACCCAATAATACAAAACGTGAGGGACTATCTATATAATAGTCAGCGTCAAATCATACATTGATTTTTTTTACAATCAATTACAACGAAAGGTTTGCCAGAACAACAAAAATTAAATTATGTAACGGTAAAAGTTAATATCCTGAATAGGCTGTAACTTCCGTGCACCGCAAAAATGCCCAAAATCATACCTTCAATTATATATAAAAAAAACTAGAAGGACAAAATTATAGTCAGTAATACTTTAAAAATATTCATATATAGGTTGTAACTTTAACTCAAAGTTACTTGAAAAGCGAAGTGAGAGTAACTCAACTGGTTAAGTTTCTTGTGCTGTAACTTGTCCACCCAAGTCTATGTTATAGACTTGACATAGGTGCTCGCCCTTACAATTAATTATTTTTTCGGTGATAGGCACAACGAGACAGGGAATAAAAACTCAGTAGAAGACAACGTGGAGAAGAAACAGCTAAGTTTGACACAAATATGTTGCAAATCAAACGAATAAATATTATTTATTCAACTAATGTAAACAAGAAAATTTGACGACGAATATATATTACATTGAAAAAACCATACAGAAAAATACATGTTCAGATAAACGACAAAAAAATATTGTTGTACATATAGCAATGAAATGCATGGATATCATAAAGGCCATCGGCACCTTGTACATCGGAGCACCGTTTACTATTGATCCAAACTCGCAAAAAAAAAGGAAAAAAATCTACTATCGAGGGTACCTCGATGACAATAAATTCTCTTCCTCATAGCTATATTGTCTACTCGACTCTATGCTTGTGCCCTCACATACCGGATAGCTCCATGAGACATGTTTCTCCTTGGATTCCTCCGCGGCCACACTAGGTACCACTTCTTGTTGTAGTGATGACGATCGAATAGTTTCAAGTGTCATCTCCACCTGCCTCATAGTAGGTCGTTCATCTGCTTTCAACTTAACACATGCCACGGCTAACATGGCTACTTCTTTAACCTCTTTACCTCCCTCTTCATTCATCTGAGGATCAAGTATGTCACCCAAGTTGCCATGTGTGAGTAGGGCAGTGAAATGTGCAACAAGACTATCATCCTCAGGCGATCTATATGAGTATGGTTTCTTCCTGCTAAGTAGCTCTATTAGAACAACACCGAAACTAAAAACATCACTTTTCTCTGTGAGACGTCCTGTGTAGTAGTACATGGGGTCTAGGTATCCTAGTGTTCCTTGAATTGCGGTTGTGACCCCATTTTGTTCAGCAGGAATACACCTTGAAGCTCCAAAGTCTGACACTTTTGTTGTTAGCGAGCCATCTAATAAGATGTTATGGGACTTGATATCCCTGTGGATTATAGGGAATGACACTGCCGAGTGAAGGTAGGCAAGTGCTCTAGCGGTTTCGGTTGCAATTCTAAACCTATATTCCCATGGCAATGATGTTGGTCCTTCAACATGAAGATGGTCATAAAGGGTACCATTTGATATAAATTCATAGACTAACAATGGCACTTCTGTCTCGAGGCAACATCCAAAAAGTTTGACCACATTACGATGGTTGATTTGTGAGAGAATGGCTACCTCGTTTATGAACTCATCAATCTCCCTTTGGACTGCTACCTTTGATTTCTTGATCGCAACAACGTGAAGATCCGATAAAATCCCTTTGTACACAGTGCCATGCCCTCCTCCTCCAAGCTTACGCGATTCATCAAAATTGTTTGTGGCCTTCTCCAGTTCTGCCAAAGGGATGATCATCCTTTCAGCAATATCAGCCTTTTGAGATACCAACTGTTCCAACAAATGGCCACGGTTCTGTTTGAAGAACTTCTGTCTCAGCATTCTTGCTCTCCGATTCTTAATCCTACGTGTTAAAAAGGTTGCACCGAGAGCCATGACCAAAATCCCGGCGCCACTACCAACTCCAATGCCAATAATTGATCCCGTGGTTAATGCTAGTGTAAGAGGGAAAGAAAAAGCTTCTCCATCAGAAAGTTAATTTGCATTGTTTGTAATTGAGAACAGTTAATTAGGGACAATTCTTGCAGAACAGATCATGATTAATGATAAAAGCAACGTCAAGGAAAGAATTGTCTATGCAAAACATATTCTGCTTTTTATGTATGAAGTAGTAAGATGATTGTATATATAGCTGGGACTCTCAAGTTTCTTCAATAAATAAATTCGAAAATTATAAGCAGATTAATTTAGTTACCTTGATTAGTTTTGACGCAGCCAGTTTGAATGGTCGCGTTGCCACTAGTACCCGGCGGGCAGCTGCAGTGGTACGATCCCAGCGTGTTGATGCACACGCCGAAGCACGGGTACTCCTTTGCCCGCTCGCACTCGTTGATGTCTTCGCGGATCGCCCAAATCGAATGAAATTAGCTTGAATTCACGAGAAAGCAATAGATTTTTGAAACAAAATTTTGGGAGGTGTGTTAATTAATTTGTTCACCTTTGCACCCGCCATCGTGGTAGGGGTTGCCCTCGTAGCCCTTGGAGCAGTTGCACCGGTACCCGTCGCCGTCACCGGTGTCGACGCACACGCTGTGGGCGCTCCGGCACGCGTAGTTGGCCGCGGCGAGGTTGCGCCTGGCGGCGCTGCAGTTGCCGGCGTTCCGGACGGCCCAGTCGAGCACGACGTGCACGGCGAAGTCGTCGGTGCGGTTGAAGTCGACGGCGCCGTCGCGGTACGCGGCGTCGATCCACCTGTCCTCCGCCAGGTACATGTACCGGCAAACTGTGCTGCTCTGCAAGATGGAAGAAACCGCCGTGCTGTTCAGCAGAACGGAGTCCCCAGCTTGGCCTTGCTTGAAGCCGATGATGTCGGGCTTGTAGACGTCGACGCTGTAGGGTATGCTGCTCTGGCAGCACCCCTCGCCGGTGAACCCCACCGTCGAGCCGGCGGCGACCGACTCCGGCGTCCGGCAGATGGACGTGCAGCTGCTGATGTAGGAGCCCCTGCCGTCGACCAGGTAGGCGAGGTTGGGGCAGCCGAGCGCGACGAGGCGGTTCCTCGACCTGGAGAAACGGTAGGGCGTGCCGGAGAGGGACATCTCGGTGGCGTTCTGATCGTTCTCGCTCACCATATCCCCCGTGCTGCTGTTGTAGCACCGCCGTTTCGCGGTGAGGAAGGTGCGGGCCTCGCCGTCGGCGAGGGACAGGCTCAGCAGCTGTTGCCGGTGCCGGCCGCCGGTAGAGTTGGACACGATGAGGAGTGGGGGTGAGGAGGTGTGGTTGCACTCGAGCTGGAAGCCCTCGTCGCGGGCGCAGCCGGCGCCGATGCCGAAGGGGTAGGGGATGCTGATGTTCCCGCACGTTGAGGGGCATCCCGGCGGCTGCTGAGCCGACGACGATGGTGTCGCCGGCGCAAGGCCGACGAGCAATATAGCTAAGGCGACCGCCATTTCTGACATCTTAGCTCTCACCTCGTACGTTGTTCGGCTTGCTTGCTTGGATGCCGGCTGGTTGAATTTCCATATAAATAGAAAGTGAGTACGATGATGCATCTTGCCACCATGCACACGCGGTTATTTGACTTAATTAGCTCCAGTTGAGTATGAAAAAGGATGCGGTTGGTTGTCAGAGAAACATGAAGACGAGCATGTGTTCCACTTAGCACATGCTCAGTTTGGGCCAGTCAATTGCCTTGCCTATTGACATTTGCTCTTCAGAATTGGATTTTGTCCCCGTGGAGTACTCCCTCCGGGCTGATAATATTAGTCGTTTTAAATAATGGTAAAGTCAAACTTTAAAATCTTTGACTATAAATAATTTCTAAAATATTTGTCTTAAAACTATGAGAACCATATGTGTAGATTAGTCTTAAAAAGTACTTCAATAAAATCATATATTTGTTGATATTTTTATATATATTATAATAGAAAATAGTTGTCGAAGTTAATTTCTAGAGACCGTGCCCTTGTCCAAAACGATAAGTATTATCAACCCGAAGGGAGTATTAATTATCAGTTCAATTTGAATCAGTCTAATTAATTATGATTAATTCCAGGTTAGTTTATAGGGTTTTAGAGAAGACTAGGGATGATGCATCACAAAGTATGTAAAGAAACCTAAAGTCTAAACGATCAAGTAATTAATCAATTTTCGGGATGGTAGATATCTTAGCTAATCTAATATAGTAAGGCGATTTAGTCGATATTGGCATAAACTCTAAAGCGAGAATCAGCCGATATGACTAAATCGAGATACTAAGACTAGATTAACTAGGATATGATAACAATGGCTACGATAAAATGACTAAAACATCTAAAACGATATAATAGCCCTGATAGCGCAAGCCATCGAGACAAGTTACCTCTTGTAGAGAGATCGCAGCTGATACCTTGACTTGAAGCAAGAACTCATCGAAAAGTAAAAAACAAAAGGGTAGTGATCCGCCGAAAGTTGTATTGATTGGATTGTCGTCCTTTATTACAATGATTTTATTGGATTGTCGTCATTTATTACAATGATTTTATTGGATAGTCGTCCTTTATTACAATGATTTGGGGTTTATATTTATACACCGAGTATAAAACTTAGTCCATTATGAACACGACTCAAACTTTCCTAAATATAAAAACAAGCAAGTCCACATGGCGGACTCATACCAAATCTCTAATTCAAACCGACACTAAATATCCTAATTAATAGATACAATTCCATTAAATGAGCTCAATCTCTAACCGGTAACATCAGTTATTCCAATCTAGTCCCATGCTGAGCCCAAGTTAAGCTGTATCGGCTGCTTGCCATATCAGCTCGGTCATAATCCGACTATATTTCCAGCCAATACGCTGGGCAGGCGATGCACAATCTGTTTTGGCAAGATTCAATCTCCTTCAATTCCGCTTCGATATCCAACTCCAAATCCGAGTCTATCTTACCAAATTTCGTTGTTTACACGACTAGTACCCAATGATGTAATAAAGTAGTTTACTTTGATTTTACATTTATCCCGTGTGTACCAGCTAGTGTATCCTAAGACTACTACTAAATTGGCTTGTGTTTACAGCTAACGAATGTCGGGGCGTTACATCGGGCGAGCATGCCCACGGGTAAAAAATCACACCCACACCCGTACCCATCGGTTCGGGTATCTGCGGATACCCATACCCATGGGCAAACTTGCCATCCTAAGAGTAAAGTTAGTCAGTACAAGACAACATAGAGAAGAAACAACTAAGATGGAGCAAAGCGTCGTGCAAATCAAACAAATAAATATTCAACAAATTTAAATGAGAAAATTTGTCGATAAACATATATTACATTGAACAAACCATACAAAAAAGCACACACGTTCAGATAAATGACAACGAAAAAAATATTGTTGTACATATAGCAATGAAATGCATGGATATCATAAAGGGCCATCTAGACATTGTACATCAGAGCACCGTTTACTATTGATCCAAACTTGCACAATAAAAAAAGGGATAAAAATCCACTATCGAGGGTACCTTGATGACAACAAATATTCTTCATCATTACTATATTGCCTACTCGACTCTATGCTTGTGCCCTCGCTTACCGGATAGCTCCATGAGACATGTTTCTCCTTGGATTCTTCCGCGGCCACACTAGGTACCAGTTCTTGCCGCAGCGACGATGATCGAACAGTTTCAAGCGTCATCTCCACCTGCCTCATAGTCGGTCGTTCATCTGCTTTCAACTTTACACATGCCACGGCTAACACGGCTACTTCATTCACCTCTTTGCCTCCCTCTTCCTTCACCTGAGGATCAAGTATGTCACTTAAGTTGTCATGTGTGAGTAGGGCAGTGAAATGTGCAACAAGACTATCATCCTGAGGCGATCTGTATGAGTATGGTTTCTTCCTGGTAAGTAGCTCTATTAGAACAACACCGAAGCTAAAAACATCACTTTTCTCTGTGAGACGTCCTGTGTAGTAGTACATGGGGTCTAGGTATCCTAGTGTTCCTTGAATAGCGGTTGTGACCCCATTTTGTTCAGCAGGAATGCACCTTGAAGCTCCAAAATCTGATACTTTTGTTGTTAGTGAGCCATCTAATAAGATGTTATGGGACTTGATATCCCTGTGGATTATAGGGAACGATACTGCCGAGTGAAGGTAGGCAAGTGCTCTAGCGGTTTCGGTTGCAATTCTGAGCCTATATTCCCATGGCAATGATGGTTGTCCTTCCACATGAAGATGGTCGTAAAGGGTACCATTTGATATGAATTCATAGACCAACAATGGCACTTCTGTCTCGAGGCAACATCCAAAAAGTTTGACCACGTTACGATGGTTGATTTGTGAGAGAATGGCTACCTCGTTTATGAATTCATCAATCTCCCTTTGGACTGCAACTTTTGATTTTTTGATTGCAACAACATGAAGATCCGATAAAATCCCTTTATACACGGTGCCATGTCCCCCTCCTCCAAGCTCCCGTGATTCATCAAAATTGTTTGTTGCCTTCTCCAGTTCTGCCAAGGGGATGATCATTCTTTCAGCAATATCAGCGTTTTGAGATACCAATTGTTCCAACAAATGCCCACGGTTCTGTTTGAAGAATTTCTGTCTCAGTATTCTTGCTTTCCGATTCTTAATGTTACGTGTTAAAAAGGCTGCACCGAGTGCCATGACCAATAGCCCAGCGCCACTGCCAACTCCGATACCAATAATTGATCCCGTGGTTAATCCTAGGAGCACAATATAAAAGAAATTAAGAAAAAAGGTTTTCTCCTTGAGAGAGCTTGCTTTGTTTTGTAATTGAGAGAGGTTAGGGCCAATTCTTGGGGAACAGTTGTTTAATGGGAAAAGCAAACGTGAAGGAAAGATTGATTAATGAGCACAATATAGTCTGCTTTTGTTTATTAAGTATAGTAGGTTGAAGAATCAAGTTGAAAATTTAACTCTACTTATAATATATTGACATGTAAAGCTGTTACATATTCGAAAAAGATCAAGTATATAGGTTGCAGTTAAAAGAAAGATGGTTGTATTGCACAGACAGAGTTCCCTTGCATGTATAACTGGGACACTCAACTTCTCAAGTAGTAGATTATTTTAGCATTATGCAGTCTGAGAATAAATCAGAAAATGATACTGTAGCAGATTAATTTAGTTACCTTGATTAGTTTTGACGCAGCCGCTTTTAATGGTCGGATTGCCACGAGTACCAGGCGGGCAGCTGCACGAGAACCCTCCCGGCATGTTGATGCAGTTGCCGAAGCACGGGTACTCGTTTGTCCTCTGGCACTCGTCGATGTCTTTGCGCGCGAATCCCCCATGCATGCAACAAATCGATATGATAGATATTAGCTTGAGCTAATAAGAAATTAAATAACTGATTTTGGGAGGTGACCTATACCTTGGCATCCGGCATGGAGGTAGGGGTTGCCCTCGTAGCCCCCGAAACATCTGCACCGGTACCCGGCGCCATCGGTGGTGTCGGAGCAGTTGCTGTTGGCGCTCCGGCACGCGTAGTTGGTGGCGTTGAGCCTGGCGGCGCTGCAGTTGTGGACGTCCCGGATGGCCCAGTCCAGCGCGATGGGCACGACGTAGCTGTTGGTGGTGGCGTTGAAGCGGTACGTGGACACGGGGAAGCGGTAGACAGTGCTTTTGTTGAGGGTCGCAAACGTCATGATGTTCGGCTGGCTGCTGGCGCTGGCGGTGGGATGGCTCGCGTTGCAGTTGTAGTAGTAGGCCTCATGTTGGATGTCGAGGGCGGCGAGCGCCTCGCCGTCGGGGTACAGGCTGAGCAGCTGCTGATTATAGGCAGGCATGATGAGGCGTGGATGGGAATTGTTGACGACGACGTTGCACTCGAGCTGGAAGCTTTTATCGCGGAAGCAATGGGCGCCGCCGACGCCGGCCGAAGGGATAGGTGATGTTGATGTCCCCGCACTTGTCGAGGCAGCCCGGCGCCGGCGGCTGCTGAGCCGACGCAAGGCAGGAGAGGAGAAACACGGCGGCGCCTAAGGCAACCGCCTGCATGTGCAGGGCACTGGGGCTGGTAGCCATTTCTGACATCCTAGCTAGCTAGCTAGCTCCCGGCTTGCTGTTTTATTTGCTTACTTATTAATTAACTGGCCCGGCTGAGTGATCTCCGTATAAATAGATCGATCGTGCATAATACATACACACTCTTCGTTAATTAGTGGGAGGGTTGTTAAGGAAGATGCATCGTATACCACGGACGCGGTTTTTCGACGACAATGCTTCCGATCGAAGCACGTGTTCCACTCAGCACATCCTCAGTTTGGACCAGTCAAGTATTACCTTGCCTATTGATCTTTGTTCTTCTTTCTTTTAAGCCCCATAGGGTAGCAGAGGGAAAAATTGTAAAAGATTAATATTTTTTCTGCAGGAATCAGGATGTGGAATTATTCTTGCGATGGTTTTCAGTAGACTTTGTATCAGTCTACGTCTTCTCCGTTAACTAGAACCTCACAATCGTCAATATACGAAGTTTCTATTGAAATCAGGTATTTTACTGAAAGAACTGGCCAAAACAGGATACAAAGTCTGAAACATACACGGGGAAACTATTTTGATCCCTCTATAGGATATCCCCTCATTGTTTGCATGCCACTCATATGATTATGAAAAAAATTTGGGAAGATGTATTAACATGTGATGTAACACTCCGCAAACACATGCAATTTCAAATTCAACTTCTACATCTCGTAACAAAAAAAATTAAACCGTAGCTAGTTAATGTATATTCACAGTTAAAACTATTTTTTCCGTTGTGAGATGTAAAAGTTGAATTTGAACTTGTATGTTTGCGGAGTGATATATCACAAGTTAATATGTCTTCTTTTTTTTAAAAAAAAAAAGATTATAACCATTTAAGTGACATGCAAATAACGAAAAGATATATCCTTGATGGATCAAAATCTACTTCCGGAACCTGCTGCTAAAACAAAAGACAAGGAAACGAGAACACATAGATTGGACTAACAGCTAAGGACACTATAGCTCACATTGCAGAACCTTTCAAGCCAAAGACTAACAGCAACAAAGACTTTGTACCAACAACAGAACAACGACCCTTCCAGAACACAATCATATTGTATCAGGCAACACATCGATCGGCTTGAGTTGGCGCAGCCTGCTCAGGATGTCGTCCTCGATCCATCCATTTATCTGCCATGCCGTCGGTATACGAAGTTTCATGATAAATGATTCCCGGCTATTGCTGAGCCGACGACGATGGTGTCGCCGGCGCAAGGCCGACGAGCAACACGGCTAAGGCAACCGCCATTTCTGACATCCTAGCTACCTAGCCCTCGCCTCGTACGTTGTTCGGCTTGCTTACATGGCTAGCTGATCAATTTCTGTAGATCGTGTAACTAGTTGGAGAATTGTTACGGAAGATGCACGACAATCCTCTTCTCGGTAGCCCGATTTGGAAAAAAAAAAATGGGGCTCCTTGCTACCGTTGCATGTATGCAAGATGAGTACTAGCTAATTTCTTTTTCCTTTTTCTCATTTTGCGGACGCTTTTCTTTTTTCTCGTCACTTTAAATATTTTTTTCTCATAAACTATTTCTCCGATTTACGATTCGATAGTACCACTAGAAACACCAAACCCTACTCGCTCAACGGATTGAACAGTGAGATGAATGACAGGCACCAATTTGCCGGCTAGGCTCGACGACATACATGTGGGACGGCGGATGACGAACCAACAAGCCACCGGTCGGTTGGTTGGTAAAGTGTAGCACCTGTATTTTATTTGCTTTTATTTAAAAATTTGTTATTTAAAAATTTGGAGTTAATTTGGTTCTTAATTGTTTTTTGCCATTTGGATCTCAAATCCTCTCTTATAATTGCCTTTAAAATTCCATGAAACCCTAGGTCAAAATTCAAATTCAAATCCTTTGAAATCTCCTCAAAATTCAATTCTATAAATCCTAGAGAAATTGTGAAAGCTCACTGTTCGAATTGGGCCTCCTTCTCTCTTTTCTCTCCCAGGCCCAACTCCCCTCCACCCCTTCCTCTCCTCTCCTCCCCGAACAGGCCGGCCCAACTCGGCCCAGTACTGTTCTTCTCCTACCTTGAGCCAGCCACGTGCACGCACACAAGGTGTTCGATGGAATGTTTCACCCGGACGCCGAGTCGTGCCGAGCTGTGTGTCGCACCGAGCCACTCTCCCGTGCGCTGCGCGTCGTGCCAACACCCGCGCCGCACCTTCCCCCGCACCAAACCGACGCCCGCGCCGCGCCAAGCCCGACCTCGCTATGGTTTCTCTCCGGGAGACACGGAGCCACGCCACCCCTCGTCATCCCCTGTCCCGTCGCCGTCCATCCGATGTCGCGGGCATCACCTCGCCGTCCCGTCGCCCGTCGTGTCGACGCCAACGGATAACGGCCGCCACCTCACCCTCCATCACCCCTAGCCCTAGGCCGAGTCACCCTCGGTCTACCCTTATCCGTTCCCTTTGCTTCGTGAGGAAGGAGCTTAGCCTCCGAGCTGCGTCTCTCTCTCTCTCTCTCGTCGAGTTGCCACCGCCGCATGCGTCATCCTTAGTCCCATCGTCGTCCATCCGTTGTCGCAGGCGTCACCTCGCGTCGCCTCGCCGTCCTATCCCGGACATCCGCGGACGCGCGTCCCTCCGCCGTCGCCTCGTCGTCTTGTCGCCGTCTCCTCCCGGGAAGCCGCCGAGCCGCGTCCCTCCCTCTCTCTCGCGTCGAGTCGCCACCGTCGCTCGCATCACCCCTCTCTAGCCCTACCGCACCAAATCCCGGCCATAGCCGTCGTCGGCCGTGCGTCACCCACGTCTCGCCGCCGTTCCCGCTCTCCGCGCGTCACTTCGTGTCGCGTCGCCGTCGTTTCGCCGTCGCATTGCCACCGGTGCATGACGCAATGTCGTCGCATCGCCGTCCCGTCCTCCCAGGAATCCCGCCCTAGTTGCTAGCCGTCTACGCCCGGAGCTCCGCGCCTAGACTGCCAGATCGACACCGCGTCGCCCGCCTATAAAAGGGAAGCAGCCCGAGCTCCTTCTTCCCACACCATCACCATCTCTTGCCATCTCTCTCTCCTCTTTTCTCTCTCGTTTTGCTCTCTGTACCGTCGCTCAAGCCGCTGCGCCGCGCCTCCTAGCGCCTCCGTCGCCGCCGGAGCACCGCCCGAGGTCACCGCCGCCTCCCCTGGCCACCGGCCGCGGAGCCGCGCCCCGCCGCCGCGGTACCTTGCCGCCCCAAGCCGAGCAAAGCGAGAGCAGGAAGAAGAAGCCGAGCCGAGCCTCGCCTTCCAGCGCCGCCGTCGCCGGCGGAGCCTCGCCGGAGTCTGCCGCCACCGCCCTTGGCCGCCAGACGCCTCGCCGCGTCCCGCCGCCACGGCGCGTCGTCGAGCTGCACCCGGGCCGAGTCGAGCAGGCGAGAGGAGGAAGAAGACCTCCTCCAAGCCACTGACAGCCGGGCCCCACGAGTCTCTTTCCTCCATCTCCCACTGACAAGCCGGGCCCCATGCCTTTCCTCCTCCAGTCAACCGCTGACAGGTGGGCCCCCACTCTTGCCGTCGACTCTGAAGGAATATTCCAACGGAATATTCCATCGCTGTTTACAAAATATAAATTCCAGAAAATCCTTTATCCTTTGAAAATTCACAGTAAATCAACATTAACTCCGATTGACTCCGTTCAAGTTCCTATTTTTTTTCTAAAATTGATATCTACACGGTGGCACTATTGTTTATCTGGTTTGAGCTTGTTTTATTGTCTTTTATTTATTAGCTTTGTTTTCGCATTAAGAGCCGAGTTCGAGGAAGCTCCGGATGCCTCTTTCGAAGGAGAAGACCCGCACCCTGTGTAAGGCAAGCCCCTTTGATCACATTGCCCCTATATTTTCAATGATATGCTGTTTGCAAAGATGCATTGTTTAGTTCACACGATTAACATGTTTAGGCCTCGAATTGTTTATACAACCGACGGACCAACCTAGTAGTCGCACTTATATTTCATAGGTTGATGTTTCCATACCTTTGATAGCTCCACAAATATTTGCGCCGGTATCGTTACACGATTACCGAGGTAGTTTCGCTTAGCCATGCTTACGTTGTTGCCATGTGGGAAACTTGGATTATTCCAAATTACTTGCTTAAAAATCCGGTACGTTGTACCGAGGTGTTGTGAAATAAAATGTGTTGTGAAAGTGGTAATGATGCGGAGTCATTCCTTTGTGGTTTGGCTACGTATTTGTCGTTAAGGACCGATTCCTTTGGGAAATCCATCCAAACACGTTACAATGTGACCACACGGGTATTATGGGATGCCTCTGGCTAAGTAAATTGTTATCACATGGGAGTTGGTGTGCCAATGGTTGTGGAATGCCGAGGATGAGGAGACGAAGTGTTACACATTTCTTGCCCATCATGGGTGTCTTTTTGCCTCTATTGTGGCATGGTACCAGTAGGAGTAGGAAGCATCCTCGGTATTTCCTAAGTGGATGACGGCTGTCTTTGCCTGATACTCAGCTATGGATCTTAGCCCAACTAGGTGGCATGCGATTTTCATGGGTTAGCTTTGGAAAGGCCTTATCACGAACTTCCGATATCGGCCAGTATCGGTGTAAGTTTCGTGTCGTGTGGGTAAAGCGTGCAACCTCTGCAGAGATTAATGAACTGTTCGAACAGCCGTACCCACGGTCAAGGGCGAGTGTAAGGTGTTTCTCATAGCGTAGATTTGTTTGACAAAGGTTTGTGGAAAAGTGGTTACTCAAAAGGGACGTTACCAGAGTCCGCCTATGTGGTAGACGGCTAACCTTTGTGGTTAGGAACGGGTCTGTGTGACCTGGGGTATCGTCCGACACCGAGGTATTGTTATGGCCATGATGGCGTTGATGTGCTAGAAAAACCAGGAGATTTGTGTGGATTAGTGTTGCTGTGAAAGTGAAAAGGAACTAATAGAGGAGACAAAATATTTGTTGTTCGTTAATCGTGACAAGTTGTTGCAAAGCAACTTGTGGAATGGGTTGAGGCGTGAGCCTCCTCCCGACAACTAAAACTTGACTCACTCACTAGGAGTTTTGTGAAATAAATCATTTTGCCAAAATGGCAGCCTTCGCAAATAAAACCGTAGCCTCCTTGTTAAACCGTCATGTCATTCTTTTCCCCGGCTTGCTGAGTACGTTAAGTACTCACCCTTGCCCCTTATAATAATATATAGAGTTTGAAGATGAAGATGTCGACCCGACCGCCGAGGAGTATCTCCAGGAGCAAGCCGAGTATGAAGACTTTTAAATGTTTCGTGCCTAGCCCCAAGCCTCGCCTATGGAATAAGTTAGTTGCCTAGGTTCTTTGCCTAGTGCGTAGTCGCTTAGTTCTCCGCGTTGTTCACTTCTGCGCCGTCACTTTTATGTTTTTCTGTGCTGTTGTGTTGCTCATCTATGGGCCCGTCCATGATAGCAACATTTGTAAGGACTACTACCCAGTGATATAATAAAGCAGTTTACTTTGATTCCACGTTTATTTTGTGTGTACCAGCTAGTGTATCCTGGGACTGGTACTATATCACAGGTAATGCATAACACCCCGGTGTGAGTTAGCTGTGTTTATGGCTAACGAATGTCGGGGCGTTACATAAAGAAAGTAGCTGCTTGCAAAGGACAGCCTCGGCGAGAGCTCCGGCGTGTGTCGTATAGATAGAGATAGATAACAACGACCCAAGTCGTCGTCATCAATGGCGACAGCGGCGGATACAGTTTTTCATCTCGTTCACACTATAACCACAACACTGAAGCGTCCCTGTCGTCGCCAACGCGGCGAGGTGAGAGCGGTGTGGACACAGAGCGATGTTACTGCAGACGGTGCGGCACGCTGCTGCAGCGGCGCCAAAAGTAACTAGGCAACTCGGCTCGGCATGAATGAGGTTACAGCCTGCATGTGGCGCTAGCTGCCGGCAATTTAACTATTTACCATTTTTAGATTTGGCAATTATCCAAATACCTCCCTTAGATTCGCCCTTAATAATTTGCTACTGGAGAGATATGATTTCTTAACTATTTGCCACTTTTGTCCATGTGACGTACCATCGTGGTATGCCCATGTGAAAAGCAACGTGGACTCCACCCGTCAGCCCCTCCCGTCTCCTTCTTCTCCCTCTCCGGCCTCCAACGAGGTGAACTCGCGCATGTGGAGCGGGATGAGCGCGGGCGGGTCGAGGTGGCCGTAGACGTGCGGCTGGTCGGGGCTGTCGACGACGACGGCGTACGCCATGGGCGCGAATGGCAGCAGCGAGGAGGCCGTGTCGGGCACCCCCGACGCCCGGTCCATCCCCTCGACGGGGCGGGCGGGGGCGCTCTGCCGGGGAGGACGAGGCGCTTGGACAGCTTGAGGCCGTCCTCCACTGCCCGCGCGAAGTCCTCATCCATCGCAGCCATCGTCCTTCGCCTGGCCGGAGGAGGAGAGGAGGTGGAGGAGGGGAGGGCGAGGCGTCTCCGTCAAGCCTCCTCCTCAAGACCCGCGCCGTCGACGCCCACTGACCTTGTGCCGGCCCCGCACCCGTCGGCTCGACGACCGCTCGCTCCGCTTCCGTCAGCTCCGTGCCGGCCCTGCGCCACCCGCTGGCTCTGCACCTGTTGGCTCCGCGGCCGCTGGCCCCGTGCCCGTCGGCTTGGTGAGTGGAACCCCTTTATATTTTGTTCTAGCTCCGCCTCTTGCGCGAAAGGACACAGATACACGATGTGAGCTCATCGAGTGGGCAGTGCCATACTAGCCAAGGTGCTTCTTGCCGTACGCCAGAGATCGAGGAGGTGGCAGCGGCAGCGCGCGTGCGACCGCCAGAGACGAAGGGCGGAAGCACGGAGGAGCCGCCAGGATGCGGGGCGAGGCAGAGGCGTGGCATATGAGTCGGCTTACGTGGCGAGGTGGTTCGGAGAAGAAAACTCCGAACCCCTCGGGATCTTGTGTGAACCGTTGTGCTGCTCAGATGAGAGGAATCAGGAATGCCGTGCAATTGGGCTTCGAAAAAAAGGACGTTGGAACTCGATCACGTTGCACTGTTGCATGGGTAGCTAGCTGATCTCAGCAGGAGCCAGGAATGCAGGATCGATCCTAACTGAAAATCATCGTGTCAATGATCGAGGTTCGGAGTTGAAAACAACGGCCCACTGTCAGATTGAACACTCAAATCTCTCCTCCGTCCCTAAATATTTAATATCATTGACTTTTTTATATATGTTTGATCGTTCGTTTTATTAAAAACTTTTATAATATAAATATTATTAAAAACTTGAGTAGTAATATATTTAATAATAAATCAAATGATAGAAAAAAAATTAATAATTACTTAAAAGACGCGCACGCATATGCTGCGTTGTTGTATCCGCGTTGACCGATCGATCAGGTAGGTGCGGACTGGACTGGATGGTTGACCGTTTCTATCGATCATCACTGCCGGCATTGCGTCCCCGGAAATCTGTTTCTGCCGATCACAGCGCCGTCGCACAAGTTACCGCTGGAACCAACATCGCTAACTATTAAAATTGAAGTGTCGACAGCTTGGTAGAAGATACTCCCTGTCGTTTTAATTTTTTTTAAGTTAACTTTTTTTAATTTTAATTAAATTTATAGAAATATATAGCAATATTTTCAACACAAAACAAATGTATTATCAAAATACATTAAATATTAGTTTTAGCGAAAGTAATTTGGTGTTGTAAATGTTACTAAACTTTACTATAAAATTGGTCAACTTAAATAAGTTTGACTAGTAAAAAAAATCAAAATGACTTATAAAGTGAAACGGAGCGAGTATTAAGCAGATGATGTTTGGTAACCCGAAAACATAGTTAGTGCAGTATCATAACTGAATACAATACAAAGGATATCTTGACCTTTACTTGGATGAAATCAAACAGAAAAAAATACACATTCAGATGAAGAACAATAAAAATAAGATGTTACATTTAGCTATGAAATACTACATGCATATCATACATGGATAAATAAAAAAAACCATGGAGACCTTGTACATCGGGGACAACACGAGCATTCTATATTGATCCAAACACACACAAGAAAAATGGAAAAACCGCTACCGGGGGTACCTCGATGATAACAAGTACTCTTCTTCAAGACTATATTGCCTAGTTGTCTCCAAGTTTGTACCCTCACTTATTGCATGGTTCCATGAGACGTGAAGCTCCTTAGATTTCTTTGTGCTCACACTATGCAGTACTTCTTGCTGTAGTGATGATGATCGAATGTTCTCGAGTGTCATTTCCACCTGTCTCATAGTCGGTCGCTCTTCTGCTTTCAACTTGGCACATGCCACAGCTAATGTGGCTACATCATTAACTTCCTTTGTTCCCTCCTCTATAACCTGTGCATCAAGTATGTCACCCAAGTTGCCCTGTGCATGTAGGGTAGTGAAATGTGCAACAAGGCTCTCATCCTCAGCCGATCTGTACGAATATGGTTTTTTCCTAGTAAGCAACTCCATTAAAACAACTCCAAAGCTATAAATATCACTCTTCTCCGTGAGACGTCCTGTGTAGTAGTACATAGGGTCTAGGTATCCTAGTGTTCCTTGAATAGCAGTTGTAACCCCAGTTTGTTCAGCTGGGATGCATCTTGAAGCTCCAAAGTCTGATACTTTTGTTGTTAGTGAGCCATCCAATAGGATATTATGGGACTTGATATCTCTGTGGATTATAGGGAATGACACAGCAGAGTGAAGGTAAGCGAGGGATCTAGCTGTTTCGGTTGCAATTCTGAGCCTATCTTCCCATGGCAATGATGTTGGTCCTTCAACATGAAGATGATGATAAAGTGTACCATTTGATATGAATTCATAAACCAACAATGGCACTTCGGTCTCAAGACAACATCCAAAAAGTTTCACCACATTACGGTGGTTGATTTGTGATAGAATAGCTACCTCGTTTATGAACTCATCAATCTCCCTTTGGACTGCCACATTTGATTTCTTGATTGCGACGACATGAAGGTCGGAGAGAATACCTTTGTACACGGTGCCATGTCCTCCTCCTCCAAGCTCACGTGATTCGTCAAAGTTGTTTGTAGCCTTTTCTAGTTCTGCCAAGGGGATGAGCATCCTTTCAGCTATGTCAGCCTTTTGAGATACCAATTGTTGCAACAAATGGCCACGGTTCTGTTTGAAGAACTTCTGTCTCAGCATTCTTGCTCTCCGTTGCTTAACCTTACGTGTTAAAAGGACAGCACCAAGTGCCAGGATGAAAAGCCCAGCACCACTACCAATTCCAACTCCAATAGTTAAACCTAGGAGCACAATGGGAAAAATAAGTTCTCTCATCAGAGTTAATGTCATTTAACCTGTTGATTAGAAGAACAGAGTTTGCATCTTTGTTTGGAAGATAGAACAGTCACTAGTCACTTCTATAGCTAAAGCTAAGTATACAATAATCTCTGAATAAATTAGAAAATGGCGAGCAGATTAATTTAGTTACCTAGATTGGATTTGGTGCAGCCATTTGGAATGGCGGCGTTACCACGGGCACCGTGCGGGCACCTGCACAAGAAGGCTCCCGGCGTGTTGGTGCACTCGCCGAAGCAGCCGTTCTCCTTCGCCCGCTCGCACTCGTTGATGTCTTGGCATCCGCCGGCGACGTACGGGTTCCCGTTGTACCCCTTGTCACAACGGCAGACGTAACCGCTTCGGTAGTTGTCGGCGATGTTGCGGCAGAAGCTGTTGCTGCTTATGCACGCGCTCTTCCTGCCCGAGGCGGCCGTGGGGCAGGACCAGTTATTGGCAGCCTGTTTGTTCAGCCCGGCGTTGAGCGTGACATCCAGGCCGGTGGACGCCACCGCCCAATCCAGCACCACCGGAACCGGGTTCCGGCGCGAGGTGTCCGCCAACGACACGTTGAGCAGGTCGGCGGCGAGGCCGTCGAACCAGCCCAGCTCGGCGATGCGCACCGCTTCGGGCACCCTACCGCTGAACTCACGATCCTTGTCCAGGTTCGTCAATTCCACGCGGTAGGAGGGGCGGCCGATGGAGACCTGCTGCTGGCAGCAACCGATGCCCGCGCACTTGTTGCCTGGGCTTCTGAACACGCCACCCGTGTACATGTCGTTGATGGAGCAGAAGGAAGAGCAGCCGGAGATGACGTTCCCGCCGCTGCCGAGAAGGGTTACCTGGATGTTGCACCCCGTGACGAGTAGCTGGTTCAGTGTCTCGTTCACGATGTACGGGCTCGCGACGACGCCGACCCACGTGCCGTTGCCGTCGATCTGCCCGTAGGTGATGTTCACGGCGCCGGCGATGTCGACGGCGCGCAGCGTGGAGTTGGCTAGCGAGATGTTGACGACTTGCAGTGTGCTGTTGCCGATCATCAGGCGCGGGGGATTGCTCGTGGTGTTGCAGGTGAGGCCGAATCCCTCGAGGGAGCACCCGTCGCGGATGCCAAACGGGAACGGCACGCTCACGTTGCCGCACCTGTCCGGGCAGCCCGCCGGCGGCCCTGAGCCCACCGCCACCTGCGCTTCCGCCGACCACATCAGCTGCAGTACCAGCACCAGCAGCGCCGCCGCCGTCGCCGGAAGCATCGTCATCGCTGGCACAATCGCTCCTTCTACACCTACCCCCTTTTCTTCTACGCCTACCACATTACTACCATATTTCATCGATCCATCAGAACGAAGATTTAAGTAGTACACTGATCGGGATGAGGTGGCTGTTCATATTACAGCCAAAATAAACCTTATTAGATTTTGGTAATGTTAAAATTTTGACAATTTAATAATATTACTAAGTTTTGATAGGATTTATTATGAATTTATCAAAGTTTGATTAAAAAATTAAATGAACGCACATTTTTATCAACTTTATAAAAAATATATGGTTTAAAATGATATCAAACTAAACAACCTAATATGTCATGTGGCAAATACAGTATATCACAACTTGACTGCTTGTTGTCTTGTGGGAATTTTTTTTTCTATCCAAGTTGGCCGCTTTGGCAACTACTCCTTTCACTTGATAAATCGAAAAAAAAAGGGGAACGTACCTACTAGCGCATGCGTGCATGGATCTCCGCGCTCGTTGACTGACCTGACCTGTTCGATGTGCTTGACCGTTTCAACGCCTAGGCCCATGTATTACATGACCAGGCCCAAGTTGAGGCCCATATGTTACACGAACTGGAGGCCCAACCAACTCCAGCACATCCGCGAAGGGGAAAGATAGAAAACCCCACAAATTCGAGGGGGCTGGACACAAAAATCCATTGAACCCCACACGCCAGCCTCCCGATCCGACACCAAAGGAGAGAGCCGCCTCGCCTTCGTCTTCGTCTTCCCCCCGCCGCGCTCGTGCCCTCGCCTCGCCTCGCCTCGCCGAAACCCTAACCCTAGAATCGTCGACCGCCCGCGAGAGAGGAGGGGGAGGGGGACGAGGGGGAACCGCGCGTGATGGGGAAGAAGAAGAAGCGCGTGGAGAAGGTGTTCTGCTACTACTGCGACCGCGAGTTCGACGACGAGAAGATCCTCGTGCAGCACCAGAAGGCCAAGCACTTCAAGTGCCACGTCTGCCACAAGAAGCTCTCCACCGCCGGCGGCATGGCCATCCACGTCCTCCAGGTCCACAAGGAGTCCGTCACCAAGTACGTCCCCCCCACTTTCCTCCCCATCCCCTCGATCTGCATCCGGTTCAATCCCGTAGCCTGGATTCGGCCAGCTAGATTTTTGGATGGCGTACTGCTGTTCTCTCCCAATTATGACGCTTTTCGCGATTGATTAGATCGATTTGTTCTAGTGCCGCAGTAGATCGAATACATGCTGCGCGTTTCTGAATCGCCGAATTTGGGGTTGAGAATTTGGGCTGGATCATCCGGACCATAAGCTAGATTTTATATTGCAATTTATTTATTTTTTTTCTTTTGAGATAAGATAGGTTGCTTGAGTTTTTCCTTTTTGTTAGATGCTATCGTTCGATGCATTCACTTTACTTCCTCTAGGCCGTCAAACCTTGTCTAGTTATTCCCCTCAGCTAGCAATATCTGAGTGGGAAATAAATGGTACAACTGCCGTATTTGCGTATTTGCGGTTTTAATGTTCTACCATGTTGTTGCTTACATGTATGTATATAACTATTTTGACCACAGGGTTCCCAATGCAAAGCCTGAGAGGGAATCAACAGAGATTGAGATCTTTGGGATGCAAGGGATTCCTCCAGATGTGTTGGCCGCCCACTATGGAGAAGGTACTGCTATTAAACACGGCGACACACATGCAAGTTTTTATTTATTTATTTGTTGAGACTAGGCTATAGTTAAGTGTCTACGGTGATTTAGCTGAAAAGATTTAATGCAGAGCTATTCATTTTCGTGCCACTCGTTGGGTTGGCATCTTGGTGGTGACAGATTGTGGTAGAAATTATAGTCCTGTCGTCCAAACAGCATGACAAATCTAAGCAAGAGAGAAATTTCATATTTGCAGATAAATTATTCATGTGTAGGAATTAAATATTCCAGTGAGTTTAACCAGCCATATATTTTCCTATAAGAACTTGTTGTTAACTTTATTTAGTTCATGTTCTAAATGCAGAGGAAGACCCTTCATCGAAGGTAGCCAAAGTGGAAGTGCCATCGCTAAGGCCTCCTGTTATGCCCAATCCAGCGGGCATGGTATATCCTCCACGACCGGCCTATGGTGTAGCTCCACCTATGTATGTTATCTCTTTTTCTTCAGTATACTCGAAATGTTCATACTCATCCAATGATTGCAGGCTCATATTCTGTATACTTGTTTTGTAACATTTTTTAAAATAATTTTCACATTTGTTTGTAGGTATAACCCTGCACTGAATCCATTGATGGCCAGACCTCCAATCTGGCCTGCTCCACCTCCGCAACCTTGGTTTACACAACCAGTAGTTTCGGTTCCTCAAATGGCTTCTGGGCTTGCACCACAACAGCCACTATTTCCAATTCAAAACATGCCTGCTCCTATGACATCAGCACCTGCAAATTTACTTCAGACTTCGTTCCCTATGGCCCATGTTGGAGTACCTTCACCTGTTACCCCTCAGGTGTCACAACCTCTCTTTCCTGTCAGTACATCTGCTGGAAACGGTGCAGTAAGTTCTCCATACGTAGCATCTGTTGCACCTGGAAGCATCCCAACAAGCTCTCCATCAGTTGCTCCTGCAGGAGTAGGATATGCAGCTACTAACCAAGGTAAGAGCTGATTTTCCTTTCAACTTATGACCCTTCTATATAAGAAAATTGAGACTCTAGATTTTTATTATTTGTGATGGCAATTTCTGTAGAGGAAATTTAAGAGGATTTAGACAAATCAAGTCATGTTATTATGATCCTGTTTCCTATTAAGAGGAATACCAACAGCATTTGCTCTGATATTGAAAAGAAATACTTAATTCAGGAGAATGCACTGTATGTTGCCCTTTTTATATATATATAAAATATATAAAACTCAACAGTGGTTGATGTGGCATTTATAGATGATGTCGTTTATGCTTATTCTTTTGTTATGTATGTCCTTTATGTTTGTTCTTTTGTTCCTTTATCAATTCCTTGTGCATGCATCTGTTCCAGGTACAGGAGGTCCAGCGGCTGTACCTCCACCCGCTTCTAATAATAAAGCACCAGCCACCCAACCTGGTGCAAATGAAGTCTATCTGGTGTGGGATGATGAAGCAATGTCAATGGTATATTTTCCATCCTCTCTTTAGTTCTTATTCTCATTAGAGATCATTTGGTATATATGTTACATTACTAGATATGAGTTTGAGGGTTATCTCAAATATTTGTTGACTTGTGTAGGAGGAAAGAAGATTGTCGCTACCCAAGTATCAGGTGCATGATGAAACTAGCCAGGTAAGTTCTGATTTTTATAATTTTATATCTGTAATATTAATGATATGTGAAAAAAAACAAGTTGAAGTTCATGGGGATGCTCTGAACTGGAATATTGTGTAAGTGTTCATTCTAGGGTATAGAGTAAAGTAAAAATTTTAGGCACTTATGAATTGCATGATACGCCTTGTGTTCTAAAATTGGGTTTCCATCCCTTTAGTTTGTGCGTCAGAAATTTCATTTTGTTTCTGTTACAATTGGTCCTGTATTACCTTAGTATTGCATTCAATAACATTTGAAGACCATTCACTGTGCTTTGATTGCTTGTGCATAAAGAGTAAATACAGCATATCAGCTTGCTTTTGCACCAGCATGATGTGTCAAGTTCATGTCGACACATGTAGAGAAATTTGACACGCTGCAATTTGTAACCTCAGTATTTGGTATTATAAGTAATTCTTCTGAGCCCATTAGCGTGATATGGGAGTTAAGACGATTCTCTACCTTCAACCATCTTTCTCTAATTCATATTGAGAGTTTATATCCAGTCCTTCGCTATTTCCCTATGTTTTCTGGCATCTCTTGTCTAGTGATGACAAATCCATCATATGCTTTCCACCTTCAAAATCTGTACTTTGCGTGCTGCTGATCAACTAAAAAAGGAATCTTGCGCATCTTTGATACTTCACTATGTTATTCTCATTAGGTAGAAGGCACAAATCCAGTCGTGTATGTGCTGAATGTTAGGGATACTTCACTAAGAACATACTTAATTGTGAACTTTGATAAGTGGGATGTTAAGTTTGTCAATTTTAGGCTTTTCCTGAACATTAGATATCAAGTTATCTAATGTGTGTGGGAATAGGAAATATTTTCCACTGGTAGTTGCACACTGTGAGATGTTTCCTATTATATTCTACCTTGCATTTTCATGGCATATCCTTGGTGATTTCTTGCTGATGTCGTGCACGTCAGGAGTTCCAAGTAGGTATTTACATTGTTCTACCTGCTAGTAAGTTTTTTACAATCTGACAAATCTCATGGTGCTAATTGACTTGAGGGTTATCGGCCAAGCCCTGGACAGTTCGCAAATATGTATGTATTAATTTCAATTGAGCATCATTATTTTATTGATTACGATTCACCACATGCAAATATGGGTTTGTAACAAGAACTAGGTGGCTGAGCTTCTGCCAATACCGTAACATTTATTGTAACTTAATTTTGGTCGAGATTGTGCCAAGAATTTGGTTCCAGGTCAGCTTTCATTTTGGCCCGTGAGCCTGGTACTTATGTTCAAAGAGAAGAGATTAACTGCTTTTTTTTTGTTCTTAATCATGCCAATCATATCTAACACCGTCTCTCTTCTCCCACAATGTGTGAACAGATGAACTCAGTTGATGCAGCGATTGATCGAAGAATATCAGAAAGTCGGCTTGCTGGACGCATGGCCCTGTAAAACAAATTGAACACATGTCTCGTAAATTGCCCCTATGCAATTCACTGACATATTCGCCTATCTGGGCGAGCATAGGAGTAGCGCCTACAGTCAGTGATTCCCCGATTCCTGTTCTCCATTTATTTAGCTAGTGACTGGAGGTACTGTGTGCAGTCAAAGGAATATGTTGTTCTGACTTGGAAAGCTTTGAATGTATCTTTCCACCCGAGTGAAGATGTTAGTCTAGAACCCATTTTCCCATTGTCGCCTGAAGAAAATGTGATTTGTTGTCAACTCTGGAAATCTCATCATGAATTAGCAGAATCAGTTTCAGAAGCATGATGTGTATTCATTAATTTGATGGCACATGAGCGCCTACTAATAATAATTTATTGGTATTGATGCTAAACAATGTCACATTGGGAAATCTCTGTGCTGCAGTGGTACTGATCTGATTATCCTCTACTTCAATCTTGCCGGTTAACTTATGCCTTTCAGAAGAATTTTAAAGCCCACCTATAGTGTTATTATGCCATTCACAAGAATGTTAAAGCATACCTGTGTTGATAAACATGGTTACATATTTTTGAAATAGCGTGTAGGCCCCAAATGCTGGAGGTCTAATCTAATCTTTGAGTGTGTCCCAAGCAAATGTCATGAAAAGAGAAGGAAATAAAGAAAATAAAGGGCCAAAGAGGGCAATAGCGTCTCCGTTTATCTGGGCAGCAAGCAAGCATATGTGCCTAAACTGCAAAAGGAGAAAAGGATAGGCGAATCCAAAACATCAAAATCACCAAGGAATCCAATCATTTCCATGCATGCGCTTTTACAAACTAAACAAAAGCTCGCTCGACTCCTCACTCTTCTTTGATCACTGACGCTTCACTCTTTGGCGCACTGGATTCTCCTGTTTAGTGTGTGTAGCTTTTAGCTGGCCCCACTTTAATTTACCCTGGTTTGCAATGGCAGCTATAACAACAACCTCACACCTTGCTGCTGCAGCTGCTGCTGCCACTGAAATCCTCTTGCCATTTACCAAAGCCTGTTCCTGTATCCTGCCATGGGGGAGGGCAGCAGCTACCTGCGTCCGTTGCATTTCTTCTCCATCTTCGTTGCCTTCGCTTCCTTCTCACAATGTGGTATGCTCCTAATTCCTCCATGCTTCTTGCATCCCAATTCTTGTCTGTATTTTGTGGTGATTTAAATTTGGATCATGTTCATTGTCAATCACCAACCAAGGCTTAACTACGTCGTGTTCAGATACTCTGACCGTCAAAAGAATATATATCCTTCAGTAAGCTAGTCTAGTGCCACATAAATTGTTTTCTTCTTTGACAGGTTTTTTCTTCAAGCATCAAATTCTTTGACCCCTATAAGCTGACAATCAAATGATTTGTTGGTTGAACAGGAGCAAGAGTGTTAAGGCCAGATGAGCTACTACTCGATCACTACTACTACTACCACTCGTCGTCGTCTGATCCATACTACAGCACACCGATCCTTCCACCCTACGGCGAAGCATTCTCACCGCCGAACCCTCCTCCCCCTCCTCCTCCAATGTCACCCAGCTGCCTCCTCCCTCCGATCATTCCGGCACCAACATTCACATACAGTTCTCCTCCACCGCCGCCACTCTACTACCCTCCGCCACCGGATATAAGCCCAAGCCCGCCACCGTCTATTACACCATTGCCACCTGTGGTCTACCCGAGCCCACCGGAAGTCACACCTAGTCCGCCGGAAATTGCACCGTATCCAAGCCCGCCTGAAATTGTGCCTAGCCCACCAGAGATCACACCGTACCCAAGTCCACCTGAAATCGTTCCTAGCCCGCCGGAGATCACGCCATATCCTAGTCCACCTGAAATCGTTCCTAGCCCGCCGGAGATCACGCCATATCCAAGTCCACCTGAAATCGTTCCTAGCCCGCCGGAGATCACGCCATATCCAAGTCCACCTGAGATTGTTCCTAGTCCACCGGAGATCACGCCATATCCAAGTCCACCCGAAATTGTGCCAAGCCCACCTGAAATCGCACCTAGTCCACCGACCGTTACACCGATGCCACCCATAATCTACCCAAGCCCACCGGAAGTCACACCCGGCCCACCAGAAATCACACCTTATCCAAGCCCACCCGAAGTCACACCTAGCCCGCCAGAGATCACACCGTATCCAAGCCCACCCGAAGTTGTACCTAGCCCACCAGAGATCACCCCGTATCCAAGCCCGCCGGAAGTCACACCTAGCCCACCTGAGATCACCCCATATCCAAGCCCACCTGAGAGCGTCCCCAGCCCACCAAGCTATGAGCCTAGCCCACCAAGTTATCAACCTAGCCCACCGGAGTACGCGCCAGAACCACCGGTGTACGCGCCATATCCACCGGGGATCTTCCCGAGTCCACCGGAGTACTCGCCGGAGCCGCCGTCATACGTGCCAAGCCCACCGGAGTACACTCCGGAGCCGCCGTCATACGTACCAAGCCCGCCGGTGTACGCGCCGTATCCACCGGGGATCACACCGAGCCCGCCGGAGTACGCGCCGGAGCCGCCGCCGGGCCCGCCCGGCGGTGGTGGCGGGTACCTGCCGCCGGTGGTGTTCCCGCCACCGCACGCGTCGCGGGGGCCGCCGGGGAGGCGCGCGGTGTGGTGCGTGGCGAAGCCGTCGGTGCCGGAGGGGATAATCCAGCCGGCGATGGACTACGCGTGCGGCTCCGGCGCCGACTGCGACTCCATCCAGCCGTCGGGGCCGTGCTTCCGGCCGGACACCATGATCGCCCACGCCTCCTACGCCTTCAACAGCTACTGGCAGCGCGCCAAGTCCAACGGCGCCACCTGCGACTTCGGCGGCACCGCCATGCTCATCACCAAGGATCCAAGTAAGCTTCTTCTTCAGATTGTTCATCACCGCCATGCTCTTGCAATCCAGTACAAAATGAACTTCTTCAGATTGTTCAGACTTTCAGTGACCAAATGGTGCAGCAATTATCTAGTTAACAAACCTGTAATTAATGTGACCTTTTTTTTTTCTGTAATTTGATTTTCTTTACAGGTTATGGTGGTTGCCATTACAGTACGATGTGATCAGACCACACCAAGAAATGCGGGGTTTTGGATGTTGGACAGGAATCTCTGAAAGTTTCAGGCTTCAGAGGTACTTTGTTCTGATGTTGCTAAGGGTGTTTATTGCAGTTGATCACTGATTTTGTATAGAGTAAAAGGGCTCAATCAAATCCTATTTAGAGAGATTCTTCTAACTTTTCTTTTTTTTTGGCACTTCTTATTGTTTTGTATTGTTCTGAATAAGGTTATGTAATTTGCCATCTTAGTAAATTTTCATAAAGGCAATCGAGGTAACATCTGATGAAAGTACAGGTAACTGCACAACAGTGATCACTGAAAAACCATCGACTGTATGGGCAACATTTTTCAGTGCCAGATGGTAATGTTTATTCTGGCATATAGCACACTTTCTCAAGCCTTATCTGCAGCGTAAGATTTACATACATGCGCGCATAAATCGACCTATTACTAACCTCTGAACAGTTGCCACTGTGCCCTCCTTGCTCATGCTGGAACTTCATCTGAAGAAGGGAATGACTCAAGAACATAAACTGGATCGCCGACCTTGATGATCCTTCCTTCATCTTTTGCTGACAGAGATTCCTTGCAGACTAAATTTTGCCCAAAGTAGACCTACAGAAGGCGATGAATATGGTCAGTTCTTATGTACTTAAACTACTCTCAGCCTCTCATACTCTCAAGTAGTCAAGTCTCCCTAGGATAAATCCGTGACAGTTTGGTGATAATTACCCGGCGTTTATTTTTGTGGCTCGGCCGCAACACTTCATCAGACCGGAGTGCTTGTAGAGCTTCCGTTGGTTCCTCACCAGGAATTCCATTATCTTGATTAATAGTAGGCACCTGAAGTAGAGTACACAAAAACTAAGGCAAGAGTATAGCTACACTAGCTTGTCAGTTCAAGAAGTGCAAAGCATACAGACAAACTCTGATGGTTTGACTCTCTAGCAATTTCACATAACATTTTTTATAATTAACTGTTGTCTGAATGACTCCAGAATCATCCCTTAGTTTGTCGGTGCTAACTTCATTGCAAAGTTAAAAATGGCAGATCTGGAGTCTATGAAAAAGCAAACTACACACTTTATGCTCATGCAGAGAACAACTGAAATATCAATTACATAAATTAACTGACAGTATAGTCGTGTAATAGATCATACAGAGAACAACTGAAATATTCTAAGAGGCAGAACAGCTCATTTTTTTCCAATCTTCCATCATGCTGCTTCCAGACAGGAACCAGTACTTTAAAGCCACCAAAGTGCACAACACTAGAGCTGACAGTTTTACCTTGCAACGATCACATAACTTGACACCTAAAAATGTTAGTTTGTCTATCTTTATGGTCTTCCACAGATCCTCCGAGTATGGATGACATCCATCAACTACAATACTGGCCAAAAGAAAGCATTTGCAAAGAAAGGCATTATTACAGCATGACAGGTAGATTTATGCAAGTAGGTATATAGCAAAACAATCCAACAAATAAGCTGTGAAAAAATGGCCATACTTTGGTCTGAAGCGATTCATTGGTACAGGTTCTTTAAGGATACTGTTTAGTGCATCCACTAAGCCCTATAGTTGGGTATGAACTGTCAAATGTCAACTAGTTACAGTATTGTGCTTAGAAGAAAAAAAAAAACTTTTGTACAGCATAGAAGGCCTTTCTCCAGAAACCACAGAACAGCTTAATCATACCTGGGAGGCCAGCAGGAATGGGAAGGCATCAGCAAACAGAACTTTGTAACCTTGAGCATAGTCAGGATTGGTCTCTCTAATTTCTGACGCTGTTGAAAAATCACAAAGAGAAACATATTTCATAAGCAAAGCAAATCCTTTTTAAGTCAAAATAGAACTTTGTAACCTTGAGCATAGTCAGGATTGGTCTGCCTAATTTCTTTTAAGGCAAAATTAGCAGGAGATGTATACCTTCATTAAACCGCACGGGTCGAGTCGGCTTCCCAAAGTAACTGGAAAACCATTCGGCCGCCTCATCTCCTTCATCATACGCAGAACCAGACCACTCCCAGACAGAGACATCATCAACTGTGGCACGTTTCGTGCCAAGAGGGATCTTCAGTGGATCCAATCCGGGTGCTCTGATAACTGCAATTAGCAATGCCTCAGATAAAAATGATATCCTTAGCACGCCCACTCGAACATGAAAGAAAAATGGCATGACATTGCGTGATTGAGCATCCTGCCAAGAACATTTTAGAACCAAGAAAACTTCTGCAGAGGTAACTGGCTTATTTTAGCAAAGAAAACAAAATAGAATTAGTAAATCTTATTAATTAGCAATCAACCTATCATGTTGATACAAAAGATAAATCAAAGTAGCACCACTGCACTTTACAGCCTCCCCTTTTCACATCAATGCAGTATGCAAACCCATTTTTTTCACACAATTCTATAGCAATTAATCAATTGTATTCCATGCTAACAAATAAATCAAGTAACACATAATAATTGTACATACTACATAGAGGTACATCATACATGGATTGTAAAAAGATGATGAAATTGGGAAATACCCATGTGAGAATAAGGCGTTGGCTGCCACTCTTCAGTGAACGCCTCTTGCGGCATCTCCACCTCAATCAGCGCGAGCTTGGGCTCCACTCGCTGCGTGAAGGCTCTCCCGTTGGAGTTCATCACCAGCCACTGCCGATCCCACCTCAACCCTGCCCATCCAAGCTCATCCATCAAATAAATCGAGGAAAATTCTCGAATTTCAAGAAAGGGGAGTAAGCAGCGCAGAGCAGAGAAGCACCGGTGGAGGTGATGGCGGCCTGGGGCACGGAGATGCCCCTGCATGATTTGATGGGGTACACGACGATCGACTTCACCGTCGCCGCCGCCGCCGGCTCCGGCTCCGGCGGCGCCTCGCCGCTGCCGCCTGCCTTATCCATGGCTAATGGATGAGTCTCCTCTGACGTGATATGTGGGACCCACAAAAGTTGGGCCCACATGTCAGTGACCCCACGTCCCTCTGACTTTACGTCAGAAGAGCGCAATCCATGGCTAATGGCTTTGCTGATGATGCAAGCATCCTGCCATGCAGTGACAGTGACACCGCGATTTTAAAATAATCGTGTCCATTTATTTATTTTTGTATTTTATTAGTCGGATAGGTTCTTGAAATTACATTACTGACCCCCATATCTGTGATTTGTAGTACTCCTTCTATCCCAAAATATAGCAACTTTTAGTTGGATGAGATATATATATCCTAGATTCGTAGTAATAGGATGTAGTAATAGGACATGTCCCATCCATCCAAAAGTTACTATATTTTGGGATGGAGTGAGTATATGTGAAATTGCAATACATTGTCCAGGATTCTTGGAATTATGTAACTTTATTGTATGCTACTGTAGTAAAATCTGAACTTTACTGTAGCCTCTTGCTGCACAAAGTGAATACTTCCTCCAGCATGGGATGGGCATATGAAACTGACTGTTCTTGACTATAGATTCTCTACATTCTCTGAAAGTTTTAGGCCTCAGAGGTACAGGCCGTTATGATGTCGCTAAGGGAGTGTATTGCAGTTGATCACTGATTTTGTGTTAAAAGGGCTCAATGGATCTTGTTTAGAGAGAGTCTACTAACTATTCTTTTGGTCACTTATTTGTTTTGTATTGTTCTGAATAAGGTTATGTAATATGTAATTTGCTATATTAGCCATAACGAACAACAATGATCACTGAAAATCATCAACTGTATGAGCAACAGTTTCCAGTGCCAGATGGTACTGTTTATTCTGGCACATAATAAGCACATTTTCTCAAGCCTTATTACAGCATAAAATTTACAATGATGCGCCGAGAAATTCAGCCTTTCTACAGTACTACTAGGTCTCTAAACAGTTGCCAGTATGTCCTTGCTCATGCTGGAGCTTCATCGGAAGAAGGGAATCTCTCAAGAACATAAACCGGATCGCTGACCTTGATGATCCTTCCTTTGCCCTTTGCAGAAAGAGATTCCTTGCAGACTAAATTTTGCCCAAAGTAGACCTGCAGAAGGCGGGAAAATAGGGAGTTCAGTGACCTATATGTTCTGAACCTAGTTCGTGAGCAGCTTGAAATTGCAGGTTCAGCACATTTGCATTTAGTAATTGCATAATTCAGGACTCCAAGAGTAGAGTAGGTTGCAGGAATTGATTACCTGCCGTTTGTTTTTGTGGCTTGGACGTAGAACTTCATCGGACCGGAATGTCAGTAGAGTTTCTGTTGGTTCAGTGCCAAGTATCCCATTTTCTTGGTTAATGGTAGGCACCTGAATCAGAGTAACAGAGAAATAAGCAAGCGGTACATGTATATTGGATTACCAAAGTAAAATGTACACATAACACCAAAAAATTATGGTGATGTGAAATTTAAGTCAGACTCCATTTCACATACAAGTATATAACCTCAAGCTTCTTCGCTTCATGAAAACTACCCATGGCACCCATCCCATTGTAGAATCACTTGCATGATTCAAAGTTATATCTCAACTAAACAAAGGCCACATGCCAAAACTAAGTTGGTGACCATTCTATGTATCTGATAGAAATGAAGAGAGTATGGAAGATTCAAAAATCCATGCAGAATGGTTATATATACTCAGAGAGTTATGATTTAACAGATCACACAAAAGATTTAGTACAAGTAATAATATTAACCGGCAGAACCATCAGTTATCAAGTATCCAAGTATCCTCTCAGACAGTTTTATTCAAGGTTAAGAGAGTATGGGTTGATAATTTGAAAAAACAGGGTCATATTTACCTTGCAGCGGTTGCATAACTTGACACCCTGAAAGGTTAACTTGTTTATTTTTATGGTTTTCCATAGATCCTCTGAGTATGGGTGGCATCCATCCACCAAAATGCTGCCAAAAGATATCACTTTGTAAGAAAGCAAGTGCAACAATTGTCAAACTAACGGTCATAATTTAATGACCGAACAGTAAGTTGTCCATAAAATAAAAGCGCACAGATGTGCGGGCTTACTTTGGCCTGAAGCGGTTCATCGGTACAGGTTCTTTCAGAACCTCATTTAGTGCATCCAATGAACCCTGCAATTCAACATGAATTGTCAACTGAACTTTTATGTTGAGCAGCACTTGCACAGGACATCTATCAGCAGATACTGAGCAGTCTGATATGTACCTGGGAGGCCATCAGGAACGGGAAGCAATCTGTAAACATAATTTTGTAGCCTTGAGCATAGTCAGGATTAGTCGGTCTGATTTCCGACGCTGCCAAGAAATCCACAAAACAGACATTCTCAATAAACAACAGAGAAAGGAAATTCGTACTCTGGAAATCAGAAAGGTCTCCAAGACAGGAAAAACAGTACTAGTACTACTACTTGAACCTTCTTTGAAACGCACTAGACGACTTGGTTTCCCGAAGTAACTGGAAAACCACTCGGCCGCCTCAGCTCCTTCATCATAAGCAGCACCAGACCACTCCCATACAGAGACATCATCAATTATGGCCTGTTCAGCACTGAGAGGGATCTTCAATGGTTCCATTCCAGGTGCTCTTACAACTGCAATTTAGTAGTCACAGGGTAGCTCAATAAAATGGTAATTTAAATGGCATGATAGATTGACAGTGAAGATATCCTGAGCGTGCGGCGATGTAAAATTCAGAAGGCCCATACAGGTTCTACTTTTTTTTTTTAATGAAGGGGCAAAATCCACATTCCTTCAGTCCTACTTACGGATCAACTATTAGCATTCAGCTACATGTCAATATAAAATTAACATTCGGTAGGAGACTAATTATCTAGAGCAATTGAAATGTTACTAACAGAAATGAAGGTAAAACAGCATTGGCTAAACATTCTTCAGATTGTTTAACTGAAATAAATCAACAGATGGCACATACAGAAGTGGTAGTAAATGATGAGACAGTAGAGGGAGAAGGCAAGAATACTACCCAAGTAGGAATCGGCGGTTGGCCGCCACTCCTCGGCGAATGCCTCCGGCGGCATCTCCACCTCGACGAGCGCGAGCTTGGGCTCCACCCTCTGCGTGTAGGCCCTCCCCTTGGAGTTCACCACCACCCACTGCCGATCCCACCGGAACCCTGCCGATCGATTGACGCCGCAACCATCCATCACAAACCACTTCTAGCTAATTCAGAAGAAAGATTAAGATTCCATCTTTGGAGAAGAGGAGCGACGGTTGCCCGTACCAGTGGAGGTGATTGGGGCCTGGGGCACGGAGATGCCCCTGCATGACTTGATGGGGTATATCAGGATCGACCTCACCGTCGCCGCCGGCTCCGGCGGCACCTCCTCGCCGCCGCCGAGGAGGGAGGAGAGGAATCCAGCGGCCTTCTCCATTGTTCGGCTGGCTAGCTTAGCTTTGCTTTGCTTTGCTCGCCGCAAGCAAGAAAACGAAAAAAACAACAGTGATAATCTTTCTTAGTGAAGTGCTCAGTGCAATGTCAAGTTACACAAATGCCCCTGCTTTGTCAGCAACCACAGAATATAATCTTTGCACTTTCATAGGAAAAGGTATGAAAAAAAAAGCGAACTTTCAGTTTTGTTGATTGGAAGATGATGCCAGCTGCCCAGCTCTAGTTGTGGTAGCCTTTATCTCTATCACTATGCTTATCAACTTCAGCAATGAAAGTTTCGGTTACTTCCATTTAACAATCATCGTGTCTGTTCACTTTGATGCCATTTTTAACCTTACCAAATTTTAATAAAGTTGCCAAAAAAAATGGCTACATTTATTTTGCTGTCAAATTTTGGTAACTAATTCTGCCAAAATTTTGGCAACTATACCAAAATTTTTATAATGCTAAAATTTGGTAAGGTTTTTTTTTGGCATCAAAATGAACAGGCCCATCTTCATGTGGTGTCTTTTAACAGATGGGGCACCTGGAACTCGTGCTTTGCACTTTGCAGAGCACTCACTGTATTGAATTCTTTCAGCAACCATGTCTGAATCAATGTATTCCTAAAAGAACATATGTCTGAACTTATACATCACAAGCAAGTTCAGTTACAGCCTTACAGATAACACATATGTACAATAGTAGTAGTATAGCCTGTCTAACATTTATCATATATATACAGAAACAACTAAGAAATGATTCCCAAAATCCATGGTTCAAAAAGATCCATCATTCCATGCCCAACTGCTCAATATCGTACAAGTCGAGCAGGAGTGTAGTGCAGCGACAGATGCTCCTCTCTCCTGAAAACCAACACATTAACACAAGAACATCAGCACTACTGCATCTGCATCTACCATCTCGCAATCTCATCATATCAACATAAGAATCCATGAACATTTCATGAAGGGGATGAAGAACTAAGGGGGGTTTAATTCTGCAGTTGCAGTTACTGACATGGGGAAGACGAAGTAGAGCAATGCGAGCAGCAGTGCCAGCAGGAAGCAGGCCAAGCCGACGATGGCGTAGGCGCGGCCGAGGAAGGCGTTCTTCCCTCCGAGCCACCCGGCGGTGGACAGCACCAGCGACTTCTTGCCGTTGAAGCTGTACGAGTTGTAGTTGTTCTGCATCGTCACCTCTACACGGTCGCCGGCCTGCAGATCCATGTCGATTCTCCCGTACAGCTTTCTGAATGTTGGCAGTGCTGCTATTCTCATCCAGACGATCAGATCTTCCTGCTCACTCAGCTGTTCAATTTGCAGACACAGAGGTTAGCATGTAGCAAGTATTACTTCGATATAAATTTCGACTCAATCTTGTTAACTGTTCTTGGCAATGTGTCTTGGAAAGTTAGATGATTCTTACACTGTATAATTCCTGAAAATAGTTCTGAAACTCAAAACTGAACATCTATTTTGCTTTGAAAATGGCTACTTTATGACGAACCGTAGAGAACGGACACATGACAATTCAGTCGCAAGTTAACAAAACACTTACAGGTTTGCTTGGATTTAACTGCCCTCCACCAATCAAAGTCCCATTCTGAAAGTTTTTAGGATACACGTTCTTGCCAAATCTGCGATTCCTTTCACTCTTCCACGAAATGCCATCCTTGTTCACTCTCAACGTCTCGTTGCCATGACCACGAGTGAAGCTGTATGTGTCGTTGAACAGGCTCCAAGCTATGAGACCACAAGGAACAATAGGTCTGCCATTTGCAGTAGCTTCAGGGCTGCAGTATTGCGTGACGGTCACCTTCTTCGGATTTCTCAGTTGCATATCGTTGAGGCTCTTCACATACCTGCGTTCCCAATGAGAGTTATTCAGCTCAGACAGATAGGTTTACTTTTGTATGAATTAGTCAATTATTAGCCAGATTTCAACCTTCTGTGGTTCTGGTAGAACTTGTCAAGTTGATAATATATGTAAATCGGCTTCTTCATATTTTTAGGGACCTACAGGGGAAAAAATGGTTTTACCTTATCGATGAAAGACACAAAAATGTGTTGTTTTCACTGTGTACTCAAAGGAAACAGTTTTACCTTGAAGACTCTTGTGCAAGTCTTATCTATTGATGAGTTTTGAATATAAGCAACTTTGTTGCGAAGCATGTTCCGTGGCACACATTTTGTATCGTAATGATCAACCAATTCAACGACCTATTTGAAGAAATCCAAACATAAGATGGAAGAAAAAAACATTTCATTTACCAATTTGAATATTAATAGCAAGCACAATTCAACCTTACCTTATTTGAGGCTGCAATGCAAGCAAGACCAATTGGAATGAAAATTAGGCCCACAAACACTAGTACAAGAATAACCTGTAAATTATTCAAAATTATGCAGACAGTATCACATGTTAAACTCCCCAGCCATATTCATACCGAGAAAAAAATGTTGAACAGTGAGATTGTAGCAAACAACTGAACTCACAGTCTGGGGTATCAGTATAGGCTTGCATGCTTGAAGTTCTTGCTGCGTAAACCGATGGTCTTCAAAATCAGAAAGAGTGGATGCAAATAAGCACTTGTTTCATCAGCAGTAAATTTCAGGTACTATAAATTTATCCCCAAACTCCGGAAGCCATTCCAAAACAAAGATAATTGCAAGTGTTGCTGCATATACTATACAGTGCTGAAATGAACATCCGATAGAACAGTTAAAGATCCGAAGCAGGTGAAGGAGTATACTTCTCGAACCAAAGCGGTTGTGGTTACCATAAAAATTCAAGTGGCAGCAGAAAGAAACATAAATTCAATTATCTGGGGAGAGAGAGAGAGATTACACTTAGGCTTGTTGTGCTTCTTCACGGCGGCTGCAGAGCCATCCTCACCGGAGCTTGGTCCTGCTCCGTCGCTATTCACTGGCGGCATTCTTGTCTCCGGCCAAGAACTTGCCCCAGTGAAGAAGAAGACTCCTCTCCTGCAACTGCTCTTGAGAAATGCAAAGAGAATAGGTAACTGCCCAAAATGTCAGACAAGAAACAGATAGCGAGGTTATAGCAGTTTTCAGAGAGGATTTCATCAGGAGAGTACAGAAACGAGGGAAAGAATTAAAGAAGGTTTAGGAGTAGAGGCAAAGCAAGGAACTGAAAGGCTACTAGTAAGAGTGACAACCTGTCATTGTTGAGAGCGTCTTAAACACTGGAAAGTTAAGGATCACCTAACCGGTCTGCATCACATGGCCCTTTCCTCTGAAGATTTTGTTGGTGTTTGGATAGCATTGGCTGGTTGAACCTGTGTATGTACCTCAAATCCACCTGTGTTTGGATAGCTTTGCTCCGATATGTTCATCAACAACCTGAGTGTGGGGCCCATGTGACAGCTCCAATTTGCTAGGACATAAGGGGCTCATAATTTGGATGCCACACAATCAATGAAAAAAAAGGATATATCATAGGACATGCTCCAGAGCATGAAGGTGAAATAATACAAAATATCCAAAAAAGAAATATGAAAGTTTAACCTGACAATTTTAAGTCACTGTAAGCAAAGTTTGCCATAGTTTTGGACAAGCAAAATAACATGGTACCTACTTCAACCCCAATATAAAACTTCACCCCTTTTGAAGGGAACAGCTCATTAGGCCAACATTCAATTGAAATTATTGAGGTACAAACGGCTGCAAAAATGCATTGTTGAGTAGTAAGGTAACGCCATCCTCAGCACAAAGCTGGCTCAATGAAGCTCCTGACGATCGCCTCCTATGTCTTTTCTGTACCTCAATATCTCAACGCCTAAATAATCAACGATGCCTTGTACCGCAACATGAGGTTTCCCAACTTTCACTCTGACGGTTGAGATTTGAGGGAATTTCAGCAATGTGGCACTCGCGATGCAATGAGCTACTGCCTCCAAAAGGTTCCGCGATGGGCCTTCAACAACATCCTTGGCAATCCTACAGAGCATGAACAATTGAACATACTTCAGTGCTCCAATGGCTGGAACTGGTAAGAATAAGCAAATAGCAGACAATGAACTTAACAATCCTACGTTGCCGAAATGGATAAGCAAGTTTCATATCTTAAAAAGTAATCAATCAAGACATTTCTAGCATAATTTGATGAGCCAGGAAGGCAGAAATCTGTCAAAACATATTGCAATAAAATCAGTCGAAGTCCCTTAGTTCTACTCATCGATAATTTGTTACCTGTAGATATCTGTGTAGCTAACTGTATCAGAAATGCTGTCAGTTTCCCCAGCAGCACTCAAATCCATCCACGCATCAACATCCACGATGAACTTTTGGCCCAGAATCTTCTCTTCTTGTTTCACTCCATGGAAACCATGGAACTGCAAACCTCTAAGTACAAGTTTATCCTTGTCGATTAGCTCCCTTTCCGCCATAACAGTACCTAAAACACAGAATGGATTACTCAGTCAGCACGTGGAACAGGAGGGGCAATGAATTACGAATGCGCCTAGATGATAAGACCATATTTCTGCTAACCACCAACAACAATTCTGTCACCTAGCCAACTTGAATGAATCGATCTGAAGACTTGGTTGAACTTGTACTAACCTGACCTACCCGTGCTCAATTGATTGTGTTGTGAACTGAAGGAAGCTGTGTGAACTGAGAACTATAGCCAGGAGATTGCCACCTGATGGCGAGAAAGCATGGCAGACCACTGGAGATGGACACAAAATGTTTATATCCTGAACTTTTAGACTTAGGCAGATGTGCAGTCTGACCCCCAAAGCTAGTGCGTGCAAATGAGAGCATAAGCTGCAGCATAACATAACAGTAGAAGGAACACAACTGTCTTATCTTAGTAAGTGTCAGATAATGAGAAAGAGAAACAGCATATTCACACAACAATTTGATATGCTTCACAGAATTAGTAAAAGCATATTGATTACCCAGCAAAAAAGGGAGGCATGTCATACTTGGAGTGCTAAACAACATCAATCACCAATCATCCAAATAAAAAAACCCCCAGGGCCTCAAGCAAGTAAATTACAGATTGATCATAGGCGCTACCACGAAAATTGCTTATGGAATTTGCGGATTACAATATCCTCCATTCTTCATACATGGACGAATACTGCTAAAACAATCAAATCTTTTCCGTTGTAATACTAATCGGTCTCCAAGAATTTCCCAACTCAAAAGGATTTCTCATAATCGGTTTAAAGATTAGGCCAGAGGAACGAAGAACCAAATCTTCAGGAGAAACCATTATCATCACAAGAAAAAAAAAGAGGAATATCTGGAGGGAGATGTACTAAACAAGAACCAGCGAAGAACTTCAGGGAGATGAGGAAAAGAATACCTGAGAGGCCGTGAATCCTTGCGGGAGTGGATCAAGAAACACAAAAACCCTTCTCCTGGGCTTGTCGATGGAGAAGGCGGCGGGAGACGACGAGGAACGAGCCAAGATGCTTCCCACTGTTCGTCCCTCCCTTATTTTATCTCTACCCCTTTCCTTTTTCGAGCTTTTCACCTTTCCCAGAAAAAAAAAATAGTCTTTGCAGCCCAAATGGCAATAGAATTTGGCCGTCATGTCATCGGCAACCAAATGGCAATAGAATTTGGACGTCGTGTCATCGGCAAGATTTTCACAGCTTTCAGGTTGGTCGACTTGCGATCAGCTTCTGCACTTTACAGATTCAGCTAAGCTAGGCTGGATGAACACCGAGCAAGACAAGAGAAAAATGTTGGCAGTGAAAGTGCAGTTTCTGGCGACAATTGAGAAGAGGGATGATAGTTCAGAGAAACTTTTTAGCGCAAACGATGATTGTTCTGCTTAGAAATGGAGCTCTACATCACACCGCCTTGAAGGCTTGAAAGAAATGATAACGCATAATAATTCAGTGACTAGAAAGAGAAGCATAAAACATTTGCTCGGTTATTGAGCAGCAACTGAAATCAGGTTTCCTGAGCAAAGTTATAGTAAGACCCAGAAACTACAAAATTTTGGTCAGCTCGACTCTTTAACTACAACAGCAGAGCATCTACAAATTCGATATCAGCAACTATGAGTACACAGTCTCATCCTTCGTGTCACAGTATTCAAAAAATATTTCAGTACTCAAATTTACGAAATTAAGACATGCTTGTGCTCAGCCGGACCTAATCCAGGCACATGGCCTTTTCTTGTTTATCAGAGCAGGACTTTTATTGTTTCTTGCTGATGCTGAACTTTGCTGATCAAGACTCTCCAATTTCCAACAACTGGGTCAGAAGGCTCTAACCAGTAGAACATGAACCAGAATGAACTCACAGGTTAGAATGTCCAAACTCGAGCTCCTTTACAAACTGGAAACACAGAAGCATTATTTCTCATTTTGTTGCCTGGAGACTAAACACATGGCATGCGAGGCTCCTATTGCAACAGAAATGACACGATGAGGGCCCAAATCCTCATCACCGTCTGTGAGAAAATTAACTTTAACCGGTAACGGCTGAATTTCTGGCAAACCAGGGACACCTAACTGGCAATCTCTTGCATTTCCCCACATGTACAAGTCACCTTTCTCTGTCCAGACAATTAAACAAAAGTAAACTCGGGTTAGCTGCTTAGAGCAAGGAAATTTAGTTGCTTGCATGATGTAGAACAAGAATAAGGAAAAACAAGCTAAAACATGGCACAAAGAAGGAATCTTGGTACAGCAAACTTAAGCATTTCCTACTAACCTTTGACATGAGATATTTTTTCCATTTTATTTAAAACCAAGATTCCCTTTACACCATATTTAGTTAGCAAAACAACAAGAGATGACTCAAAACAACAAGAGATGACTAAAAACATCTCAAGAATCCCAGCACATCAATAAAGCTTTCACCTGATATTGCAGCAGAAGTCGAACCTCCACAGGCTATATAGACAATTCGTTCTTCAGACAAAGCTTTGATAGCTAGTGGGACTCTGTGATTCTGAAGGGTGGGATGCCCAAGTTGGCCGTGTCCACCATGTCCCCATGAGAGAACGACACCTTCATCTGAATACAACCAAAGAAGCAAGACGTTAGTTGTGTGCTACAATAACCACCATACTTTCTTCTATAAATGCAATTTATGAGTGAAAAAATCTCTCTAACTATTATTGCCTTATACTGGTTGTTGCAGTTCCAAAAGAAACTTGACTCATTATCAGACATGGTATCTGATTGAAGGTCATCATTGCATGGTGCAAAACTGGCATTAGGTATGGTCAACAACTCACTTAGATAATATTTAAAATGCAAATTTCTGTATTTTTCACTTCTGTATGAATGTTCGTCAGGACCTTAGTTGCAAATGCTTGTTTTAACAGTATAATACAGTTTTGAATTTAGCTAGGAGAATAGCCAAAATTGCATTCTATTAGTGGCAGGAAAGCAACAGAATTTGCAGGTAATAATAACTTACCAGTCAGGGCTAAAGAATGATATCCACCACATGCTACTTGGATTACATGGAGATTTTTCAGGCTAGGGATAAGCTGTGGCCTCCAGTCACTGGAATTGCTCCCTCTACCCAATTCGAAGTTTGAATTTGCTGGAAACCGTATGGAGGTTAAACAAAAAGCATGTAGAAAATTAAATTAAAGAGTATCTACACAGTTTGACAAGAAGTACATTTCAGGTGGCATTCCTTATCCATTTAACTCAAGGTTTAGAAATTCTAGACCCAACATATGTGATTCCACTTGCATCTTTTATAAAAATTGATGGGATTAAAACAGGAGATTCTAGAACCACGATCAGTGGAGAATAGATGAAAGCATATCAAATCAGTTTGTTCTTGAGATATTGGTTTTGCATTTTGGATAGGTTCACTAAGAGCCAACTGAAAGCATGGATTACCATGTCAGATGCTCTGTTCAATACACACTGCTTAGCTTGAGATTATTATAGTAAAACTATCAAGCCCTAATAACTTTATGCCCAGTCTATGAACAAAGGATCTGGAATGTAGATGCCAGCTAGTTAGAGGGAAACTTGTATATTGCCACAACATTTCCCGGTTAGCACCTTGCACAGTTGCACGTTAATGTGAACTGTAAGGCATTGCTGGTTGCTAAAGAGAAGAAACACTAATCCAATAAGAGAACAAGATAAAATATTCCAAGTGTTTATACATACTAACCTCCCCAACTCCATAGCTGACCATCTGAAGTCAGAGCCATAGTGAAGAAACCACCACAAGCCACAGCAGCAACTGAAACAGGCAGAGTGTTCACCTTGGAAGGAACACTGAGAGATCCAGCTTCACCAGGACCACCTCCACTTCCAAGCCCCAACCTACCATCACCTTCATCACGACCCCAAGTGTAGAGCTCACCTGTTCGCAAAAGCCACAAGATCAGGGCTGACGCGGTCCGATAATCACAAAATGCAAATATTCCAAAGCATTCAATTGTGAAAGGCAGTGGAAGATTATCCACAATGTCTTTCACTCTTTCAGGTTTCAGCAATCAGCATTAACCATGAACCAGACCAACCTGAGTCAGTGATTGCCGCAGTATGTGCTCCACTGGTAGCAATGTGTGATATCTTCCCTTCCCAAGGACCATTCACTTTCCTTGGCAACAATTCCCTATGGTAAACATAGTGCCCCAAAGCTCCAAATCCACCATAACCCCTGCAGACTACAGTAAACTGAGTGATGCAGCAGCCAAATCCATAAATTTGCAATGCATTCTTCTTGCAGTTCATCCAGCGAGCAATCACTCACTCAAGCATCTATTATTATTATTATCTAATCACACCAAAAAGGAATTTCAAATGAGCAATGTGGTGGTGGTTTCCTCACCAGGTGAAGACTTCCCCGGAGGCGGTCAGGGCGGCGGAGTGGATGCCGCCGAGCGCGAGGACGCGGAGCTCGCGGAGGTTGGGGTTGTGGCGGGGCACGAAGGCGGAGGACTCGTCTCCGAGGCCGAGGCGGCCCCCGTCGCCCTTGCCCCACACCCAGGCGCCGCCGTCGACGACGACCGCGGAGTGGAACAGCCCGCAGGAGATCCCCACCTCCACGCCCCCCGCCGCCGTCCCCGCGGCGGCGGCGTCAGGGAGGCGCCCGGGCGTGGGGGAGAGCACCGGCGCGGGGTCGGGGAGGGAGAGGTGCGCGACGGGGGACGGGTAGAGGCGGCGCTCCTCCTTGCCGCCGCCGAGCTGGCCAGACGCGCCGCGGCCCCAGGACAGGATGGACACCGGGGTGGTGCCGCTCGAGTAGAGGGTAGGCGTCGCGTTCGAGGACGTCGAGGTGGAGAGGCAGCGCCGGAGGGGGAGGAGGCGGCGGAACATTGCCGGCGGCGGCGGCGGCGGCGGCGCGGCCGGTTGGTTCGGCTGCGTGACACGAAGGCTACTAGAACTAGACGAGCAGTATAAACCCGGGTTCGAGGGTTCAAACCCGTTAACCCGAATCGCCTAGCGCCCATTAGGTTTCGAACCCGTTAACCCCGCTCTGTCGGGTTCGCGTGTTCAGACCCGTTAACGCGAGTCCCGACCCGAGAAGAGTATCGGGTTAACGGGTGCATCTCTCCAACCTCCCACAAAAGGCAACCACCACCGCGTCGGCGAGAGCGAAACCGCGGCGGAGGCAGCCATGGCGAACAAGGCGCCGGCGACGACCTCGTGGCGGTGGCGGCTGCTGCTGCTGCTGCTCCTCGCGGTGGCTGCCCTGTGCTGGATCCCTCCGGCGATCGCGATGGCCGCCGCGGCCGCCGCCGCCACGACGTCCTCCGGGGGGCGGAGGTCGCTGCTCGGGTTCGTGGAGGCGCAGGGGAACTCCTCCTACCGGTGCTCCCCATCCGGGCCCTGCGTCCCCTGCCAATACTCCGAGAAGGTCAGCCGGTTCTATGCTCTGACTCTTGTCATTCGATCTTGGGGCTCACCGTGGAGGGGGGAAATCGATCTTGGGAGGGTGAAACAAGAGGGACGATGATGCAGTCCTGCAATTGGATGGGATTTGGGAATTTCGGGACTATATTCCTACTTTATTTTTCGATGTAGGTTATGAGTAATCCGTGTTCTTGGATTGGTACAACTGAAGAAGTGTGCACATTAAGAAACGATCGGATCTTGATTAAAGTTAGGCCCGTATTGCTTCAAATCTGAGTTTCTTCTTTGGACTTTCGGTTTGGTTTGCGTGGTAATGGTTAGTCTTCGGATGGCACATATCACTATATCAATTATCAGGTCTAAGTTCTTGATGCCATTTATGGTTTCAGAACCTATCAATCTGATCAAATTAGTTGGAGTGTCATTGATATGGTATTGATTATTGAAGAAGAGAATCCTTTTGCAGTAGGATTTATTTAGCTGGTGATGTTTAGTTCATCTCCTTAATCACTGTATTGGTTGCACAATAAAGATATGGCCAAGTGGTAATGGATTCAGCGAACTTGCTTCATGTGTAATATGATTGAGGGGTTGCTACCATGTGTGAGCTTGCTGGCTTTGTTGGAATAAATTCAAAATAAGGGACTTTGTTTCTCTTTCAAGCTGTTGATGATTCTATAATAAATAGCATTTCTAACATAATGAAATTTAGTTCTTTCATGCGAAGATTTATAGGAAAGTTGAGTCTTATTCAGCCTTTCTAGTAATTATAGAATCATAAGTTTGTGGTTTGTGCTCTAGCTGATGCATTAAAGGTGCAATATTGTATGTTAGAGTGTATCAAAAAAGAAAGGGGCAAATTTTATGGATTGAGGGAAATACATATATTATGTTTTAAGTTACCTCAACGATTTCTTTGTTTCTCATCTTTATGTGTTATTCATGATCTTAGGTGTCTATCTTGAAGACACATAAACTAGGTATAGAAGGCAGAGTTTTCTACTTTTCCATTGAGTGGGAAATGAACCTTTTATAGTTATATGTCCTTTTGTGCATATCATAGAATGTCAATGGAGCATTAATAGTTTAGGAAAAAGTCTTACATATAAATGATTTCATTTATGTTATGCCCAAAATCACCAGCCTACAAATATTGATTGAATAACAAACGGAATTTATATTACAGCCTGATGGGGCAGGGCAACAGGGTTTGTGAGAACAAGGATGTCTCGCACAGTGCACTTTATCTTTATTGGTCAGAATCGGCACCCATTAACTCTTATCCCCAGTCCCCACCTCCACAACTCCTTATACTGTCCTATCAAGTAATTAACTCCTATTACCACGTTTCCTGGCCTTTTAGAAGATGTGATCTGAAAATTGGCTGGACTTTGCTGATTATTCGTAGCTTTTGGATAACTAGTTTACAGGGTGGGATTAGTTTTCCTGGACCATGTGTTCATTCAGAACTCAGTGGATGTCTTTTCCATGGTTATGAAGCTTAGAAGCTACTTATGTTGGGATTTCTGCTGTCGTGCAGATGACTGTACTAGGAAACCTAATTTGTATAGTTATATTCGCAAATACATGTGCCAGAGTCTTTGTGCACTGTGCTTTCCCTGACCACCAATAGATATGCCTGCTTTCAGCTGCTGCTCATTTTTGCTTTTTCCTTCATACGTGTAATGGAGTTGAATACTTTGTTTGTGTTAAGTCAGGGCTGAAAATATCAAATTACGTCTGTTGAAGACAACTATCAACTATTGAAATGGCATGCTGACATACAATTTCATTTTCATTTTTGTTAGAGCGATGAGAAGTACTGTTGCAGTGAAACCGGCTACCGCTTGCCATTGAAATGTGTAGAAGTACAAAATGTTACCAAAGAAGGAAATAATACTAAGCAACGGAAGGTGCTGGACGATGCATCCACATCAGGTGGTTCAAAGCATTACACAACTTACAGGAGTTGTGTACCATTGGAGGATGAAGAGAAGTTATCTGTTCTTGGTTTTGAGGTATTAAATCATAGAACTTCTCTCTGTTCATATTGCTGTCTGGCTGTCTGCCATCAATTTATTCCCTCCAGCATGAAATTTTGATTACATTAAAACTGTGGAAGTAGATAGTGTAAAGCCAGAAACTGTGAAATATTTATCTATTTTTTTAAGAACGTTGGGACGAGATTTAACCTTATTTCAGAATTTCACTGTCTTTGAATATCACATTTAAACAGGAGCAAACACATGAACCACCCTTTTTTCTGTCAGTCTGTGCCTGTCTGGAGCTTTAATTTCTGGTTGATTCAGTTGTGAGTATTGTCTTGTTTTTTTTCTTGTGAAAATACTATCTATACTTGTGTACCCTATGAAGCAAAGTGTACGTTTCTGACAAAACTTTCTTCTGTTAAGGTTATATATGTGTGATCAGTGTGTCAAGGGTTTTAGTCTTGTCCTGTATTGTGCACAATTTATATGTTCTTTGAGCCTAATCCAAAATATCTATTTCATTCCTCATTTTCCTGTTCTTCCTAAATTAAACATCTTCATGGCTCGTAATCACATCATGATTATCTATGACAGGTTTTTATTCTTTCTTATAGCATGGTAATTTAAGAAAGTTTATGGTCTTTACAGGTTATGATGGCTGGAATGCTGCTAATAAGTGGCCCATTTGTATACTATCGAAAAAGACGAACAGCTATAATGCAGGGGGCTTCAAGGATCCCAACAAGCCCTCCTAGGTTTTAAGTATGCAATGATGAATCGGCTGCTCAAGCTGATTTGGTGTACCATTTTGATGATTTTTCCCCCTATCAATGTACTGTATTTACACGTGCTATTGTTGAAGAAGTCAAAGTGTTGGGTAGTTCTTACAGGATTAGAAAAGCACAGTTGCTAGTTTCATTGTGCTTTGTTTTCTCGAATCAAATCTTTGTAATGTTTATATGTAACAAATTATTTTCGATTTTGTTACCCCAATGAAGTTGCCCTGACAAAGGAGACTCTGTTGGCAATCAACTATTTGTCTCGCTGTGTTATCTGATTCACTGCAGAAGTTTGAGTCTCTATGCAAGGAATGGTGTCCTCATATCACAATGGTCATCAAAAATTGTTTTGGAATAACTCTTTGGCTTTTGGCTTCGAGATATTATCTTTTGAGCATGGGTAGTTCAGTAAGGATTTTGTTTAGTTTGCGGCCGCATGTTGCCTGGTGGTGTCATACCTAAAGTATAAACTATCTTGTGATATGAGGACAACTTACAGTGATTATGGGGTTATTATTTGGTTTGTGACCATAAATTACCTTACAGTGCCATTGTTTGGTCAAAATAACCATTCGTATGATTCTTTATCATACTTGTGATAAAATGTCTTCTTCATCACATAGGTTTCACGTCTCAATGACAAAATATACTACTCCGTTCTAACAAGAGCAAAATTCCTTATATTTGACAGATATAGTAACAAATTTGTCTCTTCCTAGCCAAGGTGTTTTTAAGTTTCAAATTGTAAATCAAATCCTAAATGGTTTGGTGGTCTCCAAGGCTCTAGAAGCTAAATTTACAACCTACGATAAGGGGTGGAAATGGTTTTTTTAATGACCATTTACATCCTAAATGGTTTTTTTTTAATGGACGATCCTTTAGAATGGAGCTATAGTATTACAGTTGTGGTCAATTGATTTCGATGGCATCTGGCAAAATCTATGGTAAATTTGCATGGGCAATAAGAAACACCCAAGGGTCTTCTGGCTAGCTCCACAAGGTGATGGGCTAGACGACCTGAGTTCAAAGCCTCAATCCTTCTAATTATTTGATATTAGGTCCTTCCCTAATATTCGCGTTTTTTTAAAAAAAAATTGCATGGGCAATAGACATGATACTATGTATCAAACAAGATTAGTTTATTACGATATAGGTGACACCGGTCTTTCAGTTTTATGGATCCGATTCTTCTAGTGATATGAGAGATAATAAAATGGATAGATCCGTTCTTACTTTTGTGGTAATAAAATGGATAGATCCGTTCTTACTTTTGTGGTTAAGGAGACAAAAGAAATGCTGATAGTCGATAAATAATAACATGGATAGATCCGTTCTTACTTTTGTGGTCAAGGAGACAAAAGAAGTTCTTGTCTAAATGGAGGGATTTTATTGTTCAAAAGATTCATAGAGATCAATAGAATTAGTCATAAAATAGCAAATATGGCTTGTATCAATTGTGTCATGATTATAACTTTATCAAACAGATGATCCATCAGGATCAACCAAGTTCCACAAATGATATCCCTTTTTCCCAAAAAAGAGAAAACTCTTTTGTGTCATTACTGCCTCTATTGTCTAGTCTAGGATTAAATTGGAGTTCTAGCAGTAACAATTTTGAGAGTTTTCTTTACATTCTTTTTTTTGAACTTCTCTATTAAAGTAGTTATTATAGAATGTAATTTGCGAAATCAGCAGGGTCTCCTGTGCAAAAAGGGTGCCCACAAGGCCACAACACAATCCCCAATTCCAATTCCCCGTCAGGCTCAACACCGCACCACAGTACCACACTCGCATCCCATCCCGATCTGATTGAATCCGAGCAGCACAGGCGGCGGCGGCGGCGGCGGCGATGGGCGGCGACCATGGTGGGCACGGCCACGGAGGCGGCGACTTCCGGCAGAAGGTATGGAGCATGACGGGCGGGCCCTACTGCCGGCCCGTGCACTGGCGCCGGAACACCGCCATCGCCATGTTCGGCGTCTTCCTCGTCTGCATCCCCATCGCCATGAAGTCCGCCGAGCTCGAGGTACGTGTCCCCTGCTGTCCAAACCCTACCACGTACTAGTCGCGGGCTAGGCTTATCCCTTTCCGCGTATCTGGTCGAGCTGATCCGGAATCGCTAGTCGGGAGAAGTGATCCGTGGGGAATGGAAATGAGGAGCAAACAGTAGATAGGGTGGCAGAAACATTTTTGTTGGGGGTCATTACGAATATGAACAAGATTTACGTTGTTGTGCATATGAGGAACTCGTGTGCAGAAGAAGAAATGGTAATAGCTCTACTGGGTACCTATGGAATGCGCTTAACTCAAACCTGGAATAAAAGTTTGAGTAATATTTTTGTGTAATACCTTTGAGTTGCTCTGGGTAGTAAAGTGCAATAGAATGTTGATTTGTTGATTTTTCTTGTTAGAGGAGAAGACATTAGATAGGGCAACTGCGAGGAATGCTAGATATAAAACCAAAAATATCGTGCGATTTGCCAGCTAATCTAGACAACTTGAAATGAAATTACTTGTTCCCATTGTAAAGCACATTTGTTCTATGCACGTGACTGGCATTCCTGTTCAGTTAGTTTTGTACTTTTGCGCAAACAAATGCTAATATGTTCTAGTGATAGCTGAATCTATTCAATGGGGTTCTGTTCAGTTCATGAATACCAGTTTCTACATATACCATATGGTGGTTAAGATTAGAGTAATTACGATTATTATTCCTCGCTTGCTAGACAAACTACAAGAAAGGCCACATAATTTCATGAGTCATTGGTAATTCTTCTTGATTTCCACAATACATTGAGAAAAGCTTCTTTCTGAACCCCCTTTCTGGAAAGGGATTTTTTCCATGTTCTTGGCTGCATTATGACCATTTGGTAGTAGGTGTGCTACTGCCTACTGGTGAGATCAAGCCATCTAGGATACCCTGTTTTGCAACTAGATCCCAGGAGGCTTGTTGCTAATAGATCTAGTAGTGGTATATGCGCTGATGTTCATTTCCAAATAAATTGTGGATTTTCCACAGGAACTTGCACGATAAAGTACAGATGATCTAGTGTTTACGTTTGGTAGATAGACTTGAGAATAATTTGGCTTTTCATGTCATGTGTTTCAAAGTTGTCTTCATCAAAAAATTATACAAGCACTGGGATGGTATTGTCGACTTGCCATCAGCTGATTATTACAATTATTCTTTTTTTCCTGTACATCAATGTGTAACTTTTTTGTGGATAGTGTTTGCTTTCTGTTGGTGAAGAGTAAATGAATTTATCTGAACTAAAAACAATAAGCAAAACATAACCATTTGCATATCATTATTTTGTAAAGCTTGATGTATATCATGTCAACACCAATGCATGCTAGTAGGTTTCCTTCCCTCTTACATTAATTGGAATATATGTTTTCACACATAATAATTTCCATCGAGTAAGTTTGCAGTTAATGATCTTATCTGTTCATTTAGTTGTGGAAAGATGTGTTGACAGATCTAATATTTTGCAGCAACGCCCACATCATCCAGTCCGGCCGATCCCATCTCAACTTTGGTGCAAAAACTTTGGCAAGAAAGAGTATTGAAGGATGTCTGAACTTGCAAGGAGGACTCCTGTTTTTATATTGTTTTGTCATAATTTGTTCTCAGCGATCAATGCTTGAAGAAGTACGCTCCTATGAGCATACACTTGATGCTTCATGTAACTCTTTTGACTATTATCATGTCATACAAGGAGTGTGCCTGTTGGTAACTCAAAATAAATTCGTGACGCATAAGCCTCTGATGGATTTACTTCAGGGTTTAATGCTCTGTTTGGATGATTCCTATTTCATGCATATTTCTGAAGTAATGCTAACGTCTCAATGATGAATTTACTTGATTTTCAAACGCATTTTGTTTGCAAGTAGACTTGGGAATATGAGTAACCTGGTGACGTCTTAACTTGTCTCCTATGTAGTACGATCCAAATATTCACAAAGGAAATACAAGAAACCGTTAGTGTTCTTGAAAAGAAGGTAAAATTGCTGGTGTTTCATCTTAAATTTGTCAAGTGAATTACAAAATAATGTATACTACATTTGAGACGTTGCACAAGCAGGAGCTATACAATGCCTTTTCCTAGCGATAGGCGTAAAGAAATGAGCTGTGTTGCTAAGCGAAGCCGGCGATCAGTTGTAGAAGTGGAACTCGGTGGCGACGTCGCCGGGCTTCTTGCCGACGACGGCGAGGTATCCCTTGTCGAAGTCGTCCGCCGTCACCGTGCCCCGCCTGTCGCGCACGGCCTGCATGCCGGCCTCGCGGCACACGGCGGCGATCTCGGCGGCGCTGAGCTTGTCGCGCCGCGCCGCCAGGGCGTCGAGGTCGACGTCGCCGTCCAGGCTCATCCCCGCCGTGCACGTCTGCAGCACCAGCCGCTTCTCCTCCGGGCTCTCGGGCGCCGTGAACTCCACCTTGCGGTCCAGCCGCCCCGGCCGGAGCAGCGCCGGGTCCAGGTCGTCGGCGCGGTTCGTCGCCATGATCACCCGCACGTTGGTGGACTCGTCGAAGCCGTCCATCTGGGTGAGCAGCTCAATCAGCACGCGCTGCACGTGGCGCTCGGCGCCGCTGCCGCCGCCGTCGCCGCCGCGCCGTGCCGCCGCGATCGCGTCCACCTCGTCGATGAAGACGATGGCCGGCGCCATGTCCCTGGCGAGCCGGAACAGGTCGCGCACCACCCTCGGCCCGTCGTGCCGCGCGAGCTCGGCGGCGTTCACGCGGAAGAACGCCGCCGAGGTCTCGCGCGCGACGGCCTTGGCGAGCATGGTCTTCCCGGTGCCCGGCGGGCCGTGCAGGAGCACGCCGCGCGGCGGGTCGACGCCGGCGGCGGCGAAGAGCTCCGGGTGCGTCAGCGGCAGCTCCACGGCCTCGCGCACCTCCCGCTTCTGCGCCTCGCACCCGCCGATGTCGCCGTAGGCGACGCCCGGCTTGTCGGCGTCCGCGACGAGGAACCGCGCGGCCGAGCAGCCGGCGACGTCGGAGGGGAGCACGCCGACGAGCGCGAGCGACCGGCCGTTCAGCGCGACGTTCGCCGAGGGCTTGAGGAGGCCGCGGTCGAGCGAGCCGGCGACGCCGACGCACATCTTCGTCTCGCACCCGTCGCTCAGCGTCACGACGGCGTGGCGCTCGTCGACGACCCCGTCGAGCTGGGCGGCGACGAGGGGGGTGACCGCCGTCAGCCGCCTGACGAGCTCCTCGTCGAAGCGCACCGTCTCTTTCAGCACGTGAATCTGGAGCAGCGCGTCGTCCCGCTGCTCATCCAGCAGGCAGAACTCCCGCTCCAGCGACTCCAGCTTCTCGCGCAGCTGGCGTCCCTCCTCGTCGTCGGCGTCGAGGAAGATGAGCTCGTCGTCCTCCTCCTGCAGGTCCAGCAAGCCGAGCTCCTGTTCCGGGGAAATCTTGGCGTTGCCGGCGCCGGCGCCGTCGACGTCGAGCTGCTGCTGCACGCCGGCCGGACACGGCCGCGGTGGTCGGAGCGCCATCACGGACGACGTTCTTGGCTGCGAATCTGCGACGTTATCCTTGTGTCAAAGAACGCATGCAATGCAAGCAAGCGGTGGCGCGTGAATTATAGAAGGAGAGCTAGTACAAATCCGAGTCGGGGACTCGGATTCCGATTAATACATGTGAGACTGGGATTCCGATTAATTAATGTCAACTATTTTTTTCTCTCCCTTGTAGGCTTGCAGGGGATGAAGATGCAACATACTGCCATTGGCACCTGTGTGTTCAAGGAACAGTGCAGAACAACTCCCTCAGGTATCTAACTGTTCAAACGCCAGGTCTTTGATTCTGTCGTCAATCCTGGAAACTCGCAGAATTTGCAAACTTTCATCAGATGATCAGCTGGTGCAGAATTGTAAGGGTTGAACTTCAGTTACCCTCATACCCGGTCTGGTGGCATTAAGGGGGCATCCCAGTGGGCAGTGGAGAAGGCCTGGAACTTGTGCAAACGAAGAACAGTGTCGAGGCCATGGAGATCGGAGAGGGTTCAATTTATTGAGAATGGGATGATAAAAGACCATGGGCAGTGGGGTGCTCAAAAGATGACCCTGGTGAGGATTGTGGCCTGTGATAATTCATAGTATTGGCTTTCAGACAAAGGTGTCAAACATCCCTGAACTTTTTGCTGCAGTTTGTTATCCACCACCTATTTCTGAACTCCCCTTGTTTATCTGGATTCCAGACCTGAAATAACAACACGAGAAACAAATTAACATGTATGTCTAATTATGTTCTGTGAGTTATACACATACATTGGGTGCCACTCTAAATACACCTTGTTGGAATAAGAAAACGTCCACATACAGCGGTCGATCTGTACAAGCTATTTTTCTACAGCAATTTACCAGTCATGTTACCTTCTCAATGCTTGAGCACTGCAGAAGTGGATTTCCTCATACGGAAGCACGCTGTTGTACAATTAACGTACGTATTGTAACACAGTTAACACTTGATATGAGCCCAAAAGCTAGACACCTTCGCTTGATCGTATATCTGTCTCAAGTGATCTTCCTATTCCCAGGTACTCTTCAGCAAAAAGTTCATCATTTTTTGCAAGCATGTCTGTCAGACTGCAGTCTATCTTTCTACTCTGAAGTACACAAAACCGTGGCTTTATCCTCCCTTCCAGTGAATAACTGAAGTACCTTGGATATTCTACAACAGCTTTAAGTGGCTTCTTCATGGTTCTTAACAGAAATTCAAGCTTTGGTTTCATAACAAGTTCAATACTGTAACCCAGAAGTGGAGAGAATCTATAGATCATCGAGCACACATTTTTCTTAGACAATCCCATATCCAAGAGGTAGTTGATTCTGTAAACATTGGAATACTGTTACATGCATTGACCACTTAAGATCTTGATGAACATATTTGGCTAGAGTATCACATCATTAGACAGTAAGTCCATACATCAACAGATAACAGATTGTAATATAAAAAATGAGTGCCAGAAACAAGAGATTGAATGCATAAGTGGATTATTCTACTGGATACTGACCGCAGGGAGTCAAGAACTCCAGAAGATTTCAGGAAAAAAAAATCAACAATAATTGCACCAATAACACATTGCATCTTGCAGAAGAATTGGAAGTAGCATAACATAACTAAGAAGCACATAGTGTTGCCAATGTCGTGCTGCATTTTCCACTTAAGCCTATCATGGCACAGCAGATCATATGAAATATGTCATATTCTAATGCATAGTAATGTGCTAACGACACACTTTCTTGGTCAATACTAGTGATAGCCAACAAGTTGAAGTTTGAACCTGTCAGTTCTGGTTGGGTTTAAGTGCCCAGTGTTTATCAATTTTTGGTCCTTATGTTTGAAGGAGTATTTGTGAAACTATGTGTTTAAGGGCAAGAGATGCATAAGATTTTCCCAAGTATAGGTGAAAATTATGAGGGCCCTAACAGATATACATTACATTACCAAAGGGTTTTGAAGCTCGGCGGACCAGTATAACTACTTACCATAGATGAGTTAAAGTCAGTTACATGTTCACAAGAACTATGAAGTATAAACATGTAATAAGCCATTTGTAGTAAATAATTATAGAAGGAGCTGCAGTCATACCTGGGGAGCATTGTGCGATTTATGTCCAACAATAAAAGCTCCGGATACTTCCTAATGATGCGAGGGAGATAATGCTTGGGAACACCAAAGTCAATAAGAAAGTTTATTTTCTTCTTAAGGGTATTCTCCACACTTGAAGCAAATATTTCTGGAGAACGACACAAAATCTTTGCCACTGTTTTCTTATCAAGACCCATATCTTTGAAAAAGAGAATAATCTGAGATACAAGGAAGAATAGTCAGTTCCAGTTTTCTAAAACAAAGTAATATAGCTTCTCCATTCCAGTGGAGTTTATACATAAGAAGAAAACCATAAGAACAGGTACAACCTGCATAACCTCATTTGGTTTTCTCAGCAACAACTGTGGACTTGATGTAACAACTGGAACCAACATTTTCTTACTGATACCCAGATCATCAAACAGCTCCACAATTGAGTTCATTCTTTTTGTTGAGCAACCCAGAATATGGGGCCAACTTCTCATCGCAACACCAAGGACTGTACTGGAAATCTGAAAACAAAAACCTCATTACCATTTCAGGTAACAACAAACACAAAGGACAGTGTCCTGAAATGAACAGGATCTTAAGCCAAGTTAGTAGGAGAACTCTTTTGTCAGTTACCTTTCTTCTTTGGAAGAACATTAACATTTGGCCATAGTTTTCTAGCACACATGTTGAAAGAATCCATGGATACTTCAGCAACATCCTACCAATATATTCTTGTTCAATGCCAACCTAGAAAATTTTGGAATGTGGTAATATTGTATGACTCACTTATTATCAGGTCAACACCTATACCGCAGGCTCCAAAAGATAAGACAAACATAATATATCCTCTGGGTATACCTTTTCCCATGCATTAATCCTTGGTTTGATATCATTTTCAACATCAGAAAGGATAATTGGAGGAAATGACAGCAGCACAGATGCAATCCTTGGCTTGGGAATTCCAATGTACTGAAGAAAATCAATTAATGGTTTAAGATGATTGTTCTCTGAGCAGAGAAGAAGCATTGGAAATGATTCAATGAGATAGGGAAACGACACATCTCCATGTCCCAACATATTAAGACCACCATACCTGGCCTCCATCTGCAAGAAAAGATGCAATTTTTTTAGGTGTTTAAGTAATGCAAGGAAGCTAGTGCAAGAAACAACTAATAGGGCTGTGATACTTACTTTTTCGAAAAATGATAAAGTACTTTGGAGTGACTCATCTGCAGGTATTGATAAGTGCATCATCATGCGTTTAGCATTTCTACTTATTAATGTTTCATAGCCATTGCTTGAAAATAGAATTTCCTTCAAAAACTTGATCTGTATATAAACAAACCATAAGCAATGAATACAGTTAGTCAGATACCTAGTGAACTATCTAGCGGAATGACAACTGTTAAAAACATAAATACATCTATCCTGGGAAATAATATCACATATATTTTTTACATCAACACATCTTAGAGTTAAGTATTCAATGATAAATTCCAGTGTGCATCCCTATGTCGATTATCAGTAAGTTACTCTGTAAATACTGTGCCATAACGTAAAAAGAGATGAAAGTACTCTTGTGATTTGTGGCAAGAATGAAGAGAGGTAGGAGTAGTTCACATGCTTGAGATCAAGCTCTTCACAATTCTACAAGTTTGCTGAACTAAGATGCAGGATTACAACTAAGGACTATACTATTTGAGCAATTGAACTCCTGTCACTTTGGGTGCTCCACGTTTAAAACGCAAAAGCTAGAGTGAATTGTCTGGCCAATCACATCCAAAACGATTCAGTCATGTCAATAAAGGCAATATCATCGAATTTCACCACTCACATTATGCTGTTTGTACCGGGCAGAAATGGTCATCAAATACACACACAAAAAAAAAAAATTGAAGCAAATTGAGCTCAAAATGAAGTGGTAGATCTCACCCTATCGATCAGCACCGGGAGACCAGCCGCCGAAACATAAGGCGCGATGAGCTTCGCGGAGGAGAGACGCACCCCGACGCTCTCGAGCAGCGGCACCACGCCGCGGTCGCGCCTGCTCTTCGCCTTCCCCATGTAGTACACCTTCCTCCCGAACCCGAGCCCGGCCATCTCCACCTCGCGGCCCGCCCCCGCCCCGGAGCTCCACGACTCCCAGAGCCCGAGCTCGTCGAGCTCGCGGACGCCGTCGGCAAGCATGGCGACGTACCCCGGCGCGCGCGCGACGATGGAAGCCGCATCAGCCGGGGAGGCGCCGTGCTCGCGCAGGAGCTCCGCGACGGCGCGCTCGGCCTCCATGGCGTCATAGGAACGCGAGGTGGATGCGATCTCGGCATCTGCGGTGGGTGCGCAGGCGGCGACGGGGTCGCGGCGGCGCGGGAGAGGACGCGGAGACGGACGCCGCCGCTGGCGTATCGGGCGGAGGAAAGGCTGCTTGAGGAGAATGGCGCGGAGTGGAGGAGGAGGAGGAGGGGTCGGGGAGGCGGGGAGCGGAAGAGAGAGGAGCGCGAGCGCGGCGGTGGCGGTGGCGGTGGCCATGGCCGCGGCGGATGAGGGGAGAAGGGGATGGCCGGAGGAGATGAAGATGAGGAGAGCGGAGAGCCCGAGCCTTTCCCGCGAGCCATTCCTTCTCTATGGGCCGTCAAGGCCCATTCTCGTGTAAGCCGCCCAACGAGAATTGGCCCATAGATAGAATGGCCTGTTCAAGTTTGCAGCCCATTCGGAACGGGATTAATGGTCTAGGTGCGGCCCATATACATTGTGTGGGAGCCGTGCCGTGTCCAAGTCCAACTAAGCAAGAAAGTTTGTTGATCTTCCCTCTTCCTGTCCCTGTCTGGCTGTCTCCCCTCCTCCTTCCCTCTCAGAGCTCTGAAGAAGAACGACGCTTGTACTGCACCGCTAGGGTTCGCGCTGCCGAGGTCAGTCGAGTGGCGTCGCCGGTGTCAATCTCTCTGTAAGCATCCGCCTTCTACCTCTCGTAGTCTACACCGACTCAGCGTTGTTGACTTAGATTAAATTGTCACGTCAGACAAAACCACACGCTATACTATCATGTGACCTATATTGTATCGGCTTTGACATTTGAGGGATCTATTTTATGAAGTATTTCGGTTGAAGGGTTAAAATCGAACTCGTCGTCAAGTTAAAGGACCTAAATGAACCTATTCCTCCGAAACAAACACATATATATTGGCCCATATATGTTGGGTCGTTCCTGACCGAAAGTACATTTTATGTGTGGGCCATGTAAGTTGGGTCGGAACGGGATTACGGGCGTACGTACGGCCCATATAAGTTGGGCTGGAAAGCGACGGTGTAGCTTGTCAGATCGAGATGCAATGTGACGTGGCGCCTCAGGATTTACAAAATCGTGAGGTTATTACGATTATCACGTACGATAACCTTCTCGGTTTTTAAAACCATAGTATATCTCACGGTAACTGTATGGTTTTCACGATAACTGTGATAACCGTCAAATCATAAGGTGATGATAACCTAGATAAAACGGTTTTGGTGAACCTGGTGCCCCTTCCCATCTACTACCTCCGTCCCAAAATATAACAACAATGTCCAGATTTATAGTCAAAAGTTGTTATATTTTGGAACAGAGAGAGTAGTTCGTCGGCGTGTACCACTTCAAAAATGTGTCGCTTTGACGTGGGCCCGCGTCATCCACATACGCCAAGCCCCGCAAGGCTCCTGCACCTGGACGGTAGCAAGAGCGTGGGCCAATACATTCCGGCCCACATGTCAATTTCATGGTGTGCGTGGGAATATCCGGCAAGGTCGTCGGAGCGTAACAGTGTGCGTGCGTCAGATTCAAAGGCTGTGTTTACCTTCAAACTTTGTGGATGCAAACTTCAGTCTTTTTTCATCACATCAATCTATTATACACACAATTTTTCAGTCACATCATTTCTAATTTTAACTAAAATCCAAACTTTATGCTGAACCAACCACAAACGTAGAGTAGATCCGACGGCGCGTAGATCAACGCCTGGCCACGATCCAAGCCGTCCAAATTCGAATCCCGGCACCCAAAAGCGCCTCAGGATGCAATGCGGGCCCACCTACCTTTCGTTAATCCACTCACCAACTTGAGTAGTACTACTACTACACCACACTGGCTGACATGTGGACCCGGTGGGGCCGGTCCGGCAAGGCGTGGATACCGCTTTGAAACGTCGTGGTCAGAGAGGGAGCAAAGACTTGTACTACTCGCGAGTTGCCTCGGAATTGGCGCTCTGGGCGTCCTCCTCACCTCGGCGTGGAGAGAGAAGGTAGGAGGAGTAAAAGAAAAAAAAAAGCTGCCATTTTACTCCTCCACTTGTTTACCTCAAGTTGCGATTCGAATTCAAAATCTCCACTACTACTACTTCTTCCAGGAGCAGATCGCTCCCCTCTGGATAGGCGAGGCGAGGAGAGGAGGCGACGGCCGCGAGCGCGAGGCGAGGCGAGGCTTCCGACTCGAGCAAGGAGATCTCACTGCTCCAACCGTACGTACAGTTCGTTCGTCAGCCCCATGCTACATTCTCCATGGTGTTTTTGGTTCATGTTTGAATTGAGCTTTGCTCGTTGGTTCGTTTACTTTTTTTTTCTGTGGGTTTGTTTTTATGTGTATGCTAATGTGCTCTGTGATGTGGGACTTGGGAGGGAAGGGGAGGATTCGAATTTTGTGGTATTTTCGGTGTTTGTTCGATTTTGTTTTCGTGCGATTTTTTTTTTGGGTGGTGAGAGCGAAAATTCTATGCTCCGTTAGCTAGTAGCTTTGGAGATCGGCGGATGAAGCCAAGTATCCGTGAACTAGTAGTGGGACTGGAGGGGTTTGGGTTGCGCACCGATGTCTAGGGTTTAACTGTTCAAATGATCCAATAGTGCGATGCGGCTAAGTATAAGCTTGAGATTGATGCGTGAAAGCCTTGCCGCAATAGCTATTCATCTCGAATTTGGTGTATTATTTGGTCTCCCTTGCTTGATTTGGGCTAAGTTCATTTCCTCCTGATTTGGTTAGCTTTCTGAATCTTACTGTGCACGATTTCAAAATTTTGACAGCACCAAATTTCTCATTCTAATACTGATTGCTCCAATTTCAAATTTGTTCATCAACTGTATTTGGTTCCTTATTCACATTCCTGTACGTGTTCTTTCAGAGATCAGGTGATGGGTGGGGAATCTACAGGAAACACGACCTCCATTCCCCAATGGGAGAAGCCACTGTTCCCCTCAGTATCCATGTTACTCTGAGCTACTGAGCTCCCTGCTAAAGTTGGTACCTCAGCTGTGTATCTTGCAACAGGAGTGTGTTCTAGGCTGCCAAGATGAAGTCCAGTGCGGTTACCTCCAAAGGCAAGGCCGTGTTCGAGCTGAAGCACAGGCTGGTCCAGGCCATCAACAAGATTGCAGACAGGGACACCTACCAGATTGGATTGGATGAGCTTGAGAAGGCCGCTGACACCTTGGCTCCTGACATGGTTGGTCCCTTCTTGTCTTGCGTGGTTGACACCGATGCCGAGCAGAAGAGTGCGGTGAGGAAGGAGTGCATCAAGGTGATTGGCACATTGGCTCGGTCCCACGGAAGCCTAGTGGCACCTCACATGACGAAGATGGTGACCAGCATTGTCAAGCGCCTCAAGGATGCTGACTCTGTTGTTAGGGATGCCTGTGTTGATACCTGTGGTACACTCGCATTGTGTGCTAGAGACTATGGGGATGGTGGCGCTGCATTGGTTGCGTTGGTGCGGCCCTTGTTTGAATCGCTTGGTGAGCAGAATAGGTATGTTCAGGCTGGGGCAGCGTCTTGCTTGGCCAAGGTTATTGACGAGAGCAATTACTTCCCTGGCCCTGTTCTGCCGCAGATGCTTGTTCGTGTTGTTAAACTGCTCAAGAATCCCCATTTCATGGCAAAGCCTGCAGTGATTGAGTTGATCAGAAGTATTATTCAGGTCTGAATTTTGCTCTTGTATCATCAACACCATTCGCTTCAAGCTTATCTAGTAGTACCTAATTAATGCGCTTTCAGTATTTTAAGGTGATTGCATTCCATGCTTATCTCTGGTGGTTGTTTAAGTAGCTTAGCATAAGTAATTGCAATGGAGTAATTAGTATAATGAGCCAGGAGTACTTTATTATATGACTGCTCAGTCTGTTTCACATAAAAAAAGTTCTCAAAAAGTCGAGTGTCTATTTTTATTTCAAACTTCTAGTCTCAACTTGAGACTGTTAATCTGGCTGTCTCTTTCTATGGATTTTCAGCAATACAATTGTCAGGATATTGTGTTAGCCATGTTCATCCTTTGGGTGTCATAAATCAATTTTTCCTTCTTGGAAGTAGATAAGTCATATTCATCCTTTGATTTCGTCCTACAAGTGTAAACCAAAACAGGAGATTGATCTTTTCTAACATTTCTTATTTTTCTGTTGTCCCACTTTTCAGGCTGAAGGTGCTTCTACAGAGCAGTCTTTAGCATCTGCTCTAACAAGTATTATGGATGCCTTGAAGAGTAGTGATTGGACTACAAGGAAAGCAGCTTCAATAGCTCTATCTAGTATTGCTCTCAGTTCTGGATATCTGGTTGCCTCCTTTAGAACTTCCTGCCTTCGCTCTCTTGAACGTTCTAAATTTGACAAGGTCAGCATACTAAACATTCATGCTGTAATATTTTCTTGCATACGCTACACTTATTTTTCTGACTTCTGTCACAGGTCAAACCAGTGCGTGATGCAATTACCCAAGCCATTCAGTTGTGGAAGGCTATTCCAGGGTCTGATACTCCCGAGCCATCAGAAGCTGGATCATCCACAAAAGGTATTACAATCCTTATAATGTAGATTTTTGGCCTGGTGTGATCTTCTGATTTCTGCAAATTAAAAGAAGAGATTGGATATTACTTTCTGAAGCTTGTTGACAATACTAATCCCTTTGGTTTTTTAGCAACTTGTACTCTCATAATACTTTTTAGTTTCTTGAGAACTAGTGCATTGACCCCAAAAGATAACGGGTTTATCAATGATTTGCTATCCAATGTTGCTTATTGCATGCCAAGTCTATCTACTGCTTAGATTTGTCCAAGGATCAGGATTTTTTCCAGATTTCCAGATCTCTATGGTCTCTTTTCTTAAAATTTTCTTGTTAGTCCTTTACGAGCTTAACATAGAATCTGTTTGAAGTTTACATCAGCCACATAAATTTCTCCCTTTTTTGTTTATTGATTTCATTTATGGCAGAAAACTTTTTTGGTGACCATCATGATGGTAGAAGTATAAATGATGGTGGATCACGAGACACTTCTTTCAGGAGAGTTGATCCTGCATCTTCTGTTTCTGCAATCAGTGGCAATTCTATTACTTCATCAAAGAAGAGATCTCCTCTGTCTATCAATAAAATAGCCCTGAATAATGCTGCAAATCAGCAACGCTCGAAGTTGAGCGATTGGCATGTTGAGATAACTGTTCCTAAGCAGAATATGATACCATTAGTTGATTTTGAAGAAAAGGTATCTGGCAATGGTTCCATGCTAAAGGGTTCAAATAGAAGTCCATATGAAATTGTAGACAATGACAGCAAGTATGAGTATGACCCCATGGATGATAAACAAGATTGCTCCTCTATGTCAGAAGTAGCCAGCAGGAGTTGTGAGACAAAGCATGTCACTTCTGCTCAGGAATGCGTTGAGGATTGTGATTCTGCAAGAGACATTGAGCAATTCCCCAGAGCTCAAAAGAGTAAGAGCATAGACTCCACTGTTACAGATATCACTTCACATGGGACACATAATTGCTGTTTGAGTGCAATGAAAGAACTATCTCATATCAGGAAGCAGCTTCAAGAGATGGAGAGGAAGCAAGCAAATATCTTTGATATGTTGCAGGTAATTCTTGTTATTTTGAGTTGTTTTTTTTATTCTACTCTCTATAGTTTGGTTGTTTCTGGAAAAATGTTTATATATGTGATCTGAATGTAAAGTTCAGCAATGGTTTTTCTTCAGAAGATAATATCAAGGTTTTGATTAAAGTTATGAGAGAAATGATGTTATTTGAAAATCAGCATGCTCTGTGCATTTCAGTTACCTGTATATATAACTCCATTGCCATTTGCCAGATTAAACAAAAAGGGAAATTGATAATGACAATGGGCATCATGATCTTCAACTCATACCAGTGATTGTCTTTTGCTATCCTCCATAACATCGTGTAGGAAAGAAAAGAATGGTTATTCTTTCTACAGTAGGATTATGTGCACTACTGCACTGAACAAGTCATTTATATAATGAAAGTATTGGGTGGGGGGGGGGGGGGGGGCGTCCTAAATATTGTCCTAATTGCTTGCTTCCTTTCACTGTGCAGGAATTCATGTCTAACTCAGTGGAGAACATGTCAGTATTAAGCATGAAAGTGCATAATTTAGAGAATGCTGTAGACAAAACTGTCTATACAATTACTCAAAGTGAAAGCCGCTATCACCTTCCTGGTTCCAAGTTTATTAAGAACCAAAGTGCCACTTCTTCACCAAGGGTTTCTACTTCTACACCTAGATCATCTGTGGATGCTAACTATAAGCCACCACCAATTCCACATTTGAAACAAGAGAAAAAGTGGATGCAAGATCAACCATCAAAGGGCTTAAACATGGGTGTAAAAGAGGTGGAATTTCTAAAGAGTCATACTCATGACAAAACTAGAAAGCCTGGGGTTGTGAGATCGGAAAGTACTTTGGGAAGATATGTTCCAAGCTCAGCAAGGACTAGAGCATCAGGGGTTAAGGGAAACTTTCCAGTTTCACTTACTAGTTCCTGTGAGCAGCCTGAGCTGCAAAATGCATTGCGTGCTTCTAAAGAATTTGGTGGTAATGATGACATGGAGTCTGCATATGTAGAAGCCCTGAACAGTGGTGACTGTGATTATCTGATTGACTTAATGGATAGAACTGGACCTATTCTTGAGAAATTGTCACGTGAAACAACAAGTGAACTTTTGAGGGTTATAGCTGGCCAGTTTCTGAATAAAAAAATGTCTGATTTGGCACTGCCATGGCTTCAACAGGTAAGTTCACTTGTAGTCTATTTATGTTTCGCAATAACTGCTAATGCCAAGAAAGCTTATAAGCTTTATTCATATTGTGGGTTTTATTGTTGTCCTAGGTAGCGGATTTGAGCATGATTTATAAGCCAAGTCAACTTTTTGTGTCTGTGAGAGCACAAAAGGAGTTCCTTGCTTTATTGGAGGAAGCTGCAACAAGTGGATCTACAGAACCAGCAATCAGAATTGCCATTGCACAGCTTGCATTTAAACTGACAAAAGTTTGTGAGGTTGCACCATGCAGGTAATCTACATTGTCCATTGAAAATGCCTGGATGTATCTCATCTGTTCTGTTACTTAATTTGAACATCTTTTCTCTCCTGTAGGAAAGTTTTGAGTAGAGTGTGCAGAGGAAATGAAACTATCATGGCCTCTGCGATGTGAAATACTTCCCCTAGCAATGTACCCCCTATAGTATGTTCAAATTTCAATGTCATGCTGCAGTGATTGAGTGCACCCATTTCATTTTGTTGTAGCCCTGTAATCTGTGTGACAGTGCATACTCGGTTTGGGTACTATGTGCAAGACTAGATGAGTTCTGCAAATTCATCTATAGTTTGCTAGTTAAACTTGGATCTTCTGTTGCCAGGAAACGGCTGTTTTTAGCAGTGTTGTTGTGAGATTTGGTCTCATAAGTAGTGATCATTGAGCTTGTGAATTCATGTTTTATCATCTTTCAAAAGGGAAATCATGCTTTGTCAGCAATGCTTGTTACTGAACTTGCTGTTACCTAGGTGGCTAGGTAGAGAGGCCTTTTAGTATTCATTTACTATCTACCTACTCCAGTATCAGACTTTTACATGTGCTCCTTGGAGCGATAAAAACTAAACAAAGTGGGAAGAACATATCGGTACAGTATAACCACAAGTAGAATACAATAACGCACTTGCCGTCTTCTCTAAAAATTAACCAATTTGATTATCCTTCATGTTCTCTAGCAATCTCAAGAGAGATTTTACTCTTGACCTCAAAGTCGTTTCTTTTTGTACATTGGCACGAACGACTTGACGACGGGCAGTTTTGCTTCAGATAAACCTCAATCAAAGTCGGCGATGATTCGGTGAAGTGCATCACCATCACCATCACCAATCGGAGAAGTCGCTCCGCTGTGAGTTGCTCGAGTATCCGGCCATCGCCCTGTTGCTGATGGTGCGCTGCACGCAGCGGAGGAGCGACTGCAACACCTCCGACATGGACGGCCGGAACTCTGGATCAGCCTGCATCACCACCACCAACAAAAGCAAATTCAGTAGCTTCAGAGTTCAGACATGGAGTAGCTTCATACTGTCCTGAAATTACTTGAGAATTCAGGCATCCTAGCTTCATGTCTGAAATTTCTTTTCAAAAAAAAAAGACTGAAATTACTTGAGAGTTCAGACATAGCATACTATGTCTGAAATTACTTGAGAGTTCAGACATACTACTAGCTTCATACTACGTCCGAACTTGCTTCAGAGTTCAGACTTGGACCACATTGATGGGGATATCTCTTCGACAATAAGGAGCTCACCTGAACACAGAGAGCGATGCAATCGGCAAAGCGGGAGAGCGCCTTTGGTGGGTAGAGACCGCGTAGAGCTGGATCTGCCAGTGATTCCAACGCATCGCTGTCATGGAGCTGTGGAGCCACATACTTGACCAAGCACTGCTCTGTTCTTGGCTTGGAGCTGTAGAACCATCAGACAGCCACATAGAGAAAGTAAGCATAATGTGCAGAGTGCAGACATTAGATGATGCATCACATTATGGATATCAGTAGTGAATTTCAAGGTTTTATCTTGTTGCCCCCTTGATTCACCTATCATAAGGCTTTCGGCCGGTTAGTAGCTCCAGCATGATGACTCCGAAGCTGTAGACGTCGCTCTTCATCACGTAAGCTGATGGTCTTGAGCACTCTGGGGCACTGTACCCAGGTCCCAAGTTCTCACTTGCGTCCTGTAGAGATTTCCATACCGTTAGACCACATTGTTCTTACAATTATACTTTGTTCATCAATTGTTAAAGAAGAGCCACTCTGCATGCAAACCTCATAGAAGAATGAAAGGCCACAATCCGAGAGGTGAGGGTTGAGATCAGCATCAAGCAAGACATTTGAAGACTTTATGTTTTTGTGGAGCACTGGAGGTGAACAGACCTCATGTAGGTACCTGAATGAATGAAAAGAAAGGGATACAATCTTACACATGAATTCAAATTGATGTATTTTTGGATTCTAGGATTCAATGTTACTTGTCAACTTACTCCAGAGCATGGGCTGTACAGGCAGCTATCCGAACTCGGGTGTCCCAGGTCAGAGGCCTGCTGTAGTCATCTGACAAGTGCAGGAAATCATACAGGGATCCATTCATATGGTAATCATAGACCAGCATGTAGTGCCCAGGCTCTGAGCAGTAACCAACAAGTTCAGAGATATTTGTATGGCGCAGCTTGGCAATGCCGTTGACGGTGTCCATGAAGTCACTGCTTCCTGAGAAGCTCAATGGATCAAACTTCTTGACAGCCAGTACCTGAAATTTGTTCATGGTAATTGATGAGCTAGTACACACATAATTCAAGGTATATGACCTCTTTGAACTCTTCAAGCATTCTTCTTTGAGACCTTAGTATCTAGTTCAGTTTAATAATTTGGTTACTGCAATGTGTTTTACATGCATATTTGACATGATCTTTGTGTCACTTCAATTTTTACTCAGATGATTACCTGAATTGAGCCTGTAAACAAGTTTATTTGGAAAGATCTTAGAAAGCAAACAGTAGGAGCCTACCCGTCCATCAGCATATTTTGCCCTGAAAACGCAACCGGTTGTCCCCTGACCTAGTTGTCTGTTACTAGAGAAGTTGCCAGTAGCTGCTTGTAGGTCTGATGATGAATGATTCATCAAGCTGATGGGGTCTGTGCTTCGCCTCGAATGATTCAGTTTGTTCTCAAACTCATTGTCACTCATCGACTTGCGAGGAACAGCAGGCGGTGTCTTACAGCCCATCGATGGGGAATGCTCCAGTGACTTCATGTTGACTGCTGAAGAATTCCTACGGCCTAGAAAATGAAGCAAGATGAGAACTCTTAGTGCACGTCTCAAACTTAAATTACCAGAATCACATATCACATTAATTATTCGTAGTTCCCTACACATCACAAAATGATGCACGGCTGAAAGGAACCCACGTAGTTTTCTATAATTCAAGAGATACAGTGTGCATAAATACTTCTCGAGTCATCAACTAGCGGGGTAAATGGTTGGTTCTGACCTGACTCATCCGTGTAGTAATGAGATGAGACGGGAGAGGAATGATTCCTCCTCAGCACAGACAAGAGAATCAGAGCTGCAAGAAGCACAGCTATCACCATTGCTCCAATGGCGAAACCATTGATTCCGCTATCATCCCTTCCATTTGAGCTTCCTGCCGAAGACTCCTTCTCCATGCCAGGAGGAGCTGGCCCAGATGACCAAGAGTTCCCACCAGTCCTTCATCATGTGACCAGAACTATCAGATTTCACAAGTGCAACAAAAATAGGCATATTGACTGGATGTCCCACTTACTCTAAATTGTCAATGCTCTTCAGTTTACTTGGGATCCACCCAGTGAACTTGTTGTTCTTCACATTCCTTGGGAACAAAAGGAGGAAAACCATTCTAGATTAGTTCCTAACTGATGTGCTTAAGAAAATTCATACGTTTGAGATTGTACTTATGAGTTTTAAGTAATGTAGTTAAGCTATAGAAAACAAATAACGATTGCATTGTGCCTAAAAAATTAAATTTTATTAACAGCTCTTGATATTTGATAACATCAATACTTCGGTATTGCCGCTGTGAGCCATTTAGGAATAATATATTTTGAAGGACAATGATAAGAGTAGTTCCGGATGCAGTTTTCACTTGAATAGCACTTACAGATCCTCAAGAGAAAGTTTGGCCAGCACATTTATATGACCACTGAATTGGTTGCTCTCCACATCTCTGTATATATTTTGGAAACAATGGCAGTCAATTGAGCATCCAAAATAACTTATCGATGAATTACTATAGTTCATAAAATTCAGTTTCTTACAGTGTTTTGAGGTTCTTGAGGTATTGAAAACTCGGAGGCAGGTTACCTGAGAAGCTATTGAATGACAAATCCCTGAAGACACAACTGATATATAAGATTTGGGCAATAGAAGTAACATGAGAATTGGCACCATGATTACTTTGCATTGCGCGAAATTACAATTATGTAGGTATGTAATAGAAAAGGTACAGAGAACTCTTTTTTTTTTCTTTCTTTGGTGTGTGGAAAAACTTATAAATCATGCTTACATTGTTGTAAGCTTTGGCAGCTGAGAAAACATATCTGTCAACTGCCCGCTCAATTGATTCTTACCAAGATTTCTGTAATCCATGGGGAAAAAAGATTTCAAGTTATCAACAAAACAGATATCAGAATCATGCGTAAGTACAGGAAAACAAAACAACTGAAAATACTAATATAGTGGTATGAATGAAAAGTTCCTACAGCGTTTCCAGATCAGTCATCTGAGATATCGAATAAGGAACACCACCGCTGAAGGCATTTCCTCGAAGATTTCTGTATTAGAGAAAAGAGAATATAAGAAAACCCTTTAAAAAAGTGCTAGAGAAAAAAAAAACTTGTATTACCCATGAAAACAGCAAGTACGTATGGACAAATCCAGAAACTTACAACTGAACCACATTTGGTGGAAGCTGGTATGGGATTTCACCATTTAAATTGTTCTTGCTGACATCGCTGTACTATGAAAGAGAAAAAATTCACTAAGTTGCATAACTAGGATGATCAGTACAGGAAATCACAGGGGCAACTCACAATTTGGTTACTGATTTCAAGCTCGATAGCTGATAACCTAGCGTGCCGCTTAATCCAAGCCCCGACAAGTTGCTGCTCTATGCAAATGCAACGCGATTAGCAAACTGAAGTGAACATCTTGTATGAAAAAGAGAAAAGTTCTTCAGAAGTGCGCCTGTTCATCCGTCTTTTTTTAAAGAAAAAAAACAAGCAAATCAAGAATCCCAAAGGTAAAAAGTGCTGCAGTGAATTACATCTCTGTGACAGATGAATCGCTGCATTCGATCCCTTTCCACTCGTCGTCATCACCACACGGATCACCGCCGCTCGCTTTCCAACCCAACAATTCAGACGGTTTGTTCATGCTCTCAAACATCACGTTCAGAGCAGCAACTGAAACAGAGAAGGCAAACAGTCAGGAAACCACATCTTTCAGAATCCAATCCATGAATATCATCGATTGAAAGAGAGGAAACCGAATGAAAAATCTGAAAACAAAAATTGCAGAAAAAACTTGGCTCACCGTCAGGCTGGTCGGTCTTGGCCACCACGGAGGAGGCCGCGACGGAGAGGAGGAGGAGGAGAGCGAGGCCGACCACCAGTGGCGGCCACCGGCGAGCCATGGCGGCGCAGCGAGGGGAGCACGGACGGAGGAGCCTCCCAGCTGGGAGAGGATCATCCCCCACACGCAGCATCACCTCACCAATTCCCCTCTCTCTCTCTCATGGCTAATTGGGGAAAAAGGGAGGAGGAGAGGTTGGGGGAGAAAGCAACGTGAAGAGGAAGCCGAGAGTGGCGGGAAGCCGTTCGTTTCGTTTCAACGAAATTTGGAAATCTGGTCCTCGCGTGGGGCCGTGCCAACTGTCAGTGGGCCGGCCCAACACGGCCCATTAATTAAGCAGCAGCCAAAATAAAAAAGAAAAGAAAAAAATAGTACAATACCACTTTTTTACTGGTATTTTCCCCCTATTGCCTGTAGTGTACTGAACGTTTTCTTAACAACACTTTTTATTTCTAGCGAGGAATTTTTTTTTTTGAACTATAATATTATAAGCCATGTAAAACTATACAGTACTGTTGCAAAAAGAAAAGAGGCGTAAGGGGGATCGACGCACTATAATTCCTTCAAAACATATTGATCATCCCATTTCAAGAGAGCAAAGCAAGCATCTCGATTTGGCAGTTTACATATGTCTGGTTAAAACAATGTAATGACATTTAAAATCTGAAATCCACCATCTTTCATTTCTATTCTATATATATGATCTTTAAACGAACTGAAAGAAAAAAAAAATCTGAATGGCCTCTAGGAGCTCAATCCTGTAATTTTGTATAGCTAAAGAAACTAGCACTTGCAACACTGTCAGATTCTGCTCGCAACTTAGCTCTTACGCCGCGATGTGGTCACTCAATTTCCGGCCGCTTGTTTCCAGGGGAAAGTATGAGACTGCAACACCTGAGACGAGCATCACCGTGATGAATATCAGGATGGCTGCAGTCTGATGGCACGCGTGCACCAAACCAACGGCCACAAGAGGGCACAAGATCCCACCGAAACGAGCGATTGAGCTCGCAAACCCGACTCCGGTAGCCCTGACTGCGGTTGGGTATATCTGCAAGGAAAGAAGATAATACATGAGGCAATGGTTTGTGATTTTATTTCCCTTTTTATTGTTGCAAGCGATGTAACCAAGTATTGGGGATGTTGGGAGTGATCAAACAAACCTCAGGAGCATAGATGTGCAAGACAATGAAGCTTGCGGAGATGCAAATGCGTGCACCGAACAGGAAGATAGTTGTCAGGGACTCTGTTTGAGGGACCATAAGGGGAGCTATGCACAGGCAACTGATATAAAGCATAGAGGACATTGAGAGTTTGCGCCCAAACTTGTCCACTATTGCCGCAGATAGTATAAGGCCAGGAACCTCTGCAACAGTGTGATATGAATGTGATTACATGAAGTAGAACATTCTCAAGAAATATGGTAAAGCCTAAGGGGGAAACACATGTACCTCCAAAGCTAGTGATGAACACGTTTCTGTACAGATTAGCATCATTTGAGTGGTTTGTTTGCATTGTTACTATCCCCTCTGATCCACAAATCTTATTTCCATGACTCAATTCCGAGGTTAGTAGAACAAGACCGTAGTATAAGAAGGCATGACCAAGAAAGACAGTCCAAAGAAGAAGACTAGATCTAATTAAATTTGGGGACAGAAGCTTTAAAATCGCATTGCGGCCCCCAATCTCGGTTTTGCTAGAATGAGCAGCAGGGTTGGTTTTCTTAGCAGAAAGCAACTGTGATGTCTCTGAGGAATCTGTCATCTCATGGAGCTCCATTCGATGGCCAGACATAAGATGGCCAGAAGGGAGAGCTACACGGTTTAATCGTGCCATTGTTTCCAAAACCTGCACCGCATCAGCAGTTCTGCCCTTCATGCATAAGTATCTTGGTGACTCCAGTGTCAGTGGATAGAACAGTAGTAGAGCAAATGATGGCAACGATGAGAACGCTAGCAGCCACCTCCAGCCCAAACTTGGCATTACAGCCTGAAAATTAAACAAATAATAAGTTCCTACAAAATTAGAATGACAGGCTGGAGCATACATCAGTACATACTAGAAGGCAACATATTGTTTATTGCAGTTTCCATTACATTATATAAAATGCATAAATCATCACTGACTAACCAAATGCAAGCTCATTATTCTGTTCCATGGGATCTGATCTATTCTAATATTTTATCACTGTTAAATTTACTCAGGGTAGCAGAAACACATGCATCGAAGCTGCAGTGCAGAACCAAAGAAATTCAATTACATCAATCTCCACTGTTTTAATAAATATAGCGACTGTTTTAAAATCATATGTTGCATCGTTCTGTTTAACTGACTTGTATGATCAGTTGAACCACTATGACCCAAGGCAGATTGCAAACAGTAGTATTACTTTGGCAAAATGTAGAAATTTACCCAAGCTAGTGAAGCTTCCATTATTGTGCCAATGGTCCAAAATGCTGAGAAAATAACCATCCAAGTTCCTCGGTTAGGAGCAGGAATGAATTCCAAAAACCAGGAAGATAAAACTGGTCCACCACCCAGTCCAACACCAACCATAAACCTAAGCACGATCAAAGAAAGGTAATTTGGTGCAAATGCACTAAGAAGACCAGCCCCGCCAGTTACAAGGGCTGTGAAATTGAACCCAACCCTGGAAAAGTATCAAGGGAATACAGTCAGAAAAATAAAGTTACATCCTGTAAAATGCGTATTTTTAGTATACTTTTAGATTAATGAGAGAACTGGCTATTAAAATTATCACCAGCAATGTATGAAAACATCATCTCAAGGTGATTAAGTACTGTAGAGGGCTTCTGTGAGTGATCCTTATGAAATCCAAGTAATTTTCTTGTTATTGCATGAACAGAAAATTTAAAAGGAGTATCTTGGAACTTTTTTAGAAAAACTGGAAGGCCAGAAGAATCCCCAAGTAAAATGAATTTCAGATTGTCATCTAGTGTCATGCACATTTTCCTCCTAACCATGATATTGTCTCTGTCAATTTGCTATATGGTTAATCAGCTGGGTTGTAGCACTCATTGTCACTGAAAAGTGGGAACAGTCTAGTATATGGGGATTTGCAGGCCTACATCCAAACTCCACACAAGCTCTTGTCTCTCAGGCTCTCAGTCTCTCAAAGAAGCTCTAGCAAGGGTTACATTAATCTGACTATCCCAGAAGACATCGTATTTAGTAAAGCCATAGGGTGAAGAGTTGTACTATCATATCTATAATACGGATTTGATATCATTCAAGAGCACCATGACTCGTTAAAATGCCAATACCTAGATTTTCTATTAGAAGATAAATATGCAATAATTAACAGTAATAGGAATAGCTGTATATTGTTAGGGAGAGAGATTTGTAATGAAGATTTCAAATAAATCTGACAAACAGTGGAATGTAAATAGTAAAGGACCTGCCTTCTCCCATAGTTGTCTGAGACTATGCCCCAAGAATATGCTCCTACAAGCATACCTACAAAAACAACACTTGTGATGAGAGATTCTGCCTGCGCAGAAAGCTCCCATTCAGCTTGAACCGACTGTCCAACAAATGACAAAAGCATCATTTCCATTGCCTCAGATATCTTGGCCATTCCGGAGTATGCAAGCACAAATGCTTGAAATTTCCCAAACCCCATGGAAATAAGAGCCTCATCAACAGTATAAGTAGACACTCCATCCTCCATCTGAAAGAAACAAACAAGCATCAGGCAAATACTAACTGATTGCAAGCCTATTTTTCAGCAGGGAAGGAGAACATATCATGTCTACGTGACAGCATAGGATATAGAACAGGAATGGATGGCTATTCTAAACATCATGCTTTACAAGAACAAAATAACAGCACCAAAATATTTTGTCATTAAGTCATGCACTTAATCATTCATGGGATACTGTTACTAGGCTAATCCTTCACTGCGGTTAATTAACATTTGGCAAAGAAAAAGAAACAAGATAACTAATTTCTCTGCGCCAATCCGGCCAAAGAGAAAAACTTTAGCTTGGTCTCAAAGCAAGGTTCAGATCTGCCTAATCAGTAGAAACTGATCCACAAAAACAGACCCAAAAATTAAAAAGAAAAAAGAAACTGAGAAGTGGATTAGCGGACCAGCGTTCAAACCGACTAAAGGTTCGAGTTGCCGTAGCATATCCCAAACAAGTCACACATTTGTCACGATTCGCCAGTAGAGGAAACAAACTACTGGATCAACTGAAAAACGCATCGCCGATGCGAAATTGACCGTGAATGACCTAAGCCCCCCACCACGAAATCCTACCACCAAATCAACCACCAAGCACCCCAAAAAAATCGACCACCCAAGCCCAGCCAGCAAGGATGGAGGCACCATTTCGCGATCTCAATTCCATACCAAGAGGCCAAATCAACAAGTAGAGGAGGGCGGCGAATTCGTAGGAGTAGCGGACTACTGCAAGCAGGAGCCGGAGAGATTGGGGAATGGGGATGGATGGAGTGAGGCGAGGGATTACCGAAGCGAGGTGAGGCTGGTACGGCGGCCGGAGGCGGCGGCGCGGCAGCCACCGGAGTCGCCGCGAGCGTTTCGAGGACGACGACTAGCGAGCTCTCGGTTGTTGTACCATATCTTTTTTTTTCTTTTTTATTTTTCCCCAATAAGGAAGGAAAGAAGGAATCCGGAGAGATGGGGATCGTCCTTATCCATGGGCCGTCCAGGCCCAACGATAATCGGCCCATAAGTCGAACGGCCCGCCAGTTAAAGTTTTATTTTCAGCCCATCTGGAACGGGATGGATTACTGTGTCTTTTACTTATTATTACTATCTTGCTTATTGAAATTACGTGACATGTTAGTGAAAAGTATATTAGTAATTTATTTGGATGCCAACTTTGCAAAAACAACCTTATTGCCATTCGAGGGGAACTTGTTCGATTTTTGGACAGTTGCATTGCGAGGTCTATACAATATCCGATTTTATAGTTGAGTACTAAAACCTCTTACTCGGCTGATAGATATGGGAGTAAAACAGACTTTGTCCTTTAAACAAAAGAAGCAACATGGCTAAGAAACATTAGAAGTTGCATTGAAATGAGCCGTGGATAAGAAGGATTGGAGAAATGATGAAAGTTTCATAATATGGTGTTAAGCACAAAACAACAAGGAAATGAGGTTGCCTATAATTGGTTCGCTGGTTGACCTACTTATAATCTTAACGCGAAATGAACACATTCGTGATCTCCCTAGGACCAATTTAAGTTTTATATCGCGTGAGATCAGTGATCCCTAAAGTTCAGAGCCAATGGCCTCGTCTCGTCAGTGCCCTCCTCAATGGAGCTCCTGCTGAGCTTAGCTCGGTGGCCGTGGTGATGGCGTTCCGGCGATCGGCGATGAAGGCGCGGACGTCGAGGAGGATCCATTTTCTTGCCGCAATGAAGCAACTAGGAGTATTAAACATCCGGATATATCTCTGAATTAAATTAATTAAGTGATTGATGATCAGCTTGATTTAATTAGGTAGGCCACGCGCTTGTGATGAGCTTCCTAATTAAGCACAAGCATAAATAGCATGCATAAACTGAATTTGAAGCGAGCTTTACCCAACCGTTTCATATCACTAATCGTCATCGCCCTCCTACTTATAATGCGGCTGCTGCTTGTGGCGGCGGCGGCGGCGTTGGTTGCTGCTGGCGCGTGCTTTCAGGCCGGCGGTGGCCGCCGGCCGCCGCCGCCACCGCCGCCACCGGTGGAGCTCGGTGCATCAATAGTAGTGCTGTCGCCAACGACGACGACGACGACAAGTGGTGGTGGAGTGAATCTGCAGGCTGACGCCGCGGTGCCGGAGACGGAGACGAAGCGGCCAGTGCGCGGCGTCGTCGGCGTCGCTGTTGATCAGGAGACGGATTATGGGTACGTCGATCCGCCGCCGGACACGAACCGCCGTGGCGGCGGCGGCGCGCCGATTCCGCACGGTTGATTTTTTTTTTTTTTAGCTAGAAGAGCTAACTGATCGATTGATTGCAAGATCAATTGTTTTTTTGCTTGAATTTCGTCGATGTACAGTACAATATCAAATTAATTATGTATGCCTTATTTGTACTGATATATACTAGAATGAATATAGTATAGAGAAAGTCTAAACACGGGATACGTCTCTTGTACAACTATGTACTGCCTCTGTTTAGAAAACGGGCAGCCTCATCAGTTGACTATGTTTTCTAATAAGTTAAAACAGTTTATTAGGTAATAAAATTTATTTTGTAGGTAGATTTTTTATATATTTGTTCATAGTGATTTAAAACCCAATGCTATAAAGAAATTATGTTTAAAACATCTTAAAATGTAACTTCAAAATCAAGTTAGAAAATTTAAATTTTGGCTTTTGTTTTGACTTATTAGGTCAACCGATGAGGCTCGGGATAGATTAACCATCTCAACACTTAATTGATTGTTTGAACTCTGGTTAAATAAGTAAAATCAAACAATAACCCTACTTCAGATGAGTCTCCTTATACGTGCTGTCTTTTGACGTAGGTCATTAACATGTGTTGTAATCATTCCTTGTTTTACTGCGCTGCTGGGGACCGGTCATGCTGCAAGTGTTGAGCATTTGTTTGCGTGTTTGCATATACTAGCTCTTGTGGGAACCGGTTTTTAATTTTCGATTTACTTTTATCTAACTTTAAGACATTGATATGTAAGTCAGAGAATCCAATCCCCCTTCATGTCGGTTGTATCTGTTGTTCTTGTGATAATGTGTTGAACAAACTTTCATTTATAGTACTCTCTGTTTTATTTTATATTCATAGTACTATGTTTCATATTACGAGTCGTTATGATTTTTTTTAATTTTTTAAAATTCGACCAAACATCTAGAAAAATATATCAATATTTATACATAAAATAAATATATTATTAAAATATATTCAATGTTACATGTGATAAAACTAATTTTGTGCTAAATTTTTCTATAACCAAATATTTTTTTATACTAGGAAAATAAGTCAAAAACAACTTATAATATGATGAAACGGAGGGAATATTTGTCTTTCCCCTGTACTTCCTCTCATGTTATTCTACTTCCTGAATCTAATTCTTCTAAGGGTCTGTTTAGTTCGCGAAAAGGAAAATTTTAGGTATCACATCGGATGTTTGATCGGATGTTGGAAAGGGTTTTCAGACACGAATAAAAAAACTAATTTCATAACTCACCTGGAAACCGCGAGACGAATCTTTTGAGACTAATTAATTCGTCATTAGCACATGTGGGTTACTGTATCACTTATGGCTAATCATGGACTAATTAGGCTTAAAAGATTCGTCTCGCGATTCCCCCCTAACTATGCAATTAGTTTTTTAAAAAATTAATATTTACTGCTCCATGCATGTGCCTAAAGATTCGATGTGATGTTTTTGGAAAAAACTTCTTGGGAACTAAACAAGCCCTAATTCTCTTGTATTACCTTGGCCTATTCCCTAGCTAATTCCATGGATCTATGGTTTTATTGCCTCCATTGGCGAAGCTATATTATGTTGGGGGGTGACCCCCCCTAAATTTCTAATTTCTCACTTAAAAACACTAGAATGTAACAGTGTTATATTGAAATTTTCTATTCCACGGATCTATGGTTCAATCTCTTTGGAGCTGAGTGGTGGAGATCCCTAGAATAGAACCATATAATAGGCTCCTAGGAATAGATGGAGGCAATCAATCGAAGAGAATTAGGATTAGGAATCAGATGAATATACTATCCTATGTGTATATAATATTTTGTTTTACATTAATTCCTCTCATTTTAATTAATTTTTATGGGTACACATGGCATAGCATCCACTATTTTTTCTTGAATAAAAATGGCAAAGTGCTTAAATTGGCAAGCATAGCATTAACATAAGACTGAAAATTGGAATTCTGAAAGCATTAATTATTTTTCTCGTAGGAGTATAAATTAGTCAATTTCTCCACAGCCTCATATGATATATTTCATATCTTAGCTGCGTAGAAGACACGCATACATATCGATACAGCCATACAGGTACAGAAGGCAAGCTACGGAAGTTCTCTCGTGCTAACTGCCAAGTGTCAACCCTATCAAGACAAATTCTTCAAAGAAAATCTATAAGTATGAATAGATTTTTTTTTCATCTCCATTTTTTTTTCTCGAAACAAGGTTGAATATGTCTCAAATACAGTATGATAAACAATTACAACTCATAATTAAGACGCATGGCATTACTCGATTATATCATGCAATCAACCAAGAATCATCAACAGCACTAAGAAATATTAATGGGTTGTGGAGAAGAAGAGGGTGGTGCGAGGTGCTTGTTGATGCTGCTGTGAAGATCGTCCCGGTTGACGCCGACGACGCGAGCCACCGCCCGGTGCCTCTTCACCAGCACGAACGTCGGCAGCGCCTCCACCCGCAGCAGCCGCCCCAGCGTGTTGAACCGGTCGACGCTGATCGTGCACACCTCGGCCTCCTCGCTCTTCAGCCCCGACGCCATCTTCTCCACCGCCGGCCTCATCAGCTTCCACGGCTCCGACCACGGCGCCATGAATACCAGCACCACCTGATTGATCATTCATATTTCAATATATTAATTTCATGCATGCATGAATGCGTCGATCGATCACATCACATGTAAATCTGAATTGGATTGGATTATATATGTATATATGTTTACCAGCTTGTCCTCTGATTTCACAAAATGCTTTGTAAACTCGTCCCAGCTTTCAATATTCTTCACAGCACCGGGCCTTGCCATCATGGTAGAGCTCGAAGATGCTGTCGCAGAGGGAGGAAAAGATTAGTACAGACCAACACACTTTCTGTATGAAATCCAAAAACCAAGGCAGAAAAAAATAATGGTCACAAGAAATTAACAGGGGATAAAAGCATGTTACCCATCAAATCTTTGTCTTTTTCTCTTTGAATCACCAAAAAAATTCAGGTGTTCCTTTTTTTTTATTTGAGAAAGCTCAAGAGGGTAGGGTAGGGGTAGGTCCTAGGGAAAGAAAGGAGGTTAAAGGCAGTGTAAGGTGATGCACATGGTTTATATAGAGCTTTCTTGGCTACCTTGCTAATGAGTGCCATAAGGAAAGAAGAAGAATATATGCTCCGAACTTATGCGCTAGGACCGTTAGCTGTTTCGCATATTAATTTTGCGGCGAACAAATAATTTATCTATTTCTTGGCAGGGTGAAGTGATATTTCTTTTGCCATGATAATCCTGACTAAATTGAAGTTCACATGCTGAAAGAAAAAGGCAAATGCTCATGCACGTTCAGTCTTGTTGCTATTTACTTTCTTATGCTATTTTATTCTTTCTAACATATTTCATGAACGTTGCATTATCACAAAAGCATTCATCACTACATCGTTTCATAAATAGAAAATGTGTAGTCAAACTTCTATACATTAACCCACTAATATATGCATATTAAGATTTAAAATATGATAAATGATATTGACAGAGTTATAATGAAAAATATGTTTATCTAGTTATATCTTTAATACAGTAATTTTTACGAAGATAATATTAGGAAATTCAATTATTAAATATATGCACTGTGCCAGTATTTTATATGGCAAGTAGTAAAAAAAGAACGGAGGGAGTAGCTCGGTGATTAGCCACCGCATACCCAAAAGTAACAGAAGAATAGTGGACCTTTCATCCGCCTACAAACGTGAGAATCTAATGAAACCTACATGCGCGTCTATTTTCAACGCACTCATCTATATATTGTTATGAAGTTCAAGTCATCTCATTTTTCCAAATTCAATAATATACAAATATATTACAGAAAATACACTCGCATGCATCATATGCACATTTTTTTAGAAAATGGATTAAAAACCTAACCTCTACATCCAACTTAAATGTACACAGCCCAAACAAACAAAGTCAAGAGGACTAATCCTCACACCTTACACAAGGTTCACAACAACATTCAGACATCATATGCACATGCATGTTCTTCACACACGGCTAATTAAAATTCCCGGAGCATATATATGGACCCACTGAGCGCGTGTGTCTTAAAATTACTAGTGGACACCAATTAATACTACCAATTTAGAATTGAAGTTCTAAAAAAAAGAATTTGAACCGTGTGGCCTGGATGCACATTTTAATATAAAAATAAGGGAATATATATTAGGCAACAGCATCGAGTAAGAAAGGAACATAAATGAAGGAAAGCTTAACAGAGACACTATTCCATTTCCACTCCTTTATTTAAGAAGAAAAAGATTCGGACCCCACTTAAACAATCACACCACCTTTTGTCAACAAAAGGTTTTGCTGATAAGAAAACGAGACTTGTGGGAAATCCAGCCAAGGAAAAGAGGAAAGCAAATAAATAAACTCAAGTGAAGACTTTTACCAAGGAGGCAACTAGCAAATGGCATCTCTTATCTGCAGGACTGCAATTCCTTGCGGGCACCTCCTTCAGCAGTAATATCTCCAATTATGAACATGAACCAAGATTGTGTTTACACTGTACTAGCCTTCTAGCAGAACATGAACCAAAGTTGTGTTTGCACTGCTCTCACTCAACAGAACTGTTCCCAAGAAAATCTTATCCTCAACGAGGTGTGGCCCAAGAAAAGAAAAAGGAAATGAGAAAGAAGGAGAAAAGAAAAAGGAAAACAGACCGACAAGAAGGAAGAGGAAAACAAGCAAGGGAAAAGGTTTCGGTGCAAGATGAACAAAAGTCCCTCTTATTTTGCAGGTTTGATAAGACAGATGATGTTTGGGTGGCTGAAGAACAAATGGTTTATTTCGCTAACATGCACGCAAATATGCAAATGCAAAGATAGTAAGGACCACCTCGTAAACAAAGCAAAGAGTTAGACATCATCAATAGCTCCACACTAGCTAACATATGAAGATTTAGGAATATTGCAGAGATCATACAAAGCTGTGCGCGAAGGGCAGCGCATGACTGTAAATAAATAAAGTCTAAAGTTGTAATGTACATCTTATATTTTTCCTTTATTTTCGATAAAAGTTGTAATGTACATTTATATTTTTCTCTATGTTCATTCTCTTTTTCGGCTTTTATCATGTAATGCTTATCCCTCACTTTAGCTCTCTCCCACACGCACATGTGTAGCAGTAATAATTAAAGTGAGCTTCACTAGCAAAGCAAGTCTTCAGCTGGGCTACAGAAAAACTGTGTTCAACAAGTGTCATTCTGATATATAGGTGTGCTAAACTAACCGTCCATTGTCGGGAACCTACGATGCACAAACAAAAAAAATAGTAACAAACAGATATTAGATGCATGATAGAATGACGAATGTGTCAGCCGCTGTGCAGTGGTGGGACGAGTGGCAGCTGCGCATCCTGGTGCTGTGCAGCCTGGGCATCCAGTGGTTCCTTCTGCTGGCTGCCCCCATGCGCAAGTACACCATCCCTCACTGGTTCAGGACCTTCATCTGGCTGGCCTACATCAGCAGCGACGCCCTGGCCATCTACGCGCTTGCCACCCTCTTCAACCGCCACGCCAACACGACCACCGCCGCGAAACAGCATTGTGTCAATGGCAGCGCCCTGGAGGTCCTATGGGCTCCGGTCCTCCTCATCCACCTTGGCGGGCAGCAGGAGATGTCTGCCTACACCATCGAGGACAACGAGCTGTGGAGGCGGCACACTGTGACTCTGGTGTCCCAGGTCACGGTCGCCATATACGCCTTCTACAAGTCATGGCCCGCCAATGGCGGTGACAGGAAGCTGCTGGTGTCAGCCGTCCTGCTCTTCGTCATTGGGGTGTTCAGCTTCACCGAGAAGCCGTGGGCTCTCCGACGAGCCAGCATCAACCGGCTGGCAGCTGTGTCGTCCATGGTACAAGGCAGGAAGGAGGTCAGCAAGTGGAGATACTGCTTCACCGAGCTGGAAAAGGACAAGAGAGACATACTCGACCGCTGCTGCCAGCTGAAAAAAGAGAAGGAGACCCCTCCTCCAGGGGTAGGCACTGACGCTGTCAAGAGGAGTCAGCAGCACATCTTGACAGATAGAGACAAGGTCCTACTGATACTCTCCGACATGTCGCTGCTAGCTGCCGACTCTGACCTCAAGCAGGAACAACGTCGTCGCCGTCAATGCCAATCCTTGATGGGAGAAGATGACAGCAAGGAGGAGGTGGAGGGAGACTTGCTGGGGACCCTAAGCCCTAGAGCAGAGAAGGGCTCCAAGCGTTGGCTTCGCAGAGCGTTTGCGCTCATCTACACCAGAGCCAACGTGGTGTTGACCCCTGCATACCTGGCCTACCACATACTGTTGGCGCCGTTCCTTCACATCACCGCCATCGTGCTCTTCGCCGCCAGCAGCAAGCGCCACCACAACACCATCGACGTGAAGATCACCTACGTGCTCCTCTGCCTCACCGCCGCGCTGGACATCCTTGCAGAGCCCATCCGGCAGCTGCTGTTCAAGCTCATGTCCATGGCAGATGTCGCAGCGCTATGCGAGACAGTCCCCCAATACAATAACCTCATCCGGTCAGCTCTCCAAAGGACACAGCCTGCTGGGGTCTTGCTCAAGTGTGCCGCACATGTCGGCTACACACAGGGATTCTTCGTTTGCCAACGCAAGAACCTGTACCACATGCTGGCCGGGTTGATCTTCTCCGACCTAGTGGAGGCGAATGCCAAGGGTCTCGACTTCACCAGCTACCGAAGCTTCGCGCCGGGGCGCCGCAACTGGGTGCTCAATGAGAACCTGCGCAAGGTATGCGGCCTAGAGGTACAGGGCAGCCTGCGTGGGTCCTTTGATAGGGGTGTCATCCTCTGGCACATCGCCACTGACCTTTGCATGCGCCGCATGATGGCTGAAAACACCATCGACGAGATTGACAGGAAATTTCTCGAGTGCACGGAGGCGATATCGGACTACATGGCCCACCTTCTCAACCTCCGCCCTGACATGCTCATGACCGGCAGCAGGCAGCACCTCTTCACGCAGGCAATGGAGGAGGTTGAGCTCATCTTGAAGGATATTGAGTCTCAGCAGCAGCAGCCGCATAGCCTCAAGAAGCTCGGACGAGACATCCTGGCAAAGAAGATCATCGACAAGGCAAAAGCTGAGGTCAATGCTGAGGTCAATGCTGCGATCGACATAGAAATGGTAAGAGAACAAGAGAGGGAAATCAGGGTGGATGAGCCCCCTCCCCCCAAGTACCCTCTCGTCCATGACGCATGCAGGCTCGCAGAGGAGTTGATGGATAAGATGGGCCGCAGAACACGGTGCCAAGTGATGTACCGTGTGTGGGTGGGCATGCTCTTCTACTCCGCCAGCATGTGTAGGGGATACCTACATGCCAAGAGCCTCGGAGAAGGTGGCGAGTTCCTCTCCTTCGTCTGGCTCATTCTCTCGCTCAAGGGCGCCAAGACCTTGGCCGACAAGCTCCAGATGCCGGAGCCGGAGCCGGAGCCGGAGCGGGAGCCAGAGCCAAAGTCGGGGCCTTATTCCCCTGGCCAAGAGATAGTACAAGGAGAGCCTACCGCTACCGTCGCAACCACCGCCGACGAAGGCGAGGACCTCAGCTTCCTGCTTCCTCATAGCCCTCGTTCATAATTACCTCCTAGTACTAAATTAGTTGGCTCTTAATTATACTCTCTTCTCTAAATTAGCTGTTATGTCTAGTGATAATTAGTATCTTGAGTGCTAATGTACTATTGCTAGCAATTCTTGTACGTGTTTCTTTCCCTGATGAATTTATGTATTCCGGCCTCTAGCTAGAAGAATACCATTTCTTGCTTTAATTCTTGTCTGTGCTGCGGCAATACAAGTTCTTTTCCCGGGAATACGCAAAGAATTTGCCTGCCTTTGCATTTAGATTAGGTACTGCCAGTTAGCAGAACCTGGCTCTATTCCTACCGTGCAAAAAGGCCCCGGATCAAGGGAAAACAAGTTTAAGAAAAGCTGATAACCTCACGACATATTTTATTTAGCAAAAAGTGCTGATGAAGTTGAGATGTGTATGTACCGTTCTGTTCCAGCCACTAGCCCACCATACCCCCATTGCATCTTCCAAGCTCCCCCACCACACCTGCTGCATTTCCACCATGATTGAGCCTCTAATGCTCTATGCCAAACTCTACAGTATGACACAGTGAAGGGGATTGTTCAAAACTGAATGTTAATACATGGTGTGGAAGAATTCATACCAAATGCACATAAACACTACAGCATGACACGGTGAAGGGGATTGTTCAAAACGGAACGTATTATACATGGCGTGGATGAATTCATGCCAAATGCATGTAAAATAATATGGCAAATGATATTATATATGACGGCAATTAAGTTATAGGTTAAATTACAGGAGATAAATAAAAACGACACGGCATGCTCTACAAAACTATTGTTAATGAAATACTATCATGGACATTGTAAGCCCTTCATCTGGAATGGTGTTCATCCATTACTAGGCTACCAATTGCTATGGGCATTGGAAGAACAGATACATTTTTATTTGAAAAAAATGGATTAATGCTGCTTCTGGAGTAAGAGCAGATCTGCCAAAGTACGAAGCCAACATGTTTGAAAGTAAGATAGGAAGTCAGGCACTTGTCTTGGATGTTCCTATTCTCAAATTCAAGGAATTCAGATTGTTGAAAAGGCTTCAGAACATAACAAGAAGTAGTGACACGTGTGTCCAATAGTAGGACACAAGAAAACAACACCTCGTGGAATGGAAAACCAAGCCTTTCATCAATATTTGAACATTTATCCCTGAAAAGCATCATTGTTCCCAGATTCCCCGCCCTAAGATATTTCATCTTTCATGCGAATTAGGTGGTCAAAACCAAAACATCTCTGTTGATTATGGCATATTGGCATCTAAATGATTCTAAAGCAGTGTTGTTCCAGAAAACAATAAAGCTTCCTATAAGGACATAGATGTTGGGAGCAGAAACATATCCATACGTTTACTTAAAACTATCTCAGGTTAATTAGTTCTCTTTTTTTAGCAAGGCATCAAGTTACCAGTAATTACATGAACAGAAACACAAGATATGTTTGCATCAAACATGAACAATTCTTGGAGAAGCATATGCTAAGAGCCAGTATCCTCAACAGTCAACAATGGGATTTCCAGGGTAGTCCTTCCAACAAAAAAAAAAAAAATCGAGGGTACAGGTACACACAAAGGCGGAGAGCTTGGTGCTCATCATCGATGACCAGCAATCGGGAGGGGAGAGGAGAGGAGAGTATGGCAGTACCACTTGGTGGCCCGGTGGCCGGTCGCCGGAGTTGGGGTTGGTGGTGCGGGCGATCATCGATGGCGTCGGAGCCCTCGAGGGATGCGGGAGACGGCCTTGTGCAGCCCCACGGCGGTCGCCCACACACAAAAGCTGCTGCGCCTGCTCGCTGCACTCCGCGCCGAGGAGCCGCCATTGGGAGGGTCCGAGGGAGAGATGGAGGGAGGAGGAAGACGGCCGCGGCGGGCGGCGCGGCGGGCAATCCTCCCCTCCACCGCCGCTCCCCGGCGCATGTGTCTTCGCCGTGATGGGCCAGAGCTCAGCATTGCAAGGCCCGCGAGGCACACGTGTCGGATGAGCCTGAGCTCAGCATTACAAGGCCCACAAGGACCAAAGTCCTGCAACACTAAAGCCCATGTGTCCTACACCTTTTCTTTTTATCTTCTTTTTTCCCTATTTTAGGAAGCTCACCTCAGGCTGTATTTAGTTGGTGGAAAAAGAGTGAAGTTTGAAGAAAATTAGAAGTTTGAAAAAAAAGTTGCAAGTTTATATACATAGGAAAGTTTTTGATGTGATGGAAAGTTGAAAGTTTGAAGTTGGTGGAGGGGAACTAAACACGGCCCTACTCACACGGTCACATCTCCTATCATCGTGTGTACTATGTACTACTAGTAGTAAATGTATTTGTACTTTTTGTCTTATTTTAAGGCCTTTTTTTTTGTTGTGGAAAATTTTTGGTTTAGTTGTCACATCGAATATACGGACACACATTTGAAGTATTAAACGTAGTCTAATAATAAAACAAATTACAGATTCCTCTAGGAAACTACGAGACGAATTTATTAAGTTTAATTATTTTGTCATTAGCAAATATTTATTGTAACACCACATTGTCAAATCATGGCACAATTAAGCTTAAAAGATTCGTCTCGCAATTTACACGCAATCTATGTAATTAGTTTTTTCATACATTTAATATTTAATGCATGTGTTTAAACATTCGATGTGACAAGCCGACAACGTGAAAATTTTTGTTTTAGGAACTAAACAGGGCCTAAGATAAGATAATGAAATAAAAGTTCGGACCTTTGCTTCAAAGAAGGTACAACCATTTATTATAAAATTATCTCAAAGAGAGCAAATACTCATACAACAATAAGAACTAAAATAATAAAATCAACATATGAGAATAAAACGATTATTGAAAGGCTCCCATTGGATGGCCTAATCAGCTAAATAGAAAGCTAAATTTTAAATTTTCAAACTTAATTTTGACATTGATTTTGAGATTTTTTTTTTCAACGTAATTTCTTTTTTAGCATTAACTTTTAAGTCACCAACAAAATATATATATATATATATATATATATAATTTTACCTACAAATTTATTTTTTTCCCTAATAAACCGTTTTGACTTGTTAGGGAAAAAAACCAAATGATGAGACCGAAAATCTACAAGATCGCAACCTCTAAACTTCGACATACAAAATATTAGAGATTTTTGTTCTCTTCGTACTTTTGAAACTGTTCCCACAGTTGTATCAACAAGGCATCAGCAGCAGTGCGGTACTGCACGGTAGTATACACGTAAGCCCCAAGTAATTACTCCTACAATGGAAGCCCCTTCCAACATTCGGTCAAACGTCCGATGTGACACCCAAAAATTTTCATTTCATCAAGGCTGTATTTAGTTGTAAATTTTTCTTTAAACTTTTAACTTTTCCATCACATCAAAACTTTCCTACCCACAAAATTCCAACTTTTCCGTCACATTATTTTATTTTCAACTAAACTTTTAATTTTGGTGTGAACAAACACAGCCTAACTAAACAGGCCCTTACAGGCACGGATACTGGATACATCCAATGGATTTGTACTGGTGATAACTGATATGCAATGAATACCGCGGCTGTACAACACACGATCCAATGCACCGCGTCGTCACGTCGCAACGCAATATTTGCTGCTCCAAGATGAAGTTGGCCAAGACAAACACCTTTGGAGTTTGGGGTTCGAATTCAAACTCCAAAATCGCGCCTCCGATGATCCGATCAGGCCTCCCCACGCATAGATCGCAACTAACCTCACTAGCTAGCCGCGGCGCGGCGCCTATACAAGATAAACAAACGCGTCAAATTGCACGGCGCCGGCGAGCGAGCGGGTCGGAGACCGCACCGCCGCCACACCGATCGATCGGCAAGATTGGCATGCCCAGCGGCCACAACAAGCAGCCGGCGCCGCCCGTGGCGACCACCGGCTGCTCCGCCCTCGCGTCCTGCCTCTCCTTCCACCGCCGCGCGCCGCGGCCGCCGCCTGCGCGCGCCAACGTCGTCGATGGCGCGGCGGCGGCGACCACTAGAGCATCCGCGGAGCAGTACCGGCGGAGGGTGCAGTTCCTGGAGGAGGAGGTCAGGAGGCTCGGCAGTAGGCTCGCCGAGCACGGCAGGAGCGCCAATGGCGGCGCCATGGCCACCAGAGATCGGGTGAGCAGCGCCTGCAGCGGCATTGGCGCCACGGCGGCCAACAAGCGCGTCACCGTCGGTGGCCACGGCGGCGTGCGGGAAATGGTGAGGCTGGAAGGCGGTGGCTACCTGCACGAGATCAAACGGGTGGTGGGCATGCCCTGGGAGCGGCTGGCGCTGCAGGTGTCGCAGCCCGTCGTCGCCGAGAACGCCGCCACCGCGTCGGAGGTGAGCCACCTCGATCGCTGTCAAGATCCATGGATGCCAATGAAGTCTATCATCCATTGCACTGCACATTGTTTTCGTTCGACAATCTGTGGCATTGTGATCTCTAGGTTCTTGACAAGATGACAGAGACGAGCGCAGAGAACCTGTGCAAGTTACTGTCAAAGATGATGCCGATCAAGGACATCGCCGGCCGGAAGAATCCCGGCAAAGTCATCCGCCGCTCGGCGAGGCTCAGCTCCGGCGACGACTTCTTGGAGGCTCTCCTCTTCATGGAAATGGACAAGATGGAAGGACTGGTCCAACAAGGCCTAAAGATTCGCATGGCCTCGACGGCTGACTCTGCCTCGTCCACGGCTGCCGGCGACGACGACAGCGACCGGAGGCACCAGGCGACGAAGGATTCCATGGTCTCTGTGGTCCTGATTCAGGTGAGGGATCCCGAGCAAGGGTACGCCGCCATTGGTGACCCCATGATCGGGGTCATGGAGGCATCCCTGGAGAAGAAGGATGGCAGGGTGAAGCTGGAGATGCAGGGGATGCATGTCGCAGGGATCCTCTTCGGTGCAAGCAGCAAGGGAAGGAGTAATGGCGGAGCCATGATGTGGAGTGCTTGCTTGGGACAGTGCAAGGGGTCTCACAGTGGCCGCGGCGGCGCCGGCGCCGGCGCCGGCGATGGCTGCCGGTGCGGCTATGTTCGGAACACGAATCGTGTTTTCCGACGGTAGAGATTGGCATTCTTGGTATGTCTAGTAAAGTAGAGGTCAATCAGCATTGTCCTGTTCTTAGCAGGGGAGCAGAAGAGACAGATAATAACAATCTATAATAATTTTTGTGATAGGTATTTACTGTATAATGTAATAAAGTTTGTGGACGTTTCTTCCATTAACCAACCAATCATACATTCTGACGTTAATGGTGTACCTGCTGTCTGATTTTTTATTATTGTCATGCTTGTCAAGTCATTTGTAGCTTTTATTTATATTTTTACAGCACTGTGTTGTGTGTTGAAGCAGGGATCAATCTTGGTTACGAAATCGGTCAAGAGAGGTTGAACGAAAAATAAACCGTACTCAGTTTGAATTGATTAAAGTTATTTTTTTTGACTGAATATAAAAAAAAATAAGTTTTATTAAAGTTATTAAGAACTTGAAATTGTTGTTAAGAAGCGAATCCGTTCAGGATCGGAGTTCGAGACTGATCCCAACTTGGGGACGGGAATAGATGGAATTTTTTTAGCGGAAAAAATAGACGGAAAATTGTGCATACAAAAATTCAACCTTTGACCCTGAGAATCAGGTGTCGACCTAGATTGCTAGCACGCAGCGCAGGCATGGCGAGCGATGGCGAGGATGACGCTCAGAGCTACTATACCGACGATGGCGACGATTACACCGACGAGGCGGACAGCAATGTCGACGACGACGACGACGGCGAGAGTTGGGATCTGGAGGAGGAGGAGGTAGATGACGACGACGACGAGGCCAAGAAAAAGAAGGCGGCCGCCGCCGTCGACCTCACCAAGATCGACAGGAGGTACCGGAATCTGTCCGAGGAGCAAGTCCGCGCGCGGCAAGACGCGGACACGGCCAACGTCGGCGAGCTCTTCGCGATCCCGCCGGGGTTCGCAGCCGTCCTCCTCCGGCACTACAAGTGGAGCCTCGTCGAGCTCCAGGACAGGCTGTTCTCCGACGGCGACCGCGCCGGCGCCGCCACCGGCGTGGTGCTGGGCGGCGCCCCCGTGTCGCGCAACGGCCACCCTCTCGTCTGCGCCATCTGCTTCGACGAGCACCCCGCCGGCGAGATGAGATCGGCCGGGTGCTCCCACTTCTACTGCGTCGGCTGCTGGCGCGGGTACGTCCACGCGGCCGTGGGCGACGGCGCGCGGTGCTTGTCGTTCCGGTGCCCGGACCCGGCGTGCTCCGCCGCCGTGGTGCGTGAGCTCGTCGACGAGGTGGCCAGCGACGCGGATAAGGCCCGGTACGCGACGTTCTTGCTCCGGTCGTACGTGGAGGAGGGCACGAGGATCAAGTGGTGCCCGGGGCCCGGTTGCACCCTAGCCATCGAGTTCGTCGGCGGCGGCGGCGGCGAGGAGAAGCAGGACGACGTGGAGTGCAAGCACGGGCACGGGTTCTGCTTCCGGTGCGGCGAGGAGGCGCACCGGCCGGTGTCGTGCGAGACGGTGGCGATGTGGACGGAGAAGAACGCCATGGAGTCCGAGACGGTGAGCTGGGTGCTGGCGAACACGAAGCACTGCCCCAAATGCCGGCTGCCGATCGAGAAGAACCGGGGGTGCATGCACATGACGTGCCGGCCGCCTTGCCTGCACGAGTTCTGCTGGCTCTGCCTCGGCCCGTGGAGCGACCACCGGAGCAGCGAGTACTACAACTGCAACGTCTACGACGCGGCCAAGGCCAACGGCGAGGCCAGCGACGACAAGCGGCGGCGGGAGCAGGGCATGGCGTCGCTGGACAGGTACATGCGCTTCTACGAGCGGTGGGCGGCGCACGGGAAGGCGCGGCAGAGCGCGGTGGACGACATGGCCGGCCTCGACGCCTGCGCCGAGAAGCTGTCCGCCGCGGTGGCCATGCCGGTGACGGAGCTCTGCTTCCTGGCGGAGGCGTACCAGCAGATCGCCGAGTGCCGGCGGCTGCTCCGGTGGACGTACGCGTACGGGTACTACCACCTGGGCACGGGGCTCGACGGCGACGAGGAGCGGCGCACCATGGTGGAGTGCGCGCAGGGGGAGGCCGAGCGGCAGCTGGAGAAGCTGCACGACTGCGCGGAGCACGAGAGGGAGGAGCTCCTCACCGAGGTGGAACGAACCATCAAGTTGAACGCTATCCTCAAGGACAACGACAGCGAGGAGTCGAAGAAGAAGATGGAGGAGAAGGCCGGCGAGATGGTCGACATGGTCGTGGCTTACCGGGAGAAGCTCGCCGGCCTCACCGGCGTCAGCAAGATCTTCTTCCGTAACCTCGTCAAGACGTTCCAGGACGGCCTGTCGGAGGTGGGACCTGCTGTTGCCGCCGCCGCCGCAGCCGCCGTTGCTACAGGTCCGGCCGAGAGCTCCGACGATGCTGCTGATCCTCTTCAACCTCTTCATCAAGACGACAGCTCGTAGGATCACGTGCAAAATGACAACACTTTTGTAGCACTTGAATACTTGATGATCGCACAATTACATCAGGAAAATTTTTACCTTGATCCATTGGTTGGGCCAACATTTTTTACGAATTAGGAATTCATATTTTATAAGGTACACTTAACAAATATGGTTTATTTCTTTCAAAAATACATGGATCAATATGCTCCTTATACCCAAGTGGCCATGTGCACACAGCCAACAAGTCCCATAAATGAAAAAGAAGGAATTAAAAAGAAAGACGTGATTGGATAAACCCCTAACTTTTGCCAATAAAATGATCAAGTGAAATAATGTTTTCAAAATTACATAGATTATAGCACGAAATTCTCTAGGTATTACGCTATTTAAATTGAAATAAAATCTCATTGGCTACCAGCGTGTACCAATGCTCCCTTCAGTTATTAGTATTTGACATTTGGTATGCGATTTGATTAAACTTTTAAAACGTTGATTATTAACAATATTGAAAACATAAAAACAGCATGTCGTGATTTTGATTTTGAAGGTGCTTTCATAATCACTTAAACTATTATATGAAAAAAAATCACACGTCATTGATTATAAAGAAAATTTAAAATATTGCATTTTTTTTTTACCGGGAGGTGTCTAGGCTCGTTATGTTTTATATGTACTCCTACTTGTATAGAACATGTCCTAATAACATGAGAACAAAGGGGCCGTAATCGAGTTCTCAGTAATGGGCCGGGCTAAGGGCCTAGGCCTTTCCAATCTTCGGCCACCCATACCATAACAGCCGCACAGAAACACGCGTGCAATATCCGGTAGTACAATTTAGTTAAGAAGCCGATTCCGAATTTATTTATTTTTAAAAAAGGCGATTCCGATTTATTTTAGCAAGCAATCTTTAAAAACGAAACAGTTTATTATCACGAGGCGATCTCGATCCGATAAAGGCTCGCGCGCGAGGCCAAATTGTCAGGGTTAGGGTTAAACCCTGGCTGATCGATAATTAATCCGTCCTCGCCGTCGCCATCTCGGACAGCTACTAGCATGGAGTCCGGCTACAGCGACGTCGACGACGACTACTTCGGCGACTCCGACGATCAGCTCGACGAGGATTATGGCGACGACGGCGATTACATGGATGACGACGGCGACGACTATGGTGGGCAGGTGGTTGAGGAAACGGAGGCGCCGGCGACGGAGAAGACGTACGTTGTTCTAACCGAGGACAACGTACGCGCGCGGCAGGAGGAGGACATCGCCAAGGTGTGCGAGGTGCTCTCGCTCTCGCCGGGCGCCGCCGCCGTCCTCCTCCGGCTGTACAGGTGGAGGGCCGTCCTGCTCCAGGAGGAGTGGTTCCTGGACGGCGGCGGCGGCGCGGTGCCCGCGCGGGTCAACCGGCGGCGGCTCACCTGCGCCATCTGCTTCGACGTGTTCGCCGCCGGCGGGATGAGGTCGGCGGGGTGCTCCCACTACTACTGCATCGCGTGCTGGCGCGGGTACGTCCGCGCGGCGGTGGGCGACGGCGCGCGGTGCCTGTCGCTCCGGTGCCCGGACCCGTCGTGCCCGGCGGCCGTCGTGCGCGAGCTGGTCGACGCGGTGGCCGACGGCGAGGACAGGGAGCGTTACGGCTGGTTCGCGCTCCGGTCGTACGTGGAGGAGAGCGGCGGGATGAGGTGGTGCCCGGGGCCCGGGTGCAGCCGCGCCGTGGAGTTCGTGGGTGGCGGCGGCGAGAAGCACTGCCCCAAGTGCCGGCTGCCGATCGAGAAGAACCTCGGGTGCATGCACATGACGTGCCGGCCGCCGTGCCTCCACGAGTTCTGCTGGATCTGCCTCAAGCCATGGCGCGGCCACGCGGCGTGCTCCCGGTACCAGCCCAACGGCACGGTGGTGGCGCTGGCCGGCGCCAACGCCGACGACGAGCGGCGGCGGCAGGCCAAGGCGTCCCTGGACAGGTACCTCTACCACTACGAGCGGTGGGACGCCAACCTCAAGTCGCTGCGCGTGGCGCTCCGCGACATGGAGAGCCTGGAGCGGTCGGAGCTGGAGGCGATGGCCTCGGCGGCGGGCGTGCCGGCGACGGAGATGGGCTTCGTGACGGAGGCGTACGAGCAGGTCGGCGAGGGGCGGCGGGTGCTCGGCTGGGCGCACGCCTACGGCTACTACCTCGACCCGGACCGCGACTTCACCAAGCGGCAGCTGTTCGAGTACCTGCAGGAGGACGCTAACGCTTCGCTGGAGCGGCTGCACGGCTGCGCCGAGAGGGAGAGGAGGGAGCTCTTCGCCGCCGGCGCCGACGACAAGGCCGCCGTCGACTTCGACAAGTACAGGGCGTACAGGGAGAAGCTTGCCGGGCTCACCAGGGTGACGCGGCAATACTTTGGGAACCTCGTCAAAGCGTTCGAGACCGACCTGGCCGAGGTCTCCTCCTCTAGTTAAACACGACTCTTAATTAAATCTCTTTGATTTGATTGGAATCACTACCATGTAGGAGTATTATTCAGCATGGACATACACATGCAATTCGATTTTTTTAGCAGTTTATTATTTCAGAGTTTTCAAAGGAAAACCAAGCGAAAATATACTCAGACAGCACAAGTTTGTTCGGCTGAGTACAGCCATGTTTTTCTAAAAAAAAAAAAAAGAGTACGGCCAGGTTGGTGCAACACAGGTGCATTGCGAGCATGCTTTATTCAACATGCATTTAAAGTAATTTTGGAACAGCTCACTATTCATGCTGGGTAGCATGAATATAACCACGACACATCTATGGTAACCACAAGAACTTGAAAAAAAAACCCCAGCCTTTTGGCAATAGTGAATTCTCGTGTTGTGGTGGAGTCAAATAATAAAGAAAAAACAATAAAGTTAAAAACTAATTTAAAATGTTGAATTAAGGCCTTTGCTTTTAATTAACCGAGAGGTTGCAAATAACGTAAAAATAAAAACATAAAGTCAAGATGTGAAATTAAGATATCTGCTTTTACTTAGCTGAGAGGCTACAAATAACTACGAATGGGTTGTGTTAATGTGTGAGGTGTTGGAGCTCAACCACATCTCTTCAATGTGCAAATTACAATTCACCAACCGATAAACATATTTTACACAAAATCAACCCCTTATCTTGCCATAAACTTCGAGGATGGTTTCGACTAGCAAATCAGCAGCGGAACAATAATAAACACATGCACATAAAGACACAATGATTTACGTGGAAAAACCTCCTCGGTGTGAGGATAAAAAAACCACGGAACCAACGGTCCACTTCAAGCTTCAACTATAATCAATTAGGGTATACATGGAGTCTTCTCTAAAAAATCTAGAGGCATATTATAACAGCAGCTATAACATTAAGTTACACACTTGGCATCATCAACATTAACCATCAAAGCTAACGAGAGGCCATCTTCGGTTCTCAGGTGAGTTCTCCCAAACCACAGATGCAAATTACACGAAACTTGGCAGAAATGATGGTATACGAGTCTCTTCCAAGCTTTCCAAAAAACAGTCCAACCGGACACTGTTTGACCCCTCAAACTGACATTCTACCAATTGTTGCGCAAGCTGTAACTGCAGTAACTCGAGCTGACAAACCACCACTCAAATCCAGTGCTCTATTCAACCAATCCTTATACAAATTGTCACGCCCCAATCCGGCACCGCCGTACAACGGCACCTGACAGGAGCGTGTCGTAGGAAAAACGGCGCGAACCGCTTCCTACGAAACCGCGATCACGGTACTAGTCCCAGGACATAGTGCTGGTACCCACGGTGACAAATATGATTCATTGCAATCCTTAAAATAAATAGAGGACTTATTTACCTTAACTTAGGTTGCAGCTCAGGACAGCCTGAGAATACAACCGAAGACACAGACGAGGAAACACCAGCAACAGCAGCAGCAGCGGAACCAACGGTCTAGCACCCAACACCACAGGCGACGGCTGGGAACCAGGACGAAACCTTAATCTTCACTTCACTTCATCTTTACTTCAAGGCGGAGGAACTATATATATTTATATAGAGCAAGGCTGAGTACTTTTATACTCAGCAAGTCACGGGGACTTAGGTGTTTAATGCAAGCTTAGAAGAGAGGCAAGGTTGTTTTGCAAATCCTTTTGTTTGAAATCATTTTGGAAATCACTAAGTGATTTATTTCTTTTTAAGTTTGGGTCGAAAAGAGACTTGCGTCTCAAATCGACTTAAGAGATGCTTTTCAACAACTCAATTGGTAATGTACCGACCTCCCGGGTTAGATCATTACTTCTCGGCTCCCAGAGCCTTTTTCATTTTCTCGGACTCCCAGAGTCCAGCTGCCCAGCAGCAAAGCAATCCGCTTCCACTCGGGAAGCCTAGTCTATGATGCCCGCAGACATCCCGAATCACACAGATTCGTTTCTGACCACTCAGGTCATCCATCTGCCACATAGGCTGATTCTGGTTACGATTCCCAATCCACAACAACTTTTCACAAAGCACAGGCAAACAAATCTATGCAACGGGAACCACCTCACATCCGCCCATGACCGTGGGCACGGCTGTTCGAACAGTTAGTTAACCTCTGCAGAGGGGTACACTTTACCCACAAGACACGAACTTACTCCAGACATTGGCCGGTGTCAGAGGTTCGCGACAAAGCCTTTCCCAAGCCGACCCAGGGTTACCTCATGCCACATAGAAGGATCAAATCCTCACATAAATATAGACCATTTTAGTTTTCACAAATCAAACTCCAACCACCTCGATCGGTAATTCAGCAAGCTTCTCTTCCTTGCTTACCAGGAACCCGGTTTGGCTCCAACTGACCCCGCCCCGGCGTTCCCAACTATTGGCATGCGAGGTTTCCCTGAACCGACTAGTTACTTAGCCAGGGTGTTCCATTCCACCTTGTGGTTGCACTTTGATTATGCTCGATGCGTTTCCCACAGGAATCGGTCCTTATATGCGAATACGGGACAGTGCCACATAGGCACAACCCCCGCATCGCGAGTTTTCACAATTCATTTTATTTTTAAACACACCGACACCACATGTCGGGTTTTCAAGTCTTTACAAACCCATTTCCCAAGTTTTCGACAAACAACGGTGTATGTGGGATATTTGGTATACGCGCTCAGAGAGCATGGATACCGTGGTACCACAAAGGTGGAGCGACAAGGAGTCAGGGTAGTACAGCCTATAGGAATTTGTGCGACTACTGGGTTGGTCCGTCGGTTTGGCACGCAAACCGAGGCCAAGCAAGTTAAGTGTGTGATTCTACTAATGCAAGTTGAAAACAAAATAATAATGAATTTCCAATTATAGGAGCAATTGATCAAAGGGTGACTTGCCTTGCTCAAGGTCTTCACGAAGCTTCACGAATCTTCGAGAAAACCCGCGATTGACGGAAATCCGGTAACCACAACTATACGCAAACAATCAAATACCTACACAAGACCCAAAATAAAGATCCTATTTAGACTAAATAATAGTTCCATTAGATAGATCTCAATTTTATGGAATTACTGGAAGTTGAACGAAGTCAATCGGATGAGCGGTTGAGAAGATATGGATTTTCTAAGGATTATTTGATTTTCTGTCTAAAGGAAAAGGAATTATTAATTCCCTTGGAAAAGAAGAGGAAGGAGGGATCGGATTTAGACTTCCTCGGGCGGATTAGGCGCGGCCCGGGGGATTCACAAGGCTTGGCCGGCCATTGGGCCGAGCGCGGCCGAGGGGAGGCGGCCCAAAGGAGATTGGCCCATTAGAGCCCGGGTGGGGGAGAGAGAGGCGGTCCGGGGGACCAAGTTCACCTCGCGGGGTCCCGAGTGGGGCCCGCTTGTCGGTGAGACGGTCCACGGAAGAAGGGGCGCACGCGGGACGCGTTGCCTTGGATCGGTGGATGCGGCTCACACGGTGTGCACCGATTGGACGGGAGAGCGGCGGACCCACGCGCAGCCATTGGGCTCGCCATGGACCGTGCGCACGGGGGAAAGGGATGGAGGGGGAGGCTGACTGGGCGCCGGCTTGACTCGGTCAAGCGGGCCCGCGACTGAGGTGGCTGCCACGTAAGCGTGAGAGAGAAAGGCCGAGTTCGCCCGGATCGGACGGCTCACGGCGGCCGAGAGGCGCCGGTGAACCGCGGCGAACCGGAGGAAGCGGCTGGCACCGGTGGCGAGAGGAGGAGGAGGGGAAGCCATTCCACGGCTTGGATCGGGGAGAGGATGCGCGACGGCGGCTGGCGGCGGCGGCGAAGCTCGCCGGATGCCGGACGCGGATGCGCGAGAGAAGGGACGAGGGGACGCGGGGTCGGGCTTAGCCGAACCAATTCGCAGTTGCGACGCGCATGCGGGGGCGCGGGACCCGAAGGTCGCCTGCGACGCGCGCGCGGCGGCGCTATGCGGCGGCGGAAGAAGGCGGCACGGCGGGGAAGCAAAGGAGAAGGCCGGCGGCTGGGGTGGCGGTTCGGGGAGAGTCAAGGGGGCTCAAGGAGGGTGGCGACACGAGGAATTGACAAGAGGGAAGCCAACGGCGGCGGATTTCGACGGCGATCGTCGGCGGCGAGGAAAGAGGGAAAGTGGCGGCGGTCGACGAGGGCTCGATTCCGGGCGGCGGGAGCACCACCGGGACGAGGGAATGCATTTCCAACCTCGGATGGAGCGGAGGGACACTGAGAGAGGCCGACGACGAGAAGCGGCCTCCGGGACAGAGCAAGATGGCCGGCGAGCCTACGGCGAGGAGCGGCGGCGGTCGGGGCGGCGCCAGCTAGCTACTAGAAGGCTACTCGCACTACTGCCCGGAGCTAAGGGGAGGAGAGGGAGCGAGGAGGGAGAACGGAGAGTGTGCACTACCGAGCCGAGACGGGCGCTGTGACGAGCGGCCGACGGCGCGGGAGCGAGCTCTCCGGCCTCGGGCCGGGGAAGGGGAAGAAGAGGGGTGCCCGTAGTCCTGTCTCGCGTCCTCGCACGCACCAGTCTCCCTGGTGCTTCGGCGACGGACGGCGAGGGCGACTGCAGGGCAGGGGCGGCAACAAGGCGGCGATGGTGCGAGGCGAGAACAGAGGTGATGGGATTTGGGGTGGATTGGGTTTTATAAGCGGAGGCGATGTCGGTTTGGGAGGGGAGAACCGACCTTGGTGGTCAAGCGCTTGGCTGGCGGCAGCGGCGGTTTCGTGGGCAGTGCGAAAGCGGCGACGGTGTGGATGTGTTGGGCGGCGAAGGCGGTGGATCGAGCGGCGGAAATTGAACCGCGAGCGCGGGCTGGCGCGGCTTGGCGTGGTCAAGGTGGGGGCGGCGAACTGGCGCGCGGCGTCAGCGGCGCTCTGCCTCCGCGCGCATGGGCATGGGAGTGAGAGAGAGGTCGAGTCTGAGAGGGAAAAAGGGGAAAAGAGGGAGAAAAAGGGGAGGCTCGTCCATGCCATTCTGGGAGGAGGAGTGAGAGGGGAGCGCGACCGCTGGCTCCCGTCTTTGGAGGGTAGCGGCATGGGGCATCGGGAGAGAGGAGAGAGAGCGAGAGAGAGAAAAGAGAGCTCTCTCTCTCGGCCATGGCGCACGCGCGAGCGGCGCACGAGGGAAGGGGAGAGCGACTGGGAGAGGGAAGTGGGCTGAGGGGAAAACGGCCCACAACACCCGAGGGAGGCAAAATAAACTTCTGCAGAGAGATTTGAGTTATCGGGATTGGAATTAGGATTGGAGAGAATTTGAGAAGGATTTTGGAATTTAACCTTGATACTTGGACTCTAGGAACATAAGGTAGAGTCAAGGGAAGGATTCGAGGTGGGATTTGAATAATTTTGGATTCGGAGAAGTATTTGGCGTGGATTCGAGGAAGGATTTGAATATTGGAATTGATCTAGGAAGTTGAATCGGAATTGACAATTTGAGGAGGGGGAATTTTGATGGCGACGATAGGGATCAAGCACGGATTTGAATTGAGATCCACGGTACGACTTAGACTCGCACACAAAGAACGAAAATTTTCGCAATTAGGATTTTGCCGAATTAGTTTTTAACGTCTCGCGAAAAGTGCGGCGTTACACAAATCGACCAGATTGAAGTGCTCAAAGTGAGAAATAAACTTACCAAGTTTAGTGCCAATCCAACCACGTTCGAGCCTCCAATCGCTAACTTGATGAAGATCAGGTAAGAGCTCCCAAGCTGAACAAACTGCACATCTTCTCCCCTCTCCTTTCCCTCTCTTGTGTTTTGCTAGTTTCTTCTTCACCCCAATGGCCGCTACTATCTCTCCCCCAATGGAAGGTGGGGTTTTTCTTTCCATCATAAAGAGATGAGACAATTTCCATCATTAATCAAGGTATAAATCAATGGCTCATATTTGTTAGACTTTTGGGCTACAATGGGCTGAAAGCAAAGACTCCATGTGGAGAGAATTTTGCCCGAACAAGAGGTGACTGTGATAATTATATTGGTCTCACCGAGCAACACGGCCTTCTAATGCTTTAGTGCACTTGCTGTCAGCGCCAACAAGAATCTAGAGATAATGGTCTTGTTTACTTTATAGGAGCTTTCGACCAAACCAATATTTGATAATATTAAATTTAGATACATTTTGATATTATCAAATTTAAGTAGTGTTGAATATATTTGATTCGAAATCTTATCGAAATTTTGTATAGTTCTGAAGAGCGAAAACTTTTAGAATTAGCAAAATTTAACAGAATAGCATCGGTAAGAACATGTTCAGTTATTTCCCCCCATCAAAATTTGGTAGGATCGAACAGCGCTCGACGGCTCGAGAATCAAGACGATGGTGACGAGCAACTGGAAGGCGTTCGCAGGGTTGTGGTTGTTGTACGTTGTTGTTGACGGCGATGGTTATGGCGAGAGGCTTCGAGGGCGTTCTATAGTAAAACAGTGAAACCATGCGGCGCACTCGCACTCGCACTCGCACTCGCACCACCAAACGTCGCGGCCGCGCCGAAACGTGCATCGCTCTCCTCAACCCGACGACGGGACGTGTCACACACTCACACCGCGCCACCACAGACCACACCACGTACCGATCGATCGCACATCACCGTCCGTTTCGCTCAACTCCACAAAAACCCAAAAAATATTTCGCCCAAATTCTCCCACGTACTAGGGCCACCACCCCGCACGCGCGCGCCGCCGCCTCCGCCTCCGCCTCGATCCCATCGCGCGCTATGGACTCCGGCGGCGGCGGCGGGGCGCTGAGGCCGTCGGCGCTGGACCTGGTGGCGGCGCTGCTCACGGGGCGGGGACGACCGGAGGAGGAGGGGTGGCCGCCCTCGCTCGCCGAGAACCGCCACCTCCTCGTCCTGCTCACCACCTCCCTCGCCGTCCTCGTCGGCTGCGGCGTCGCGCTGCTCGTCCGCCGCTCCTCCATCTCCGCGCCCGCCGCGAGGGCGCAGGAGCCGCAGCCGCGGGCCCCCGCCCCCGCGAAGAGGAAGCAGGAGGCCGAGCCTGACCCCGACGACGGCAGGCAGAGGGTCGCCGTCTTCTTCGGCACGCAGACCGGCACCGCCGAGGGCTTCGCCAAGGTTGGATAGATTTTCTCACTCTCTGTCTGTCACCTCTCGTGCAGCAAAACCCTGGGTCTTAATTGGTTGCGGATTCGCAGGCGCTTGCGGAGGAGGCCAAGTCGAGGTACGACAAGGCCGTCTTCAAGGTGCTCGATCTGGTAAGCCGCCACGATTTGCCACTAACGCTGCTTCAGAATTTCATGTGCTTTTGCATTCTATGTATTGATTGATTCATGCCTGTTTCGTTCTGGGGTTCAGGATGAGTATGCTGCGGATGATGAGGAGTATGAGCAGAAGCTTAAGAAGGAGATCATCGCCTTGTTCTTCGTGGCAACGTAGGTGCCATCTCCACTTTTTACTATACTTCTGACGGGATATTGATTTATTCAGGAGAAACTAGAATGGTTGAATTTTGATTCCAATGAATATCTGAGTTGCATTCTTGTTATCGTTGAAGGTATGGGGATGGGGAACCAACTGACAATGCGGCGAGGTTCTATAAATGGTTTGGAGAGGTTTGCTCTCAAATCCACAGTTCATATGGCCCTTTCATGGGTGAGCGTTGTATTTTCTGTTGACGGCCTGTTTGTTTGGCTGGAGTGCAGGGGAATGAGAGAGGTGAATGGTTGAGTAATCTTCGGTTTGGGGTCTTTGGCCTCGGAAATAGGCAGTACGAGCATTTTAACAAGGTTTGCTGGTGCTTCTACATTGATATTGTGCTTTTATATAGAGCCCAATTTGTATACTTACATTGTCTTTTTAAACTGAAGGTTGGAAAGGTGGTTGACCAACTCCTCGCTGAACAAGGTAACCATCGTTCGAATAACTACAATGCACTATTTTTTTCATCTATGTTACAAAGGCATAACTTTGCCTGTACTGTTCATGCTCACCTAAGAATTGTATGCCACTAAACATTGTCAGAAATTATACTGTATGAGAAGAGTACAGGACAAGGGATACAACTTATCTAATCTTTTTATGTAGGTAGTTAGTAACGTGCTCTGGAAAGCATCATAATTTTATCAGGGTGGTTTGCTACTAGGATCATATGCTTTAAGACTTTAATGCTGTGCCTTTTTTGTCTTCATCCTTTTCTGTCTACCGATATTCTGTAGAGTGTTTTAGACTCAGAAGGGGAGCTAGTATTAATGTAGTGTAAGTGTGCAACTAAATCAAACCGGACTTGTCTCCGATAGATCTGAACAACAGGTTTACCATGTAATAATTCAGTGAGATATTGTTGATCTTTGCAACATTCTGGTCACATGATTTTCCCGTCTGTCGTGTTCTGTATCATTTGGTGGTGGTTAACTTTTCTCCACATCTCTTTTAGGTGGAAAACGCATTGTTCCTCTTGGTCTTGGAGATGATGATCAATGCATTGAGGATGACTTCAATGCATGGTACGTACCGTAATTAGCTTAGTCTTTGTCTCAACTTTGAACTCAGGCATCATTTTGACACTGATTCTATTTGTGCACACTTTTTAAACATTGATATCAACTTTAGACTTTGAGACATAAAACAAAAGCTAATGCTTTGGTTGTTCAACTAAAGGAAGGAACTTCTATGGCCAGAATTGGATAAATTGCTCCGTGTTGAAGATGATAAATCGGCAGCACCAACTCCCTACACAGCTGCTATTCCTGAATATAGAGTTGTATTGGTCAAGCCAGAGGAAGCCATGCATATCAACAAATCCTTTAGTCTCAGTAATGGTCATGCTGTATATGACATTCAGCATCCTTGCAGGTATGAGATTATTTCTTTAATTTGACTGCACTGGGACACTGGGTGTGGTCTGAACAAACTCTGATCATGCTTTCCTTGCAGAGCAAATGTGGCTGTGCGGCGGGAGCTTCACACGCCGGCTTCTGACCGGTCCTGCATTCATTTAGAGTTTGATATTTCAGGGACTGGTCTTACGTAAGTATCTGAATTTGTTACTTTCCAAATTTAGTAGTTGGTTGACAAAATTGCAGGCACGGTTTTCTTACTGGTGTTTAGACTGCTGATGACCCCCATTTTCTTAACAGATGTGAGACTGGAGATCATGTTGGTGTATATGCAGAAAACTGCACAGAGACTGTAGAGGAGGTAGAAAATCTGTTAGGTTATTCACCAGATACCTTATTCTCAATTCATGCTGACCAAGAGGATGGCACTCCACTTTTTGGGGGTTCTTTGCCACCTCCTTTCCCGTCCCCCTGTACTGTGAGGACTGCACTTGCCAGATATGCTGACCTTCTGAGTTTTCCTAAGAAGGTGAACTTTTGCAGATCTATCTTTTTACATTCTATATGCATTTTTTTCTGGATATTTGTATTGATGTTAATATTTTTTAATTTGTTGATGCAGAGTGCTTTAATTGCTTTGGCTTCCCATGCATCTGATCCCAAAGATGCTGAGAGGCTAAGACATCTAGCATCTCCTGCTGGAAAGGTTGGTTTTTAATATAAGTTTATGCTTTTGGATGTTCGTTTTGGCTTCACATGAGCTTCATTTGGCAGAAGGAGTATTCTCAATGGATAGTTTCAAGTCAACGGAGTCTCTTGGAAGTTATGACAGAGTTCCCATCAGCAAAGCCTCCACTTGGTGTCTTCTTTGCAGCCATTGCTCCTCGACTGCAGCCGAGATACTACTCGATATCTTCCTCACCGAGGTACCTTGGTCAGGAATAATACCCTTCTAACCTGAGCAAATTGACCTATCTATTTAAAACCATTCACATTGCTGCAGGATGACTCCAACAAGAATTCATGTAACATGTGCGCTAGTGTATGGGCAAACCCCTACTGGAAGGATCCATAAAGGAGTTTGTTCTACTTGGATGAAGGTAAGCCCTTGTTCTATCATAGTGAAAGGGCACTCTGTTTCTATATTATAGTCACTGTGCTTTCTGCATTTCTTTTGGATGATTGGTAGATAATTGAATATGACCGTCATAGCTCGCTTTGATGCTTATATATCAAGATCCAGTCTTCATTACATGTGTCCAACTTTAACTGGTTAAGTGAACCTGTTTCTTACCCATTTTAAAAACTCCACGTGAATCATAATTTCTCAAGTTTCTTGATGTATCGACAAAGTGTCAGGTTAACAGTTCTCATGATGAACTTACCGTGATGGCCTTGCCAATAACACTAAACAACTCATTCTATTCAGTAACGCAACCTTGTATCACTCCCTGAAAATTCTATAGTTATATAGTAACTCCATCCGTTTCATATTATAAGTCGTTTTGACTTTTTTCTTAGTCAAACTTTTTTTAAGTTTGACCAATTTTATAAGAAAATATAGCAACATTTCCAACAAGAAAAACATATTATCAAAATATATTCAATGTTACATTTGATGAAACTAATTTGGTGTTGTATATGTTGCTAATTTTTTCTATAAACTTAGTTAAACCTAAAGAAGTTAGTTTGACTAGAAAAAAAGTCAAAGTGACTTGTAATATGAAACGGAGGGAGTGCATCTTTCCCTCAGCAATATGAAAGACTTCGAAAAGTTCTTGATACATATATTCTGTAGTTGTCGATTTGTTTCATATATAATGAGAGTTTATATTTTCGAAGGAGAACACTTTGAAAACAATGGTCATACATTTGGTCAAGCATAAAAACTTTGTTTGAAGTATGTGATGGTCGTGCTGACCAGTAAACATTTTAATCTGATGATTGTGTATGCAGAACTCGATTCCCTTGGAAGAGAGCCAAGAATGTAGCTGGGCTCCAATTTTTGTTAGGCAGTCAAACTTCAAACTGCCTACTGATCCTACTGTGCCTATTATAATGATAGGTCCTGGAACTGGTCTTGCACCTTTTAGGGGCTTCTTACAGGTTTGTTTTTCCTCCCCCTTTCCTCAAATATTGACTCTTATAATTCAATTGATTATATTATGCATTTGGCACTGGCAGGAAAGATTAGCTCTAAAAGAGACTGGTGTGGAACTAGGCCATGCCGTCCTATTCTTTGGGTGCAGAAATCGAAAGATGGTATGACATACATTCCTACTTTATTCATATTCATATGCAGTTTGTACTTAGAAAACTTTACAATATACGAAATCTGTTGGTCATAGGTATTCTTATAAATCTTAGTAATTAAAAATATCAACACATCTGCCATTGATGTTGCACAATGTGGTTATGCACATATGTGCTTTGTCAGAGCTCTCCTTGTCTTTCAGAAAACTTTTCTGCATTGTAGTTTGAGTGTAGGAGAGTATCTTATTGGTGATTGGCAATTAGAAAACTTCCTAGCCTCTTAAATAACTCCCCTCACCAGTATTTTCTCTGTTCAGGACTTCATATATGAGGATGAGCTCAACAATTTTGCTGAGACCGGTGCGCTGTCTGAATTGATTGTAGCCTTTTCTCGTGAGGGTCCTTCAAAGGAGTATGTTCAGCACAAAATGGCAGAGAAGGTACATGAAATGATCCTTTTTGTTTAATATAAGGTGTAGTGTTTTATTTCCCTTTTTCACCATTGCTTTGTAATATTCCCAGGCTCCCGAGATTTGGAGCATCATTTCTCAGGGTGGTTATATTTATGTCTGTGGTGATGCAAAGGGCATGGCAAGAGATGTACACCGCACACTACACACCATTGTGCAGGAACAGGTATTGTTTGGGTATATCATTACCTTTGGTACCTGTTAGATTCAGTTAATTCTTAGTGGGAGGATGCAGTGGTGCTCTACCTCTAGAAAGTTTGCACTTTCTTGATTGAGGTCAAAACAAATCCAGAACTCTGTCCCTTAGTATTTATCACCTAGCCTAGCCTCTTTCTAAGCAGGCATTATGAGTAATTGTGTGAAGTGCCATGAAAGCTCTTTAGAGTTTAACAGTAGCTTTGCTTTCATCTCCACTTTGCTGAATGTTACCTTGAATTTTCAGGGTTCTTTGGACAACTCAAACACAGAAAGCTATGTAAAGAGCTTGCAGATGGAAGGGAGATACTTGAGAGATGTCTGGTGACAGAAGCCATCCTCGCAAATCCACCCTTGTGTCTCTGCCAAAATGTAATACTTCCATAAATACAACAGGATGCGTTCTGTAGGGAGTTAGTGAAACACCTAAATTACATTGGAGAAAATAGTACCTGATTGCAGGCTGTGGTGGTAGGAATTATACATGGGCTGTAGTATTTATCAGATCTGTATGAATCATAGTAAGATTGTTTAAACACACACACACACACACACACACACATATATATATATATATATATATATATATATATATATATATATATTCATATATAGGACTGCAGCCTATTTAGTTGTTTAATTATTTGATCAAGAAATCATGCATACATTGCTGTGATTTCTGAGACTGAACCCAAATAAAACAGGCATTTGCCATTTATCACCTGAGACATCGCTATAACTTATCAATCTGCACTTGTTCTAGTTTAGTTGCGATTTTTTTTCTCTGCCATATATAAATATATATGGATGCTCTGAGCCCCCCAAGATTGTTCTAAAATAATGGGGCGATATATACATGTAACCTGTCATTCTACCAGTTGGAGGTAAGGAACAAGTTTTGTCAGGTCAATGAAGCATGGTGCCGGCAGTAGCCAATGCTGCTGAGTACATCTCCACTGCAAACCCAACATTGACCGACTGAAAAGCTCCATTGATTGATGCATATATAGTACTTAGGTTGTTCATCTCTCCTAATAGCTTCGACGTGTCGATTACCAACAGCTTACAAACTTTTTAAAAAGTGACATGCTTAATTATGCTTATCCTTTCACTTGCGTCGGTGACATATGTGCATGCATTTGTTAACCCAGAAGGCCAGAACCGGTCGCATCAGAATTGCGGCATATGAATCATATGGTCGCTGCGAGTGAGTAGTAATTAAAGTTGACACGAAAAATACACAAGAGTTGTTAGCTATGTTGTGTCACCAATACCATGCTTGCGTTACAGAGCTCATACATTCAGCTAGCGCTAGTAGTGATCTCCATATGTGGAGTGGCCACTAAGTAGATCTACTATATCGAGTACCACCACTATGTGAAATCCTGCATGTCGGCCATATTCATACATGCTGCATTGTATAATACTTCCATCTCCAGATTTAATTATATGTAGTACACTCGATAGTTAATTATGTTTTGAGACGGTAGCAGATATTTCAATTGTGACTGCTTCCCTGCAGATCATGATGTATTTTATATATGCACTGCCGTTGTTTCAAACAGTAGTATGTATAGTGCGAGTACTGCTGCTGAATGGGGCCTGAGAGATTGATCAATCAATCGACTAGCGGCTACTGATCATGTAATCACTAGTACTATATAGTAAGAGTAGCTACGACATATCGAATAGAAAGCATATAAGTTAACACCTGTATAGTTAGCTATAGGTAGCAAAGCTGCATGCATGCGTGGCCTTTCTCAGGAAGGGACACAGCTGAGTATCTTGGATCCCTGTCATGCACATGCATCTTCACTTCCAAACGTTCATGCATTCACTTTCCGAGTGCTTGTCGTCTCCAGGAAATGGATATTCATCTATCTTTTAGCCAGGGGCGATTATAGTGTAATGACCGGTGTCGAGCGATACCGACGACTTTTGACAGAAACTATAACCAAACTGCTTATCCATATATTATAACACCATGATTTAAACATAATTAGTATACTATGACACCAATAGACACGTTATGACACCAACGAATCAATTTTCTAGATCCGCCACTGCTTTTAGCCCTATTGTTATATTTAGCCCCATTATTTCATTTATACTTATGTTTATCCATACAACTTATCAGCAACTAATTTAATTTATGGATAATACATTTATATATGTACGTGGATGCACTGTCTATATGAATGGTTCTATAAAACATTAATTTCTTTCTTGACACTATATGTACGTGGATACTTTCTATGAGCTCCCCAAGATTGTCGATGTGAAAATCATGGGACAACATAACCTGCCATTCTAGCATCGTTTGGGATCGGAGCTAAGGAATTGAACTCTAGTTTTGGCAGGTCAATATGATCAGGTCAATGATAGATGCTGACTACATCTGCACTGCAAACCCAACTTTTTTTTTTTGACACGCTGCAAACCCAACATTGACTGACTGAAAGCTAGCTAGCGGATCCCTTGACTGATGCACATGCATGCATATATTAGATTTTGTTCATCTCTCCTACTTCCTCCGTTTCACCATATAAGATTTTCTAGCATTATCTATATTTATAAAGATATGAATAAATCTAAATATTCATATGTGTCTAGATTCATTAATATCCATATGAATATGAGCAAGAAAAGTTTTATATTATAAAACGGAGGAAGTAGCTTGGACCTGTCGATTTGTTATACAAGCGATAAATGCTTAATCATGCTTATCCATTAATCGATCACTAGCTTGCATGCGTCGGTGACATTTATGCATGCGTGTTACTGTGTAATTAGCTAGGCCCAGAGATGGATATCGATCGAGCCGGTGCATCGATATCGATCAGTAGCAAAGTTGACACTTGAAAGTAGAATAAATATGAATGCAATGCACACGGTTATTTCACGTCATCGCTTGTGTCACCATGCTTGCGTGACAGTGCTCATGCATGCAGTAGCTGCTCCCAGCTATAGTTGTCACAAACTCACAACCTACTAGCTAGTGACGATGAAATGATGCATCAGCATTATTCACCAATTCGATCGATCAGATCATATATATGCATATATATTAGTTATATACTTTCTCCGTTTTATAATGTAAATTATTTTAACATTTTTCACATCCATATAGATGTTAGTGAATCTAAACACATATATATGTCTAGATTAACTAATATCTATATAGATATAGAAAATACTAGAATGAGTTATATTATGAAACGGAGGAAGTACTCACTATATGTGGAGTAGCAACCTAGCTGCACTATGTGAAATCGTGTCGGCCATTTCATCCAATTCTCGCATGCATTTCATAATTGCATGGTAGATATTTCAGATGTGACAGCTCTTGCTAGCTACAGTAGCTGCCCTTGCAGATCATCTGATCATGTGACCATGCTGCGAAAAGAGCAACAAGGAAATGGGAATTTGCTTAATTATACCTCTCACGCATGGACATGAGTCCATTAATCCATGCCGTTCTTTCAATAGTACGACTTGCTGCTGAATTGGGCCTGAGAGATTGATCAATATCAATCTTTGGCTACTGATCATGATGCCAACAGTTGTAAGCTAGATATATAGCTAGGAGATATATATGTCGAATAATCCAAAGCATATAAGTTAAAAACATGTATAGTTAGCTATAGGTAGCAAAGCTGCATGTATGCATGGCCTTTCTCAGGAAAGAGGCACAGCTAGCCCCCACATCTGATTATCTGAATATCTGGATCCCCGTCACTCACATGCAGCTTCACTTCCAAAATGTTCATGCACTTTCCCACCGCATGTCTCGTCTCTAGCTATCTTGCATTATCTACATAGTATCTTTTTCACCTTACCTAATTAAACACTGCATATGCATTTTCATTTTTCAACTCTTGATTTCTTCATCGATCAGCTGGTCTTGATATCAGCTCGTCTTGTAAAACATTACTTTTCTGTTCTAAGATATAAACTCTTTTGTGTTTTTTTAAAATATATATTTGAATATTTCTTCGTTCAGATATATTTAAAGAAATGTGTCATAGTATTTTGGAGCGGACGAAGTAATAATATAGTACACGTCGGTGGAGCTAATTACTCAAACGTTGAATTTTGAACAATATAATAATTTCAAAAAATTTTCGAGTGGTTAAACGTTGCAAGTAAAAACTCAAAATCCCTTATATTATGGGATGGAGGGAGTAACTAGCTAGCTGACAGATGATCAATGCAATGCATGTGCAGACAAAGTATAATCACTTTAATTAGTCGTGATCAATCAATCTATCTGAATCTGTCGATGTATATATCTCAGAATCAGATGAGTTGTACAGTGAAGCATCCTGCAGCAGCTAGCCTGATGACAAGTGGCGCGATACTGTAAGAACAAGACAAGGAACTCTCTCTTTATATAGAGGGCTCACATGGCCACACCCACCATTTGTACTTAACTTGGCTAGCTTAATTAGCTCTAGAAGAAGAAGAAGAAGAAGACACTACTCACACACAATCTAGTTAGCTAGCTAGCTAGGCCAAGAAATCAAGAGTTGTTGGTTGGTCTAGCTATCAATGGAGAGCGAGCCGGCGCAAGTCCACGGCGGCGTCAACCTCAACCTGCGCGTGCTGGAGACCTCGCCGCGCCGGCGTTCGGCCAACGGCGGCGGCGGCGGCGCTGCCCCGGCCGCCGCCGCCGCCGTCGACCCACGGGAGGCCTTCTCCTGCAACTACTGCCACCGCAAGTTCTTCAGCTCGCAGGCGCTGGGAGGCCACCAGAACGCGCACAAGCTCGAGCGCACGCTCGCCAAGCGCAGCCGTGACATCGTCATGACCGCCGCCGTGTCGCCGTCGCCGCCGCCGTCGTCGTCGTCCCGGGCAGTCCACGGCTTCGACGGCGTCGCCGGGGGCTTCTTCTGGACGGCGCCGCCGTACGGCCACGCCGCGGCGGCTGAGGCGGCGGAGGAGGATCACGACGTGGCGCCGCCAGCGCCGCCACCGGCCGACGGCGGCTGCGGCGGCGGGCGCTACGGCCGGAATGGGGAGGAGATCGACTTGTCGCTGAAGCTCTGAGCTAATTAACCTGATTACGTATATGACGGCTTAATTGATTAATTAATTAATTAATTAATTAATTAATTAATTAATCAAATCGTGATGAATCCATGCATATGTCGTAGGTAGCTAGCGTTGGATCGAGTACTTGTTGCGTCTCTGGAACCGCGATTGATTGATTTCTAGTGCAATTGTTTGATCGGCTAATTCATATATATAGCCCTGATCTTTGAGAGAGAGATATATATAGTTCAATAATATACATCTCATTAATTCAGTACGTAATTGATCTCCTTGATCGATCTGTATACATGTTTGGATGAGCCTATGCTTAATTAGGTACCCCAGAGAATATATAAATTGTGTGTGGATTAATCCTTTGCATAGTATGTCTTTGTGTTCTTGTATTGGATCAAGCTGTGTTCATCATGTGTTTGAGTGTTTCTTCCTTTTCATCCTAGCAAGGAGAATTTGCCTCTTTTTATTGTTCTAAGAAAATGACCAGAAGCTTTACTATATGCACTAAAACATATGTCACGATCAAGCCGAATTTATCTCGATATTTCGTGCGTCTCATGGTTTTTTAATCCTTTACTTAGTTACAACTCTTAAAGCATCAGGGTTTTCCCCCATTTTTTTCTTGTTTAAAATTAGTATTAGCAGCTAGTAGAAACTAGTACATGCATGAATCTAGCTATCTGCCCATTCCCACCAATTAAAAACGATCTATCTCAAATGACCAATCAATCACAAACAAAATAATAATAATAATCAGTAATATAGTAAGGTGATAGAATAATATCATCATAGTAAGGTGATCAGTCCAAAAAAGTTAGTAAGGTGACCAAGCTGCATGCTGTTTGAGTGCAGCTGTAAGTACTGTTCAGTAACAATGTATATATCCTTTTTCCTTGGGATCTTGCATACTTGAAATGAGGTTCTTTCCAGTTTAATTTAACTTGGAAATTGCTTTATCTGCTGCAAGAGTCTTTACCTTCTACTCCTAATTACTGCTAACGGCAATTAATTAATTAGCTACCAGCTGCTAGCTAGCTATACTGCTGATTCATTAGAATCATCGATATATCAACACGTAAGTATGAGCTCAAGATTAAATCAGCATGCAGCAAGATGAATTAATTGATTGATTAGATGTTTACTGACCCAACAACAAACCCAACCACAGAGCGTCATAGTGCATGTATGCTTTGTTGACACACAATTACTCTTTCGACACAAAGTCCTCCTGCTGCACGCATCCGGTATGATCAGCTGTAAACTGCAACTTAACTGGGGAACATGATTAAACCACTGTTGCGATGATATGACGTTTTTTCAAAGATGCTTTTTAGTGTGTGATCAGACTGATCGATCGATCTATGGATGCAGCTGCTGGAGTAGAATCGATTTGACTTTAACTTGTTCTGCGACGACGAACCTGCGCATAATGTCGTCAATGATAAGCATAGTTGATTAACTTGTGATCACGACAAGTAATTAAATTTGCTCGTACGTCGGTCGCCGCTTGTCAGGACATCGTCCAGTTAATTTATGGAACAAGATCAGCTAGCTGCCCAGGGGAAATGAAGTTTGCATTGTCTGCAACTGCAATTAAAAACGCATTATCTGTTTATTGAAGAACAGTTGTTCTCGAACTCCTTTAAAAAAAATTCCTTTCTGTTGGCGATCTCTTGCCCATGCATATATACACAAGATGCAAGAAATGCAAGCAACCGATCGACCCAACTAGCTAGCTATTGTAACTATATGAAAATGGTACGTCTATCTGCAGCTGAAATTAATTGATTGAGCTAGCTAGATACACGTATTTAGGTGTAGTTAGATGACAAGACGATTTAATGGCGTGTGTTAGTGGCTATTTCCTAAGCTAAGCAAAAGCTAATTAAGCTAAGGTAAGGCAGCTTCTTCCTGCTGAACAAGTCAGTGATCAAGATCTCTTAACATGATGAGTATACGCAGTCATGTGAGCTAACACAAACACGAGAGAGGATCAGAGTTAGCTAGCTGTGTGCCCTAGCTGCCACCCGAGTGTATCACCCATTCGGAGCAAGAGTCCAATTAATCCGTACCCACGGATGACGACGAGAATCGATCGGTCATGCACGCATGGTTGAATTCAATTAATCTCTGCAGTCCAGATTATTGATAGATAGCCAGCTGCTTTGCATCAATAGATGTTGACGACGACTGATCGCTGATGGATCAGTAGTGTAGATCGATTTGTAGCTAGTTACTGATTACTCTAGGCTGAGTTTAGTTAAGCGTAAAGTTTGAATTTTGGTTGAAATTAAAGATGATGTGACTGAAAAATTGTGTGTGTATGATAGGTTGATGTGATAAAAAAGGACTGAAATTTGGATCCAAACTTTAAATCTAAACACAGCCCCGGTTGAGTTGAGCACCTCTAGTACTGATTAAGCATGCGAAATCGAGCTGCAGCATCAGACAGGCTGCTGAACTTCTTTGCTTGCATGCTGCAATGTGTCAGATGACATGAGAGATGAGACGAGATGATCAGGAGATTTTCCTTTTTCAAGGTGAACCTACTCTCTCTATTTTTTTAACACTAAAAGTTCTTTAAACATGAATTATATTTTCTTATGCTTATATAAAAATTTTAAATAAGAAGGATGATCAAACATGTGTAAAGAAATCAACAACGTCATATATTAAAAAATGGAGATAGTGTTAAAAGGAAAAGGCTATACGTACTAACTTTTTCTTACTAAATTCTTACTAACAGTGATGTGTCATGCTATGAGTGCATCTAGATTTTTAATAACTTCCATCTACCTAAATCAAACGGTTGAGATGATTGTTAGTAAAGATTTAGTAAGAAAAATTAGTACGTGTAGCAGTGCTTGTGTTAAAAGGGAAAAAGAGGAATAATTAACTATTTGCCACTCTTACGAGTGGTGCAGTGGTGCTAAATTATTTACCACTGGACCAACATTTCATAGACAGCGAGTGACAAATAATTAATTGCCACATTTTAAAAATAGCAAGAAGTTAAATGTCTCGGAAAAAGAAGTCGACCTAGCTAAAATAGGAGGACTACGGCCCATTTCATGCAGTCCATTTGCCTACTAACTGGGCCAGTCAAATTGGCCCACGCCAACCTGACCGTGGGCCAGCATGCTGGTCGCAATGGAAACTGCATGTAGCCCGGCCCGTTACGGGAGGCCTGGTTGGGCCGTAATACTGTGAATTGGGTGGGCTGCGGCGACGTGTAGCAATTCTCCAACCTGCTTCACCTTGTGGAACAGTTCTCACAAAAACTAGCTAACTAGTTTCTTGTCAGAAATTAGAGGTGAATGAGGTAGGTCTATCTGTACTTGTATTTGCTAATTACAAATTATAAAAAAGTTGTCTGTTTCTGAGTCTTAAAAGAGAACAAAGAAAATAAACACGGTCTATCTGTACTTGTATTTGCTAATTACAAATTATAAAAAAGTTGTCTGTTTCTGAGTCTTAAAAGAGAACAAAGAAAATAAACACGCCCAGTGGGACTCGAACCCACAATCGCCTGATTAGAAGTCAGACGCCTTATCCATTAGGCCATGGGCGCTTCTATGTCTAAATGTGAATAATACTCTTATCTATAATCATACTCCAGATCCCCGAACCAGTCAAAGTGTTTTACCAGAATTTACAGGCCATTTTTGTCAGTTATTAATTTCAAATGCGTTATAATCTGAAATGGTTCTGTGTTCACATAAAGCGTGAATCTCTTGGAAGATCAGAACAATTGTGGCCGAAGAAAAGCCTAATGATGGAGTTCCACGACAGTAATTGTTGTGAGATGACGGCAGATGCTCAAAGATTGAGATAGCCAAGTTCGACTCTTTGTTGCTGCCAAAGTAAATTTCTCTATGCAGGCTGATGTCTTCTAGAGTAGCTGCATTTGTAGCAATCAATGTAGTAACTAGAAGCAAAATAAACAGCTGTGATCAATTTATGTCTATTCAGGTTTCAGCTCCAAATTACATAACTACTCCCAGTCCATAGTATCCCTATCTTCAGTTTCTAAACCTCTCCCAGCATCCGGAAGAAATGGCTCGTTTACAGCCTGTTGCTTGCGAGGATATGGCATAGGGAACTTCCCTGGTCGTTTCAGGTTTCCATTTAAACCTGCACCCAGCAAAACAAAGGGAAATGTGTTAGTGCAATATGTGCTTAACCATTTACACATAATTCAACAAGTTTTCATTCTATTTCAAGAATGCAAAAGCACCTATAATGGTCTGCTATATATCTCTCTTGGCAGAAATCTTGTCGATGTTTTCATTTCCAACCATCTCGTTCAATGGCTCATTTGTTTTATGAGCGTTTTTTGATACAGCATGCACCCACAGCAACATTTTCTTTTTCATCTGAAGGCAATGTGAAAGCTAACATTCCCTTGCATTTAACTGGCTACATGTGCCATATGGGCTTGCATTTCATGATTTGTTTATCTAGAACCATACTCTATAACTAATCTGGCAGCTTAATGAATGAATGAATGACGACTAAAAGTATACCTAGCCTCACACTAATGTTGTCTCAACTAGCAGTCTAGCTAACACTAGCCTCCAACTAACAGCCGACTAAACTAGCAAGTCTAGCTAGCAGCCTAGCACTATAGCAACAGCCACATACATATATGTGTTCAAATATATCAGCAAACACAACAATACGAATCAGGTTTACTATCAATTGATCCAAAGGTTTGGCCAGAAGAAAAACAAGTAGAAAGAATAGCCAGGGAATTAATCACCTGAAGAAGGGGCGGAATATCGGAAGATGGTAGACTGCGTGTAGCAGACATCAAAGTAGTGGAGGATTCTTGCAGCGTCATACACTGATACTGCATCAAGCCTTCTGTTGGCCATGTCAATAGACAGCAGCACAGCCTTTTCATCGGATTCGTTAACCTTGCCCATGACATAAACAACCTGAGCATCAGTCAAGCTGAGAGTGGGAAGAGCAACGTGGAGTTTAGCCATGGTAGGTTGCCCTGTATCTTAGGCAAGAGCTCAACGTTGCAGATGTTGTGGTCGATTAAGATGTCAGAGGCCTCGACCAGAGAGTCCTCGCGCCAATCCTCCTGCTCCAAACAATCCACTGCCCTGCTCCATGTGGACAGATCCCAGTCCCAACCATTGATATCTGGATCAAAGACAGTGGTGAACCTGACGACGGTGAGGCGGCCATTGACGACAGCAATGTCCCTGGTGATCGACGATGCTCGGGTTCTGCGGAGGTTGATGATCTCCTTGGGCATCGGCACATAGCTTGCAGTGCTGATGTCAAGAATGTCACAGATGATGATCCCCCTCCAGAGATCAGCGAAGGCCACCAGATGTGGATCTTTGAGGATGATCACCTTCTCTGTCAGATGGAACACCTTGTTCTTGTCAGGCGGGTTGCGCAGCTGATCCAGGGAGAGGGGCACATTGCTCCATTTGCAATCAAGGGAATCGAAGATGCAGTATCGCCCGAGTGATCTCTCGGGGTTGGGGAAGTAGCAATCCAGCGTAGAGATGTAGAAGCCATGGGAGCGGGGGAGGATGGCGATGTTGTAGCGCTCTTGCAGGTAGGGATCTTGCTTGGGGAGGGGCGTGAGCGACGGCAATGGCGTCCTCCACCCCTTGGCCCGGTAGACGAGGTCCTCGACCTCGTACGGCAAGACGTGGATGCGGAGGAGGACGAGGTCGGCGTTGACGGCCTCGACGGTGGGCTCCATCTCGAAGAGCTCAGCGGGGTCGGAGGTCGGGGACCAGGCGCAGATGTAGGAGACGAGCAGCGGCGGCGCGGCGCAGATGGTGACCTGGATGGCGTGGCCGTTGCCGAGCCTGGCGGTGGCGGTGGTGGCGTTCCGGCGGTCTGCGACGTAGGCGCGGACGTCGAGGAGGACCCACTCCGGCGGGTGATCCGCATCCGAAGGGTCCCCACCATGGCAGGGCGGGTGCAGAGTGAGATGTATGGTTCTCATCAGCGGGTAGTTCTTCGACATGGATGGATGGCTGCCTCTCGATCGATCCATGAGGAGTTTAACCTGGAATCGGGAAAGAACCAAGAACAAATCGATCTCCGCAAGATCTTGCGAGAATCGGAAGGGAGAAGAAGATCAATCCATGGATATAGCTAGCCCATGGAGATGGAAGGAAGAAGACGATGGGAAAGTAGCGAAGCAAACTGAAATTCGAACTTTTCTTCGAGGCCAAAATTCGCCTCTCAAAATTTTATATAAGGCCTTCCAAAGTTTTTTTTCAAACTCCCAACTTTCCATCACATCAAACCTTTCATACACACACAACTTTTCTATCACATCGTACTAATTTCAACCAAACTTCCAAACTTTAATGTGAACTAAACACAAACTAAGATTTATTGTACTCCTCTTCTTTTCCAATAATGTAATTCATTCCGACCCGTATTAGTTACAACTTGCAACCAATTAACCCAACCCAATCCACTCCCCCTTTCCTCCTCTCCGTTTCTCATATTGATCAAGAGGCTTGGCCTAAAGACAAACAAGCAGGAAATAATTGCCAGGAAATCATCAATCACCTGAAGCAGGGGCGAAATATCGGGAGATGGTAGACTGCGTGAAGCCGACATCGACGCCATTGACGAATCTTTCGGTGTCATACACCGATACCCTCTGAAGCCTCTTGTTGGCCATGTCAAGAGTCAGCAACACGGCCTTTTCATCCGTTATGTCAACATTGCCCATGAGATAAACAACCTGAGGATCGGTCAAGCAGAGAGTGGGATTAGCTATATGGAGTTTAGCAATGGCAGGGCGGCGATCATCCTGCATCTTCGGCAGGAGCTCAACGTTCTTACAGGTGTTGTCATCAACCAAGATGTCACAGGACTCTACCATGAAGTCCTCGCGCCAATCCTCATCGTCATCGTCCAAACAAGAACCCACTGGCCTGCTCCATGTGGACAGCTCCCAGTCCCAACCATTGATGTCTGGATCAAAGACAATGCCCAGCCTGGCCATGGTGAGGCGATCTCTGACGACAGCAATGTCGCGGGTGATCAATGCACCACGGGTTCTATTGAGGTTGATGATCTCCTTGGGAATCGGCACATAGCTTGCAGCGATTTTGCTGTCAAGTATGTCACAGATGATGATGCCCCGCCAGAGATCAACAAAGGCCACCAGATGTGGATGTTTGAGGGTGATCACCTTCTCTGTGATATGGAGCACCTCGTTTTTGTCAGGCGGATTGCGCAGCTGATCCAGAGAGAGGGGGTCACGGCTCCATTTGTTGTTGGTGGAGTCGAAGAGGCAGAGGTTGTATCGCCCAATTCCACTGCGGAGATCCGTATCGAGCGTAGAGATGTAGAAGTCATGGGAGGAGCGGGGGATGAGCGTGATGCAGTTGGGCTCATGCAGGTAAGGATCTTGGTTGGGGATGAGCGTCAGCGATGGCCCCCTTGCCTGGTAGACGAGGTCGTGGACATGGTTGAGCGAGACGTGGATGCGGAGGAAGAGGAGGTCGGCGTTGACGGCTCGACGGTGGGCTCCGTGTCGAAGAGGTCGGCGGGGTCGGTGGTAGGGGACCAGGCGCAGATGTAGGAGACGAGCGGCGGAGGCGCGGCGAAGATGGTGACCTGGATTTGGTGGTCGTTGCTGAGCTTAGTGGTGGCGGTGGTGGCGTTTTGGCGGTCGGCGATGTAGGCCTGGACGTCGAGGAGAACCCAGTCTGGGTGACCGCCATCGGCATCCCCGCCGCCGTGGCAGGGCGGCCGCAGTGTGAGATGTTTGGTTTTCCACAAGCGGCGGCCCTTCGCCATGGATCTGCGCAATGATCTTACAAAACAAGTTGGAGGAGAAAATCAATCAGATCTGATCTTATAAGAGGTGGTTGAGAATCGCGAGAGAACCAGATCGATTCTAGCTCACCCACGGAAGGAAGAAGATAGGATCGCCGCCCGGCGGCTAGGGTTGGAAAGGAGAGGGGATGGGGAAAGGAGCGGGAGCGACGTCTCACACCGCCGTTGTCTCTACAATATAGAGTATATCCTATTATTGTGTACGTACACCATATTTTAGAGAAAACTTCGGCCCTTCTGCCCACAGACTACAAAATTGCCGGCCCATCTTAGCCCACAGCTAACAATCTCTCTTTTCGAAATTCAAACGATTTTTTTCGACTTTTTACTGTAATACTGATTTGTTGTCTTGCTACTTGGGTAGTTTTCTTTTAATAATAATAACAAAAAGAAATTCACTCGCTTCAATAAAGTAACAACTAATTATTGCATATGTTATAGGACGCCATTAACGACTGGCGTCAAACCAAAGCGAAAGATAACATCGGAGAGTAAATGAGTTGTAAATCAAATATTCATCTAGATCTTGGTACCGTTATAGCCATCAAACCTAATTGATGGGGGCACCACCAAAAAACACCGAACCAACAGGGATCCTCCCTCGTAACGTGACACCTTCAGTGTTCCAACATAAAAAATACTACCGGCGCTATTTAGGACATCCGGAACAAGGTTTTCGCTCGGATAGCTCACCCATCGACAATAGCCTTGTTTTTTGATTCCAAACAAAAATCAAACATTGGGAAGGGGAAATAACGAGCACAGGATGAACTTGTCCAGAGTTTACAATGGCATTTTGTCAGTTCTTAATTTCGAACTTGTTATAATCCGAAATGGTCAGAGGGCAAGCTCCTTCCATCACCTCATGCCTACAGCGATGTATACAAGAAGCTGCCCTCTGGGCTGAAAACCTCAGCTTGAAGATCGCTATGTAATACAAATTTGGAAAGAAATCTTCTCTTCCCCCTTACAATCTATTCACACTATTTAATGAACCTTGTCTGTTCCCTTTCAATGCAATGACAAAATTCAGGTGGGGAAGCTCCCCCCCCCCCCCCCCCCCCCCCCCCGCTGATTTGGTAAAAAAAAATCCGAAATGGTTCTATGGTTAGAATGAAGTGTGAAACGATTCTTGGAAGATCAGAGAGATTGTGATCGAAGAAAGCCTAATAATGGAATTTCATGATAATTGTCTCATGTGAAGTGTGGCAATCGGCAGCCATCAAGAACACAGCTCAGCCAGAGTAATCTGAGATCGAGAAAAACAAAACGAGATGGAACTGGAATGTGAAATTGTACGATATATAAACTACTAAACTGTTCATTTCTTCAAAATTCTCGAGTTGGTTCAATTGCAAACAAAATTTACACGATTCACAGCTCCTAAAATGCGTATATTGGAATTACACAAAGGACCAGTTTGGTTTCATCTTCGAGATACACATGGATCACTATATGGCTATTGAATACAATGCAGTGCACAGTTGTGGTTTTACAACAGTTTTTTACAGCAGGAAACATCAGCCTCAATCGAAATGATCTGCAGAGAAGTCGGGCTCATCAGGCTTCTGCAGCCTCCGGATGGCGGTATCGTCGGCACGGAACCTTCTGGAAGCGGAGGCGAACTTGTGCATTTGAGCAATGGCACTCACAGCAATAGTCTTGGTACTGCTTGAAGTGCCCTCCTGTTTAGGCTTGTCAGCAGGTGGATGTTCTTCTGACCACCATGAGTATGATTCCCACCGGCTCAGGCTCTCTGCCAGCTTCCTCCTCTGGTGCTGCCGCCAAGCAGCCTGGATGAAGCAGGCAGCCCATGTCCTCCAATGGTGGGAGTAGAACCGGAACGTGTGCTGGAGCTTCTTGCTGTGTAGTCTTCTGAACTGGTTCGCGACGAACTTGAGGTCCTCGGCTCTCAGGGCAAAGGCCTCAACCTCTGTAAGGCTCTGCACTGTCCTTGTTGAAAGCGGGAAATGGACATTGGTCTTTGGAAGTAAAGCCCATGTGAGCAGCTCCTCGCCGGCGAAATCACCAGGGCGCAGGATGATGGAGTTGAAGAAGTTGCTGCGGCCTCCGTTGGTTGTGGAGCTCTCTAGCTTACCGCGTATGACGAAGAGCATCTCATTCACAGGATCACCCTCACGAGAAATGTATGTGCGCTCAGGGCACAGGAAAGACACCAGACGCTCGCAGATGGCGTCTAGAAGTTGGTAATCCATCTCCGAGAAAAATGGGACCTGCATTTTAGGAAGGGATAAGAAAACATGCTAGACTATGAAGTAGCACTGGTGGTACTTTTGTCATTGATTTTTCCATCCAAACGACAGAATGCCACTAGAAAATTTAACATCGAAAACCTTTCAGAAACTAAAACATTCTACTAATTCAGTTGAAATGTAAGTAAATAAACACAACTTACACGTCGAACAAGGTCCAAACAAAGATGGCGCTGTACATCCCTGCGTATATCAGCAGGCAAAGCTTGTAAGATGGATTCCTCTTCTACTCCTCGTGTTGCAAGCCATTTAACCTGAACAAATCGCCGGACACGATCTTGAAGTTCATCAGGGAGCTGATGATGTCTCATCCACTCCTCCATATCTCTTTGCCGCAGCCTCCACTCTTCCAGCCTTTTACTGATGGACTGCAAGTATGTCTACAAGATGACAAACAAAAAGCAAGTAAGAAACATCTCTGAACCAACAACATCAATGGTTGCAAATGTGGAAAATGGCTTATGAGCAAAGTGATAGATTTATGTTCTTGTCATCAGATTTTAAAACAATGAAAATGGAAATTTATGACTTGAAGCATCCATTGATCATAAAATAGGACATCCACTTATGTACAAATATTACAGAACGTAATATTTCATTCCACAAAAACATATAGTATAACAATCTTGCATTACTACATTTACAGTAAAGTGAAACAGTAAACAGAAAATTATTGTCCTGGGAGCATTTTCTCCCCTAGTTCAGAACAAAAGATATGACAGTACCTGCATATTGCCAATCAGCTGAGCAAAGAGTATGAGACTAAGAGCACCAATTGCTATGGCAAATGTGTTCTCTGCGATGAATGCACTTGTCTGAAGAGGATTTCCACTAGAACTGAAAAGGAGAGCACATACCGCAGCAGAAAACTAAACATGAGCAATTGTATTTGAATCACACAGAACCATGAATAAAATGGATAAATCATGAAAGAACCCCAAGTAACGTATATAATCAGATTAAAAATGAAGTAGCAGTTCAAGAGGCGGATGTATATTAAAAATGAATTATACCTAAGCTGCAGCAAGCCCCACCACAGACAAAAGAAGTACTTCTCAAGAAATGGAGCTGAAACAGCGCCTTTACTCAGTGCGGTTGAAAACATTCCATAAGTAAATGGTGGGGGGTTAGCATTTGAATCACGATTGGGATCACAATATTTAAATATATTTGTGTTCTGTCCCCAAGTAACATAACTGCTAGAACCAGTATTGTCACAGCTTATGAAGTTAAAACTACAAGATTCATTTAGGCACTTCTGATTCCAACACGTAATCTGTCGTTCAATGGAGAGAAGATAGTATATTGCTCCAGTAATCTGCAGAACCAGGAGAAACATTATTGAAGTATTAGTTCAAAAAAAAAAGGTGCAGCTAAGAGCTGTGAGATTAAAATTATTGTCCTCCAATTTGAGTTTGCACATATGCATGTATTTCCTTTTTTAGAGAGGCCAAATCAACATATCTACATGCCATGATTACAGATAGGCTAATTTTGCTTGTCCAATTCCTACTGTGAATGAGGTATCAGGAAAAAAAACTGCAAAATTTAAGTTGGGAGTATTTCCACTTCTTTCAATTGTAAATTACATTGCACAACACTTAATATTTAAACAAATTAACATGACACAAAAATGATGAACACTAAGTTGAAGATGGAAGGTGGTCATACATGACTTGCAAGCATGTAGTACAGAAGATTGTATGCTGCTCCTAACCAGGCTGACTTTGCAACTACTCCAGCTGCTTTGATAATTTGATTGCTTAATGGTACAATGAGATACATTCTGAATATATATTGAGTCATAATAACCAGAGCAAATGTGGTGTTCCGGATGTTGTAATCTGAGTTTTTTATTGAAGGCAGAATAATCCACACAGTGACCTGCAAGAGAAAGTACCACCAAGAGATTCAGGCTATGACTGTAAAATTCATTATCGGTATTCAATTGTTGGAAAGTGGATCAATCACGCACTGGAAATTACAGGGAGGGGGGGATGCCAATCATGTAATTCTAGCAGTGCAAAGTAAAGAATGATTTAGAACAATGTTGGCAAAGACAACATGGATAACTATGAACCGAAGTAGCAGTTAACTATATGATGATCCCAATTAAACGTGGAAATAATAGAAGGAACTGTCTTTTGACTCTTCTGAGTGGATAAACAAAGTCTACAGCATCCACAAACTGGCTCAAGCATGATTACTAACTGCAACCTCTCAGAAACAGTAGCAACCACAAGTATAAAGCTTCTATGAACTGGCTCTAACATTATTATTAAGTATAATTACTCAGAAACGGTAGCAATCACACAAAAGAAACTGAGCATAGCCTTCCTTTTGCAATCCTGGTTTAAAGGTCACATTTACTCTGATAGGTTCAATGGCTCATCCAGGGGAAGTGATTCAGTGTTTAGTCGTGAAACCTAATGAATTTATTCTAAATATAAAGAAGTAATGGAAATACTATTAAATTGGAAAAGCATTATTAAAAGTACAGCGAGGGATGGTTGTGGTACAAACAACTTTTAGCAACAAAAATTGTAGTGGAGGGTGAAAATAAGGTGCATGATATGCATAATTTGCAACTATTGCACCACTCTTCCAAACTAATTTTAGTCTTGTGCATGGGTAACTGGGTATCTACCATCAACAAATGCAGTAAGAATTCCAAAATTTTACTTTTGCGCTATTTACCTGAGGAAGAGGGATCGTTGCAAGTAGGTCAATAAAGAAATCTGTTCTGAGATATCTCTGTTGAATCTTCTTTAAGTCCAAGACAAGCTCTCCCTTCCCAAGTACTCTGGACTTTGGATCTACATATGCAGTATGGAACTTGACCATGATGTTCAGCATGTAAAACAAGTCCGCAAATGTCCTAAGAATAGTGATAGTTATGCTCAATCGCCGGTCCTTGGCAATGCATGAACGGTTGGTACTTTCATCTAGTACATCGACTAGCGGCAGGTAGTAGAAGAAAGGATCAATGAAAAGAGCAAACAAACAGGACCCTAGGAACACCCTGTTCCACATTAGCACCATGCTACTCCCAGGGTCTAGAATGCGGCGGTGCCATGGTTTGTTGCCTTCAGTTAGCACTTTAATCTTCTCAGTAGTCTTTGCATCTATCCTATTTGCCCCAAATCTGTCAGCCCGTGCAGCTTGAAACGGTAGCTTAAACTGGTCCTGTCTCTCATCAGGAAAGATCCTACACAGAGAAACAACCCAGTAAGGAAAAAAAACTGCAAAAATGTTATCTCTGAATGTGTATTATCTTTTGTGCATATTGGGTGGTTCCAATCAGAAAGGGTAACAATTAGACCAGAATTGCATATTGACGACATATCGCCTCCTGCGTCCACCTGTTCGCAACTGCGGATCATGCTACTACATTGAAAGGGGGAAACTAAATCTGCCGTATAAATTGAAACTTTCCTCCTTACATATGCTTGAAAGAACCGAAAAGAATTCCTCTTCTGCATCAGGAGAAGAAAAAGGAAGCTACAGGATTAAAGAATCAAGCTGGCGGCAGCACGCACCTGTTGGTAGTCCTCCTCTGCATCTCCACCTCATCCTGGACTCGGGACCCAAACATGGCGGCTGCTCCCCTTCCCCCCGGGACCAAATCTTGCTGTGTCAACTGAGGAGGCCGATCAGAGGAGCAGACGGCGAGCCCGATGCTTCTTCCCGCCCCAAATCAACACCATGGCAAGTCCTCCTCCTGCTTGCGGGCGACTTGCCAAGGACCAGGATGGGACGCACACGAGAAAAATTTCCCCCCCTTTTCGTTTTATTTTCTTTTCCTTTCGGGAGAGGCGAGGAAGAAGAAGAGGGGAGTTGGACCAATTACTCCCTGCCTTCCTGCCTCTTAGCTTGAGCCACACAGAGAGTCCACACGAATTTGTACCATGTAACTGACATGTGGACCCACATTAAACAGCCATGGAGTTATCTAAAAAATCGCAACAAATTGCAATATGCAACTTTATAAAACTTGCGTACAACTGTAGTTTTGTTAGCTAGCACTAAGATGTTACACGTGAAATATATGAACAATATACGATCCTATAGTTACAAATCTGAAAGTTTTGAGGGTAAAAAACTTATGGAAATTTTGCAATTCCGAACAGCCTTTTCTCTTTTTTTCCCTCTTGTTGACCGGTCGAAACGGAGATAGGTATCAGTAGGGGTTCGAATCACGATTACGTTTTCACGAAAATAATAAAACAAAAATGATTATCGTTTTTAACGTTTTTGTTTCTAGCTAAAAGTAAAATTTAGCTTTTATTTATATCAACATCGTAATACATGAAAAAAAAAAATCTCGACCGTGTAGATAAATTAAGGGATGTAGAATCATTAGACTGCAATTAAATGGGATCTGGCTTCACTATCTGATAAAGTGACAAGTACGCTGGATCAAACAAAGTCGGATGAGATCTTGGATACAGCACAAGTAAACGACAGTGAAAGTTCCAACCTTTTTAATCCTGCAATTAACATGGCCAAAGCCATATTATCAACGCAATAAAATATCCCGCAAGATTCTTCTCGTTGGATGTTGCTTCAGAAAACACTTCGCAGCAATGAGATAGAATGATACATATGATGGCTGTCAGTTAAAAAAATATTAACAAAAAAGAACTCGACAACTTTCTTCAGTCTAGTTACTGATTCTAAAACTGCTTCTATAATCTCCCACTGAAGAGGAGACAATCATGTCATTTATTGCATTTTACTTGTACAGCTAACTATCTCTTCGTACATGGTGATGTCGGATCAATCAAAGACATACATTCGGTGCACAAGAACACCAAAAACTACAAGCCTGCTTTCTGGATTCTGGACGATCAGTTGGTGTTTCCAATCACCCTGAACCTGAAATTCATAAGCCCAAAAATCAGAAGAACTGCTCACAGCGAAACAAGATGAAATAGAAAGTGTAAACATCATTCAACATGTTTGATTACAATGAAAACTGCGCTTTCAGTTGGCACTTCCAAGCAATTTAAAAAAAAGATTAAAAATAGATAATTTTTTAGATGTATTTGAAGATGGAAGCATTTAAAAGTTCTGAAATTCGGATCGGTTTCAACTTGAGGGCATAAATGCTAATCCTTGAATAGTTTGGTGTGCTAACCTTGCCTTTTATCAGTACAAAGTAAATATAATTGCTCTAGCACAAACCAAGACTTAGCCCAGGTAGTATTGGTAAATGATCACTTGATGATTGATTCTGAATATATGCTAAGCTGAACAGATTTAGGATCCTGTGTGGATTTTCTCATAATCTAATTTCCTCTTATACATGAAAAGGCTTACATGGTCCATTTTGATAAGATATGGAATATTAGCGTATTCAATCAAATCAGATATATATGCACAGATGCACTTAAACATCCATAGGCCGATCCAGTATTTTTTCTCCAAAATATTTGTAAGTTCAATGTGTATAGATTATGGTAGCATTATACAATCAGAATCACTTTCAACAGGCATGCAACTGCTATTTCCTTTTTATGAATTGGATACCTCTAGGGTTATACGAATTTTGGATTCGCTTTTGAAGGAGAGTAGGAGAACATAGCAAAATTTTGTCTATTCATGGCTTAACCCAGTAGGAGTATTTTATAGCATGCCATCAGCACAGTTGATTATTTTCGTTACAATTTTATCACTTAACAGTTGCATACAATCTTTTTCATATAAGATCTACATTTAGGTAATTCAGGTAACATTGTTTGCAACATGGAAGATCACTCTGCTGAGGTAGCGTGTAATTGTACCTTTTGCAGATTGCAATTTAGTCCATGCACTCCTACAATCAAAATCTTGTACTAACAAAACATCATGTGTTTGCACTATAGCACACATGCAATCAAGCCATTCTGTATTTCAGAACATGCACTCGGACAATATCAGCTTCTTGATATAGTTGTACCGAACTCCAAAAATTTGGAGCTCAAAGACTATGTAGCACATAATTACACTAGACAAAACTCAACAGGCTGGAACTTCCTAATCTATTAGTAAACTCCAGATATAGCAAATGCCAAGTAGGAGTACTTAACTTCAATTCTTCAAATTGCATGGAAGGTTTAATAGCTATGGAATGTAAAGAACAACATATATCCCTATGAAGTTAGTTAACTACAACCAATTTATTGGCAAATTGTCGTGTTGATACTAACCATTTTCTCCTTTCTTGGCATGGTTGTCCACTTCAGCTGTTACAGATGAGCTACCACCAGTCTTGCTGCTGCACTCCTTCAATCTCTTTGCAAAAAGCTTAGCGATCTGCAAGTGTGTCTTTGCCATAATCTCTGTCCTCTTGAGCTCCATCTCACCTTTCTTAATCTCAGCCTCAACCCTCATCCTCTCTGTTTCCCTGTACAGGTCCATTCTTGCACGCTCAATCTTCAAGAATGAGCTTGCCAGCAACTCGATGCTCTTGGCGATGTCAAACTCGGTGTTCTTCCTCTTCTTGGACATGTCCCAGACCTTGTCCACCTCCTCGGCATCCTCGTTCACCTCCTTGATCCTCGGAGAGCTCACATTGACATCACTTTCTGCAGCTTTCCCCTCAACCTGCCCACTGTTCTCAACCTTGTCCAATTTCTCTTGAATCGAGCCGTTTGCATATGCATTCACCAATTCAGAAAGTGCACCCGGCCCTGCATCAGCTAACTGATTGACGAAATCTGCATCGACATCGACCTCAACCTTTGCAGGAGGAGGAGGAGGAGCTCGCAGGTCTATGATGTTGCTCAACTCTGCTTGCGGCTGGCCGGAGCCGGCGGGGCCTTTGAGCAGGCCGTCCATGCGGGCGAAGAACCGCCACGACGGGCCAGCACCGGCGGCGGCAGGGCCGGCGCGCGCCGCCGCGGCGGACTCCGCCCTGTACCGCTTCTTCATGGACTCGATCTTGTTCTTGCACTGGTTGGGCGTCTTGGCCGTGCTGCTCCCGGGCTTCCCCGTGGCGGCGGCGGCGGCGGCGTTCTCCATGGCGCAGTGGGCGGACACCTCGTGGGCAATGTCGACCCAGTCGCTCCACTTGAGCTTGGCGCGGTTCCGCAGCAGCCACTTGGCCTCGTACGCCTCCAGCAGCCGCACAATGCCGCTCTCGCTCCACTCGTCGCGCTTCTGCGGCGGCGCCGCCGCCGCCGCCAACGGCGCAGCGTCGGCGGCGTCAGGAAGGGCATCCATATGGTGGCACCACGGAGAAGCTAAAAATTCTGCAGCTCAGGCGGAAGAACCGGACCCGAATTGCGGTGTCATCCGCTCGCCTCTGACATGGGGGATCTCTCTTGGGCAACGAAGCTATCAACAGAGACTGAATTAGCTGAAAAGATATCGCCGCGAAGCTGAAAGCTTTGCTAATTTAGTGATGAGACAGAAAGATCAAAAGGAGGAGACCCTTTTGTTCCAAAGACCAAAAAAAAAAGTGTATTTTTGGAGACGACGACTTGCTAGATCATAAAAGGGGAAGCTCCTCCCTTCCCCTCCCTCCACCGTTGATGCGGCACGGCGTGCGTCCGGCGGGCGGAATCGCTCCCAGACCGGCACCGGCCTGACCGATTGACCCAAGAAAAATTCAGCAGCTGCAGCAAGAAGAAGAAGACGGCAAGTAGGAGGCGAAACAGAGGCAGGAAGCAGCGAGGTCGTCAAGAACAGTGAAGACCTCGAAAGAGGAGAGAGACTGAGAGAAAGAGAGAGAGAGAGAGAAGTCAGAAGAGGATCCGAGCTGGGAAATGCGAGAGGAAGTTGGGGAGGGGAAGGATCGGGCGCGCGGGGGGGAGAAAGGTGGGAGAGGGAGAAGAGAAGGAGAAGGATGGTGGTGGACACTGGTGGGGGGAGAGGCGGAAAGTGGGAGACCGTCGCGGACAACTCCGTCCGTCCACCACCACCACCAGCAGGAGGCGATGGCCCCCGCGGGTCAGCGAGGCGAGGCGCGGTGGACCGGGTGCATGCGGGATCGGGGGAGGAGGTGGTGGTGGTGGTGGCGCGCGTCGGATCGCATTAGGCGGAGGCGGCAAACGCGCAAGGGCGAAAGGGCGAACTGCGAATGGAGTGGAGGGTGACGCCAGCGCTGACCGGACGGATCCAACACCCGCGCCACGGCCACGCCAAGCGGGGGAGAGTGGTGGTGGGAGCCAACAGCCAACGGCCCCGATCGAGAGGGATGGACGGGGAATAATCCCTCCGCCACGAAAAACGAAGTAGATTATTAGCGCATAATTAATTAAGTATTAGCTAATTTTTTAAAAAAAAATAAATTAATATAAATTTTTTAAGTAACTTTTATATATAAATTTTTTTTAAAAAATACGCAACTTGAGCTTCAGAAGGGTGCGCGTGAAAAAACGAGGTGGCGGGAGCGGTTGTCTGCCGGAACGAGCGCGCCAAACGAGCCAAGCAGCCGCGCGGCGCGTCGGGACGCGCAGCGGATCGGGCGGAGGCTGCGGGGGGGTTGGAGTGGCCGAGTGGGAAATGCGCTGCCGCCGCGCAGAGAGAGTACTAGCACTGGCAATTGCTGTTGCTGTTGCTGTTGCTGTTGCTGTTGCTGCGACTGCGCGCGGTGGCTGGCGGGGCCCGCGCCTGGGTTGAGTTCCCGTTCCCTCGTTTTCCACGGCACGAGATAGACAGCAAGGCAGGCAGCCGCGGCGCCCGCGGTTGGTGACCACTGACCACGCCTCGCCCTGGATTTTTCTTGTGTTTTACCCCCTTTCTACAAACTCATTTTACATATAGACACCATCAGTAAAGCTTATTTCAAGTTTGGACCTATGCCTCAAAGATGAGGTCCAACGCCACAGTGCCGGAGCCTTTGGTGCTAATAAGAGCAAGTTTAATAGTACAGCCCACGACTAGATCCAATTGATCTATAGCCAATTCATAGAATAGTTGCTTATTATAATATTAATATATGGTCCCACCTGTCATACACACATTGCGTCTTGAAGTTCGTGCTGTAGCTGACTACAGATCTATAGCCCGCTGCTTTTCTCTCTCATCTTTTATCTCATTAAAATATATTTATAGCTGGCTAATAGTCTCCTATTGTACCTGCTCTAAGGCTATGTTTGCAACCCCTGGTTCCTAACCCCTCTCCCTCGTTTTTCGCGCGCACGTTTTTTTAAAAAAATAGCTAATACTTAATTAATCATGCTCTAATGGACCGTTTCGTTTTCCATATGTATTGTTCTGGTTTCACAACCATTCACGGCGAACACACCCTAAATCCCGGTCACTCATTCGGCCTGGTCACTCAATCGGCACGGCAGCGGCCACAAGCAGATGGACTGTTGGGCTAGGAGGCGCAACAATTGCGTCAGCTCATAAAACAACTGCAACTAACGATGTCCACGCAGCCATAGTTCACTTAGCCATAGCAAGAATCAAGGCTAGAGACCTTAACAATCACCAAACTGTGGGCCCGCATGCTCACACAAAAGTGACAAGGTATCAACTTCCTCGACGCCATTGACTTCTTCAGCATCATAGCGTTGCCGCGTTGGACCTCAGCACCAAAAAGTTTTCTAAGGGTTCAATTATAAAAGGTTGTTTTTAAAGGTTCATTCCTAAAATAGGTTTTTAGGGAAGGGCTGAAATGTAACAAAATCCAGACGCCTCGCCTGCCTCGGCGCCAACGGCCATCCACCAAGGCTCGCGCGGTCGCTTTCGGTTGGGGTTTGGGGCTTCCACTTGTCCGCGGTTGGTGGGTGGCGGCAGCCGCCTGCAGCGGCATCTTTTTTCCTTTGCTTTGCCCTCGCTTCGCAGGCAGCTAACTCCGACTCCAGCCTGCGCTGCACTCAACTGCACCGAGTACTCCCTCTTCTCCGTTAAAAAAAAAAACTTAACCTAAATGAAGTACAATAAATCTAAATAAATAATTATTCAGATTTATTATAAAAAAGATCATATCCCGTCTGGATTAAGTTTTGTTTAGAATGAAGAGAATATACTAAAGTACAATAAATCTGAACAAATAATTATCTAGATTTATTGTACTAAAAAGAATCATATCTTTTGTTTAGAACAGAGAGAATATGGGAGCTTGCAACATCTACGGCCTACGGCAGTTAAGTGGAAGTCAATAATTATAGAGAAATTCAAGCATATGGTACTGGCGTACTGCTACTATTATCACCGTATACGCAAGACTAGTTGCAGTTATCTGATGCTTGCATATAAGTGCAGAACTGTGCACAAGTGCAAATTTTTTGGCTCACTGCTCACCAGAGTTTTGAGTCTGATCATGCACTCCTACCCTTGTGGATTTAAAAATCAGTAGGGTTGGCTGGTGGTATGATATGATACTGTACAGTATACTAATCCCATCAAAACTTATACACTAGAGACTGGCACAGTTCATTTAGCAGTTCTCAACGGGCTAGCCGTTCTCATGTTCAGATTATCAGATATTGGCTATTTTAGGGTGCGATCGTTTAAGTGGTGGCAATGGACTGTTTAGCCGCACGCAAAACGAGAAATACGATTAGCATATGATTAATTAAGTATTAATATATAATTTTTTAGAATAAATTTGTTGGATTTTTTTAATAACTTCTTTATAGAAAGTTTTCGCACCAAATATACCGTTTAGCAGTTTGAAAAGCGTGCTAACGAAAAAAGAGGAGAATCTAATCCTGAAAAGCTAGAACGATCGCATCTCTAGTTTGTACTAGCAATTAGCAAGGGCATAAACAATGCCCACTTGATTGCTCCACTATTTAACCTCTTCTCTCTCTCTCTTTTTATCTATGTGTGATATCTGCAAAATCTTAGATCATGTACTAATAGTTACCCACGCATAAAAATTGGCAATTCTATAGATGAAGGATGATGAAATCAACTGATGACCACATTTTCAAAACCATATGCATTGCCCTAACGGAAAGGACTTTAAAGTTGCATGGAGAATATGCCATCCAAGTCAGTGCTGAGCACAAAAGAGTGTACTCATCCTCCAAATCCTTCCTAGGATTAGGATGGTTGAGTGGTGCCCACTGCTCGATCCACAAACATGGAGTAGAGGAGATGTCCAGGTCAAGCTCCTCTTGAATCTTGATGATGAGCAAGCAGCAGCAGCAGAGGGACGCTCGCCGACCTGCCGACCACTCTGCTGCTGTCTGCTCCATGTTTAACCACACATTTCCCATTCACAGCCAGCTTTGAGGAGCCATGAAATAGTAACACGGCACTTAACCAAGACATCTCTCACTGAAACTATAGGATGCAGTCATGTTGCTGCTCATGTTCAGGAGAACGTACTCTCTCCGTCTCAAAAAAAGAACCAACTTCACTTGTCTGGGTTCATTCCAAGAAGCTTTTTTTTTCTCGGATGGAGGGACTTCAGTTAAGGAGATGCAAAAGAATTTGATAATACTGTTTCTTCAGGGAAGAAAAAAGAAAGAGAATTTGACAATTCCAGCTAGTACCAGTGAAACACTGCATGTTCAGTATACAGTCAGTAGTGAGACATGATCAGAGAGTAGGCAGCACTGATGTCTGATGGTGTCGAGGCACTCATGGTAGCAGCATAGGAAGCCTTTCATGGAGACAAGACACTCCTATATCAAAGACTGGACGCCTTCATGGAAACAGAATGACTGAATGAGAGTTGGAAGATGTGTGCACAGTGTTTTCGAAAATAATGAGCGTATAATTGTGACTGTCAGACAAAGCAGACATGTAATTTCAGATGCCTAATTGCTGGCTTTCCATTCATTGCGTCTTCACAGGCCCATGGAACAAATTCATGAGTGGCATAAACTTTGAATAAAAGCTGTAAAGCTCTGATAACTCTGAATGTTTTTTAGTACACTGGTACTACTAGTTTCAGCTTCCAATACTCAATAAAAATGCAGGGTTTGTGACAAAAGAGAAGGTTGGTAAAATGACTGTAGGAGCAGCAGTCAGAGTGATATCACAATTTAGACTTGCACCAGGATTATAAATTTTTGGTACTGTGTGTAAGGAATTATTTGGCATGAATATAAGTTATCCACCATGGTTCTGAGTAATAGCTCTTGAAATTTAAATGAACAAAACTAGTTGAAAAACAGATTTTTGCTGCGATTCAGTAGATCATTTGTCCCCTTTGTCGATAACTGGGCACCTGGAGCAGAAGTCAGAAATGAAAGAGGAGGGGGCACCTGAACCAGAATGGATTGAAACAAAGCTGATCATGACGCAGACTATGTGATTGCTGTCAAAATTCATAAGTACGCTGTTCATAGCTCCCAGAACCTGCAGCCTGGGAATTCTTCTCACTTCTGACGACTAATGAGTTTTTCTGCCGTTTCAGTTCAGAAACGAAGGCTCCACATGGTAGAGTAGCATGCTGAGTCTGAGACACGCAATTTTATGAAAAAGATATGCAGATCAATCGTTGATACACCGACCTGCATGCCAGCCTCTGAATGCCGCACCGATGGATCGACATACAACAACAATTCAGAGTTTCAGACATCCACAAGAACGTGACATTTTATATCAATTCAGAACTCAAATCACATACTTTGATCCACTTCATATCTCTTCAACGAGTTGTATTTTTATAAAATACAGCAAATGTATTGGTCAACGATGACGTCTAACCCGATTAAGGAGGACTGCATTATTATGAAAAGGAAACATAGAATCTGATGCGACAGTTTATGTACCCTTGAATATAATGCACATACACAACCAGATCAACATAATCAAGTGGGCAGGGAAGGTCAGGGGCATCTCTCTCACAGCAGGGCAGACAGAATCGTTGCAATCAGAAATGAAACATTAAAGAAACTTCATGAGCAGCTACACACAATCTATTCATCAGGCGCTCACAATCTAACAGAATCACTGAATATCACATGGGCACGAACATTCAGCACCAGAAACAAGCATTCTCTACACGTATTTTATAATATCCATCTATGATTCGACATCAGTATGAAGATGTCGTTCAGAAAGCACAGATAACAGAGGACACAAGTGACAGGATCAAGTGATTACTACAACCAGCAGGATCCATCAAATGAAAAGTGATTACTACAATCAGCAGCAAGATATGATGATCCATCAAACGAGGGGCACTGATTAATTTATTGTCAGAGGACTAGAGTACTGAATAAAACAAACTTTCTGCACATTACAGCATGTGACAAGCATATCATTTTGAAAAAGGGCAAGGGTTCTAAGACTGGATAAATGTGACAAGCATATCATTTTGACAAGCATACCATTTTTGCTGTTTTCCTATATGGCCTGGATAAATGTTAGTACTCTGCAGATCAAGCATGATAAAGTCATATATTTCTACATGGAATTCTCAGAGAACATTTCCATCATGCAAAAATCTAGAGTGGTCTTCAAAGATTGGTGAAGCACCTGAATACCTTATGCATAAGGTATGAAACCCACCAAAAATTGAAGTCCACAGGCAAAGTATAAATATACTGGCATCTGAGGTAGTACTGATGTCGTTGTAACAAAATAATCATCCCTATTGTTTCGGTGAAGAAATAAGCAAGAATTGCAATGGTATTGACATATACAGACACCAATAATATTTACCCTCAACAACTTATTTTCTTGAATCAAAATTACAGAATGGAGAGACCGGACCACAGTTTGAGCATTTAACAGACTGAAATAAGGAGTCAAAAGATCCAGATAAAATGATACATTTAGCACCAAAACAGATGAATAGGGAGATTTAACACGACCAAATGACTAGGTGCCTCCTCGTCCTCCTTGATAAGAACCACTGTTTCTACTTTATAATCACAACGCCATATCGAAAAACCCAGACGAAGTTACCAGATACCAATTCAACAGCTGAACTTGGCTGTTCTGGATAGAGCATAGGTTTTGACATAACTGAAGTGGGCTAAGCAAGGGTATGATATTCCCTCTGGTACTGGTCTGAGTCAAGAGCAACAAGCACATAGACTGCGTAGATGATGCCAGGGACATAGCCAAGGATGGTGAGAAGCAAGCAGATGCAGAACTCCATCTGTTTAAGACATAATCAATATCAACACTATTAGTATGTTACCAAGAGGGGCGGAAAAGAACGCAGAACTGTCAGTAGTGTTATCAGCACAAAAAATGCTTGTTCATTGCTGATTCATTCGGATTATACCTATGGTTTAACTTTTGATATCAACACAAAGAGGCAGATGTAGGCATGTAGCAGAGTCAAGAAAACTATGCCATTATCACTAGTCAAAATTCAAACATAATACCCATGCTCTTTGTGCAGCACTTCCACTTGAGCATAAAAATTGGCCTGGGGATGACTAAGTTGACAATATATGCGTTATAATACATCGAAGAACCAGTTTAAAATAAAATAACACCAGGCAGAATATCTGGACTTGTCACAAAATTTCAGCCTAGTCTGTTGGATTAGCAGCTAAGGATTGCATAATTACCAGAAATTGTAGGGTACTTACACTGTAACGATTAGCATAAATCATAAATCACAAACCAACAGTAGCACTTTCATATGAACTCCAGATGAAAAATTCAGCTATGTCGAGAGTAGTCCACCCAAGATTCAGCGCTGGCCGAGCAGCGTTTGGAGATCAGGGATTCGCAACCACTCCCAGTATCCTCGAATTATTACCGGATGCGAACTAATCGACCCACCAGATCGCAAAAATTCGCCCCCAAAAATTCTAACAACCAGATATACACACGAGACAACGAAATCCCCCCGATCCACCTATCCACGAACACTAGCACAGCGAGCGGGAGATCGTCGGGGGGGGGGGGGGGGGGGCGGGGGGGCAAGAAGAGAGATAGGGAGGGTAAGAAAGGGGATTCGTGGCGGCGTACGCTGCAGCATCCGAAGCGGAGGAAGACGCCGAGGGGCGGGAGGATGATGGCGAGCAGGATCTCGAGGAACGTGCAGCACCGGCCGGACGCCATGGGTGGAGGATCTCGGATCGGATCCCGGGGGGATCAGAGGCGGGCGGGATCTAAGCTATCTCCTCCTCCTCCTCCTCCTCGTCCTGCTGCTGCTTCCGCTGGCTGTGTGTCGCGTGCGCGTCGTCTCGCCTTGTCGCGTTGGTCGGTGGCGTGGCGTCGCGCCGAGGAGATTATTACAGGACGGACGGGGTATGGGCCGACACGTCGCCTAGCCTTAATTACTTATCATTGGTTAGTTTATGAGTAAGGCTTAATCATGATTTGTATGATGGTTAATTACTTATTCCAAATGTTTCAAATTGATTTATCATTCTATCTTTAATCTAACTTAGGTCACGTTGAACGAGTCCGATGAAAGATTAAGTATAGGGACATAAAAATGAGAAATCATTAGCACGGATTTCCTTCATATCTATGATAAGTCGTTTAATTTTTTCCTAATCAAATTTTATTAGCTTTTATCAAGTTTATAGAAAAATTTAGCAATATTAAATTAGTTTTATCGAATTTAATATTAAATGTATTTCTATAATATATTACTTAAAAAGGTCAAACAACTTATAATATTTATAATATATAACGGATGGAGTATGATTCATTGATTTTTGATTATTTCAAGATTAAAAATAAATTTATATGATATTTGAAAATAACTTTTATACAGAAAGTTTTTCACGTAAAATATATCGTTTAGTAGTTTAAAAAACTTGCTAACAAAAACAAATAAAATATGTGTTTCAATTGTGAAAGAATATGGATTAAACATGTCTATGTCTATTTTTACCATTAGCTTTCGAAAAATCGTTTATTTTAAGAATTATATAAATTACGAATTCTTATGCTAAATAAAAACTGTGATATTAGAATATACGAATTTATAAGAAATAATAGTTAAAATAGACATGCTGGACATAACCCAAAACTAAAACGATATCTGACAATGGTTAATGGATTGATTGATTAGCTCAGCACCCTCAAAACCGGACACGGGAGCCTGCAGTATCATCGACGCGACACCGGTATCGTGTACGGATTCTCTCCTTGTTCTTTTCCTCTTTGTTTAGAAAAACACAAATCATATCCCTCTTTTAATTAATTTTATTAAAATGCATTGTCCCCGATTCCATCGTACAACCCTGGGGGACCAGCCTAGCAAACCAGGAGCCCCAATTGGCTGTAAACTAACCAAAAGCATCGCATTAACATCTACCCGTACTAATCCCATGCCAGCTAGATCATATGACTACTTAATTAGCATGCTAATCGCACAGTTTACCGTATTTAGCAACCCCAAATGCAAATCAATCTGCGATAACAATGTCAAATTCTAAGTCCAATAAAGTGCCCACGTACAGATCATTTTTTTTTCGTGAACACTTAAAAAGCTTTGATCGCGGATATATTACAAGATTACGAGATCCAGGGACAACAAATCTGACAGACAGGTTTGCATTGGGAATGATCCTCGTCTTGTACCATCTCACCCAACGTGAGCTGCGTGATTAAGATTAAGAATTTAAGATTATTATTATAATGTTATCGGCTCAATTAATCCATAGGCTCCCAGGAGTTAGTGGCCAACACATGCCAGGATCCCAGCTCTGCCTGCAGAAGCACACACGAAACAACCTAAAACTACTCTGAAACTGAAAGTCTCAACTCTGAAAAAATGGCTGGAAAAGCGACAGATGATCAGGAGAAAAATATTCCTGCAAAATGGCGAGATCTCTTTACTCTAATTGGCTGGCTGGATGCGTGCATATATGAAGGATTGTACTGTGATTCTGGTGAAGATTCAGGAACATAATTAATGAAGTTCTTAGCTATGTGAGTTTGATCCGTAATCTTCTTGTTCTGAAAGAGAAAAACGAACTCTGAATCTGAAGAGATTATGATAAGCTACAGGAGCATACTACGTACAGAGTATCCTCCTGGCACTATTAGTAGCGTACCGACTTTAATTAACCCTTTAAGAATAATGTATACTAGTAGAATACTGTTGGAGATTAGCTGACGTGTGGCTGTCTTAAGGTCTCCTTAATTATATACTCCCTCCGATATTTTAATTTATGACACCGTTGACTTTTTAATTAACGTTTGACCATTCGTCTTATTCCAAAAATTTACGGAGTATGTTATTATCATTTATTTTATCGTGACTTGATTTATCATCAAATGTTCTTTAAGCATGATATAAATATTTTTATATTTACACAAAAATTTTGAATAAGACGATTGGTCAAACGTTGATTAAAAAGTCAACGGCGTCATACATTAAAATACGGAGGGAGTATTACGAAGGTTAAGTACAGTGGGGTAGCAAAGCATTGTGATGTTTGCATAATTGCATTTTTTGCCGCCATTAAAAAGGCTGTGTAGCCTTTGACATGACGACATGTGTGACCATCTAATCGCTTTTGCTTAACAACTACAATTAGCTTATCTAATTTTATCCTCCAAGAAATCAATCAAACAAAGGGTGACAGATGTTCAGAGAGCTTGACATCCCAGCTGTTGATTTTTGTTCATACACTGAAGCCAATACTTTTGAGACATCAGTTAGTAGAAAGTAAAAAAGAAAAGATCTATCTTGATGTGTGGTGTTTAGCCACCTGGGGCTTGAAAGTTTGATGGTGACAAATCAAAACGGTGAGATAATCACTATATATCCTGTCAAACTCCGTTTGATCCTTGCGAGTATGAACAGAGTTCCCGTTCAGAAGTGTATCCACAGGGTAATAATGAATACTTTTCCGTTCATCCAATATGAGAAGTAATTTTCCGTGCCACGTGAATAGATAAAGCTTTTTGCACAAGGTGACGATGGAAGGTAGATATTCACATTTGTAGTATTGCAATTTGATGATGGAAGGTAGTTTTGGATCAATGTCATTCAGGTTTTAAGCTATTAATTAAGCTGCATAAAGTACATAATGTTTCGTTTTTAGGGAACAAAATAAACGTGTGAGTATTGTACAAGAAACTAGTACTCCTATAAGAAGTTGCCGAAAGAAACTAGTAGTTGCCATGATAAATGTGCCACGATTTAACCTATATTCTTAGCTTCTGAATTATTTTGTGCACATTTCCTAAGCAACTAAATAGATTTTTCTAAGAAACATTATATATAGAAATTTCTTAGATACTTTTCAAAATCCATCTTTATTTTTTTATATTTAATTCATTTTATCTGTGCCCTTGAATAGTAATAAAAAATCAAAATATTAACTATAATTATCGGCTGCAATCTGATTCGAATGTAGTAAAGCCTCTACTACGGATGTGGTTGAGAATACTATTATTTCATCATATATACTCAGTAATGGCTCAAATCTAATTGCAATTAACAATAATCATTTATAGGTATACCGTAAAAGTAAACTTCGATATAAGAAAAGGAAAAGTAAATAAAGCAAACTATTCAATCTCTAGATTAATTCTTACAACTAGATGCTCATGTTAAAAACATTAGATTATTCTCACAAGAGTTATTCGACGATAATATGATCGTGATGTAATAACTGCAGATATATTTTAACAAAGAGGCACAAATCAAAACAAGAAACAATTATTTCTTTACTGGAGATAAATTCTCTATTTCAAAAGAAAGAAAAGGCTAGAGATAAATTCTGAGGCAGGAGTATATGTATCTGTTGATAACCACCAAAACGGTGGATCGGTGATCTACCGGAGGAGGAGAGGGCAGTGCAACAGGGCGGCGAGCGAGAGAGAGAAGGGAGGGTGGCGGTGAATAGAAAAAGGAGATACGCAATCTTCCCCGAATCCCCCACCCCTCCTCATCTCCCTCCTTCCCTTCCCTTCCGCCTCCGACTCCTCCTCTCCGGCTCTCCTCTCCTCTTCCCGTCGCTTCCGCCTCCTACAAATACTCGCCCACCTCCTCCTCCCCTCCCCTTCGCTTCCTCCTCACCTCGCCTCTCCTCGCCTCGCCGCCGCCTCCTCCCTCGTCGTCGTCGTGAGTACCCTCCTCCTCCCACTCCTCATCCCCTGCTTCGATTCCGCGATGTTTGGTTCCGTGGCGAAGATCGCCCGCGGGGATCGGGGGAGCGCCACTGTTTTTGCGATTGTGATTGGGGTTTGCGTTTGTAATAACGGTGCTGGTTGGATGCAGGGGGTGTTTGGGGGGATTCGGTTGGGCGGCGACATGGGGGTGTACCTGAGCACGCCCAAGACGGAGAAGTACTCCGGCGAGGGCGGGAACGACCGCCTCCGCTACGGCCTCGCATCCATGCAGGGATGGCGGACGACCATGGAGGACGCGGTGAGTTGAGTTCCTTCCTTCCTTCCTCCCTCCCTCTGTTTCCCCTTCCACATTACATTATTGTTGGCTTCTGCTTTCTGGTTGATTCGCCACCACCCTAGGACCCGGAATTCGCAACTGTTTTTTAGGTCAGGATTGTCTCTCGTAGATTTGCTTGATTGGTTAGCCGCCAAAAGTTGTTGTTCCGGGGAACTGGCTACGTGGATTGATTCCAATTGCGTTCGCCAATGGTGGTGTTCTGTTGCCCCAATGATAAGACTCACGGTAGCCTTTTGTTGCGCCTTGTCACTTGCATTTGGAGTCCAGTGCCGATACTAGGGCAGATAAATTGATCACGATGATTAGCACTAGGAGTGCCGTTCGACATTGAGTTCTCATTGATTTGGCATGACATTAGGGACCGTTTCAGGTGAAATTAGATTGAATTAGTGGCTGTACCTGTTCTTTAAACGCTTATTGAGTGCATCCTTACATTGCAGCACACTGCCCTGCCACGCCTGGACGAATGCACATCCTTTTTTGGTGTCTATGATGGCCATGGAGGTAAGTTTTTTCATTGATTTTCTGTTCATGTCCAACTCGCTATTATGTTGCATCTTCAGATCTAAACAAAGACGAGTGCGATTTAATGCCTACCATTTGGTGATTGAATTAATATCATCTTACAACTTTATCCATTACTAGTTGCAAATGATTGGTGCCTCTGTAGTTTCGATGGCATAACCTTAGCAAGTTCAATTAAGCATCGCCAACTTTCACCTAACAAACTATACATATTAGGTAACCCGAGCTGTGTTGAGTTGATGATAGTCTCATCCATTCATTTATTCATCATCTCATCCATTCATGCAGATTAGGTAAACTTAGCTGTGTTGAGTTTGGTAGTCCAGTAACCTAACAGGGAAATAACAATCAAACAGTCCAACATTCTCACATTCCCTTTTTGATCGTTGTAAAAGGTAGAAGTGCATTGAGTAGGTTTAAATTGATTCAACTTTTTCATATATTTTTTTTGAAACCAAAACTTAATGCGCTTCTATGTTGTCCTTTTATCCACATCATGGACAAAACTCTTTATGTTGTGACTTGACAAACTGTCCTTTGTAATTCCAGGGAAGGCAGTATCTAAGTTTTGTGCGAAACATCTACACTTGCAAGTACTGAAAAATGAGGCTTATTCATCTGGTGATTTGGCTACTTCTGTCTTAAAGTCATTTTTCAGGTATGTAGCATGTACCTCTTTTGAACATGAAGTGCTTTTCAGTGAAACTATCGTATGCTTGGTGGTTTTAATGAGTCTGCACCGCTTTTTACCCTTTCAGAATGGATGAGATGATGAAAGGGCAAAGGGGGTGGAGGGAACTGGCTGAATTGGGGGACAAGGGACAAAAGTTTACTGGCATGTTAGAAGGCATAATATGGTCCCCGAAACCTGGAGAGTCAGATAAACCTGAGGACACTTGGACTGAGGAGGTAAAACTGCTATTCTAAAAGTTCTTCATTACCAACCATTTTTGCTGGATGATGGAATTGAGGGGCCATCTTTGATGTCATGATGCTTCAGAGTTATTCCTTGGTAGAACAAGCATTTGACGGGATAAAATACTAAAAACTGATTTGATGCTAGTAATTCTGAATTCATATTTAAAGAGGCTTGTCTTGAGTGGTGCTGCTCTTAAGTATGTAGATTGGTGAAGGGGGCTTGGTCCTGCTTGTTATGTGATTAGGGTTTCTGCAGAGAGGGATGTCTTTCTTAAAATACCCATTTAAATCCTTAAGGGATGTCTTTCTCTAGTAGTTATCTTGAAAATATGAGAAGTGCTCTTGAGTCAGGAGTGCCTATGATCGTTGCATCTGAAACTTAGGTCAACACTAGTTTATATTAGAAGGTGATGTCCAGTTATTTTTAAGCATGATAACATGTGATCTAAAATTCATTTGGTGAAATACATTATTACAAAATATGTTTGTACAAATAAGGAAAACAAAGGGAATATGCACCATTCGTTAGCACTGAGCATATATGTAACTTACGAAACATCAGCTCCAGAGTTCTATATTTTTATACATGACCTTGTTTCGTAAAAAGAAACTGTTCTTGTGAAATTCTAGTGAATGTAGAGTTCAACTAAACTGCTCTAACTAAGTTACTTAACCAGGGTCCTCATTCTCATTTTCCTGGGCCAACATCTGGAAGCACTGCTTGTGTGGCTATCATAAGAAATGATGAACTCATTGTTGCAAATGCTGGTGATTCCCGGTGTGTGCTCTCAAGGAAGGGTCAAGTACGTCAGTCAGACCTCTATATCTCTGGTTTTATTTGTGAAGAAAATGTTAGAATCTGTGTCCTCACTCAGTCTTCTGCATAGGCTTATGACCTGTCAAAAGATCACAAGCCAGATCTTGATGCAGAAAAGGAGAGGATACTGAATGCTGGTGGTTTCATTGTTGCTGGGCGAGTCAATGGAAGTTTGAACTTGGCAAGGGCAATAGGTAGCACCCTCTCTTCTCATCGAAAAACAATTCCTTAGCTACACGAATAATTTTTATTTATCTTTTTGTGCTTTTCCACCAGGGGATATGGAATTGAAGCAGAATGAATTTCTCCCAGCCGAGAGACAGATTGTCACTGCTGAACCTGAATTAAACACAGTGGGTTTTGTTGACAATTTCTGTCACTGTATTTGCTTTGGACAACATTTTTTGTAACATGGAATTTATTCGGCTTGCTCAGGTTAAACTTTCTGAGGATGATGAGTTCATCGTTTTAGCATGTGATGGCATATGGTATGTCCTTTGCACCAATCATTTTCTCTCTTGAATATCTTATTGAGATAAACAATTTTAGCTATTTTTGCCATCTGGTGTAGCTGCTGCTGATTTTTGACAACTCAATTTTCCAACAACAGTTTTAGTTTATTAGCAGATTTGATTTTTTTAGTAAAAAGAAACAATAGTTGTAATTAGGGTAAGTCCAAAGAAATGACATCATCTTCTATTGGTAAACCATTTGGACAGCCCTTGGAGATAGTAATTCACAATTCTTTTTAGATGATGTGTACTAGTGCACTGTGTGGCGTGCAGATGCTGATATGTAACTTCTTTTATAATGGATCCCAGATACATAAACATCCAGATAACTTTGTATACTAGATGTGAAGCTGATTTTTTATACCTGCAGTTATTTTGAAATGGTGCTAGATCTTTTGTCAACTCTTCTATGGATTATTCTGTATTCTTTGTAGTTTCACTGGATAGTTTATCTGAGACGTAAATTTATCTTATGACAGGGATTGCATGTCAAGTCAAGAAGTGGTGGACTTTGTTCACAAAGAAATGAACACTGTAAGCAACTGATATTCACAGAATTTACATTATGCACTAAAAATATATAGTTCATAGTGTTGTGTTTTGCAATATGCTTATGTTATGGTTTCCTAATTTACTGGGAAAACAACTACAGGAGGATAGCCTATCTGCTGTCTGCGAGAAGTTGCTTGACCATTGCTTGGCACCTGTATCCGGTGGTGATGGCTGTGATAATATGACAGTGATCATAGTCAAGTTCAAGAAGCCAAGCAAGTCAGCTGCTACTTCAAGCACAAATCAATCTGTCTCTTCAGAAGAGATGCGACCAAAGTGAGCTTCCTTTAACCGTCGCACCTAAACCATATTCCAGATCACGAAATCTCGCATTGTAAAAGCCTGAGTTCCCCTTTCAGAATTTGAGCCCTTACCTTTGTGAACAGCGAGCTTGATGATGGCCCAAGCGATCCAAACAAGTAGCAGGCCGAGACCGAACCATGGAGTTCCAACCGGTGATAGACAAAAAGGATAGTAAGTGGTGTATATAAGAAAAGGGATTCTATTCTACAGTCACTATAGGGTTTGTTCTTTCTTTCAACTAGCATCTTTTTCTTGCACCACAACCTGTAATACATGCCATGTTGCTTAATCGAACTGGGTTGTGTGAAATGCATGAATTTTCCAATGCTCCATCCTGTCGCTGCTTTCTCCGCCTGGAAATTTTTTCCTGAATCCTGATGCTCTATCATGAACCAATATTCTTGCTGAATTAATACTTGAATATAAATCCGATTTTGGTGCTACATTAATCAAGTCCCTGATAAAAATGCGAGCAAAACACACACAATGTGCCAATGTTCTTGAGTTCTTCCAAGCACAAGTGCAGAGATTAATTAATCATGGCAAAATGGCGACAGCTGCGGCGGCCACGGCGAGCACTGCCATCCACACGGCGGCGCCCGGCATGGCGGCAGCGGCGGCCTCCTGTGCGGCGCCGTCGCCGCCGTGGTTCTTGGCGCCGTCGCCGGTGGCATTGTGCTTCAGCGGGTGGACGGTGATGGCGACCTTCATGCCGGCCTGGCAGAAGCCGTTGCCGCAGATGAAGTAGTAGCGGCGTGAGTCGTTGAGCGGGATGAAGTCCTTGCCGGAGGTCCAGTTGCCGGCGACCCCGGCCATGGTGCAGTTGTCGTACCCCGTCTGGTTCACCTCGAACACGTTGTGCGTCCCCTTCTGGTACCTGAACGCTGCAACGCCGGCACAAGCACAAGCATCTCGTCGTCGGAAACCATTGCTGCTGGAGCGAAAGAAAGGAAGAGGAGATGGAGAGAGGAGGCTTACAGATGAGGTCGCCGACGTAGAAGGTCTGGTTGCCGGACCAGAGGGAGTAGTCGATGTTTGGGTTCCAGCCGTGGTTAGCGCCGACGATATGGTCCGTCGCACCGGCGAGGCTCACGGCGAAGCCGGCGACGACGGCGACGAGCAGCAGGTGGCACGCCATTGCGCCGCCGCCGAGCTCAACCCAGGGAGCCAATGGAAGGGTAAGAGGAGGGGAGAGAGAAGCACGGGCGATTTGATTTGATTTATGTGCCGTTCGTGCCAGAAATCTGGACCCTTTTTTGTTCAGCCTTTGGCCTGAACAAGGTACCATGGATTAGTGCAAATTGGGCGAAATTTGAATCATCACGCGCCACCGCCCTCGACGCCGGCGGCAAACACGCCGCCCTGGCCCCAGCTTGTCGCCGCCGTCTACACGCCGTGGAACGTGAAAACATGCGGACGCCCACATGGCAGGGCAACTCAGACGACAAGACTGAAAAAGACATTGATCATGGCAAGTTGATATTGATTCCATGTCTCCCGACGGTCTGAGAAATCATGCCACAGAATGCGGAGCAATTTCATACCGATGCCTCCAAAGTTCCAACCACAAGCAAAATTAAAAATGGGAGAAATGTCACACCCAGAGCACACCACTAACACCCAGGTTGGATAGTACTTGAAAGCAAAAGGGACATTTCATTCTAATAATATAACAGTGATTAAATTGTTACTGGTACATCATATTGATTTCATACTGGTGCCAGAGTCAATAATACCATTGATTAGAGTACAAGCAGTTCATAATCAATTGAATTCTTATACCAGTCCATTAAAAAAATTTCACCAAAAAACAACTCCATCACAATGTGTTCTATCCTTGTAGTCTTGTACTCCAAAATACTACAGTAAGATGTATCGTTTAGCCATAACAAACATAAATTGTTCATAAACTAAAACCTAAAATGTAACTTCACTGAAAATTTCTTTAAAAAAACCCAGGGGATTGATCCCCACTTCGAACATACAATTCCCATGACTCAGAAGGCTTAAAAACATATGCTGTGCTCTGTAGTGTTGCAACTAATCAATCTTCACAGATGAGTAAATCAACCTCGTGAACCAGAAACAAGCGCAGAAACCGATAGTACCAGTAAGCACAAAGAACGCTAATGAAGCAAGCAACATGTACCCAAAGTACAAGATGCCAGACACCAGCTTAGTAATCTGCAGCTTCGTGAAGAAGTAGAAAGCAGCATATAAGAAGAGATAAAGTGCTGAGGATCCTGAAGTGAGGTAAGATCTCCACCACCACATGTAGTCCTCACTGCACAGTTGGAAATAGCAGAGCACAACCGTAATCTCGGCACAGGTGATGATGAGGATAACAAAGACGAGGAAGAGGAAGCCAAAGATATAGTAGAATTGGTGAAGCCAGATTGAGGTGAGGATGAAGAATAGCTCAATGAAAACAGCACCAAATGGTAGAATGCCACCAATTAGAATAGTGAAGATTGGATTCATGTACCAAGCTTGCTCGGGGATCTGCCTTGGAATCTTGTTGGTTTTAACTGGAGGTTCCAGGGCAGGTTTTTTGAATCCAAGATAGCTCCCAACGAACACAAGAGGCACTGAGATACCAAACCAAAGGAGGACCAAGGCGAACATAGTGGTGAAAGGGACGGCACCAGATGACTTCTCCCCCCAAATAAGAGCATTCAATATGAAGAAGATAACAAAAGCAATCCCTGGAAATAAGAAGGCTGTGCGCATAGTTATTCTCTTCCACTCTGAACCCTTGAACATCTTGTAGAGGCGTGAAGAAGCATAACCAGCAAGCAACCCCATCAAGACCCAGACAAGAAGCATCGCGGTCATCAATCCTCCCCGATTTGATGGAGAAAGGAAACCCAGAACTGCAAAAATCATCGTAACCAGCAGCATGCCGAAGAATTGGACACCAGTACCAACATAAACGCAGAGTAAATCAGAGTTGGCTGGGGGGCGGAACACATCTCCATGAACAAGCTTCCAGCCAGTTTCCTCTTGCGCTTCTTCTTGAGTTTCAAGTTGGTTGTATCTAGAGATATCTCTATATAGAGTGCGAAGCATTATCATTGCGACCATACCAGACAGGAAAAGCACGATCATGAGAGAGTTGACAATAGAAAACCAGTGAATCTGATCATCAGTCATCAACAGATAGGTGTCCCAACGGGAAGCCCACTTGATGTCACTCTCCTGCAATGAGGGAAAAAGATTCCATGGAAATCATTGCAATAAATTTAACATTAAGAGAATAGGCAACTATCACATGAAGGGGGAAACAGAATCCAAACAAAACATGCAAAACTAGTACCTCAAAGCGAACATCATAGGTGAATATGATTTCTTTGCCAGCTTCGACCTCCTGAGGAGAGTCAGAACTTGTTACAAGCTTGTTAGCATGAGGGTCACATGTGCTCAGGCGAGTGTTCACGCCATCCCATTTATCATCAAGCTGATGCCTAATGCTGCCATAACAGTATATAAATAACACATGCATTAGGCTCATTTATATAGAGCATATGCAAGTAAAACATCAAAGCACAAAGTAGAAAGAAAACCTGTATGGCTTGACCTCAAATCCCACTATTCTAGAAAGTTCTGAATCATCGTCCTTGTGGTACTTCACTACAAATGACAAATGGTTGTGAATGAAGTACTTCTCTTCCTTGCTCTGTGAATACATTTATATATCACAGTTCGTTAATCCAGAGCATATATGAATAAATAGAAGGTCAAGCAAGCATCAATTGAGTGCACAACTTACTCCGGTGTACTGGCCCTTGACACCAACATGATAGCCACCTTGGTAAGCAATGTTCTTATCTTGCCTTAACACAGAAACAACTAGCGGGAGATTGTCAAGAATCCTGCAAAACAAATCATGTCACTTTGGAAGATACTGTGACTTGAAGTGCAACATTACCTATATATCCCTTACATGTTCACACGATATTCATCCTCTATCTTTTCCTTGAGCTCCTTTGCTTCTTTCTCACCAACAGTTAATTTGCAGACAATCTGGCACATCTTGGGCTCTCTCATTTGAAACTGTAGCTCAAACAAAAAGAATGATGGCAAACAGAGATTAAGGCATATTACTTCAAGGACATAAACTTCAAAATATGAGTTACCCGGTACTAACCACATATGGAGAGTTCTCAATGCGATCACCACGAAGAACCTCACCGAGATTTTCAGCACTGTCAACGATAGTTTCTGGCTTGCAGAAAGGAAGGGAGTAATATGCATAGGGTAGTTGAGTTTTTACTGATGTCAGCTTATTCACCTTCACGGGAAGTGAATCACCCTGTAGATAAACAGGAAAGGCAATTATAAGGGAAATCCTGGCCACAAATAAAATGTTATGATGCCCTAAACTATTCCTTGTTAAAGGTAACATTTATTTGGACTTAACATATCAAGATGCGGCATGGCATGTGTACACATGAAACTACAAGTGCAAAGAAACAGGAAGATGAGCCAAACCAGTCTGAACTAACAAATGAATCTTCTTTGGAAAAGAAGTAAGCAGAACAATAGTTATAATTATGATCGATGAAGCAGTGAACCAATGCATTATTGGGTGACTCACCAACCCAATTTCAGAAACCAGTGCCCATGCATTGTTCTATGTTAACTTTGTGATCATCTAATTCCATAGGCAAAATCAGATAAGCTGGAATAACCACTGGACCTAGATACACCAGAGGAAAAGAAGAATATTTTGGGGGGGAAAAGGCAAGCAAAGAATTACAGTTCAGATCATTTAAGCGATGGCCTTCTTTTAGTGTAATGGCAATGGATTTTTAATGAGTAACCCTTCAGAAGATGATCTTGTGGTATGCAATTACTGTGAGTTGAGTTTTTTCCGAGACGGAACTTCTGCTTGGCTCGGATGGCCAGTGCACATCCGTTTATTGAGCTTAACTTTGGTTCAAACCAATGGACTTTCTCAGAATCACCTATTCCAATACAATACTTGTTGGAAACACACACGTTTAACGAGAGGTAGTTTAATGTTACTACTCAGAACAACCAAAATCTGATGTCAAAGTTTATACAAAATCAACCAAACTAGCTATTTGTGGCTTTAATCCACCATTAGTACAAGAGTTTGATGATGCATGCAACCTACACACTCCAAATGGACCAAATGGAAGTATTTGGAACAAGCGAATTGTTGGTGCAACCGTGTGAATCCCAAGCTCAGATATATATCCCACCACCAATAATCGAATCAGGAGTACCTAACACCCAAAGCCAGATCTATGAGATCCCATCCCATCCCAGCCATGGAACCGAACCCCCACCCCGTTGACCAACGACCCAGATCCAAACCCGAGCACGCGCGCAGCAATTCCTAGCTCGACGAAGAGGGGGATGGGATCAGAGCAGCGATTCGAACCTTCCCGAAGTCGGTGGGGGCGACGCCGGGCAGGTAGAACCCGGCGGCCGGCGCGGCGGCGAGCAGAGCCACGAGCGCCGCCGCCGCGGCGAGCCACCGGAGCATCTCCGGCGCTCGCATCGCTCGGCGAGAGACCATGTCTCAGGGGTCGGGATCTGAGCGCGGCGGCGGCGATGCGGCGGCGGCGGCGGCGACGGCGACGGCGACGACCCGCGCGCGGAGGAGGAAGAAAGCTTGGGGCGTCGGGTGGATCTTTCCCGGGGTTTTTATTGGATAGAAGTTTATTTTTTTTGCGTTTTGGACCTTCAAGTTTCGTGTAATTATGTTTACAGTGTCGGCTTCGTCGTTTGACCACGTGGCTCTGCACATGCGGGCGGCGTCGTTTGACCCGGCGAGGCAGCCGATGCTGGTAAATTCAAATTTTCTTTTTTTGAAAACTTTGGTGAATGCAAATATTCAAACGGTAGATTGTGTGAAGCTTCTGGGTCTAAATTAAGGACTTTTCTATTTTATTGAAAAATCAACCACACCGAAATTCGGCAATATCAAATTTTGATATGATACTAAATTTTGGTAGCATTGGATAAGTTGGTTTAGAGCTAAGGCACTGTTCGCTATCCGGCACGTAAAACGATGTTCGCATTAACGTGTGATTAATTAAATATTAGCTATTTTTTTAAAAAAAATATATTAATATGATTTTTTTAAACAATTTTTGTATAGAAACTTTTTAAAAAAAACACACCGTTTAATAGTTTGAAAAGCGTACGCACGGAAAATGAGGGTGGGGAGTTGGGAACCCGGGGAACGAACGTAGCCTTAAATTTCGGTGGAATTTTTGGGGCACTCCTACCGATCGGTCGCCCGATCGAATTTGAGAAAAATCAGGCGCTGACGTCAGCGCCCGATTTACGTGCAAAAACTATTTTAAACTGAATTTTCTCTTAAATTACTTATCCAAATCATGATCCGATTGTACCATTAAATTCGTTGCAATTAAATCTTCAAAATAAGACCACACATGAATATATTCCGATGAATTTTTTTAGCTTATTATTGAATTATTTTTAAATGTTGCACGATGTTCCACCAAATATATCGGAATTGTTTCACTAAGTAGATCGAAAATGTTTCACTCATTTAAATCGGGTGTTATTTCACCCTATATAAAAACAATATTTCAGTAAATAGCGAAAGAATGTTTCAATTCACTGTAATATTAGATCTATACATAAGTGAAACATTATGAGTACACTAGGTGCAACATTTTTTGGTGGAACAAAAAAATAAACTAAATTCCCTTAATAGGGGGTTTCCAAAATATGTAGGTTTTTTGTTGCAATGGAATGTTTTGTTCACTGCAACATTAGTGAAACATTGTTAATACACTAGGCGAAACATTTTTGGTGGGACAAAAAATAAACCAAATTCCTTTAATAGAGAATTTCCAAAATATGTGGGTTTCTTTTTGCAAAAAAGTATTTTAATTCACTGCAACATTAGATCTATAAATAGTGAAACATTATAAATACACTAAATAAAACATCTTTTGTGAAAAAATGAGAGAGAAGTGAGTGAGCCCACACGTGGGGGGAGGGGCGCGAGGGGGGAGCGCCCGATCCGGCTCCCCCGCGCCGGGCGACTGACGTCAATCATTCTCAGAATTTTTGTGAGCGAAAACTTTCGAAGTTACAAAATAATGATAGGTTGATAACGGTAAGGCTTGTGTAGTTTGTTAAACTATTAAATTTTGATAACACCAAATTATCAAGTTTTGTTGGGTTGAAATCAGCAATGTAGTGAACACGGCATAATTCTATCTTTATCTCCTGGACAAGCAAAGAATGCCTTTAAAATCTTTCATCGATTGGAGAACAAAAAATCCATCGAATCCTGCCCTTGCCAGCTAGCGACCTTTGTCCCACTATAAAGCTTGTCACGGTGTACAAATGCCAAATTCAGACAAAATTCGGTAGAAAACACGGCGCTGAATAAACTCATTCACATGAAAATGAATATACAACTTCTTAACTGCAAATTCATTCACATGTAAATGAATATACATGTGCAACAAGTTACAAGTGTCTCTAGGACCTAGTTTTTACATGTTATAAATAAATATACATGTAAAAAATAAATGCAGTGTTAACTTCTTTGGGTGAAAAGATTTTGTTATATCCTCGCAGTTGGAGCTATATATATGGCTGCTTGTTAACCTTCACGCAAAATGTACATCATGTACATGTTTGGGTTCTAAATGTTCAGTTGGAAAGAAAGGCAGTATAAGAATATGAATAAATATTTGAGTTATCATTTATCATTGGTAAATATGCAATGCAAGCCTGTAAGTCCTCTCAACATCTCACATTTCTGATACAACATTTTAGCCATCAACTTGAATTGTTTGAATGTTCAACTCAGACAGTTCCATTATTGTACTAACTGAAAGAAGAAGAAAATAGTTTTCTATACTGCACATGTAACATGCGGACTAAAGTACATGATCAAGAATTTCTGTTCTAACAGGATTACTGCAAACAATACATACATGCAGCCTTCTAATATCTATTGACGACAGATTTCTTGCCTGAAAATAACCCAATTTGGTGACATGATTTTCAGAGTCCATGTTACTCAGCGCAAGTGGTGAATCGAAGAACGAACTCCGCATGATGATCAGTTCTATACCAAGCAGATGGTATGAGACTGATTACCTTGCTCTATGCACCATAACAAGCAAGGACTGGAACCAACGAGTGACAATAGGAATTAATCCTTGGGAGTTGATTGGTATAGCACTAGCTTCAATCAGGAGGGGCATACAACCAGATCATGTTAATGGTCAGGGCATGAAGCTGAAATGCACCACATATAGTGCAAAAAAAAAGGTATTGGAGCTGGCTATAGGCCTACATATACGAACGATCATACAAAATGTTACTTCAACATTGACAGGTTAGCTATCAAGGGGAAACAATTAAAAAGAACCACCACCTAGCGATTCTAGTTGACAAGATCTACTTGTTCCATAGCTCTCTTCTTCAATTTCTTATTATATGCATGATCACTTCTATGCGGCACTGATATTACATTTTAGTGGTGACTGCAAAAAAAAAAAAAATAAAACAAGTTCACCTGATTAATGTCTCAATTTCTGATGTTACTGATATATTGTCACAAAGAGAAGACCTAAAAACTTGCACTGCTTTTTCATTGATGTAAAACAACCAAATAAACTTGCCATGATAACCTAGCAATTACACTATTTATAATAGTATTGATGTGATTGCAGTGACTATAGTTTTCCACAGCACAGATTCAATTCAATTCCTGGATAGTTACCAGATATTAGTTTTAGAAAAAAATATTAAGCAAATTTAGGATTTACCTTCTATATTCATGCATTTTAGTATTGTTTCCAGTGATTGGTTATCAAGTAAATCCAGTATTGCTTCCAGTATATGAAACTCTGACTCAAACCAGTTGGTTTTAATGGTCTACAGCAATATACATGTAACATGTAGCTTTGGCAAAATTTTCACATATTAAGTCCCAGCCCAAAACAGGGCTATCCGAGGAATTTACTCTAACCAAGCATAGGATGTCTGTAGTCCAAAAAAAAAAAAGGAGCAATATAACTTGTCTACCATGGAATCTGTTCATTATCATCTTGAAAATATAATCTTAATATAAAAACTAATAAATGTGAACAAACATAATTTGCCGATCTAAAAACAGAAGTTCCTACTTCCTGAAAAAATAAAATCCAATTCATGGTGATCCGGGTGAGAGTTTACCGGTTTTCAATTGAGCAGACAATCTTTCACGTAGTCAGTCCCAAGTTTTGCTCCAAAGCAATCGATTGAGTTTACCGGAGTTACTCCGGCGGCCCGGCCGGCGGCGGCATCTCGCGGCGGCTGCGGCGTGACGCAGGCGTGGACGCGACTGTTGTGGGCTTCCAAACGCGCGTGTAATTTAGCCCGTGGGCCTTTCATCCGGGGAATGGGCCGGTAACCCGAGCTGCCAAATGAGCCTACCAGGTTTTTCCCCCTCCATTCATATATCGCGATCTCGAGTGAAAATTTGAATGATGGGTTCATGATACCATGATTGAGACACATTACATTGTTTTAGGGATATGTTTATTTCATACACATGAGTTCAAATTTTCTCAAGAGGTGCACTAGAATTTATTCAGTGGATTAACCCGTTTCTATTCTACAAATAAGGTTTAAAAATTAACCATCAAATCATCGCATATGCATTGCCCTTGAAATAATCATCCCACAGGCAATATCATATAGGAGCACTAGTTTAAACCAGGGTCTAACATCGCACATTCTAATGTCACAAAACATAGCACGATGACATGTGCAAAGCCACAGAACATCTCTCGCAAAAGAACGATCTATGTCTATTGCTATGTTGAACAAAACCAATACTTTCGGAGTTACCATACTATTTGTACCACGGTAGCTAATGCTTCCAATTAATACTACCCTATTTGCTTTACAATAGTCATCTTCTAAAACTTGGGTAAGAGAAATTGAGTGGCAGCCTCAGAGTCAAAATCAATAACCGACTGAAGATGATATAGAAATCAAAATCTTCCTGGTTTTTACACATACTAGCTCAAGATAATCTACTGTCGATTTTTGTGCTCACTGAATTTATCATTTTCGTTTTTTTTGTTTTTCTATATTCTGTAAAAAGTGATATCGATATTTATTTCAGTCGTGTTTTAAGAGTACAATATCTCTTTCAGTTTCAACAATAAACAAACAAACAAATAAATTGACCAAAACTTTGTTTTTTTTCAAGATAGACCAAACTTTTGTTGATAGGACATAAAATGGTCAAAGTTTCTCGAGAGAACATAAAATGGTCTTCTTCTCTTCGAGAGGAAAAACAGTTGTTCAAGTGGTTTGCGACTGCCTCCTTCCGACCTTCCCTACGAAGCATCGCACATTCCCACGCGGCGCACGGCCTCCATCAGTCCACCACCCAAAGTGGATCTCGGCCACCCCCACCACCACCGCCCCGCCCGCTCGCCTCGCCTCGCACCACTCCGCCGCAGCCGCAGCCGCGAGCCAAACTCAACTCAACCAACCCAACCCCAACCCCCTCCGCTTCCAGATCCCTCCACTCCACGCGTTGCCGCCTCCTCTCCAGATCTCGATCCCTCCCCCGCGGCCGCGGCCATGGCCGCCGCCGCCCTCCGCCTCGCCGTAATCGCGGTCGCGGTCGGGGCCCTGGTGTCGTCGTCGTCGTCGGCCGCCGTGTGCCCGCACGCCAATCACACCGCGCCCTTCGCCGCGGACTTCACCATGCTCCAGCACCAGCTCCGCGGCACGGTCCGCCTCGCCGACGACGGCTCCTGCGCGCTGCGCCTCACCCGCTTCGACCTCCTCGCGGCCTCCCCCTCCGCGCGCTTCTGGGCGGCGCGGGGGGACTCCCTCGCCGACCTCGCCGCGGGCCGCGCCTTCTCGCCCCACCCGCTCAACCACACCTTCCGCAACGCCACCCTCCTGCTCCCCTTCTCCGCCCCGCTCCCGCCCCTCCTCGCGCTCTTCGACCCCGACACTTCCTCCGACCTCGGCCACGTCTTCCTCCCCGTCTCCGCCTCCGCCTCCAACGCCACCGATGATTCCGGCGTCGCATCGCCGTCGCCGTCGCCGGAGCCTGTTCCCACCATGTTCGACAACTGCCTACCTCTCGCCGAGAACAAGTACCGTCTCCGTTGGACGCTCAACGCCTCCGCCGGCACAGTCGAGATCGGCCTCGAGGCCGCCGTGGGCTCCGAGTACTACATGGCGTTCGGGTGGGCTGATCCCAAGGCCAATTCTCCCGCCATGATCCATTCCGATGTTGTCGTCGCCGGATTCACCGAGGAAGGTATGCCATTCGCCGAGGACTACTACATAACCGACTACAGCGAGTGCACGCTGGGGACCGATGAATCGCCGGTATCTGGTGTGTGCCCTGACAAGGTTTATGATGAGGGGAAGAATGATTCCATGCTGGTGTACGGTCACCGGCGGGATGGAGTGTCTTTCGTGAGGTATCAGAGGAAGCTTGACACTGGGGATACCAAGTATGATGTGCTGGTGAGTGCCACGGAGGAGATGGCGGTTGTCTGGGCCATTGGGAAGCTGCGGCCTCCGGATACTCTGAGGCCACACTACCTCCCGCAGAACCATGGGGGGCCAAGGGACACAACCTATGGGTTTGCAAGGGTGAATTTGTCGGAAACGGTGGACAGTTGCAACGGACCATTGGATGCTGACAACAAGGAGGATCAGGAGAGGATCATCGCGGATGCGAAGACACCCCTGGTGGTGACATCTGCTCCAGCTGTCCGCTACCCAAACCCGCCAAATCCAGACAAGGTGATTTACATCAACAAGAAGGAGGCTCCTCTGCTGAAGGTTGAGAGAGGTGTGCCAGTGAAGTTCTCAGTGCAGGCTGGGCATGATGTTGCACTTTACATCACGTCGGACCCAATTGGGGGGAATGCTACACTGCGGAATAAAACAGAGGTCATATATGCTGGCAGCCGGGATGCTCATGGTGTACCAGCAACTCCTACAGAGCTGCTTTGGCTGCCTGATCGGAATACACCTGATCTAGTCTACTACCAGTCATTGTATGAACCGAAGATGGGTTGGAAAGTTCAAGTTGTTGATGGAGGCCTTAGTGACATGTATAATAGCAGCGTCCTTTTGGATGATCAGCAGGTTACTCTGTTCTGGACTCTGTCCCATGATTCTATATCTATAGCAGCTCGAGGTGAGAAGAAAAGTGGGTACCTTGCTGTTGGGTTCGGGAGTGGCATGCTGAACAGTTATGCTTATGTTGGCTGGGTTGGCAATGATGGAGTTGGGCGAGTCAAGAGTTACTGGATTGATGGAAAGAGTGCAGCGGGCATCCACCCAACATCTGAGAACTTAACCTACGTCAGGTGTAGGTCAGAAAATGGCATTATTACATTTGAGTTTACTCGTCCTCTTAAGCCTTCCTGTAGTGGAAGGGTAGAGTGTAAGAACATTATTGATCCAACCACGCCCCTTAAGGTCGTTTGGGCTATGGGTGCAAGCTGGTCAGGTAACAGTCTTACAGATAGTAACATGCATTCTATCACAAGCAGTCGCCCCATACGTGTGCTTTTGTTGAGAGGTTCTGCTGAGGCAGAACAGGACTTGCGTCCTGTTCTGGCTGTTCATGGGTTTATGATGTTTGTTGCCTGGGGCATCTTGCTTCCTGGTGGAATACTGGCTGCCCGGTATTTGAAGAACTTGAAAGGTGACGGGTGGTACCAAATACATGTCTATCTGCAATACTCAGGAATTGCTATAATGTTCCTTGGTGTCCTTTTCGCTGCAGCTGAACTCAGAGGTTTTTATGTCAGCTCAGTGCATGTTAAATTTGGTGTCACGGCTCTGCTGTTGGCAGGTCTTCAGCCACTAAATGCCTACTTCCGGCCCAAGAGACCAGCTAATGGGGAGGCTTCATCCTGGAATCGTGTCCTCTGGGAATACCTTCATGTTATCACAGGCAGGTCGGCAATCATAGTTGGAATTGTGGCACTTTTCACTGGAATGAAGCATTTAGGCCATAGGTATGATAGCGAGAATGTAGAGGAGCTCACTTGGGCCTTGATGCTGTGGGTGCTTTCTGCTATAGTTATAACACTTTACTTGGAGTATAAAGAGGTCAAACGGAGGAGCGGCGACACAAGCTCTAGAGGGCACTGGGTATTAGGTAACACCGAGGAAGACGATTCAGTTGATCTTTTGCATCCTGACAGTACAGACAGGAATTCAGAATCAAGTCCAGAATGTGTGATGGAGGTCCAGCTTGAACCTCTTGCTAGATGACATATATCAACATATATTTATCCCCCAGAGTCAGATACAAATACACCAATTCCTATTTTCACATATATGGGTGAGATCCACAGGTCGTGATAATTTGCTGCTTCACAAGAATCTAGTATTTATATGGCAGGATGATGCCAGGCAACACAAGATCTCCAAACTGTCTTAAATTTCCTATTTACATTGTATAGTGTACATTTTTGACAAATAGACAGGCACAATTTATTACATTACCCAAGTGATTCTTTTTCAGTCAGTTTAGAGATAAGAGAGGGATGCTAGTTGAGGTGTTTATTTGCACATTCGCAGCATCATTAGCTGAGCTGTGTATTGAAGAGAATGCTAGAAACCATGTATCATATCCACTCTGAAGTCGGATACTATTCATTTTGAGAAGAGGCAAAGCGATTTTACACTATTATGGTTGTCTGTCTGTGTCCTGTGCTCTCTAGATACAGTACATCTGTCAAATACTTCATTCTCTCCATATTTGTTGGGAAATCCTAATTTTGTTGTTGCTGTTTTGTCCATCCTGTTTCTGATATGATTTTATATTAGTGGGCTTGTTGCCTGACTAAGCACAAAGCTAACATGTTAAACATTTGTTTTTAATGTTTGATTTCCCAAATAATATATGACTGTTTACTCCAGCTTTTCCAAAGCTTCGTCACCTGCCAACTCCTGATCATTAACCAGCTCAATGAAACGAAAACAATGCACCTCCAGAAGCAAATGAAGCCTTTGTGAGTTCCAGCCTTTTTTTTTTTTACCACCCGTCACACAAAGAACGTGATATTCCTTGTATGAGATGATGATAATTAAAGTTGTAGGTGGTATGACCTTATTTAGTTAACTAGTACTACTTGGTTTTAAATCGCTTTTTGTGAGATTCAGAGATGTAACCTTTTTTCAGTTGTTTCGCGTGTTCTTTGTGCGTACGAGTGGGCAGCTTCCCAACCCGGACACCACACGCCAAAAAAAAAAGCGCTCCCTTTCTTCACGCTGAAACGCACCGTATCGGTCAACACTACAGTGGAAACGGGAATAAATAAAGTACTAATTCTCCTTCCATAATTAAATATACTTCCGTACTTGATGAAAAATTTGTGCCACACTGCCACTAGACCACTAGATTATTTATAGATAAACAAAATTCGTCCGAGCGAGCGACGTGCACGAACCAGATTACCAGACCAGAGTTCACGTTGGTTTCGTAGACGTATCACCAGGAGAGGCTGTCTGTTGGCTTGGCTGCTCCAGCAAGTCATCAATAATCATATCGTCGTCTTCTCTGGGAGACCCGGAGAGTGCAGCTTCCTCCCTAGCTGTCCGCGACTCCGCGACCGACGGCGGCAGCGGCGGCGGCAGATGGAGAGGGACCAGCGCCGCGACGGCGACGGTGAGGGACGCCATCATCATGTCGTCCAGGTCCCAGCGTCAGGTTCGTCCTTTTCTTCTTCTTCTTCTTCTCTGTTTTTTCCTTAATTGCAGAGCAAAATCTAGTGAGCTTTCTCCCTTGATTCTAGCAATTCTCATCGTCGGTGTGAACAATTCGTGCTAACCTGCGTAGTTTTAGGACAAAAGAAGGCCATGGCGCTACATTGCTTTGTGTGTACCTTCAATTGGGAAGGATTTTCTGAATTAGTTGGGAGTAGAGTATTACTGCTTCTTGAGCTTGATAGCTACTGTAAAAACTAACGACTCTTCAAAAAAAAAAAAAGGCCTTATTTTTTCCCTTGAAGCTGACTCCCTTTGCAAAGTTGATGTCGCTGTCCTAATTCAACTCTTCTATTCTTGTTTCTTGATTTTGGAGACTCTGATGAGCCATGAGAATTGTTGAGGCTGTTGAAGTTGTTGGGGGGCCATGAGAATTGTGTGCGTGTTTTTCCTGTAGCAGATTTTCGCCGTATTTTTTTTTCTTATTTGTCTCCTGCATGCCGAAAGTTTTGCAGACTTGGAAACAAACACAAAAGAAGGTTTGTTTGGTTATACAATAATGTTATTATGCATGGTACAATTGTCATGAAAAATTAATAAATATGGTGGGAAAACATTATTAAGTATGGTACAGTTGTAATATTGGAGTTCTTTAAAAAAATATTTATGGATTTCTGGGATCCAAACAACATCATTGTTGTTTAGCAATAATGAAATTTATTTTGTTGGATCATACTAGTATTGCAGAAATCTCTAGGCACTCAACCATTCACTCTGTTTTATTCCTGGAGTAACTACCAATCTAACCATGTTTTCAGATGTTAACACAACGTTATTGTTCAGCAAATACTCCTCTTCACCAAGCTGGAGCTATAGACAGAATCTGAAATCTTCTGAATTTTATTTAGAGATAATTGAAATCTTCTGAATATTTGTCCCTGTCATGAACAGCAGGAGAAGTTGCAGCAATGGAGGAGACCTCATCAGAGGCAGCAGATCACTCTCTGCGTCAGAAGGCAGCAGCGATGGTTGCCTCCTCCATGGAGACGTACCGGAGCAAGCCCATGTCCTTCTGGCTGCTGCTCGTCCTCAGCGCCGGCGCGATGCTCACGGCGTTCCCGGCGTCGAGCCTCCTGTCGCGGCTCTACTACAACAATGGCGGGCAGAGCAAGTGGATCCTGTCGTGGTCCGCCGTCGCCGGCTGGCCGCTGCCGGCGCTCCTCCTGCTGCCGTGCTACCTCGTCGGCAAGGCGGCGCCGACGCCGCTGTCGCCGGAGCTGTGCGCCTGGTACGCGCTGCTCGGCCTCCTGAGCGCCGCCGACAACCTCATGTACGCCTGGGCCTACGCCTACCTCCCGGCGTCCACGGCGTCGCTCGTCGCCGCGTCGTCGCTGGCGTTCTCGGCGCTGTTCGGCTGCGCCATCGCGAAGAACAGGCTGCGGCTGTCGTCGCTGAACGCCGTCGTCGTCATCACCGCCGGCGTGGTGATCATCGCGCTGGACTCCGGGTCGGACAGGTACCCCGGGATCACGGGCAGGCAGTACGCGCTGGGGCTCGTCTGGGACGTGCTCGGCTCGGCGCTCCACGGCCTCATCTTCGCGCTGTCGGAGCTCGTGTTCGTCCGGGTCCTCGGCCGGAGGTCGTTCCACGTCGTGCTGGAGCAGCAGGCGATGGTGTCGCTTTGCGCCTTCGCGTTCACCACCGTCGGGCTCGCCGTGGGCGGCGGCTTCCCGGCGATGCGGCGGGAGGCGGCGGCGTTCAGGCACGGCGAGGCGTCGTACGCGATGGTGATGGTGTGGTCGGCGGTGACGTTCCAGCTCGGGGTGCTGGGGGGCACCGGCGTGCTGTTCCTGGCGTCGACCGTCCTCGCCGGCGTGCTCAACGCCGTGAGGGTGCCGGTGACGAGCATCGCGGCGGTGATCTGGTTCCATGACCCCATGAGCGGCTTCAAGATCCTGTCTCTGCTCATAACCGTGTGGGGGTTCGGCTCCTACATGGTTGGCCACTCCTCTACCAAGAAAGCATCCACAAATTGATGTATTATTGTTCTTCTCCTGGAACATGAAAGATATGTGAACTGAGTATGTTCTTGTATTAACCAATGCTGCTGTGCTCTCATTCTCCTGAAAACATCCAGTGGGTTCTGCTTCTGCGCCAAATATTTGATCATCGTCCAGCAAGGACACGGAGAGGGATGAGTAGCGAGAGATGGACGTTGCAGGTGAAGAGGTTGGGGTTGGGGCATTGCGTCGAACAGGTGGCGGGCTGTTGGGCGCAAGGTGACCGGACTGCCTCCCATATGCGGCATAGCACGCCGTTGTTCATAGTGTTAAGCCTAAGGCCTTGTTTAGTTTTCAAACAAATTTGTCAAAAAAAAAACGTCACTTTGTATCTTTGGACACATACATAGAACATTAAATATAGATAAAAAAACTAATTACATAATTTACATGAAAATCGCGAGACGAATCTTTTGAGTCTAATTAGTCCATGATTAGCCATAAGTGCTATAGTAACCCACACAAGGTAATGACGGATTAATTAGGCTTAATAAATTCATCTCGCGGTTTCCAAACGAGTTATGAAAAATTTTAGCGTAAAATTTAGATACCTTGAGAACTTAAAATTGCTCCAACATGATACGGTAAGGCCTTCTTTAGTTCCCCAATAACTTTTCGCAAAAACATCACATCGAATCTTTGAACACATATATGAATCATTAAATATAAATAAAAAGAAAAACTAATTGCACAATTTACATATAAATCGCGAGAGGAATCTTTTGAGTCTAATTAGTCCATGATTAGCCACAAGTGCTACAGTACCCACATATGCTAATGGCGGGCTCAAAAGATTCATCTCGCGGTTTCCAGGCGAGTTATGAAATTAGTTTTTTCATTCGTGTCCAAAAACCCGTTTCGACATCCGATCAAACGTTCAATGTGACATCCAAAAATTTTCATTTCACCGACTAAACAGTATTTCGGTTCAGAGATGACTGTCAGATTCTGGGACAAATCAAGGGACCTAGAGTGAACTTATTCTATTCCACAAAGGAGAATCGGGCCGCTATCTTAGGCAGCCCAGGTCAGGTCGCCGCTGCCGCGTCGTCGCATCCTTCCTTCAACCAACCCTCGCCTCTAGGCAGACGCTTCGCAGAGGCAAAAGCTCGAACACATGGCGCGCGCCCTAGTCCGCCGGGCTCTCTCCCTCACCGCCGCCGCCGCCGCGGCCTCCTCCCCGGCGAAACCATCCTTCTCCACCGCCATCGCGCCGCTGCGCTCCCCGATGGACGACCGCCTCCTCCGCCTTCTGCGCTCCGAGATCAACTACATCTCCGAACGCCGCCCTCCCTACCCGGTATCCTCTCATCCTAACGCGCCTATCCCCCATCTTGCTCTGTGTGTGTGTGTGTCTTCTCTGATTCGCCGAGAAACGAATGCGTTGCAGCCGCCGAAGGCCTTCAAATCGTTCGGGGTGGAGGACCGCCCGGGGGAGCAGTGGGTGCGCCTCCGCGCCACCCGCGGCGCCCAGGACGAGGAGGTCAAGGTCGACGCCACCATGTTCGACGGCGCCGCCGTCCCGCCTCCCGACGCGCCCCTCTTCCGCCGCGTCGAGTCGCTCGAGCGCGGCCCGCGCCTCCACCTCAGCCTCATCGTCGAGGTCTCCCGGGCGGACCGCGTCCTCGGCTTCATCTGCTCCGCCTGGCACGACGAACTCGTCGTCCGCCACGTCCTCACTCTCCGGGACGCCGATGGCTCCAGCACCAGCAGCGGAGGCCGCGACTTCGTGTACGGAAGCTTTTGTGATTTTGCTCTCTGGTTTATGTGGTTTGTGATGATGTTCCTCTTCTGTGAATGATTCGCAGCAAGCTGGAGGCTAGGGAGAGGGAGTCGGTGAGGAAATTCTTGCAGGAGAGGGAGGTGGATGACGAGCTTGCCGAGTTCTTGCACGACTACATGGCGAACAAGGAAAAGATGGAACTTCTCCGGTGGTTGAAGACTGTCGAATCATTCGTCGAGAAGTAGGCACAGGAGAAGCAGATAAATCAGGTGAGATTGTTAATTCGTCGTAGATACATTTAGAACTATGAGATTAAAGACACGGCATAGTTTTACAGTTAATAACTTGGAAGGGATGGGCAGGGAATCCAATCCCTTGGTTGGCTTGGCTTGGCTCCACGCTTTCGAGAAGAAGCACACAGACAAAATCACAGATACTAGTTCTTAACTCTTTGAGTGACCGAGCTCGAGCTAAAACCCTACTACAGTTAATGACTGAACCTATTTTCCTCCGCAATGCTTGTTGTAGTAAAGAAATGGTGAGGAGGTAAGAAATAGTCGCTGATCACTAGTAAGGAAAAATACAGTAATTTCATAGGTAGGGATTTTGAAACTTTAATTTTATTGATGTCTATGATGAGTTTAATCCAACTAGTCTAAATGGAGAAAGAGATTATAGATCAATAAAGTTATGGCTGTCAATTTTGCAGTCACCAGAAAATTTGGAGACCCTGAACATTTTGCCTTGGCTTCCTTTTCTGTTAGTTGAGTCATACGACCTGTAGACTGTAGAACAAGTGGTACTAGAGTAGGCAGGACATTCAATTATCAAGATTCTAAAAGGTGGCAAGGGCTATTTGTGTTGTCACCTGCATTGCAGTGCTTACAGCCTTACATGGCATAGCTGGCCTATTGTGTGGCTTAAGCAGTACAAGGTTAGGATCCCGTTCCTTGTGCGGCCCTGTAAATCTTGTTTTAGAACATTGTTATTGATGCACTGAGGGTACTGAGTTACAGCCAGATGTTGGTTCTGAAGTTTCTTCCTATCAATCATACAGAGTATGGAACAGGCAGTTTCTTTCTGGTTTTTGGTGGATGAACATGCAGTTTCTTAAGTAGTGTATCTGTCAGAGTAACCCTTCTACACAGGCCAGTAGGTTACCATTGGTAATTTCTGGCAAGGCTAATAATCTATAAGTGACCTTCATCTATAAGTTCCCAATAGTTTCTAGTAAGGCGAGCATGGACATATTTAAGTGACCTTCGTCAATAAGCAGTTTACATCACTGGCATAGCTGGCATAATGTGGGCATAGCTGGCATATTGTGGCTCAAGCAGTACAAGGTTAGGAACTAGGATCCCTTTCCTTGTGTGCGACCTTGTAGACCTTATGTTAACATTGGTATTGATGTACTAAAGATACTAAGTTACAATCATATGTTGGTTCTGAGATTTCTTCCTATCAATATTCAATCATACTCTAGTATGCAACATGCAGTTTCTTTCTAGTTTTGGTGGATGAATATGCAGTCTCTTAAATAATGTATCTGTCAGAGTGTGAAATGATATTAACTCTTTCACCCAAGCCGGTAGGTTAGCATCGTTAATTTATAGCAAGGCCAACAATCCAATATGACGTCCAAGAGCATGGACATATTTAAGTGACCTTCATCAGTAAGCAGTTTACATTACTGGGATGAGATTTGGTAACTATATGTGCCTGATCACCTCATTTACATTTTGGAGTGTCCTATTTCAAATCAAGTAGGAGCATCAACAATTAGTCTTGTTCATCCTTTTTATCAATTAATTACCCCTGAATTAACAATCAGTGTTGTCCATTTGTCATTGTAATTTGGTTTCCTGAAACCTTTGAAGTCTGAACTCCATTTTGCATTTGCAGGAGTTCCTTGCTGGTATCTGCATGACTCTGGACTTATTTCAAAGTTCAAACTATGGGAACTGAAAACAAATAGCGTCTGGGAAGTGATGATAAGAGCTGCTGTCCTACACACCATGTAAATTATCCACCTCAGTGGTTCAATCCCATTGTTCGTGCTGTATGACTCTAGTAATGAGCTGGGTTTTCAGCATATTCTGTGGTTCAATTCTAGTCACATTTGAGAAGATCACTAGGCACGCTCGTCTGATTATATTGGTGCTATGGAGCACTACCATTTGCTGTGGAATACAGACAATTCTTATGCTGTTGGTTGTATGGCAATTGCTCGCCTATTCATTTTTATTTTTTACAATATAAGTTCTACTGTGCTTGTTTTGAATTGCTATTGGTTGTATTATCGCCGGTGGTGATTTGCTTGTGCCTGACGATAGCCTGATGTCTGGTAAGGCCACTCGAGCAATCTGCTTTCTTGATCAGATCAGGCGGTGGACGTCTCAGATCGATCTGTAGCATATGAACTACTCCCTCAGATTCTATTTTAATAGACGTTTTGGACAATGACATGGTTCTATTTTAATAGACGTTTTGGACAATGACATGGTTTACAAAATATATCTCTGACCTTATTTTTCTATTATAATATATACAATAAATAAATATATGTTTACTTTTATTATAGTGCTTTAAAAAACAAATCTATATATGTTGTTTTAAACTAAATATTTTTAAAGTTATTGATAGTCAAAGTTATAAAAATTTGATCTCAATCATGTCCAAAACGTCAATTAATATAGAATAGGAGGGAGTATGCGTAATTGGCGAATACATTTCGTTGGCGGAGGAGGTCAATTCGTGGCGAACGACCACTCTCCGCAACAAACTCTATCTGGTTTCATGAAAATGGAGCAGCGGGCTTCCCCTGCTATTTCTGAATTGTAGAGTAGGAAAAAATATATTTCTGAAACAGAATTATAGATTAAATCAATATGTTAACACCAGGCTCCAAAGACAACTCTCTGAACGATCAAACAGAGTCCAACAAGAGCATGAACATATCCATTCAAGGCAAATCTAAAATGTAGACATGCAGTCATGCACAATAACCAAAATACATAACGGGCATGCTTTTCAACAGCTAGCTCTAATTAATTTATGCCCGGGCATTATTTTCAACAGCTCAACTTAATTTATAATAATTTATGCCCGGGCATGATTCTCAACAGCTCTAATTAATTTATGCCCGTTTAGTGCATGCATGGCTATTCCAAGTCCATAGGAATAACGCTGTCTTCAGTTTCGTCTTTAGTTCCCATACCAGATCCAGTATCCAGTTGCAATGGCTCATGCAAGTCAATAGGATTATCGCTCCTGCTGATTGTTTCACCCAGCCGCTTGTGAGGATATTGCATATGAAATTTCAAAGGTCTCTTCAGGTTCCCTTTACACCTGCACCCAGTAAAACCGCAAAACAAAGGGCCCATGAGTTAGTGCATATAGCCTACACACAAATGTACCTAACCCTTCACCCCAAGTCCTATGAGAGTATGACAAAAAGAAAACCTACGAGAGCATCAACCAATTTAGTTCAAGAATGTTTAAAAAATGCAAGAGCACCTAAAATGGTCTTCTCTCTCTCCACTTTGTTGGGGGCAGTTTCTGTTTTCATTTCTGACAATTTCTTTTAAAGGCTCACCTTGTTTATGTGCATGTTCTTGATATAGCGTACACCGACAAGAAAATTTTCATATGAAGGCAATCTAGAATCTAAAATGCAGTTGCATTTGACTGGGTTTGTGTTCCACATAGCTTGCATTTCATATGCTCTCTACATCTTGTCTGGAACTGTACTCTATAACTTGTCTAGAATCTCACCAAAGGCTTCCATAATTGGAGGGGTCAAGAGTCTAGCGAGGTTCAAAATAATTCCAGCCTAAACTAACAAGTCCAACTAGCACTATAGCAGCAGCCACACAGGTTTAAAATACATCAGCAATCACAACTTTGAATCAGGTTTACTGTCGTATGCAACACAAAGTTACCGGAAAAAAAAGCAATAAGTAGAAAGAACAGCGCAAGAATTAAGTAATCACCTGCAGCTGTAGTGAAATATTGGGAGATGGTAGACTGCGTGTAGGAGTAATCAAAGTCGTTGATGATCCTCTCAGCATCATACAGAGACACCATTTGAAGCCTTTTGTTGGCCATGTCAACCATCAACACCACCGCCTTCTCGTCAGAGGCGTCAACCTTGCCCATGACGTAGACAACATTAGCATCCGTCAAGCTGAGCGTAGGAAGAGCTACCTGCAGCTTTGCCATGGCCGGGCGACCCTCCAGCTTAGGCAGGAGCTCGACGTTGCAACAAGTGGCGTCGACCGTGATGTCACTAGAATCTACCATGAAGCCCTTTTGCCAGTCCTCGTCGTCGTCCAGATGAGCCACCGGTTTGCTCCATGTGGACAGATCCCAGGACCAGCAATCAGTGTCTGAATCAAAGCAAGTACGCAGTCTGACAATGGTGAGAAGACCATTAACGATGGCAATGTCCCGGCAAAGCGATGAGTCAAAGAAGCTCATTCGAGAGCTGGTGAGCTCTGGCGGCAGTGGCAGGTAACTTCCAGGACAGCCATGGGCGAGCACGTTGCAGATGTGGATTCCCCGCTTGAGATCAATGAAGGCCACTACTCCCTGTCCATCATCATCCAGAGTAATTACCCTGTTCGTATTATAGACGATCATTTGACGCAGGTGGGGTAGAAGGAGGCTTTCCAGGCTCCACTTGCCATCGCCATGGATGGTGGACTCGTAGAGGCAGAGTTTGTAAGCTGCCGTAGATGGTGTGACTCGATGGAGGTCCAGATCCAGAGAGCAGGCGTAGAAGCCGCCGCCGCCGCCGGCACGACGGAGGAGGGCAATGTTGTCGAGCGAACGCAGGTAGTCAGTCTGTAAGCTGGCGGCGTCGACGTCGACGGGGTCCCGGATAAGCGTGAGCGAAGGGCGGCCACCGGCGCGGTAGACGAGGTCGTAGACTACCTCGCTGTAGAGGCGGAGGAAGAAGAGGTCGCCGTTGACGCACCCGACGAGGGGCTCATTGGCGAAGACCCGGGCGGGGTCGCCGGTCGGGCACCAGGCGCAGATGTAGGAGACCTGCGGCGGTGGGGCGGTGAAGATGGTGATCTCGATTCGATGGCCGTTGCCGAGATCGGCGGCGGCGGCGGTGGCGTTCCGGCGGTCGGCGATGTAGGCGCGGACGTCGAGGAGGATCCATGGTAGAGGCTGGTCCCCGCCATGGCAGGGCGGGCGCAGAGTGAGGTGCTCGGTTCTACTCCACATGTGGCGGTCGACGGTAGCCATGGCTGAGGCGGCCTCTCCTCCCGCCGGCGATCGTCGTCCGCCCGGCCGGGCTTAGCTTAAGTAGAGTAGAGTAGAGGAGTCGGAGTCGGAGACGACATGCAAATCGATCTCAGCAGTAGGAGTCGGAGTCGGAGACCACATTGCCGGCGACCGACGATCCCCACGATCTTCCGCCGCGTCGGGTCACTCGAGCATGGCATGGCCCGCGCATCCACCTCAGCGTCATCGTCGAGTTGAGGTCGATTGATTTTGCGTTCTGGTTCGTGCGGTTTGTGTATTCTGTCTGCTGTGAATGATTCGCAGGAAGTTGGAGGTTGAAGAGATGGAATCGGTGAAGAAATTCTTGGAGGGGAGGGAGGTTGGTTGATGACGAACGAGCCGAGTTCTTGAAAACAGGTGAGTTTTATACAGTCTTAACTGACTGAGTTTGAGCTTGAGCCGTAATATGCAGCCAATTGACTGAACCTATACTTTCCTGACATTTGCCTGACCACCTCATTCACATTTTTGGAATTGTCTATTTCAAATCAAGTAGGAGCATCAACAATTAGTCTTGTTCATCCTTTTTATCAATTCATCAACCCTGAATTAACAATCAGTGTTGTCCATTTGTCGTTGTAATTTGGTTTCCTGAAACCTTTGAAGTCTGAACTCCCTTTTGCATTTGCAGGAGTTCCTTGCTGGTATCCGCATGACTTAATTGGGAACTGAAAACAAATATACTCCAGGCCTTTTTATCAATTCATTAACCTTTGAAGAGCTGCTCTCCTACACACCGTGTAAATTATCCACCTCCCATTGTGGTTTTCAGCATATTCTGTGGTTCAATTGTAGCCACTTTTGAGAAAATCACTAAGCACGCTCATCCGATTATATTGGTGCTGTGGTGCACTACAATTTGTCGTGGAATACAGGCATTTCTTATGCGGTTGGTTGTATTGCAATTGCTCACCTATTCATTTTTTTACAATATAAATAGATCTCATGTTCTGCTTGTTTTGAATTGCTATCGGTTGTATTTTTTCTTTTGTGTTGTTGCCGGTGATTTTGCTTGTGCCCGATGATAGCAAGATGTCTTGTAAGGCGACTCGAGCAATCTGTTTTCCTGATCAGATCAGGCGGTGGACGTCTCAGATCGGCATAATTGGCGAGTACAATTCGTTGGCGGAGATAAGGGACTGTTCGCGAAAGAAAATTTTGACGTGTCAGATCGGATATACGGATACACATTTGAAGTATTAAATGTAGACTAATAAAAAAATAAATTACAGACTCCACCTAAAACTGCGAGACAAATTTATTAAGCGTAATTAAGCCGTCATTAGCAAATTTATACTATAGCAACACATTATCAAATCATGGCATAATTAGACTTTAAATATTCGTCTCGCAATTTACATGCAATCTATGTAATTTTTTTTCTATATTTAATACTTTATATATGTGTTCAGACATTCGATATGATATAGTGAAAAGTTTTTGTTTAGAAACTAAACAAGGCCTAAGTCATGGTGAAAGACCACACTCCGCAACAAGCTCTATTTTCTGGTTTCATGAAAATGGAGCAGGGAGCTTCCCCTGCTATTTCAGAATTGTAGAGTACGAAAATATATTTTTGACATAGAATTATCGATGAAATCAATATGTTAACAGCACGCTCCAAAGACAAATGGCTGAACGATCAAATAGTCCATCTAAACATATCCATCAAGGAAAATCTAAAATGGAGACACGCAATCATGCACATAAACAAAATACATTACAAGGCATGAATTTTCAAACAGCTCTATATGGCATGATTTTCGACAGCTCTAATTTATTTATAATAATTTATGCCCGGACATGATCCTCAACAGCTCTAATTAATTTATGCCCGTTTAGTTTCACTCCAATGCTATGGCAGTTCCAAGTCCATAGGATTATCGCTGTCTTCATTTTCATCTTTAATTTCCATATCAGATCCAGCATCCGGTTGCAATGTAACATCCATCCTATTGATTATTTCACACTGCCGCTTGTGAGGATATTGCACATGGAACTTCAAAGGTATCTTCGGTTTTCCCTTTACACCTGCACCCAGCAAAACAAAGTCCCCATGTGTTAGCGCAAATATATAATATGCCTAAAAATTCAAGTCATACGAGAGTACGATAAATATGCGTGCAACCACAGGAAAATTTGTGTCCCACATGGCTTGCATTTCATGTACTACTCTACAACTTGTCTGGAATGGTACTCTATAGAGGCAATCTAAAATCCAATATGAAGGCTTCCATAAGATGATGGGTCAAGAGTCAAGTGAGGTTCACACTAATTGCAGCCTCAATTTTGCAATATTCATCAAAGGAGTTTCCCCCCAATGAAAAGCAATAAGAAGAAAAGATAGGCCAGGAATTAATTAATTAACCACCTGCAGCAGCTGTAGTGAAATATTGCGAGACTGTAGACCGCGTGTAGGCATAACGGAAATCGTTGACGATTCTTTCAGCGTCATACACAGATACCTCTCGTAGCCTCTTGTTGGCAATGTCAACAGTGAGCACCAGTGCTTTCTCATCGGAGAGATTGACCTTGCCCATGATGTAAACAACATGGGCATCCATCAAGCTCAGCGTGGGATGAGCCACCCGCAGCTTCGCCATGGCAGGAAGATCGTTCAGCTTCGGCAGGAGCTCGACGTTGTTGCAGGTGGCTTCATCAACCAAGATGTCGTCGGAGTCGACCACGAAGTCCTCGCGCCACTCCTCCTCGTCCAAACAAGCAGTGACCTTCTTGCTCCATGTGGTCAGATCCCAAGAGAGAGAGCCTGAATCGAGCCAACTACGCAGCCTGACAACGGTGAGACGGCCATTGACGACGGCGATGTCCCGGTAAATCAATCCGTTGTTGATCATGTCGAGATTGATGATATCTTGCGGCAGCGGCACATAGCTGCTTCCCTCGTGTTTGGTGCCATCGTTGACGTTGCAGATGACCATGCCTCGCCAGAGATCAACGAAGGCCACTACCTGTTCATCGTGCAGAGTAATCACCTTCTCCGTGTAATGGAAAACGGTGTCTTTGTCCTGCGGGTTGCGCAGCTGGTCGAGACGAAGGGTCTCCTGGCTCCATTCGCCATCGATGGAGTCGTAGAGGCAGAGTCTGAAATGGCCACGTTGTCCAGGTAACCCATACCATAGCTCCTGATCAAGACTGCAGACATAGAAGCCGGTGGAGTCCTCGTCGTCGTCGGCGGCACCGGCACCGGCACGGCGGCGGGGGAGGATGGCAATGCTGCCGAGCTCACTAAGGTAATGACAGCGATGGAAGGGGTGGTCGGGGTGCCGGACAAGCGAGAGCGAAGGGCGGCGGCCGCCGGCGTGGTAGACCAGGTGGTAGACTTGATCGCTGTGGACTCGGAGGAAGACGAGGTCGGCGTTGACGCAGGCGACGACGGGCTCCTTGGCGAAGACGATGGCGGGATCGGCGGTGGGGGACCAGGCGCAGACGTAGGAGACGAGCGGCGGCGGCGCGGCGCAGATGGTGATCTGGAGCTTACGGCCGCTGGTGAGATCGATGGTGGCGGTGGTGGCGTTCTGGCGGTCGGCGATGTAGGCGCGGACGTCGAGGATGATCCATGGAGGAGGTGGGTGGTGGTGAGCGTCGGGAGGGTGGTCGTGGGTGGGTGGACGCTCGGTGAGATGCTTGGTTTTAGTCCAACGGTAGGGGAAGACGGTAGCCATGGCCGGCGATCTGCACACAAGTTTATTCGTTTTAGATAGAAAAACTATCATGTGTGAAGATGAATAGAAGGTATGTTACTAGAGTCAGGTTTCCGATTATGAAAGAGAGAAAACATAAAGATGTAGCCAAACTTATCCTATTTGGACTGTATCCCACACATGGAGTTGGAGTTGGAGTCGGAGCCCGTACGTTTGGTTCATACTGTTTGTGAATCCTATCTATCTTCTGAGAATGAACTTGTTTAGCCAGAGATTACGTCTATCTAGCAGTTATCAGTATGCATGATGCGTATAGGTTTTGCATGGTGCAAAAATCATAGGAGGGCTCCTATTTTCATCAATCAATCAAATAATATGTGAGATTAAAATTGCTTCAATCCGTTAGAACGCACATGCATGTTCTCTAATATTTTCAACATAAAACAAAAAAAAACTATTAATATATATTTATTGCTAGATTTAGTAAAATTAATTTGGTGCTATAAATATTGCTAAATTTTTCTATAAATTTGATCAAACTTCTAGTAAGTTTGACTTAAGAAATCAAAGTGACTTATAATTAAAAAACGGAGGTACGTTTCATATTATAAGTCGTTTTGATTTTATAGAGAAATATAGTAATATTTTCAACACAAAGCAAACATATAATTAAAATATTTTTGATATTATATTTAATGAAACTAATTTAATTTATATATTCATAGTTTTATAGTGTCTTATCTGATAGGAGTACTATATATATTGCTATATTCATGGGATGAAAGCAGTATCCAGCAAATGGTTTTCAGCTTTGTGGCTCAACGCTCTTATCAAAAGTTAAAAACTGAACTCACTCACAGTTATCTGATTACGTTGGCATTTCTTTGTGGAATACATACAATCGTGAATGCTGGACGATTGGATTGCAGTTTCTTGCCTACGCATATATCTGTTCAACAATCGATCTTCATGTTTTGAATCGATGAATTGTTGTATCTTCGTCTCCTCTATTTTTTTTTACTTTATCTATTTTACATTAAGACGTTTGACTTTTTTCTAACCAAACTTCTTTTATTTTATCAAGTTTATAGAAAAATATAATAGTGTTTTCAATAAAAAAACAAACACATTCAATATTAGATTTAATAAAATTAATTTGATATTTTAGATGTTGCTAAATTTTTCATCAAAGTTTAAGTAGGAAAAAAAAGGTAAACAAATACTATGAAACAGAGGGATCACTTGCCCTTTAATTTACATGATAGTATCGGATACTCCGGTAAACGTGATGTATCCCGACCATTGGATCAGTCGTTGAACGGCTGAGATCAACATGTTAGGCGAAGAAGCTTCTTGAACCCGTGGCGAATGGGGTCCACTTGCAGCTGCAGATTCAACTCAACGGCTAGTTCCTCCTCCTCGCTTCTCCCCAACCGTTGGGCCGTAGCCCAACAAAACCCGTTCCCCTTCACTCTCTCATCACCATCTCCCTCTCTCTCTCTCTCACGCTCCCCTCCTCGCCTCGCCTCGCCTGACCCCACCGGAGCAGCAGCGGCAGCTCGCCGGCGACAATGGGGTACACGTACACGCCGACGTACTACTCGGGCCTGCACGACACCATCGCGTCGCTGTGCAAGTCCATCCTCCCCTTCGGCGGCTTCAGGTCCGGCCGCCGCCTCACCGCTGACCAGGCCGCGGCGAGGCGCCACGCCGACGCGCTCAAGTGGCAGCAGGAATCGTTCCACCGCATCCTCCACCTCACCGCGCTCCACCGCGAGGGCATCGTCCCGACCTCCGACGTCGAAGCCTTCCGCGCCGACATGCTCGCCACCCTCGCCGCCGCCCCGCCCCCGCCCGCGCACCCCGACCAGCCCGCCATCCTCCGCGACAAGCTCCTCTTCCTCCAGGTACTACCCACCCACATCGCCTTCTTCTTCTACCTCCCTCCAATCCGAGCGAGCAATTGATCGAACGCTTCTCCCTTCTCCTTATGCAGGAGCTCTTGTACGCCAAGTGCATCTCGCCGGCGGAGTACAACTCCACCAAGAGCCCACTCGTGCAGCGCCTCGCGGCGTTCGGCGTCGTCGTCGACTGCCCCGACGCGGACGTCGGCGATGGCGCCGCGGCTTCAGCGGCGGCGGCGGCAGCAGCCTCGTCGTCGTCCGTGGAGGAGTGGTCGGAGATCGACCTCCGGGACCCGCCCCCCGCCGCGGCGGCCTCCGACAAGCCGAAGCACAAGGCCTTCGTCCCGCCATGGAAGAGCAGAGGCAAGAAGGAGCAGGACGCATCGAGGCCACCGTTGGCCCCCGTCGACCAGAACAACAGCAAGAACGCCTCATCCGTCCTCATGGCCGAGAGCTCGCCGTCTGAAGCCATGCCCTCCGCCAAGACCGAGAAGGGGAAGAGGAGGCACCTGACGGCGATGTTCCACAACGGCGGCAATGGCAGCGAGAACAAGGAGCCCGCGGTGGCGTCCATGGAAGGCGCAGATCAGGAGAAGGATACCTCGAAGAGCAAGAAGAAGAGTTCGTGGGGGTTCGATGGTCTCAAGAAGTGGAAGAAGGCAAGCAACGAGGACGCGACGGCCGGCGGTGAGCGGCCGGAGCACGCTGCGCCGCGGTCTTCGTACAGTGAGTGCCGGCTTGAGGCGAGCCCGGCTGTTGCCAAGGATGCAAAGAGAGCCAAGAAGAAGCTGAATACGGCCACCGGCGACGATGATTTTGCTTCCGATTTGGCGAATGATAAGGTATTGCAAAGTGGTTGATCTTTCCACCGTGTTTAGTTTCAGTTAACAGATTATGCAGGTGCACATTGTTTGGGAGTATCAGAATTAGTGGACTGAACTGAGCTTTTTGTATCTGAACTTACTGAAGGTTTTGGTGGAGAATACAAAGAAAGAGCTTTCAAGGATTCAGGCTGAGTTGTCATCCACCAACCGAAACTTGAACTTTTCGTAGGTTTCAATCTGTCTGTTTGCCAGTGAATTTTTCGATCAATTACTGTCGTTTGAAGTGTGTAAAATGTATGTTCTGGCATCATTGTAGGGATCAGCAAATTGAGGCTATCTCAACAAGGCTTCCAGTGGACAAATCTGACCTCAAGACCTTCTTCCCAAAGTACTGAAAACTTCACAATTCAGTCATCATTCAGATTTAACAGACATTGTTCAGAAATTCGGATATGATAGTATCTGTTTTTGCAGGGCATGGTGCGATGAACACGGAGACAACGTGATCAACGTGGCGAAGAAAGAGTTCAAGGAGCACGTCGAAGAGATGGGGAAGCAGAGGGACATCACCGGGGGTGATGGCTGGGTTGCTTTCGGAGACAGCCATGACGAAAATTTCAACCCGAGAGCATTCTCTCAGCATCAGGTTCATGACAGCCTTAGCAGCAGTCAACATTTCACAAACCCTTTCTATCACGAGAAGAATCCTTTCTTGAATCCAAGCTATGATTGATACTGCAAGTGAATGTAATTGGTCTTTTGTGTTGGAAATTTCTGTGATGTTGTCCTTTAAGGTTCAATTGTTATAATGGACCTAGGTTGTGTATTATGAATTTTCCATGAATTATGAAGCTTTGCACCCTGGCAGGATCATGAGAGCCTTGTAGGTCGTCAATCTTCATGCAAGGACAGTTGCTAGAAGCAGGTTTCTATATGCATAGTTTCAGTCTTGAAAATAAGCAGCTTAATTAATATTCACGTTTAAGAATTAAGACCAGCAAAAATGTTGCTAGAAGGAGGTGAGAAATTGAGACTTGGCATCGATCTGGCACCTGGGCCACCTCATGGAGATTCAAATTAGCGAAAGTACTGCAAAGCAGAATGCATCAGAACGATGAATAAGGTGTGACAAAGGTCCGAGGGTCTTCTGGCTAGCACCATATGACGTGGCCTTAAGTGGCTCCTAGTGCTGGTCGTTTAGTGTTTACCTGTCACATTAAGTTAAAAAGTATGTGCCACAAGTAAAAGCCTCTTTGGGCAGTGGGCAAGAAAAGTGTTTCAATCGAATAGGGGATGATGTTTGTCTCCTGCTACAAGCCTATAGCACTATAATATGTGGGCTAGCTGACCTGGTTCAAGCTTTACCCCTCTTTTAATAAACTAACATGGTGACATGTGTAGATTGTGCAACTAGCATCGTTATATTTTCTCATAGAGTAAATTGCACCCACGGTACAACACTTGGCAGGTGGGTGCGATACAGTGCAAAAACTTGAGAATTGAACATCGGAGTGCAACAACTTGATAAGTGGGTGCGTTCTAACTTGACAATTTAGTATTTTGGTATATCGACTTGGCTAAGCATATGCTGGGTGAGTTTTTTTCACGATGTCAATATGCCATTATATAGTAATCCTACGGATATTATCTTATAATGTTGAATTTAATCTTTAAAAATTATACTGCATATACAATTTACATCCAATTACCTTTAAGAATTTTTTTTGTTTTCTTCACCTTCTCAAATATCAGCATAAATATAATAATTTATATATCATGTTTAATTGACTTTCGATTATTAGTTATTAGGATAAAAATATAAATATGCTTATACAAATCTACACTAGTATATTGTCATAATAAGTACTTAAAAATTGAATTTATATAGAAAAATACTCCAAATAATTAAGTTGTCACATAACTTCTTAATTTATTGTATCAAAACCATACCTGTCTTGCAAGTTATCGCATTTATGATCACTTATAAAGTTCTATACTAAATTGCACATATATGCTAAGTTGTTATACTAAAACACTCATCTCTCAAGTTATTGCACTAAATTGCACCCACCTGCCAAGTTAATGCACCGTGGGTGCAATTTACTCTTTTCTCATATAATAACATGTATATTTTCACATTTATTATTAAAATATATTAAAATACAATATAGTTTTAAATTATGTAGATCAAACTAACCAATGTGTAATATTTATAATGTATTATATATACGTTATAGTTATTAATTATTTTTTAATTCTAAATTTTATTTATTTTAAAATTGTATTCCTACATGGACTCTAGATTTCTTTTTCAATATTCCTTTTTTTTCAAAGTTCTGTTATTTATAAATTTTATTCCCATATGAACTCTAAACCTTTCTTTCAATATTACTTATTTTTAAATCTTGAATTTTAGTAATTTCTAAATTGTATTAATATATGGACTATAGACTCATTTTCCAATATTTCTTTTTTTAGTTTTGAATTTTTGTTATTTGTAAATTGTATTTCTATATGGACTTTACACTCTTAATATCGTTTTGTGGAGTGAGTGAAAGCTTCTCCTTGTACAATATGTTATAGGAGGGTGAAATTGATCAATTATTTTGTTCTCTCAGAGCAAAGCAATATATTTGGATGCTACATGGTTTTCTTGCGAGGAAATTTGAGTGCTAGAATAAATCCTTTTATATACATGCTAAAATGAAACCAAGCATGAACTTTAATGAAACCCCTGTTGGACATTTTTTCCGCCTTTAACCCTGTATTTCTCTTCTTTAGCACTCTTGATAATTGCAGAATCTGTTTTCAGGACCATGCATGTCATGGATAATTGTACTGTTCAGTTAATGCAAAGAAGCCATAGAGAATATAGGCGCTAATTTTAAGTATTCACTACCTGTCTTGACACTACGTTATTAGTACTATTTACATGTTTCTGCGCTGTTTTTTGTATGAGGCTGACGGCACTGTAATTTCAGATGTTCTAGTCAAAAGACTTGGAACCTCCATTATCTCTTCAGCCGGAACGAGATCCTCTGACTTAGCTGGTTCTAAGTCAGAGAGCTACAGTAGTCTGACGTAGATATTTTCAGCTGTCCGATCCACAACGAACACACGAGATTAATCGCTACTGTTTAGCACTGTTGCTACAGTGCTGCGTCCGAGGACTGTAGCACAAGACACAGATTACTGTGCGCCTCTGACTTAGAACGAGCTAAATCAGAGGAGCCGGTTCCCTCTTCAGCCCTGCACAACAGCTGTTATTCTTGTCTGTACACTTCTCATCCTTGTTTGTACTATTTTTGTTTTCGTATTGTTTGACTAACTGTCATGGTCAAATAAATGTCAGTAGTTTTTAAGGGTGGTCATTTGCCAGAAACATCAATTTTTGTAAAGTATCAAGGGCTTTGACCAAAGCTTCTATAACCACTGTCATCTAAGTCTGACTGATGCTAACATAGAACCATGCAATTTTAACATGCTATCGATTTAAGCAGCCAGACTGAGCTCTTCTATAATTGTTACATGATTTCCTTCTTTAGGTTGCAAGTGCAGGACAGGATGCTGACCATATTACTGCGATGGAGCTCCTTAGAGCAGATACAATAGCAGGCTATAAACCAGCTATAAATATATTTTAAAGAGATAAAGAAAAAGAGAGAAGATCAGCGGGCTACAGATCTGTAGCCAGCTGCAGCACGGACTCCAAGACGTAATGTGTGTATGACAGGTGGGACCATGTATTAATAGTATAGTAAGCAACTATTGTATGAATTGGCTATTACATTGGCTATAGATGATTTGGAGTTAGTAGTGGGCTGCACTATTGACCTTGCTCTTAGTGAAGTGAGATCTGCTGGTAAGCTGACTGCATCAATATTTCTGAAGCCCTTTTGTTTTTGTTTTGAGGGACAAAGGCAACAATTAGAGGTGGCTGGTGGGATGCTTATTTTTGTAGAAGTTGATTTTATTTTCTTGGTCTATGAGTTACTTCCTGTCACCTACTTAAAAGTGTATGACTGTATATTAAGTTTAAGAGTAAAGTCTGTCACCGGTCCCTAAACTTGTACCGTAGTGTCATCCTGGTCCCTAAACACGCAAATCGACCGTTTAGGTCCTCAAACTTGTTCGACTGTGTCATCCCGGTCCCTAAACTTGTAGATCACTCATTTATATCCTCTAACTTTCAGTTGTGTCACCCGGTCCTTAAACAGGACGGTCTAAAAACTTTATATCAAAAAATAATTCATAACTTTTTCATGTGAACTCTAATGAAGACAAACTTTATATCAAAATTGTAGTCCTCGACGCGATCTACAACTTTGTAGTTGAAAAGTTTTTGAATTAAAACTGTTTAGGGTCCCAAAATATTGTTGCATGTTTATAGATTTTGAAATTTTAATTTTAAAATTACATTTTGGGACAAAAAATGACTTAAAATTAAAAAAAATTCAACTACAAAGTTGTAGATTGCGTCGAGGGCTACAAGTTTGATATAAAGTTTGTCTTTATTAGAGTTCACGTGAAAAAGTTTTGAATTATTTTTAAATATAGAGTCTTTAGACCGTTCTATTTGATCCAGATGATATTCAAATCCAAGTTTAGCGACCGGGGTGACACAACTTGTCACACCCCAATCTGACACCGCCGTACAACGGCGCCTGACAGGAGCGTGTCATAGGGAAAACGGCGTGAACCGCTTCCTACGAAACCGCAATCTCGGTACCAGTCCCAGGGCATAGTGCTGGTACCCACGGTGACAAATATGAATCATAGCAATCCTTAAAATAAATAGAGGACTTATTTACCTTAACTTAGGTTGCAGCTCAGATAGCCCGAGAATACAACCGACGACACGGACGAGGCGAACACCAACAGCAGCAGCAGCAGCGGAACCAACGGTCTACCACCCAACACCACAGGCGACGGCTGGGAACCAGGGCGAAACCCTAACCTTCACTTTACTTCATCTTCAACTTCCGGGCGGAGGAACTATATATATATTTATATAGAGCAAAGGTGAGTACTTTCGTACTCAGCAAGTCACGGGAATTTAGGTGTTTAATGCAAGCTTGGAAGAGAGGCAAGGTTGTTTTGCAAATCTTTTATTTGAAGATATTTTGAAATCACTAAGTGATTTATTTCTTTCTAAGTTTGGGCCGAAAAGAGACTTGCGTCTCGATTCGACTTTAAGAGATGTTTTTTATTTAACAGCTCATTTGGTAATGTACTGACCTCCCGGGTCAGATCATTACTTCTCGGCTCCCAGAGCCATTCTACTTGATTAATCGGCTCCTAGAGCCTTTTTCATTTTCTCGGACTCCCAGAGCCCAGCTACCCAGCAGCACAACAATCCGCTTCCACTCGGGAAGCCTAGACTATGATGCCCATAGACATCCCGAATCACACAGATTCGTTTCTTAACCACTCAGGTCATCCATCTGCCACATAGGCTGATTCTGGTAACGATTCCCACACCACAACAACTTTTCACAAAGCACAGGCAAACAAATCTACGCTACAGGAAACACCTCACATCCGCCCATGACCGCGGGCACGGCTGTTCGAACAGTTAGTTAACCTCTGCAGAGGGGGTACACTTTACCCACACGACATTACTAACCCGGATCACCCAGCCCGTGAGGTCAGCCACGTCGGGAGACCTTAAGGCTTTCATGACAAGGCATTTCGAAAGCCGACACAGGTTCACCATATGCCAACGAGAGGGGTCGCAGTCCAACACCAGATTAGGTCCCAGACCATACTGTGCCAGGAAGCCCAGGGGTCCTCCCCGACACCACCCCGGCGAATCCACATGTCTCTTAGCATCATGGCTCCCCCGATAAGCTAGTTACTCAGCCAGGGGTGTCCCATTGCACCCATGTGGTCGCACTTGTTATATGCTCGGATGAATTTCCCACAGGAATCGGTCCTTATATGCGAATACGGGACAGTGCCACACAGGCACAACCCCCGCATCGCGAGTTTTCACAATCCATTTTATTTTCCAACACACCGACGCCACATGTCGGGTTTTCAAGGCTTCTCAAACCCATTTCCCAAGTTTTCGACAAACAACGGTGTATGTGGGATATTTGGTATACGCGCTCAGAGAGCACGGATACCGAGGTACCACAAAGGTGGAGCGACAAGGAAATCAGGGTAGTACAACCTACAGCAATTAGTGCGACTACTGGGTAGGTCCGTCGGTTTAGCACGCAAACCGAGGCCAAGCAAGTTAAGTGTGTGATTCTAATAATGCAAGTTGAAAACAAAATAATAGTGACTTTTCAGTTATAGGGGCAATTGATCAAAGGGTGACTTGCCTTACTCAAGGTCTTCACGAAGCTTCACGAATCTTCAAGAAAACCCGCGATCGACGAAAATCCGGTAACCGCAACTATACGCAAACAATCGAAAACCTAAACAAAAGACCAAAAGAAAGATCCTATTTAGACTAATTAGTAGTGCCATTAAATAGATCTCAATTTTATGGAAATACTGGAAGTTGAACGGAGTCAATAAGAGCCACGGATTGAGAGATATGAATTTTGGAAGTTTAATTAGAATTTCTGGGCAAAGGAAGATATTTGTGGAGCAAGGGGAAATTGATTTATGAAATTTATAGAAATAATATTCTCAAGAATATTATTGACCGTCACTGATGTGCGGGACCAAGGAAATGATTTATGGAATTTTGGGAATAAGGAATTGATTTATGGAAAAGGGAAAAAAAGGGTTTATTAAATCCCTTGAAAAAGAAGGGAGGGATGCCATATAGACTTCCTAGGGCGGCTTAGGCGCGGCCCGAGGGGTTTATGCGGCTTGGCCGGACCTAATGGGCCGGCGCGGGCGCGGGAGGGGCAGCCCAAGAGAGGGGGCGCGGGGAGAGAGAGGCCGACGCGGGTGGACGCGGTCCACCGCGCGGGACCCACATGGTGGTGGTTGGGTTCACGGTGGGGAGGGCGCACGCGGGGGCGGGCGCTAGGGTTTCGGGTGCGCGCGGTTCGGGCGCGGCGCGCCGGGTGGACGGATGGCGGCGGGCTCACGTGCAGCCGCACGGCTTGCCGTGGACCGCGCGCACGGGAGGGAAGACGGAGGGAGGAGGCTGACTGGGCGCGACTTGACCCAGTCAAGCGGGCCCGGGGCTGAGGTGGCTGCCACGTGGTCGGCCACGCGGGCAGGGGCGAAAGGGGAGGAGGAGGAGGAGGAGGCGCCCGGGATTGGACGGCTGACGACGCGCGAGGCGTTCCGGCGAGCGGCGGCGAACCGGAGCGAGCGGCTACCGCCGGCAGCTAGAGGAGGTCAGGGGGGGATCCGTTTAACAGCACGGATTTGAGAGGGGAGGTACGACGGTGGCTGGCGGCGGCGACCAAGCTCGTCGGGTCGGGGATGTGGTCGCGCGAGGGAAGGGACAAGGGGGCGCGAACTCGGGCCTAGCCGAAACGGTACACGACCGCGATGCGCACGCGGGGACGCAGGACCCGATGGTCACCGGCGACGCACGCGCGGCGTTGTTATGTGGCGGCGGAAACGGCGACACGACGTGGAGACAAAGAAGAAGGCCGGCGGCCTTGGGGCAGCCAGGGGGAGGTCAAGGGGATCCCCGGGAGCGTGGCAGCGAGAGGAATCGGAGCGAAAGGAGCCGACGGTGGTGGATTGCGGCGGCGGCCATCGCCGGCGGAGGGAAGGGGAAATCTCGCCGGGGCAACGGGAGGAGGGGCGACGAGGATTCAATTCGAGGCGGTGGAAGCATCTCCGGGGTTCAAGGAGTCCGTTTCCGGCGTCGGATGGGGCGGAAGAGCACCAAGAAGGGCTGGTGACGAGCGGCGGCCTCCGGGAGCGGGCGGCAATGGCGGCGAGGCCATGCCGGGCGGCGGCGAGTCTAGGGGCAGCGTCTACGCTTGTTCGGGAGTGCCACCGAGCTATCACGCAGACTAGAGGGGGCGAGGGAGAGCGAGGAAGGGGAACGGGAGGAGGCACTACCGAGCCGGGCGGGCAGTGATGGGCGGTCGACGGCGCGGGGCGAGTTCTCCGACCTTGGGCCGGGGAAGGGGAAGAAGAAGGGTGGCCAGAGTCCTCTTCGGCTCCTCGCGCACACGCCGGCTTCACCAGCACGCGTGACGGCGAAGGGAGGCGAGGTCGGCAGCTGCAAGGCGGCAACAAAGGCGCGGTGACGGTGGAAGAGAGATGCCGAGAGAGAATGAGATAGGGAGGCTCAGCCTGGGCTTTATAGATGGAAAAGAGGCGGTTTGGGAAGGGGAATCGACATAGGCGGTCAAGGGTGCAAGGACGACGAACTGGCGTGGTCAAGGTGGTGGCAGGCGGTGACGCCGATGGTGGTCGGGCAAAAGGAAAAAGGTGGGGAAGAAAGGGAGCTCTGCTCCTTGCTGTTTCGGGATAAAGGAAAGGATTCAAAAGGAATACTTGGGTATTTGTTCTCAGGAACATAGGGTGGAGTCAAGGAAATGATTTGGATGAGAATCGATTCTCTCGAAATCGGGAGAAAGATTTGGCAACGAGTTCAAGGAAGGGAGAGATTGACTTCCGGAATTGGGATTTGGATGAGAGGGAGGAGTCGCCAACGGGATTCAAAAAAGGGGATTTGAATCTAAATTTGATACTTGTACACAAGGGTTCAAGGAGGCGAGTAAGGAAACAAAGTGGGAGTTTGATACTTTCGGGAATGGGAACAATTATTTGGGGAGGATTCAAGGGAAGGGATTGACTTTCGGAATTTGATTCCAGAGACTCGAATCGGAAGAGGAATTTTCGAGGTGGAGGATTTTGATTTCGATGAGAGGGAACAACGGGATTAAATTGGGATCCTTGGCACAACTTAGACTCTCACACAAAGAACGAAAATTTTCACAATTAGGATTTTGCCGAATTAGTTTTTAACGATTCACGAAAAGCGGAGCGTTACACAACTGAACAAGTTGGAGGATCTAAATGAGTGATCTGCAAGTTTAGGGACCGGGATGACACAGTCGAACAAGAAGGGTCGATTTGCGAGTTTAGGGACCAGGATGACACGGCGGTACAAGTTTAGGGACCGGTGATGGACTTTACTCGAAGTTTAAGATTATCTTTTTGTATGCCTCTTACAACCAATTATATTGTTCTGCAGGCAGGTGATTCAATTGGCAAACTTCAAATGTGCTCAAACTTTCATATCGGTAAGACGGTAATCCATGTTACCTACAGTTTTTTTTTCACTTCAAGTATGTAACTTAATTTTCCATAATTTTCCACTAGAGCATAAATATAATACAAATATATATCATTGAGCAGATAAGCTTTTCACTTCTTGCAGAATGAACCTTATGTTCTTTGCTTCATTGTGGATCTTGGTTGAGTAAATCATTTTGCACATTTTGCGCCTAGGTAGAATCAGGGTAAAATTAGGAAGATTGTAGTAGTTATGATATATTCTTTGTACCACAGATCATACATCTTGCGATCAAGAATTGCAAAGTGTCATTGCTCTGTTCGCACATCTGTATATGTTTAGCCCTATTAGGGGGGTGCCGATGTGTTGATGGGTGCTGGTTGAAGCCTCTCCATAAACTAAGATAACCACTAAGATTTCTGACCTCTCTTGAATCTAGTTGGCGTTCTAAGGTAACTGAGTTCTTGTGTAAACCTCACAAGTCATGATTCAATAAAGCTGAAGAATATTGAAGTTTCTTATTTCAAAGAGGATTTGAGGAATCATTTGCCTCTTGGTTCATGTAATTATCAAGTGTTGTGTTAAAAAAAAATTGTCCACTCCTTTCCACCAAGATTAGAAATGATGTCACAAAAAACAAATTTGATAATATTTGGGCAATTTATAATGTTCCCTTTGTCCACAAATATAAGCATTTGAAATTTCTCCACAAATATAAGTATTCCAAAGTACTACTTGTCTCATCAACCACCTCCCATTCAAATTTCTTCGTGTCCTATCCACATTCAACATCTCACCCTCATCCATCCTTTACTTCGATCAATTATAGATTGAATCCTTTTTATAAGCAAATACCGCTTTGGTCCCTCATTTAATGAGGGTCACCAAAGTCCTCTACTCAATCTTAATTTCTGGTAAACAACCTAGAAGTGCTTATAATCGTGGATGGAGGGAGTAACATTTAGTACTATAATTTTTACACAACTTAAAAGTCAAGCGGATGAAATCATGGGCTGGCCTTATTATTAGCCAAGTGATTTATTTATTTTCAGTGCAATTTCAACACACAATCAAACATACTGTCATTAGCCAAACCCCATGACAAACGACATCCAGAATGGACTTGGTGCTGGTTATAACATACAACCAATCTGCACTTGGTAGGAACAGGAAACCCCTGACACAGACAACTCTAACCGCTACTCAGAAGTTACGGGGAAGCCAGAGTTGGATTTGGTGCTGGTTATAACATCCAGTCTGAAATTAAATAATCTGTTTCCCACTGTCAGTTTCTTCATGGTGGAATAAGGTGCACATGATCTTCTAATTTAAACTTTTAATCATTCATTCATGCTCACCACTTTTTATCGAAAGAAACAGGAAATGAGTTTTAGTCTTATGTTAATATCCTCATATACTCTATCCGTCCTATAATATAAGAGATTTAGGGTGGTTGTGATATATCATGGTACTACGAATCTAGACATGAGGATGTATCATATCCATTCTAAATCCCTTATATCGTAGGATGGAGGGAGTACAGATTACGTGTGTAAAAAATCACAATATTCTTTACATTTATACCTCTGAAAAAAAATATTGCTGTAACCAACAAATTTCAGATTTCAGAACCAATTCGGAGATGCAGGACAGACGCGTTTCTCTGGGCTGAAAAACTCAAGACTGAAGACCGGTATATGGCTTGGCAAAATATCTTCTCCTCTGCTTTGTATAATGCCTTTAACATTTGTACCCCCTCTGTACAACATCTTTTGAGCAATATAAATTCAGGCGGGGAACCTCTCCCCACCTCTGTGATTTGTTTAAAAAAAAAGAATTGTCTGGCCAGCTAACCTGCATAGAATGATAGCTTGTACACAATTTGGTAGCTACCTGTTGATTGTTAAAATTTATTTCTTATAATTAATGTGAGAGTAAATTTCACTTTGAAGTAGTTTTTATTACCCTGTTGCAGTTTTGGCTATGTTTTGCAAAACTTATCACTTTACACCGGTTTTTGTTATTAAATAGTTGCAACTTGGACCGGTGGCCAACTGCCAGTGAGAAGCAAAGGAGAAAAAGATCCAGGGCCACGGCGAGGAAAATGGAGAGAAGAGATTAGGCTGGTGATGTGTGCTAGTTCCCAATTAATCGGCAGCGGTGACACCGTGGAGAAGGAAACCATGGATAAGTTGTCACCTAGGATAAAAAATAATGTGGCAAGTGAATAAATGAGAAAAGAGAAGGAAACCATGTCTTGCATGAGACATGATTTCTACCCAACATTCAAGACATCATGTGAGATAAGTAGCATTAAATTGAAGTATGAAATAGTGGTGTTTGTATTGGAAGAGTAGTGTCTAGTACTAGTTTCTTGATGATGTGAAATTTATAGAAACTATGTCTAGTGTTATGGATTGGGACTGTCCTAATGAAATTTTAATTAAGGAATAGTTTGCCTTGTTCATGCTGATTGAGTGGAGGGCTCGAGGCGGAGAGGCTCCTCTGACGTACTGCCTTCTGACGTGCGTGGCTGACATGTGGATCCACTAGCTATGGGGTTCATATATCATCCTCTTAAAATTAGGGGTAATACATTAGAGGATCACGTTCCGCTGGGGGCCGCGGAGGCCGGGTCAGGTGCTTGCCGCCATGCCGAAGCTCATGCATCAATCTGCAGCTGCACGTGAGCATCTTGGATTCTTGGTAGCTTTGCCAAACAGAGGTTGATGATGAAGAACTTGATGTCGAGCTAGAGCTGAGGCATGGGCAACGGGCCAACGGCGGCGACTAGTCTGCGAAAGATGACAACGATAGGGTGCGGTTTTGCAGAAAGTTTGGGCGAGACGGTTTTCTGGGTGACCGGTGAGGCCGTACGAGGCGCCAAGCGGGGAAGAAGATCTGGCAGCGGCTTGGCGTTGACGCATTGTTAAGAGCAAGTATAATACTAGGCTATAAACCGGATAAATGTTGAGGTGGAAAAGAGAAGAGAGGAGAGAGAGGAGAAGCAGACTATAAACTTATGGCCGGCTTGGATACAATAACCAAAAAACTCTGTGAGATGGATAAGTGAATCATGTATTAATTGTAAAGAGCTGACTATTATATGGGTAGACTGATAGAATAATAGTATAGCCAACTACTAGCTCTAATTCATCTATAGCCAATCTAATAGTTCATTCATACAATAGTTACATACTACACTATTAATAACTGGTCCCACCTGTCATATACACTGTATCTTGGAGTCCGTGCTGTAGCTGGCTACAAATCTGTAGCCCGCTGTCATTCTCTCTCCTTATTTATCTCCTTAAAATATATTTGCAGCTGACTTATAGCCTGCTATTGTACCTACTCTTATAGCTAACAGGCCGGCTGTATTATTAGCCTTGCTCTAAACTGGAAAGAGCAAGAACAGGATCCAAAATGAATCAAAGGCAATAAATGGTGGTGTTCTAAAGTGAAAGTTACGTAAAAAAAAGTGGCCAATTATACAATTCACTCTTAATGTGGCCAATTATACATCCAAGGAGAGTAAGCAACAATGTTGAAATATATTCATAATACAGCGATCAGAACGACAAACACTACATATATAAGAGACAGACCCTTGGAGATTTATGGCCTTTTTTGTTTTTTAGGAGAACGACGGCAGGAGATCTGCCGGAATTTAACATTAGAAGAGAAAAATTACAAAGTAGCACAGAGGTTCAGAGGTTACAAGCAAAGAAATGGAAAGAGAATTACAGCTGCAGGAAAAGCTAAAAATAATTCATGGGGGTTTAAAGGCCAAGCTGCGCATATCAATAGCTTGCTTGATAAAATAAGCTACTTCAATCTCTGAACAGGGAGAGTTTTGAAAAATTCTTCTATTTCTTTCCAACCAAATATTCCACCAAGTAGTTAGAAGAGTTCCTCCGACATTTATGGCCTTTTAACACTAATGTTTCTTGAGATATCCACAAATGCATGTGACACGTAAACTCCAAAGCTTGAAGGATTCTAATTTAGTTGCATTCATTCAAAATATTAGAGAGCTCAGACCTGATATCGAATAGTACTCTCCTAGTGTCCGTGAAGTTTAGTGTCTTCGTTACAAACAACTCCCTCCGTCCTAAAATATAAATATTTTTATCTATAAATCTGGACATCTATTTTTAGCTATAAATAGTTATGAATAGCTAAAAATACTAATATTTTGGGACGGAGGTAGTAGCTATAATGGGGTCGAATTTGAACATAATTCTTTTTGCTGTGTACTTTCAACTTCTTTTGTAACAATTGTGCTTTGCGTCTCAAGCGGTCATTTATGTAACATCTTTTGGCTATGATGTTGAAAGTTTTATATGAGAACATAAGTATGGCCGCAAGGAGGCGACGGCATATCAGATGGTTAGTCACATCCAAAAGGACTTAGGTTGGCGGAGTATAACTGGCGCTAAACACATCAGGGGAATGTTACCATGAGGAGTTAGGAGAGCTACGTGCAAGCTTATTTGCATGTAGACATGTACAATTCTTTTCTTTTTTTCTTGCTTTTCTGGCTCTTGGCTTTTTTTATGTTAACCCCCTTCTATCAATATAACGCCAGTTAATTCTGACCATTAGTGGATCTACGAGGTGATCTTGGGACCGCATAAAAAGTAGTGATCGAATCCCATATATAAATATATCAGAGCGAGTTCAATAGTATAGCCAACTGTTGGCTCAAAATCATCTATAGCTAATCTAATAGCCTATTGTATACAATAGTTACCTATAAAAATATACTACATCATTAATACCCGATCCTACTCACACACATAACGTCTTAAAATCCGTGTTACAGCCAGTTAGAAATCTATAGCCCGCTTTCTTCTCTTTTCTTTTTTCTTCTCTATATGTGGTTATAGCTAGCTTAGAGCAAGGTCAATAGTATAGCCTACGGTTGGCTCAAAAACATCCACATCAGCAATACAATTAACTAGTAAAGATAACATGCACAGTAATGAGCTATTAGCTATTCTATCCATAAATTTGCATGTATTACTTTTCAATATTTTAATCTACTTTTTCAGCTGCTGACAGACCTCTGTTTCTGCATGGTTTCACATGGACCCCACCTCACAACCGTGTGGCCAGTAGAAGCTCATCCGGAGCTGCTTTGCATGCGTTGGAGCCCGTGTGTCGTCGGCGATAAATTAGTCGCCCACTTTCACTCTCTCTCTACTGATTTCTTCTCCTGATCATCACTTTTGCCACCGTGTATAGATTATCGCCCGCTTAGAGCAGCTACAATAGCAGACTATAAGACAGCTATAAATATATTTTAAGAAGATAAATAAGGAGAAAGAAGAACAGCGGGTTACAGACTTGTAGCCAGCTATAGCACAGACTTCAAGACGCAGTGTATATATAATAGATGGGACTAGGTATTAATAGTGTAGTATATAACTATTATATGAATGAGCTATTAGATTAGCTATAAATGAATTGGAGTTAGGAGTTGGCTATACTATTAAACTTGCTCTTAAACAACTACCTGCTCTTATAGGTTTGCTATTGTACCTGCTCTCGGAAGTTAGAAAAAGTAAAATGAAAAACGCGATGACGGCGCTTCGGCTTCGCAACGTGGGGTGGGGTCGTGGGACGGCGCGCTCTTCGCGCGGACTCCCAGGCGTCAGGTGGGCGGCGCGACTCGGCCTCGCATCGCAGTCGCCGCGACCGCGTCTCCCGTCTCTCCGCCTCCGCCTCCGACTCCGCCTCCCGTCTGCGACTGCGTCTCGCCCTCCCGTCCTCCGTCGAGTGGAGATCAAGGCACCAAGTGGAGGCTGGAGCCGCTCTGTTGCTCCGGACTACTAGGGTCGGTCGCCACCGCCCGACCGGCCGGCAGGAGCGCCGCGCGCGTCGCCGCCAGCCCGCCACCGTCGGCCTGCGACGTCCGCGACCGCCGATCGCCACAGACGTCCGACGGCCGACGCCGCCCAGCCGCCCTCGGCCCGCCGGGCAGAAGACGATCTGCACACAGCACACTAGGGTCTAGGCCAGGCACTAGGCTGATCTGAATCAACTGATTGTAAGCAGTACTTATCTCAGTTCTCCTATTTGACTATTGTAAGCATCGTTTTTTAATTAACTTGGTTCCTAAAGACCTAAAGTTTATGCCTTCTATCAACATTGCAGGATGACTTAGAGTCTTAGACGAGAAAACAGAAGAGATAAGCAACTAGCTTCAAGTGATCTGCCGTGTCTATTGTTTAATTGTATAGATTATAGTACTATATTAAATTATAATACTACATATATTGTAGATTGAAGATTGCTGAAACATGAAGAAAAATGGATATATTGCATCTCTTTTTCGAAAACATGCAGTAAAGAATAATGCTTCTAAATGGCATTTCCCTGTTTGCGGTACTTAAGAATAAGCCGTTGAGGAAGATGTCTCACCACCACCGCCACCATCTCCGCCGGTTTATGACATTGACCGTCTTCCACATATCCAGGGGAAGACTACCCATTGTAAGTTATTTGAGCAAAAAAAATTTTAATCAGACCACTCATATCCTAAATTCTAGATCCGCCACTGATTCTGACCAGCCGTTCGGAAAAAAAAAGTATGAGTAGATCTCAAGCATGTGAAATTTTCACCTGTCTTCTGAGCCCTTCTGCTCTAGTCTCTAGAGTTAACTTTAATTAGTTTTTATAGTCAGAAATCCTATTCCTGCTTGTAAAGTAAGCTCTTTGTGCATTCATTTTATGTTTTTAATCATTGTTCTGTCTATATACCTTTTTCTGTATAGGATCTGAATAATGTGTTTTTTCTCTCCATTACCAGATCTCGAATATTTTCTGAAAATGATATGATCTCCACCTTGCACATCTTCTGCCGAGTTACAGGCTTCGCCGAAGATATTATAAACTGTGAACCTGATTTAGAGCCAAAACTGATAGTAGTTTCTCTCTTAACCGCAAGGTAAGCCCTTGCAAAAATTCGAATGGTTGGTTTGCTGGTTTTAATGCCTTGGTTGTTCACTACTCCCTCCGTCCCAAAAAAAGACAAACCCTGGGTTTCCGTGTCCAACGTTTGACCGTCCGTCTTATTTAAAAAAAATATGAAAAAAATTAAAAAGATAAGTCACGCATAAAGTATTAATCATATTTTATCATCTAACAACAATGAAAATACTAATTATAAAAAAATTTCATATAAGACGGACAATCAAATGTTGGACACGGAAACCCAGGGTTTGTCTTTTTTTTTGGGACGGAGGGAGTACATGTCTACATCTATTCATATAACCTTTCTACTTGTGTATACTGTATCATGCTCTGCTGATTTTATGCCATTCATCCAATCTTTCAAGTCAATATACTACACTATGATTGCAAAGGAATTTCTTGACTACCTGATGGGGATAGTACTAATAACCTGTGAATATGTTAATAAATAGCATTTGTATCCTTAAAAGAAGGAGGCTGTTATAAAAATATTACGAGTCTAAAGTTTAATCTCTTAAGGTACAAAACATTATATATAATTCAAAAAAAAATATCTGTTAGAATTTGCCGTATCTGTCAGTTATACATAGAAAGATAAATGCAACTGCTCTACTTGTGCCTTGCTCATTAGTTGGTGATCACTGCTAACACGTGTGAGTGAAAATCTGCTCCAATTTTTTTTTCCAGAAACAGCACTGATGAGAGGTCCTTTTGGTTCTCTCAGTTGTATATATTTCTTCTTCTTCTTAATGAAATGAAGCGCACTCCTTGTGCGTTTTCGAGAAAAAAAAAATCCTTTTAGATCCTCTGTTATGGGAGGAGATATGCCTGAACAGAAACAAGCTATTTTGAAGCATTCATAAGGTAAACTGCCTGGCAGTGGATTGCGTTTGGCAGAGAAGGAATTCCCACAACTTTCCAGTGCTTTTACCAATGCTGCTGTTAATAATTTATTTCCTGAGGAAATAGAAATTATGATATCTGAGAGGTAATGGATGTAGTAAGTTTCCTTCTTGTATTGGTAAGTCAGAAATAATGTAGGGTGTTATGAACCAAGCAATACTTATTGCAATTGTCTTAGGGAATCTAAAGAGAAAATACACATAGAATCTCAAGAGGCTAAGTATGAACCCGGTGAGGAAATTAGCAAATAGTATAATGAAGGAGGTAAAATTTTGTATAAGTATGAACATGTTCTCCATATTTTTGTTTGTGTGCTTGTATTTCTTTTTGAACTTGATGGTTCATTGGCAGGACTTTTATGTTCAGAGCAGGAGCGTAAGTTCTGGAGCACTTCCCCTGGTTCTGACATTGCTCGATTATGGGCTAAAGTGCATATGACATCAGATGGAGGCCCTCAAAACAATGACACAATGACATCAATATTATCACTCTTCCAGTTGGTGTGAAATCTCTTGGAGACTTGGAGTTCAGTGTGGTGGAGATAGGCGACCTGAAGCACATAGCAGTTCCATTTCTTCCTAATCTTAATAAAATTGGTCGGCCGACCCGGCAAAAAAACATAGCAGTTCCAGTTGCACATCTGCAGCTTCTGGACATGCTGCTTTTGGAGTATCGTTTTCTGACACTGGCTTGGAGAAAGTAGCGGAAATGCACAGCTCTGTAGTGGCATTTTTAGAGGGGAGAGTGGATATATCTCGAAAGCGCGGATCAGTTGCTAATTGGGCTGCACCGCTGCACTGATGCTTGTTAGTCTCTCTTGATTTTCTATATATTGGTTTATCATTTTTCAATCTGTGGGGATTAAGGGTTACCTTGATGGGATTGTTTTTTCCTCTGTATGGACAGTACTCCCCAATGACGACATTGAAGATTTAACGCTCACAATTTAGCTATAATTCTGCATTCCATCGAAGTTTACTAATCCGAAATTGGATTATTCTGCTGCAAAGCCGGCCTCCTATTGTCCACTTCAACAACTCATCATGTTTTTCAGCCTCCCTCACAGCTGGCTCATTATCATTATTTGTTTCCTGTGCGAGATGGGCTTTCTATTTAGTTATTAATCTGGGAGATAGACCCAGGGCCATTGTGCTAATACTTGCTTCTTTATCTGGTTCATGAGCTATTGACCAACCTGAATAGACACATTAAACTTGCGTTTCGGATGAGTGAAATGACCTCTCTCTTTTTTCTCCCAGTCCACAGTGCGGTTGGGTCTTTTTGCTAGAACCATGTGTGCTAGTATAATATACTGTTAGTAACACATAAGAGAGTTGGCATACATGACCTCCGGTTTCTCTAAAATTATTAGCATGCTTGTGTTGTTTTACATATATGACCTATTTGTTTCCATGTAGGATGCAGAGAGAGAGAGAGCTGGAGAATACGTGGAGCCCCATAGTTGAAAAACAGCTTGGAGGAGGAATTTACATAGGGAGGGGTCCCTGAAGGAAAGGTGAAACCATTTAAACTAAGTGCTCTTCCATTTGGCTTGGCAGTGAATTAAGGCCCGGTTTAGATGGCAAAAATTTTTGTTTTGGGATGTCACATCAAATATACGGACACACATTTGAAGTATTAAACGTTGTCTAATAACAAAACAAATTACAGATTCCGCCTAGAAACTGCGAGACGAATTTATTAAGCCTAATTAATCCGTCATTAGTATATGTTTATTGTAGCACCATATTGTTAAATCATTGCGCAATTAAGTTTAAAAGATTCGTCTCGTAATTTACACGCAAACTGTGTAATATGTTTTTTATTTTGTCCACATTTAATACTCCATGCACATATCCAAACATTCAATGTGATGGGTGAAAAGTTTTTGTTGTGTGAACTAAACAAGGCCTAAATAGCTAACCTTCTTGAATAGTAATATTTTTTTGGTAACAATTACAGGGTCACATGAACTTCAGTGATGGGAGCTTTTATGATGGACCCTGTAGGTATGCTGGTATGGCAATAGATCAAGTCTAGGGATGCTCTATTACAGTAATGGTGAGATAGGTTCCCTTTAAACTTTCAAAAACTGCGTCATCAAATATTTAGACACATGCATGGAGCATTAAATATGGACGAAAAAATCAATTGTATAGTTTGCATGTAAATTACGTCATGATTTGACAATGTGGTGCTACAGTAAACATTTGCTAATGACGGATTAATTAGGCTTAATAAATTCATCTCGCAGTTTACAGGCGAAATCTATAATTTATTTTGTTATTAATCTACGTTTAATACTTTCAATATGTGTCTGTATACTTATAAAAATTTTGGCTGTGAAACTAAACACGGCCATATTCCATTGAACATGGAGGATGGCCGTTTTCATGGAAAGGTGTGGTATACCTTATACTCTATTTCAATATGGCTATTTATGAAATGTGTTAGGAATGACTTCTCCCATTTGCAACATTTTTTAAGACATGTTGATTAGCTCGCTATCTTTGTTGGGTAATGGTCTTTCCACCCATTATTTATTTGACTATATTCATTTCCCGTGTACTTTTTTCAAAGTGCTAAATAAAGTGTTTTTTGAAAAAAAAATCTATAGGAAAATTATTGTAAAAAAATTATATCGGTCTATATTTTAAAGTTTTTTAAGCTAGTACTAAATTAATCATATGCTAATATATGTTTTGTTTTACGTGCTAGGAAGAAGAGTTTCTAATCCTCCCGTTATTAATAATTGAGGTGAAAGATACCCCTTTTTTTCATATACGCTAATATATTTTTATTTCGGTCCATATATTTTATTTTAGTTTTTAAATTTTTTAATCTTGATTCTAATATCACGTCAACACCACGTGGAACAAGGACCAAGTCTAACCATCTACACAGCATGTCAGTGGTTTTTAGGGTTGAGAGACGCGTTGTATCATGTAGTTTTCGGTTTAGGAACTCGGCCACAAATTTGAGGTACCCAAAGTGAACTTATTTCCCCACTGATATTTCCATCCATATCTATACACGGGCTATTAATTTTGCAGTGGCCCATGGGCCTATTTATTTATCTTTTTATTTTACGAACGTCACACAGGAGGCTCTTTCCGGCGAAACCCGATGAGCCACCTGGCAACGAGATTGCTTTAATAACTGTACTTGTGGAGTACGGAGTGCTACTACTCAGCAGTCAGCAAGCCATTTATTATACTCGGGGAGGAGCTAACAGTCATTTATTATAAGATTAACACAAGCTAACTTGGGATTGCAGTAGTAATGCTGACTTGGGAGTGGAGTATTACTTATTACTAGTATTACTTCCGCTACGGGGACATTTAACTGGAGTATTTACTACTAGTACCACTTTAACATATGGCAACTAAAGATTTACCACCAGTGTCTCTATTACATGTGGGTCCTTATATACATGTGACATGTGGATCTAGTGACAATTTTATTCCTCCACTATGCTATACTAGTCCACCCCTCCACTCGACACTCCCCTCCTCCTCCTCTCGATTCAAAACCCCAAAAACCCTAAAATCGCCACCGGCTCCCCTCTCCGGCTCGCCGGCTCCCCTACCCTGCCTTCCATCCGGCCGGAGCTTCCGATCCAGTCAAGATGGGGAGGCGCAGACCCCATGCCGATGTGGGTATGGGCCGCGGCGTGAAGCCGCGGCTGTCCGCTGACGACGATGACTCCTCGTCCGGTCAGGGCGGCTCCTCCCCCCAGCCCCAGGCCGTCGTCACGACGCCTCCGCATCTCTCCTCGCGCGCTCAGGACGACGACTCCCCACAGGCCCAGGCCGCCGTCACGCCGCCGCATCCCTCATCGCCCGCGCCGGAGGTCGCCGTCACGCCGCCACATCCCTCATCGCCCGCACCGGAGGTCGCCGTCACGCCGCCACATCCCTCATCGCCCGCGCCGGAGGTCGCCGTCACGCCGCCACATCCCTCCTCGCCCTTGCCGGGCTACTCCTACGCCCGGCCCGTCGTCAAGCCCCAGCATCCCTCCTCGCCCACGCCGGACTACTCCTACGCCCGGCCCGTCGTCAAGCCCCCGCATCCGTCCTCGTCCGCGCGGGATGACAAGGTTTACCCCTCCTCTCCGGCCGGTGACAGCTCCCTGGCGAGACAGGACTCCTCAAGGTCGTTGGGCAAGCCCCCACGCCCTCCATCGCCTGCGCAGTCGCCTAGCCATCCAACATCGTCTTCCACGCCGACTCACGACAGCACAACCTGGTCTCCCTCCTCACCCGATACAAGCGGCAACCGTCTGCTCGTCCAGGCCACCTCGCTGTCTGCTGGAAGCAGTCAGTCTGGAGGAAGCACAGGAGAGGAGGATGTGAGGAGCAGTGCAATGTCAATCTATCGCAAGAAGGAGGTTCCTGATGTTTACTTTACTAGCATCACGAAGAAAGATAAGAAGAAGGAGGAAAAGTCTGAGAAGAATGTAGTTCCGCCAGAGAAGGAAAATTCCAAGAAGAATGTAGTTCCGCCAGTCACCAAAGCGGATTCTCCACCGTCAGCGGATTCTCCACCGTCAACTACAGCATCGCCTAGCCAGCAGCCTCCTCCAGTGCAGTCGAACAGAGAGAAGCTATTAGCATTCCTAAGCATGTAAGGAATGACATTGCATATACTTTTCACCATCCACCAATATATAACTATTACTACTTGTTCATAGCTCTCGTCATTCACCAATGCATACCTTTGTTTTAGGTCTGTTGCCGCAGAAGACAGTGATGCTTCCTATCCCTCCTTTATTTCTTTCGTGGAGAAAAGGGGGAATTTGAATGTCGAGATAGATTTTCAAGAGCTTATGTGGCATGACCAATCACTTGCACTCTCCATATTAAAATTGGATAGTACTCAAAGGTAAATAGCGAAATCTTTTAACTCCCTTTTTGTGCTTTTCCGTTTCGCTGTACCATTTTGTTTTTTTTTTTCGCAAAAGAGCTCTGTTTTACTCTCTGTACCATACTTTTCAATGCCTCTTATCATTGCATTTTCTTCCAATGTCAGAATAGTACCATACTGCCAATTGTCAAAGACTTTCTGGTGACACATTCCCTAAGGAGTAGTGCTGATGTTGCTAAGGCAACCTTATCTTTCTCGGACATTCCTAAAAGTTTCGAGTAAGTGGAGATTTTTCTTGAGAGAACTCATCGGCTGGTTAAAGGGGTCAAGGACATAATTCATGAGGGGAATATAATACCAGTTATGTGCGATATGCCCTTGTTTTTGCTTGAAGGCTATCTGACCTACCTTTTCAGCCAACAAAAGAAAGGATTATCATGGAGTGGGCGCTTTAACCTTGCTGACTTGGTTCTGGTGGACAAGCATCATTGTGCGATCATTAAGCAACCAAAGTATTTCACTAGCAAGTCAGAATTACAAAGGGCAACTGCTGCAGATCTGCATAGGCTGCAAGATCTCTTTTCACCTTATCTTGCCCGTGCTGTAACTGAGCTGAGGGAAGCCATCAATAAGAAATCTGGAGGCAGGGAGACCATCAGAAGTGAGATTGAATACCCGCTTTATTACAAGAAATTCAGGCAGGAACTCCAGGAAGTCTTAATGAACCCTCAAATATTGGGACAGCCATGGTTTATGGAGTTTATGCTAAATCACCCACTTTTGAGGTCTTCAATTGCCAGGCATGACTTCATCAGCAATACAAACCTCAATACCCAATTTGTCCTTGAGGACTACAAATTGAATGAAGTTCTAGCTTCCCACAGTTACATGAAGATAACTGATGATGATTGGCGTCCGGCCACGAGAGACTCCCTTGTTCCTGTGCTGTCTGAAATTTATAAATTCAAGTTTCCCAACAGTAAGAAGAAAAAAGACAAAGTGGTAGATAAGAAGAAAGGAAAGAAACCACCTCTTACTGATAATGAGAACTTCAATGATGGATTTGGAGGTCTTGTGAAGTACAATCGGCATTTTCTACAGCACGCTCATCTCCATGTTCCGGTATCTTCAATAACCATGATTGAAGTCAGCTGTGCAAACTTCCTCCCTCCTTACCTTCCTGACCTGTTCAAGGAGATGCTAGAAAAGGGTTTAATGAAAAAGGAGCAGTAAGTACTGACCACTGCCATCTAAGTATCTTTTTTTTAAAAAAAAAAATTGATTTAGGTATTTCTTAAGTAATCCTTTTTCCTTTTAGATTTCAAATACTATGGAGAGACTTTAAGTTATCTGGTGTGCACCGCTTTGATGAGACAAGTGGTGGTCCAGAGCCTAGGGAGACAATTTCATTATGGAGAACGTATGTTTTCTCTTGCCATTTACTGATATATTAATGAAGTAGTCCTAACTTCTGCAACATGTTTTAGTATACTAACTGCTTTCCTGTGTCTCCAGCCCAGGTTTGTGTTTGACAAAGGAGGAGTATCCCCTGGTTCGCCCGAAGAGTGACAAATGAGAAGCAACTTGGGGGATGTAAAGACACGGCAAGCAGTTTTTTTTTGGTAGCACATCTTAGGTTGAAGACCAAATCCTGCTAGGTGAGTAGGTAGGAGTAACCCGTTGGGCATGGCCTTGAGAAGTACAAAGTTTATCGATTTATAGTATTGTACTAATCTTGGAAGACAGACTGCTGGGTCCATGGACAAACAAGTTTCTTTTTTTTTTATCTCTATTATCTTACTGCTTTTGTCACGTAGGACTGGAGATGATGCCTCTCCCAAACTTTTTAACCTTTCAATGTTATGACTTGATGATGCAGTGATTTTAATGCCTCTACCCAAACTTTGGTTATACCTCTATGTTCAGATGTTTAATCTCAATATGATTTACTTGCTGATGACAAAGTAATGCATGTGATGTTAATGCCTCTTCCCAAACTTATGGTTATGCCTCTGCTTTCAATTTTTTTTGATGCAAGACATTGGCCCTTGAAGAAAGTATATGAAAGATTAATAATAAGTACGCCAACAGATACCTGCTATTACATTTTACATATTCCAGAGTGATGTAAAGCTTGTTAACTGATCTTATATACTGTTTCCCCCTATTTTATGCAATTGTTTTAGGTGATGCAAGACATATACCATGACATGATCCTGAGTGAATATAAATGTCCTTTCCAGGAAAAAAAGGTCAATAGAAATAGTAATGACTTCAAGTTAACAAACGCCTAGTTTATGTCCTAATGCTAAATCCCTAAATAACATTTCAAATATGAGATAATGGTTTGGTACATATTTTTCTAGAGCCGTTTTCACATAACTGCAGGACGTAGCTCTGTCATGAGAATAAGGAATCTGAGGCAGACTTGGTTTACCTTGTTAGTTGTTACCATCAATGCTTAAAACCTATGGGCCCAGGTCACTGAAAACTGCTATTGGGTTATGCCAGCCTTCCTATTTCTGGTGTTGGTTTAAGCTAGATTAATCTGACATTTTGCTTCAGCTTAATGCCGACAAAGTCCTATTCTATTGGACTTATGCTTCCCAGGTACTCTATCTTCTGCTTTGGTGTTGTCTTCTTCTGATGTCATGCTGTGTTGTATGATCTTATATCTAGCTGGTTTATCAATCGAAACAGTTTGAAACTTTGAATCCTGAAAAGTGCTTGTTGTCTGTTATATTGCAGCCAGTCATGGAAACATGTGACTTTGTCTTTTTGAACATTGTCAGGGTCTAAAAGAAAAATGCAACTTTGACCATGGTTTCCATTATAAATATCTATAAAACTCAATAAAATTACACTACTATGATGGCACCTTTTGAGACAAATTTGCTCATGGTTTCATGCATCCAACCTAAATAAGTTTTGTAAAATATGCCCAGAGTTTGAGAAGAATGGTTTGATAAAAAGTTGTGAACTGCATGTCTAAAAGATTTTTCCTTACTGGATGGAGTACTTCTATGAGAGTACGTATTGGAAGGAGTATCTGTTGTGAATGAATGACTTTGAGCAATTAATGGAAAAAAATACTAAGCTTGCATTATTTTTCTATTAACTTGTATCATCATTTTGATTTTTAAAGGAACTGTAAGATTATATCCCTAAATATTCCACTATTTGCATTCAATTATGTAGAAGGAATATGTGCACTCAGGCACCCTATAATTTATTGATCCTGTACTTGGCCTTCTATAGATAAGTCTCTTGGGACTGAACTACTAACTCTTTAACTTGATGTTGTGTTGCAAATCATAATTGTTTTTACTAAAGCATGCTGTTCTATCAATATTTACCATCGTACTGTTCTACACTTATACTACTTATTCTGTGCACCCTGTGAAGATCAAGAGGTATGGTAAAACGGCTTGCAAGTTGTGGGTTTTTAGGGAACAAATGTCAAAAGTTGTCATATCAACCTCTTCTACACTATTTTCAGGAACTTCCTTGGAAATTGGTGATTCAGTAGAGGTATTTAGCAAAGAACATACACCATTATCTTGTGCAAGCCGTTTTTAAAGAATTTTCTTCTAACATTGTGAAATAATTAGGTAAAACTTGGAGAATTAGAAGTTGAACAGATTGAAGTTTATGCAAATAAGGTAAAGTTACAGAGACATTCAATGAGCTGGTGGAGTACAATCTTGTTCTGCAGAAGGTACAATTCTAGCTAATAGCATCATTGCTTAATTGAACTTTGCATTATTGGATGTGTCTATGCTAACATCTTGTGGTGAAAAGTAAAAGAGTAAATTTCACATTGCACCATATATTTTGACCAAAGTTTCACAATGGACAAGGGTTTAACACCACAGATCTTAGCACCTTTTGGCACTTTGGTCTAGGGTTGAGCACATATAAAGGGAATATTTGAGAAACAGGCTAATCCAAACCATCATTTTTAGTGTTTCATGATAGTAAGAGTCCCATCAACTGGTTTTCTTAGCAAATTATAGAAAACAGTTTTTGCAGCAGATCACACAAAACAGTGATGTGAGCATGTTTTAAAAAGGGAACAATTTAATCTACATAAAGGGTCAAATGAATAAAAACGAAATAGAAATAAAACTAATTGATTAGATACCACTCACTAAAAAGAATAAAGAAACATGCAAGTTTTGCCTTTCTATACGCATGCCTGCGTTATCGCATAAAGATCTCATATATTCTCTTGGCATTCTTTCCCCTAGTCCAAACCGCAAACTTATGTAATCATATGTGGTGTTATGTGAAAAGATTGGTTACTCACTAGCCCATTATGAAACTTTGTTCAAAATATGTGACCCTATGTGAAATTTACTTATGTGAGAGTAAAATGAGCTAGGTTCTTAAAGTTACCATTAGGTGGAACCTTGGAAGACACTAAAAGGAAAAGAAATGCTTGCTGGTAAAAATCTTAGGTCCACAAATAAAATAGAATTGCTCAACTCATACCACTGTTGGATTCCCATATTATTTTAAACATGAGAATATAGTAACATATACTATTTCTTGCAATTTTTTTCATACATGACTTGAAGTTTAGCAGTTGATCTTGAGATTCTTAGGTAGACAACTACAAAGATGGTACAGTCACTAATGTGGTTTTCTCTAAAAAGTAAAAACCATCTCATTATTTTGACAAGTTTTTGGCACATGGTCCCAATGTTCTTTTGTTCCTATTTTCTAAATCTAATAATCTACTTAATGTCCTTATGCCGAGAGGCAATTTACGGAGTGCTTTTGTGACTTGCTGCTAAAGGCACTTGGGCACATCGCCATGTGTAGTCCAAGGCCTTTTTGGTTGATTGCATGTATCCCAACCACCCAGGTTGGCCATGGCCCATGGCTTGTTTGCCTCACTATGGGTCTCCAGGCAGTACCTTGCCCTTTTTTCCCTCTTCCCTGTGCCTGGCCTTTCACCTAAGTATATCTTGTGATTTATTACTACACTGGATATTATCTCATTTATGATGGATCAAACTTGATGATCCCTTTTGTGCTGCACTTGCACATGTTCCTGATTAAGGATATTTTTCAACACTAGCTAAATGCCAGTGCTTTGCTATGGCTAAAAGAAAAAAAATATATTGCCTAAAATAAATAAAAACATTTTTTTCATGTAATATGTTGTTCACCTTCTTCTTGTGTAGAATACTCACTTTAGTTTATTTTTAGATGTAGCTATCCATTTAAATTTAGTTGTTATGTTGATAAGAAATTCAAGGGGTATACCAGTATATGTAAAAACTACATTGTAAGTAGAGGGGTTGACAGGTTCACTGCCTCCGCCGTTGGTGTCTTTGTAAAGGAGTATAGATTACTATAAGCTTTCCTTACCTTTTGTTGCACAATATACATAGTTATAGATACTTTGATTCAGTTCATCCACCTACCAGATATGCTAAGTAAGTTATATGATTCTTGGACCACCTAGTAGGCTAGTACTCATTTTGTACTGCTTCATGTAGTTCAAAGGGACTTGCTTTCAGGCTGGTGAATTTGTCTATTGAGCTCAACGAAGTGCAACAGAACAACATAGGGAAATGTCAGCAGATCAGCCTGGCGATTCTTCTAGAAAGTCCTTTATTGTAGCAGGCATGAACCATAATTCTAGAAAGCAATATCTTGAACTTAATTCCATGTTTTCCTTGGGAGCCCTTGATGTTATTTTTCCTTATTTCAGGAAATGGTGACAGATCCATCAAAACAAGTGAAGCTTTGGTTCCCTGAGTGGTCTTGTGCCAAAGGAAAAGGCTATGGCCTTTGAACATATACTTCTCCATGCTACTAGATGTAACATGTTCCTTAGACAAGAACCAGTTGATGAAACTGTCACTGATCCACTATCTAGAGAAAAGTTACTACCTTGGTTTCGCAGGAACTTATGGAATACTTTTAAATTTTTAGCATTATTCTGCATCCCTTTTTGGTTTTTGCATTGAAGACATCTATAACCATTTGGTTTTACAAATTTTGATTCCCTGCTAATTTTGTGATCCTGAAGTTTAGATGTTCTTTTTGTGGTTTTATTTCTTTCTGCTTTAATCTTCCATGTTTGAGACTTGATGTTATCTTTTTGTTCACATTAGTTACTACTTAAATTGATTTTTTTCCATCTCCAACCGTGTATTTTTTTAATCTTCTGTTTTACGCTACTAAATTATAATTTAAGCAGGCAATTATTGTTTGTTCTGAAATATTTGCAAGCCCGTTCTTCTGTAGGTATCTGGAAGAATATCCGAGTTGAAGGCAACTATTGAAATAAGTTTAGCTCACCATGACAGCATATACCTAAAAATATATCCTCCGAGTTTGAGCAATGGAACAAATTGGTAAGCTTCTATTATTCAGGATGTTTTCTGTAAATTCCACAGGTCACAAAATTATAAACTTATACAATTTGAATTAATTTTACTTTAGTAGCTTTTCTTTTGCTTGCATCTTGGTGTTCAAATTTTCCAGGTAAAGAAAGAAAAAGCTATTTACCACACCTTAAACATGTTTGAGTCTTGATGCGACAAAGAAATGCTTGGTTACTGAGGTATGAAGTCCAGTGTTTGCAAGTCAGGTAACCAGATGCACCCATCCTTCTGCACTTCTTTTATCTGTTGATCCTTTTCTAGTTCTCTATTTGTTTTCAGATTTCCATTTTCTTTATTTTCAGGTCTACACTTCATCGTGCTACTATTGCTAAAAATCCCAAGCTGGTTCCATTCCTCAAGACAACAGAGAATCCTCCTCTGACATGTTTCCAGACAAAAAAAAAATTACTTCTGCTTTCCAGGAGAAAGTGGATGCTTATAGGTAAACCATAAGCTCAATAAATATACTGATGAGACATCTACCATTGTCATAGGTAGTGGGCCTAGGGGTCGAGGTCCTAGAGATAAGGACCCCTCGACGGCTGTTAGGGATGAGAGAGGGAGTTAAGTTGAAAGAGACAAATTCTAGACTAATTCTAGAATAGTCTAGAATTAGTCTAGAATTTGTCTCTTTCAACCTAACTCCCTCTCTCATCCCTAACAGCCGTCGCCGCTATCAACCCCTTCTTGAACCAACCGATGCAACCTCCTCTCCCGCCTCGCCCCGGCAACCTCTCCCCACCGGCTTGCTGCTTGCCGTCGCCGCGTCCTCCTCTCCCGCCTCGCCCCGGCAACCTCTCCCCACCTGTCGACCGGCTTGCTGCTTGCAGAGAAGGAGAAAAGTGAGAGAGAAGGGAGGGAGACGTCGGGCAAAACCGGGATCAAAACCGTCGAGGGACCTAGTTTGCACGATTTTGTAAGTTGGGGGATACGTTGTATGCGGTTTTATGGTTGGAGGACGATTTTGTAATTCGATGACAAGTTGATGGACTTTCGGTGTACTTTTTCCCCTTTTTTTTTTGAAAGAACATGTAGACTCTATATTCGGATATTCTACCGGCCGGGCCTTTAAAACTCGTGGGCCGTAGTGTCCATTTGTTAGTGAGCCATGTATTATTTACTTAAATTACTGTGCACTAATAACAGTGGTTATTTTCCTTATAAGAAGTTGCAAGTGGGCCCAACTGGTCAGCATCTCCCTGGTCAGGTCTCCTTTAACCTCACGACAACGATGAATGCTTGTGCAAGCGTTGGATGACTTGCAAGAGATCGGTTCAGCGCAGGGCGTAGATACCTCTGGCCGCCACCAACGGGGCACGGCGACGCCAGGGTGAACTCCCTTGCTCGGTTGCTCCACCTTGATCCATCGTTCGTGCTGCCCTCGTGATCGATACACACGGTGAAACGTTACGAGTTACGACCATATATATGCAGCGTTCTTCCGTGTCTCAGTTTCCCGATCCGATTCTATTTTGGTGTCAAACACGTTAGGTGCACGTACGTTTGCTTGTGTAACGCTGGAGATGGATAGATCGACATACATGCTCTGCCAGCGTTGGGAACATGATCGGACGCTAGATGCAGAACCTATCCAGGAACAGGAAGAGGTGTGATCGTGCGCAAGTCAGACAATGGGCGCATGGCCCTTCAATTTTAAGTAGGTAAAGAAAAAAAATTAAAGACCCAACTCGAAACTTAGTCCAACACGGATGACGTATCAAAATTCTAGCAAAAACATCTTCAACTTTTATAATAATAGATAAGAGATAGATATTGTGTGGATGTTGTCCCTTGAGGGGTGACTCATTCTCTGTACTAACTTCTCTCCTCCAACTCATCACCTAATTTTATGTGTTAAATTTAGAGGCAACATATACGGGTTTATAGTATTTGCCCCAATCCATGATTTTTCTAAGCTCGTGGCCAAATCTTATTGCCATCGCACACAGTGATACAATAGATATGACATTGGTGTTAATATTAATGCATGATCAAAATGTACGGTACAAATCTAGTTGCGGTTTGAAATAAAAGCACAAATACATTTTCAAATACCTTTCTACACATGTTAATTATCTTCCTCGAAGTCTATATCATCCTCGTCGAGTTCTTCAATTATAGCTCTAGATCTTGATCCTTTTTGTCGATAATGAAAGCTTTATTAAAACTCAGTCAAATACATCAAGATGATACATTCTAGATGAGCTCACTCATGGCCTCTGCATGATATGCACACAACCACAAAACAAGATCTAACTATACCCTCAAAACAAAACAGAGAAACTAGTGACTATTAAGCCATAGACTAGATCGCCACCCATGCTCTAGGGTAAAAAAAAAAATCTCGTGCCACCTGATCCAAACGACGTGATACCACCACAATAGTATCCACTGGAGGATAGACTAGATGCGTAGCCACCGGGTGACTGAAGCAATAACCTGCAAACGAGAAGACACCATCTTGTTGTCAAAAATTATCTCGTTTCTGCTTAACCAAATGGACCAACAAAGAGCTGCTGGACCCATCAAAAGCAAATTTCTCATGTCCTTAGGAACACATGTAAGCTAACACCCAAACATATGATTAACATTTTGAGGAGGTTGTAAGTTATAAGCCATATAAATAATGGACCAAACCAAACGAGTAACATGGCATTGAAAGAAAGAACAAATATTGAATGGTTTCGTCCGTGACAGAGGCGGACTGGTCAGATCAGATCGATTTGGTCCCAAGTCCCAAGTCCCAACCATCCACCTCCATCCATCGATCAGATCGCTGAGATCGATTTGGTCGCGATGCCAATACTAGATCGATCTATTTTGTTCCCCTCCGATTCCAACTTGGATCTCTTCTCCGACTCTTAATTCCTCTACTTGGCTCTACTTTAAGCAAGCCCGGCCGGGAGGAGAGGCCCGCCGCAGCCATGGCTACCACCTTCCCCTACAGCTGAACGAGAACCAATCACCTCACTCTCTGCCCTCCCAGCAGCCACGGCGGGGATGCGGCCGATCACCCGCCTCTTCCATGGATCCTCCTCGACGTTCGCGCCTACATCGCCGACCGACGGAACTCCACCACCGCCACCTTCGATCTCAGCAACGGCCGTAAAATCCAGATCACCTTCTGCATCGCGCCACCGCCGCTCGTCTCCTACATCTGCGCCTGGTCCCCTACCACCGACCCCGCCGAGTTCTTCGCCAAGGAGCCCGCCGTCGGGTTCGTCAACGCCAACCTCGTCTTCCTCCGCGTCCATAGCGATCAAATCTACGACTTCGTCTACCAGGCCAGCTCTAGCCCATCGCTCAAGCTTATTCACAACCCCTACAGCCCATACAACCCATACCACTACCTGCGTCGTATCGACAACGTTGTCGTCCTCCCCGTCCCCGACCGCCACCATGCCGGCGCTGCTGCTGATGATGACAGTGGCCGCTTCTGCGTTAGCGCGCTCGATCGGGATCGCCGCTTTGATCTTGGCCACTTCAAGCTCTGCCTCTACGACGACAACTCTATCGACCACAAATGGAGCAACACCATCCTTCTTCTTGACCAGCTTCGCAACCCGCCAGACAAAGATACCGTTCTCCATTTAACGGAGAAGGTACTTATCCTGGATGATGAACAGCCACTAGTGGCCTTTGTTGATCTCTGGCGGGGTATGGTCATCTGCAACGTGCTCGACAACAGCACACCAGGGGGAAGCAGCTACATGCCGCTGCCACCGGAGCTCATCGATAAACGCAGGACCTACAATTCATGCGTTTGCCGCAACATTGCTATCGTCAATGGTCGTCTCACCGTTGTCAGACTAGGTATTTACCTCGATCCAGACGACGATGATGATTTCTGCGCTTGGGATCTATCCACATGGAGCAAGCCAGTCACTTGTTTGGACAATGAGTGGCGTGAGGACTTCATGATCGAGTCCAGTGACGTCTCAGTTGATGACACCACTCAGAATGTCTGCCTCCTGCCCAAGCTGGATGGTTGCCCAACAACGGAGACGCTCCAGTTAGCTCATCCAACACTCAGCTTGATGGACGCCCACATTGTTTACATCATGGGCAAGGTTGACATCTCCGATGAGAAGGCACTGGTGCTCACAGTTGACATGGCAAACAAGAGGCTACAAGAGGTATCTGTGTGTGACGGCGAAAGAATTGTCAACGATTTTGATTACGCCTACACGCAGTCTACCATCTCCCAATATTTCACTGAAGCAGCTGCAGGTGATTAATTAATTCCAGGCCTGTTTTTTCTACTTCTTGCTTTTCTTTTGGGAAACCTTGTGATGAATACAATAGTAAACCTGATTCAAAGTTGTAGTTGCTGATATATTTTAACACTTACTATGTGGCTGCTGCTATACTGCTAGCTAGACTTGCTAAGTTGAGGCCGTAATTAGTGTGAACATCGCCAGACTCTTTACCCATCTAATTATGGAAGCCTTCGGTGAGCTTCCAGATAAGTTATAGAGTACCAATTGCAGAAAAGTTTTAAATTTCATGAGAAATGCAAGCCATGTGGGACACAAACCTAGTCAAATGCAACTACGTATTGGATTTTAGATTGCCTATATAGATAAAGTTTTTTTCCTGTCAGTGCACCCTATATCAAGAACATGCGCATAAAAAAAGTGAGCATTTAAAAGAAATGGTCAGAAATGAAAATAGAAACAATATTTCCGCACCAACAAAGTTGAAAGAGAAAAGACCACTTTAGGTGCTCTTGCATGCGTGAACTAAATTGGTTGATACTTTTTTTGTTTACTCGAACACATTGGCGATACTCTGATAGGACTTCCATTTTTGTCACTCTAGTAGGACTTGCGTGAAAGGTTAGGCATATTATATATCTATGTAGGCTATTTGCGCTAAAGCATGGGGACTTTGTTTTGCTGGGTGCAGGTGTAAAGGGAAGCCTGAAGAGACCTTTGAAGTTTCATATGCAATATCCTCACAAGCGGCTGGGTGAAACAATCAGTAGGAGCGATCCTATGGACTTGCATGAGCCATTGCAACTGGATGCTGGATCTGATATGGGAACTAAAGACGAAACTGAAGACAGCAATAATCCTATGGACTTGGAATAGACATGCCTTTTGAGTAAAACTAAACGGGCATAAATTAATTAGAGCTGTTGAGAATCATGCCCGGGCATAAATTAATTAGAGCGAGCTGTTGAAAAGCATGCCCTGTTATGTATTTTGGTTATTGTGCATGACTGTATGTCTACATTTTAGATTTGCCTTGAATGGATATGTTTATGCTCTTGTTGGACTCTATTTGATCGTTCAGAGAGTTGTCTTTGGAGCTTGGTGTTAACATATTGATTTCATCTATAATTCTGTTTCAGAAATATTTTTTCGTACTCTACAATTCAGAAATAGCAGGGGAAGCCCACTGCTCCATTTTCATGGAACCAGAAAATAGAGTTTGTTGCGGAGGGTGGTCGTTCGCCACGACTTGACCTCCTTCGCCAACGAAATGTATTCGCCAATTATGCTCATATGCTACAGATCGATCTGGGTCGTCCATCGCCTGATCTGATCAGGAAAGAATGTATTCGCCACGACCCATCGCCTGATCTGATCAGGAAAGAATGTATTCGCCAATTATGCATAGTTCATATGCTACCGATCGATATGAGTCGTCCACTGTCTGATCTGATTAGGAAAGAAGATTGCTCTAGTAGCCTTGCCAGAAATCAGGCTATCGTCAGGCACAAGCCACTACCGGCGAGGCGATAATACAACCCATAGCAATTCAAGATAAGCAGAACAGGAGATCTATTTATATTGTGAACAAAAAATTGAATAGGCGAGCAATTGCAATACAACCAGCATACGAATTGTTTGTATCCCACAACAAATGCAACCGTATACGAATTGTCTGTAACCCACAACAAATGGTAGTGCACAATAGCAGTATAGCACCAATGAGCGTGCCTAGTGATTTTCTCAAATGTGACTAAGAATTGTACCACGTCAGTCGTCAGAACACAACTTTCTATGGCGTTAAGTAAAAAGTGAGTTTGGTCTATTGCGTAACTTTGATGAATATATAAAATGTACACTTATGTTTCTTGGTATTTTCTAACTATAGAGTCGTTTTGTATTTGGCATCTGGCTGAGAACAGTTGATAGCAGAGGCTATAGATGTTCTAGTGGCGGTGATCACTAATCAGTGTACACACGGTCCTGATGTACAAAGAAGACCGGTCTCGCTGGAGAAGTTTGGAATAGCCGAGAATGCCTGAAGAAAAGCTGAAATCACGGCAAGAACCAAGTTGGTGGCGAGCAATTTGATGCAGCCCGCTCCGGCAAGAAGTTGACCACACCACCAGGGACCCTCTTCTTTGCCGCCAACCACACTTGATTGTCTTTGCAAGGGTGGTGCAGAGGGATAGCGCCTTCTCCGGTGATACAGTAGAGCTTCCCATCATCCACGAAGAGCACGCCATCCTGGAGCTTTATGTTTGGGTAGTCAGCTACCTCAAAACGATTTAGAGCATCCTCGCCCAACAAACAGTACGCGGCCATCTAGTGAATCCAGCTCATTCCAGGCGTAGCGTTCTTCTAGCAGCTCATTGTTGATGGCCTGCTTAGGCCGTTCCTCCATCTCAAACACCCTGAAGTCTGTAGTCATACGCATCAGCGGCAAGACTGGGATGATTCTGCATACCATAAGGAGTTTCCCACGGGACTCCACCAAGTAACGAAGAACCTTGTTATTGCCGTAATCCCGGCCACCAGCATCAAAATGGAGGATCCTCTCGGCGGGTGCTCTTTTTGCGTTACCGTCATTGTCACGGTAAAATTCAGGCACACGGAACACAAGAATTTTTTCTGTCAATGTCAGAAAATGGAAGGCTCCTTCGAACCAGATGACATCCTCGAGTTTAACTGATGTCTGAGTACCTATCGCCGTGCTCGATACCCCTACTAGCCACAAAGCAGAAACGAAGTCACCAACTGGAAAAGGGTAGCGGGAGCAAATGGCTGCTCCGTAACACCCTTCTGGATCCTGTGGTGTAGCAGACAAAGTGGCGGCTGTGATCACTACATTCCTCGACGAAGCTGGGTCGGAGATGAAATAGAAGGAGTCCGGAACGGGAATCAACTGTTCAGTCCTCAGGCTGACAAGGGCATACTCTGAAACCTCTGTACGATTCTTGAGCGCCAAGAAGAGCCAGCCGCCGGGGTAGGTGCCGAAGTAGCGCGCGCCGCGGGCGTACTCCGGGACGCGCATGAAGTGGAAGTTCCCGCTACATCCTCCTCCTCCAGTGCCGCACGAGAACGAGGGCCCGCCGGGACCGCCGACGAGAAGGAACGGGGGGCAGCGCTGCTGCTGCACCGGCGGGAGGGCAGAGCGCCAGGTGCGGCAGACTTGCCGCATCTGGACTCGATCAGCAACACAATCTAGTCTACTGTAGATGAGTCGGATGAGGTCATCATCGTCGAGCAATGTGGTAGCAATTTTCATGGCCGCGGCGGCGGGGAGAGAGGGGATCGATCGGAGGATGGAGCCGCCGGGAAAGGAGAGGAGGGAGAGACAAGGGGAGGGGAGATCTGGGCTGGGCAGAGAGTCCTATACCGTTGGATCTATCACTCTCTTTTGCCGATGTACTGTACTGTGCCCAATACGTACTGTATACACATCACGCCAGTATCTGCTCCTCTATACCTCTATAATACGGTATACCCGCCATCTCCTTCTTCTCAATCGCCTCTCTTCTCTTTCGTTCGAAATGCCACAGACCCAGGCTTTCCTTGTGCTCTTATGAACGAAACACACAGGTGCAATGCAGGTACAGCCACTATAACGAACGACGAGATCAATACAATTAATAAGGGCCCCTTTGATTTTATTGGAAAAATATAGGAATTTTGGAGGATTTCAATCCTATGGAAAAAAAAATTCCTATGAAGACCTTTGAAACAAAGGATTGAATCCTATCCAATCCTTTAAAATTCCTATTTAATGGGTAATCCTATACATATTTTGAAGGAAAGTTAGCAAGAGGTCTAACCTCTTGGAACATTTCCTCTGAGTCTATCTCTCTCATCTAATTCCTGTGCTTTTCCCGTGGTCCAATCAAACGGTCATTCCTGTGTTTTTCCTGTGTTTTGCAATCCTCTGTTTTACAATTGTATTCCTGTCAGAATCATGTTCTTTTCCTATTTCTCTGTTTTTTTCATTTCTACGATTCAAAGGGGCCCTAAATGATTCAGTCATCATCAAATTTCACTTGTTTTTCTGATTTGCACCTCATTGCGCTCTCCAAGTCTCAATGTCATACGGTAAAAGTACATGGAATGGAATTTTCACTTGCAAAACCCAAGGGTGCGACAATGCTGTAGTGGTAAAAAAACAAATGGTCAAGTAACGTTTACTTGTTTTGATTTCTCGCAGTAATACCCTTGTTTGACTCCCTAGAATTTACAGAACCGGATTCCATTTCCATTTTTACAAGAACAAAAAGTCCACAGAAGTTGGATTGGAGTGTACTTTTTTTTTTCTTTTTGGGTTTGGATGTAATGTCGAATTACATGAAGAATCAGTTCGAACTTAGACCGATGAAGGAGCATCAGAGTTATACAAGATTTGAATGGAATATTTTGTATTGCATAGAGAACGATTTGATTAACAAATCACACACACAAGACAAGTTCATAGAGAACCTAAACTGTCTTTTTAATAAAGTTTTTATGAGATTTCAGAAAAAAGAAAAGGAAGACAGCATCGATTTGCAAAGCCATGTGGGTAAGGAGGTCAGCGCCAATAGGCCTACGCTAAACCGTTGGGCCTCAGTGTCGAGGTGGTTGGTGCTGAGGTCGTGAACCACTTTTAGTTGAAGTTTTTTTTTTTGGCACAATCTAGCTTGAAAATAAGTTTTTGAAAAGACCCATTTGTCGAAACAAAACGGAGGAAAAACTACACGGGAGAAGAACAACGACGGAACTAAAAATAAAAAATCAAGGTTAGATAATAGAAAGCGGTAAAAAACCGCTCTAAATCAATTTTCTAGATTTAAGTTTGGATGCCATCAATTCTAAATTATCAGTGACATTCTAAATTTAAGTTTGGATGTCATCAATTCTAAATTATCAATACCAGATGAAGTCGTACAGTTTATTCATATACTGTACACAGTGGGCACATTACAGTGTTTGAATAGATAAATAACACTGCAGGACATACGACCGCAGTACAGTATCTAGTTCAGATATCTCCTGCAGCCTCTCGATCTACAGAAGCAGGGGATCCTTTGCCCTTCATCTTCTCGGTTGAAGTGATAATCGTAGGTGATTTCCTCCCCCGGATTTATGTGGCGTTCCGCGAAGAACACTACCTGGACGACGATAAAAAGTCTATATATACAGATAATAAATTTGCAAGGAAAGTTCGAAACGACAGCATCGAAATAGAGAAGAGGGGTACCTTCTTCTCGTTCCTTACTGAGATTATTTTTGCAATACAGTTTGGCTGATCAGACAAAGATTGGAAGTAAACAAAACATGCATTAGAAATTTCAGTTGTAAATGGACAAAAAAAGACACAGATGAGCATAATTTTTACATACTTGGCAAGAGTGGTTGATGAATCTTGCGATCCCACCCTTGCGGGTGGCATCGATGATATGTTCCTTGCCAATCTTGAAGAAGTAACAAGCACTCTTATATTGCTGCCGTTTCCCGGACTGGTATTCGATCTCTCTTTTGTCAGCAACGCATTGCCCAACAATTTCACCCACATACTGTACAACCTGAAATATTTTCATGCGGAAGTTAAGAATTTCTTCATTTGCTAAATTCTTATGTCAGATTATTGATTAAGGAAAGCATAACTGATGAATTACCATAGAGCCACGTGGAATAAACTTCGATGTGTAGAGACCAAGCCCATGAATGCCAGATTTGTACACTACCAAATGCTTCCATCCCTTTAACTGCTTGTAATGGATATAATCCTTCTAAAAATGAGATGTAAACAGCTCATCCCGTATGTACATGCAAACTTTGATAACCTCGCTAAAGCAGAGTACATTACAATGTACTATATTGAAGATAACCAACTGCATTGCAGTGAAGGATTAGGAGTTACCTGTCCTCTCATGCAAGATTTTGATCCATTTATGCGTATCCAAGCATTGATCTGTTCTTGGGAAACACTGCACTCACCAAACTTCTCTTCTGGTTTCCTGCTACGATTAGCACCAAACGAGTCTCCCTTTCGGCCTCTAAAACCCTGTTTCAAAAGAATGATAAAGGAAATTGCCACTTGTTAGGATTCTAATTTTTCAAGCAGTACAAAGGTAAAACAAATATATTACCTCAGTACGTGCACATGTCCAGTCATTGCTCCTCGAGCATTCCTTCTTAGGATTAACATGATTAGGATCAAGCATAGCATGATCCAGGCATCTCCCATAAAAACCAACATTTTCATTATGCTCACCTTCTGGCTCACTTTGCAACAAACCCTATTGTGATATCATGAGCAACATTCAGATTACAGTGTTGAGATAACAATAAGTTTTAACCAAGATTGCAGAATATTTATTATGAGCATACAGTAAATCCATGTGATAATATATAGGTTAAATAGCCTATTATGAGTGGATATCATACCCTCTGATGAGCACACCAAGGATGAAAAAGAACTGAGCAATTAACATCACGGCACCCCATAAATGAACCCCCAGTTCTGTTACACATTGAGCATTCCTGACAACAAAAACATTAGCAATAATGAAGATTAAGTTCATTAGGACTAAATAATCTGGTGCAGGAGATACTTTTGGGTGATTTAATGACTAAGAATGAAAGGAAACCCATGGCCAATGCCATCACTTGGCATTGGACGCGCTTTCAATTTACAGGAAACAGTATTTCAATGAATTTCAAAAGAATATGCATGTAGGGAACTCACGGTATTCCTTTTGGCAGGTGAAGCCCCCGATATATCAAAAGCACTCATTGTGATTGTATTTGGGCATTTTGTACCAGGTGTCCACAACCCACAGACCACATGAACCCACTGCCTTGTTCGTGGACCAAGTAGACTGGAATTGCGACTAGAGGTCCACGACTTGCTGATAATGTTCCCACGTGCACTACCTATTAAAGCTTCTTTTATACCAAAAGAAGATATAGCATTGAAGTTTCTTGATCTGTGTCCATGAAACGAGTCATGCCTGACATATTCCCCATGTAACTTGCTTGTACAATCACTGTTCACATTTCCTGATGAATAAACATATTTATCTGATCTTTTTGCAGTTGCAATACCCCTCAGCAAGCTTTTGAGAATATTCTGGGCTTTCAATGCCCTTGTCATAGCTCCACCTCCATAACCACATAGAACACAGACCTGGCAAAGGAAAACGTAAGGAGATACCAATACACAATTCATCACTAGTAAATGTATCTAACAAGGACGATGTTAGTGTTAGTAACATTAATTTTGACCGAAGTATTTTTCATGCTAGTGCAGCGTCCATCTATACCAGCAGCGTATCCCTAAATGGTTGTATCACCTTGATGTAATTATCTTGATTACAATAAAAGCTTCCCTCTACAAATAGCCCTAAAAGGATCAACAACTGGTGAAAAATTCTATAGTGCTTGCACACATTAGTCTGCATATATGGAATACACCGGTATGTGAATCAGCACAAATATGGCTATTCTGGCCTACATCATGCCCTGACTTAAATGAAACTACTCTGAAATTGAATTTTCTTACTGTGTCTTGGGTATTGATCTTGCAGGGCCTACAGAACCATTGTCCTCTTGGAACTTTTAGAACACCATAGCAAGCTTGGTGTACCTACAGAAAAAATAAAATGCAAGGCTCTATGTGAATAGACTCTGGTACTAGGTTCAGGTAAGGAAATATGACAAACCTTGATAAAGCACTTGCTGCACTCTATCAACTGATTGGAAGGCTCCAGGTTTGAGATACTACAAACACAACATGAAGCATCTAACCTAGGCCTTTGTATATATCTGTATAAGGTATTATGCAGAACTTTGTCAGATCAGTCTGTAAAAGCAAGATAAATTAATAAAAATGAAATATTTTCTATGGAACATTATCCTTCATAGGAAATCTGTAGAATGCACCTGGAGTTACAACCTTTCAAATTTTGCTTCACAGGTTTGAACCGCAGCGTATTTATCGCTGCAAGGACTGCATGCTGATTCATTTGTAAATTCTTCACACCTCTCCATCCTATTAAGGGATATGCATGCTCTTTGATTCTTAATTCCTGCATATGGTTGGCAGATCGTGTTGGTAAAACTTCTTTAGCACCTCATGTGGAAATTAAGCAAATGAGAAGTTTGCTATGCATGCGATGCAGTTTTTCAGTAAAGATGACAACAACACAGTGCATCATTTTGACAAAAGTGGAATCAAATTTTCCAATAAATAACCAAAAAAACCTAACCAAATATGCTATGGCTGTCCTTGTCCTAGACTCCTACCTCTACTTGATGCTGACAGCTGACTTGTCCCCATATCTGCAAGGCTAAGAGGCTCATCTTCTTCAAGTACTGAAAATGAGAGATTCTTTTGTCAATTACATTTTTCTAAAAGGAACACTGTAAGTTACTTAGTTCTATGTCGATACTATCTGTAATGCAGTTTTCAGAATTATACCACAGCAGGGACTTTGGCAGTCAGTCTTGACATATGGCCTCGAGACATTAGATTTCTTTTTGGGAGACCACAGTTCATCTTGTGGACTGCAACTTCTGTCGCCAGAGGAAGATTTATCTGCAGAACAATCTGAGCTCTTTTCCTCAGAAAAATGGATATTTTCTGTCTTACTGAGGGGTTTGATAGCATGACATCTCTTAGCCTTTTTAAGAATTAGATTGAGTGGAACAATTTTGGGAGATTTCCGATTATCATTTGTTATTCCTGTAGCAATCAAACTAGAATCAATACTGGCACTCCCGCTACAAGCATCTTCACTGTTAGTTTCATTTACAATGCAATTCAGAGACACATATTTTGGCAGTTTGCGGACAAACAATCGACTCCCTTGCTGTTGGCATTTTGTTCTATCCAAAGTGGTCATATAATCTTCTTGCTTTTTTCTATCAGAGGAGTTTGATTCTCCAACATAAATGCCCTCGTCATCTGACTGTTCATCGTCAACATTGAGAACTTTGCAGTTGCTGTGAAGCCGTTTCACTTGCTTATTCAGATGCGTGGGAGGATGTTTCCTCTTGGTTTTTGATACTCTGCGTGAAAATGGACCACCCTTATGCTGCGGTTGAGAATCCCCTTCCCGGGATGACAGATCAATTTTCCTAGTACAATCATTGGATTCTGATTGTTTCGCACAGCACCTCAATGTTCGTGTTTTCTTTGGCATTTCAGAACATTGTCCCTCATTCTCATGTTCTTTCTGTTTACTTCCCTCAGAAATTTGATTACTTTTGTGCTTCACTAAAGATGGCTCCAGGTGAAATCTAGAGAAACTATTTTGGGCTTCTTCACATCCTGTACTAATAGGTAAATAGCTGGATGAGGAACATTTATCAATTCGTGACCCTTCATCAAACACAAGATTTTTGTGTTCAAGACCATACTTGTTCAATTCAGGTGATGCAGAAAACTTTGTCACAACATCGCTGGAGAATCCAGAAGAGAAACCAGATTTTAGTTCTTTAAATATTCCAGAATCTCTACAAGCACTCGCTTTTTCTTTTACAGTTTCATAGGGCCAATGGCCACCTACAGCCGATGCTTCTGTTACATTCTTCAGCTGCTCTAATGTAGGAACACAAGGTCGCTTCAATACTTTAGTAGAGACCTCATTCCAGAAAGAAGCTTTAGAGTCGCTTCTTCTAGCAATTATCTCGCTTGAGCACTGGCATATTAATTTTTCACTCTCCCCTAGCGTGCAACATCTGGCAGCAGCTTGCATGCCACCATCCTTGCTCTTTTGTACTGTATGATCGGTTTGATCGATTCTAGCAACACAGTGCTTTGTAAATCCATAACCTGCCAAACATTTTGGGGCTAAAGAGCAGCAGCATTTTCCATCCCGGTAAGGACTACATTCTGTATTATTAGGTGCATCAAGCAGAGTGTTCTTAGTCAAGCTGTTGGCTGTGTGTCCCATAGAACTGCAATAAGTAAATAAAAGAATATAAAAGGGAGCACAGCGATAGCTTCAAGAGCATATTTTGCATGATAGTGCATATATGCTATCGTTGCCATGTGTATATAGATATAGCATCAAACAAACATCTAAGTTCATTTCCTTGAAAACTATGTGCAACCTTCAGCAAAAACTGATGTCATTAATTTATTGTGTAATGATGTGCAGCACACATAAGCATAATGTCAGAATGGAAACAACGAAGGAAGGCTCATCTACACAACCTGTACTCAAATCAATTAAAAGGCTGGTCTTAAGAGCATTGCTAAGAACAGGAAATGGTGTGTGCTTTCAGGCCAAATTAGCATTATACATACACTAGGCATAAGCTATCATCTATTAGAACCAATAGGATCAGAATCAAGGCTTGAATTTGAATATGTGAAGAGCAACTCTTGGTAGCAGTGATGGAACTGAAATAGTCATTAACAAGAAATGGAGAGAAACAAAGGTTTGTTATGTGATATCAGCAACCAGTTGGCATGGAATTCAAGATAATAAAAAGATTGAGTAAATCAAAATACCTTCTGTAGTACCCATCAATGGGGCATGCATGGCAACAGGACTGCAACGTAAGCTCTCTAGAACATAATGAGGATCTTGGTATGAAAGTTGAGCGGGTGCGCACTTCATCTAGCCCTGAAATATGAGAAAGTGTGCCACTGAATTAAAACAAGACAACATTCAAGAAATAATCAGAAATAAGAAGTGATGTCTATCATATCACTTGCATTGTGAAGAAACCAACCTTCAACAATAGACCTATGGGCTGGAACTGGAGCACCATCATTACAGAAATGAGATCGGCAGAAATTACCAGCTCTAAAACCAAGTTTGGAAGAATCTTCCTGAGCTTTGCAGCAGCATCTATGCATTGATTTTCCTACTGGCGATTGATCATTTTGGCCAAAGCTAGGTAGAAACTCATTAGGTGTAGAACAAAAGGCTCTTCCACACTGATAATTGGTAGCTCTCAAACTTTTATGTGTGCACAAGTCATCTGCGCATTCAAAAGAAATATATCTCCTGGCCTGCACATAATGCTTGAAGAATCAAAAGACATTTCAATGGTTGGCAGTGGTGATAGTGGTTACTTGTGCTATGCGAATGTGTAAGATCAACTTACCATTCTATCATAAAAACAGGGCGCCCCAGTCTCAGAATGTGCAAGATGGGGTTTGTCAGCAACATGATTACAACACCTGCAATTCACTGGAGAAGAAACTTCTGCACAAATTTTGGAGATTCCAGCGTTAGGTTGACTAGGCAGCAAATGTGGCAGGCAGTCCCCATTTATTGAAGGCTCTTGACTATTTGCATGAAGTACATCTTGATGAACATATCCCTTGGAAGCCACTGGAACTGGAAGAGACCTGCTATCTGATATCCTTTTCGTGTGAATAATGGTCGGGGCCAACTTCAACTGATTATCATTTGCCCTTGTCTCAACTTGTGTGCTTACAGTTTTTAAACGATCGGAGCTATATGCAACATCTGGAGCCTTAAGAAGGTAATGCTCATTACTGTTGAGAACATCATCAATGGACTCAGATGTACTATTTCTCTCAAGATGTGAAAGAAATAATGAAATAAATGAATTCTTTGCTGCATCATCTGTAATCTCATTGAGTTCAGAATGGCTGGTTCCATTAGAAACTTCAAGTGATCGTTTCCTATTACCTGTACCAAATGATGGCTCAATGTTTTCTATAGTTTTGTTGGCTTTGGTAGTTTGCTTCGGATAAGCATCTGCACCAAGTGATTCTGACATTATATGAACATTACAGGGGGAATGCTCTCATTTTACACTAAAAAAAGAATTAAGCAAAATTGTGTTTCTTCTATGGTGTTATAAATCATGCCAGAACTATGTTGTTGTTCACATTCATTGTGCTAGTACTAGCAGCTTCTTATGGTGTTTTTGTCGTTTTGTGTATTCAGTCAGCACCTAGCATAACAATTAACAAGCTCTTGCATATCTAACGAGAAAGCATACAAAACTACACGTGGATGTGCCATATTAATAGTTAATACAAGTTAAATTCCACCCAAATGACAATGTGGAAAACAAAACAATTACATTTACAGCTAATAACAGGAAAGCTCACTTGGAGTTGTGAATTGCAGGTGGTGCTGAGGTTTCTGAAATTCGATTATTGTTGACTGCACCGATGGAAATAAGGTAGCCATAGATTGATGATAAGATGATTGCCCCAGCTTCAGTTCGGTGTTTGATGCTCTACCTGAACCATCTTGAATTATTTTGTGAGGTACATCAGGCATGCATGCCCTACTGTCATTGCTCAAAACTCTTGTAGAACTAGGACCAGGACTACGAGACAAGTTATTTAAGTTTTTCTCCAGAAGGTTTGCATAATCATGTGCCAAATGATTTCTACTGTAAGTTATTCCCATGTTTGCTGTTGAATATGTTCGTTCACTTGGCCTGCTAATAGAGTTCATGTTCATGTCATGGATCGTATGATTTGCTAAGTTTATTTTCGAACTCTGCTGTAAAGCTGGATTCTTTGAGAAAGCTTCATGTAAACCGACACTCTTTCTATAAAATGTTTCATCTGGCTTATTCACTAACTTCTCAACAGAAGTGAATCGTCCAACCTCATTGTGGATATCACTGGAATAAACTGGATTGTTTATATGTCCAGTGCTTTTTCCATGTCCACTGAATAGCCCTGTTTTTTCCATGTTATTGTTCGTTGTAAGGAGACTTTTCGTCCAGTATTCTTCTGAAGAATATCTCATATATGCCCATTCTGGCCAGTCCCACTTAGTGTCAGAAATGGATGCTCCAACCTAGATGTAAACAAGAAGGAAAAATATTATAGCAGCTGAAAAGTGATGTGGAGCGGCTGTTATATGATTGGGACAGGCTAGAAGTGCATGTGTGAAGAAAATGTATTTCAATAAGCTTTCTGTTGTTCGTTCACAAAATATGTACAATACTTACAAGATGCAACACAATAGAAATACACAGTTGTATATAGCATGACATGTAGTAATTGTGAGTTGTGACTTGTGAGTTACCAATCTCTGATGGAAACTATCTTTGTATCCTTATAAGGCTATAATACAGGAGTTTACAATGCCTCATTTGTAGATTTAAACAAAGAAAAACTTAAAAATTTGATATGTACCTGTTACCACAGACTACATTTAATGATATTTTCCAGAATATAATGCAGAAAATACTACTAAAGCATTCTTCTTCTTTTTCCTGCTGCTGATACAGCCTCCAAATGATATGTGACGTGGTAAAGGACAACTGGAAATAAACTTATGTAGAACTTAGCCTGGGTTTTTACATGTGTTAAAAAAAAGAGTTACTTTATTTCTATCTGGTAATATGCAATCATTGCCAACTGTTCACTTTGTGACTCATATCAAACTGACTGCTGGCTGCTGGCACAACTATTATTGTACTAGGTGCCTACCTTTTAGAGTTAAATAAGCAAATCTAGTATGTGATTTTTACCAAATACTTACCCTTAAACTACATATCTTGGACCAACTAAAAGTTAACAGATTAAACCGAAACAAGATAAAATGCTCACCCCCATGCAGTACTTGAGCCATTGTACAATAGTCATGCCATTATCCATAATGACAATTTCACCAGCTTTTTCTGCGGGTCCTCCTGAATGCTACAAAAGGTGTATATGCATACCTTTTATCAGTAAGAATATCTGTAGTGGTGCCTAAATGGGGAATCAGTGTAACAATCATAAATTTGTATAGTACCTCACAGAACTTAGCCACAGACATTCTCAGCCGATGACAAAAGCAACGAACTCCAAAAATCCCAGCTTCACCCACAAAGAATTCACCACCTGTTTATATCCCAAAAGCACATCAGAAGGCTTTAGTAAAAAAAGTAATATATGATCATAATGGTTAAAAGCAGCAGGTGGGAACACTTTTACCATAAAAAATATCGAAATGTTCTAATAATAATTAACAATAACTGCGCATAAGAGCTCCGTCACTATTAAAATCTCTACCAAATTAAGCAACAGAACCCATATTATGAAGCTATAACACAGAGCAGTAATTTCAGGACTACATGCTGTACAAGCAAGAGGCAGAAAACTTTTATTTCCACGGGTGTAGAACTTTTGATAGCACACCACACATCGTACATAGTTCAATGGCTGGGTTCTCTATTTAGGCCATTGCAGACACAGGTTTTTGAAGGGGTAAAAATGCTTACTGTAACTAGCCATTCAATGACTACCTCCCTCATGAGATCATGACAGAGGGTAGTCGATCTAGGTTGCAGATAGTTGTTGCAAGTTGAACCCACCAACATTCAGACAGGAGACGCGAATCTGATCCCCTAGAAGCGCAGGATGATGGCGAGGGGTTGATTGGGATGGCAATTTCTGCACTGTGCATGCGCTCGAGTCCTGAAACTGGATGGCACCTTGAGATATCCCTGCATGTCCAAAGAAGCACTAACAGTAAAAGACTGCAGCAGAGAGACAGAAATCATGCCACTGAGACTCCTGGAATACTGGAAACATACCATTGTTAACTGAACATTCCCCTGGAAAACTACCCTGCACATTAGCACTTGTGTTCTGAAACAACGCCCCCAAGCAGGAGGGCTGCTCAACGCTGCTGCTGGCTGCCAAGCCGTGCCTCGGATGCTTGGGCAGAGGCTCCGCGCCTCTGAGCGGGGAAGCGCGAGTAAGATCAATGACATTAGCAGCATTGCCTGCATTTAGCATGCCAAACAACGCCTTCCGGTCCGACACATGGGTGGCATGGGGATGGTTCCCAGCCACCTGAGCAAGCAACGAGGTGCTCGGCGCCGCTCTCGCGGGCTGGCCGTACTGCGAGCTCGGATGGCTTGCGGCCAGCTGCTCCGGCGCCGCCGCTCCCTGTGCGGCGAAGGGGCGGAGGATGTGGCGCAGACTGGCGCTGTCAATCTGCACGCGGACACAGTAGAACGACGCCATGTGAGCATCTCCATTTCAACAGTAGAACACCAATCAAATCAACTCCACACTACACTGCATTTCGATTTCATCAAGGGAAAAAAAACAAATGCCGGACGCCACCGATCCTACGAATCGAGCTACACGAAATCATCCCCAAACTAAACTCTGTTCGGCTCGGGGAATCGAGCAAAACCCCTCGTAAACCCCCCCGCATTCTACAACCACAAAGCCAATTGATAATAACCACCCCCTCAATCACCCACCCATAGGAGAACCGCGGGGTGGGGGGGAATGGCAGTACCTGGCTCGGCAGCGGTGTCGCCGTCGCCGGAGCAGGCGGAGGCGGAGGCCACCGCGCGGGCCACGCGTCGTCCATCGTGTGGCAGCGGAGGCGTGGTTGGTGGTGGTGGCGAGGCGAAGGAGACGATTGGGCTTTGGGGCTCTCGCGTAGTTATGGGCGGGGGTGTGTACTGTAGACGATAACTGTGGCGAGGTGAGGGGGTGGGGACGAGGCGCGCTTTGGCTCGGTCGGGCGGGCCGGCTTTTTTTTTGCCTTTTGCGGCTGGTGATGAGTCACTCGGGTCTGGTCTGGTCAGGTCTGGTCAGGCAGGGTCAGACGCTGAGACGATAGGATTGGCACGCCTGTCTCCCAGGATGGACCTCGTCCATTTAATCATTAACCACTCTGCTGCCGTTGTTGCAGACGATAAATGTTCCTGCTTTGGCTCTGATTAATGAGTGGCAGCATCTTTACTCGAAATGTTGGGATTCTAGTCCATGTTGTTTGCTCGAAATTTACGAGTTTTGTATTTATAAAATTCAGATTGTAAATTACAAGTCTAAAGTTGGGAAACACATTTTTTCCAAAAAAAACAAAAAACCTAGCTTGTTTCATAGAATCTCGAGTTCTTCAAACAAAACCATATGAAACATACTTTTGCATGGCGGCAATTAGCCGTGACCAATGTTTATAATGCTACAATCATACTAATCTTATTGTATGTCTTATTCAATGTGTAACCTAGGTAAGAGTTCCATACAATTCCACCATAAAATTGGTAGGATTTGAATCTCGGTCCTATGCTTTTAGTAAGTACTAATATTTAAAGCTAATAAGGTAGATTTTGAAAGTAATGTGTTACATGAGCTGCTGGGTACAATATTATCTATACAATGCTTACCAATCATGTCGTAGTAGTAATACATTGATCATCAATCATCCAGTGATATTAGCATCGAAAAACAGTGTCAATAGGAGTACTGTGCCTTATCAAGTGTGAGGTTGAAACAAAGAGGTGTTTGGCTGACTGCAATACTGTCACTACTAATAACTTTTTTCTCTCTCTTTTTTGCAGCAACGGTCCATAAAGACCTGGTGCATCGACCACTTTTGGTGCAAAAAGCCAATCACGAGGAGCGTGGGACCCGTGAACAGTGCTATGCGTGGAACACGGGGGCCCACCTGTAGTAAAGGACCCTCTGTAGACCTGGTTCTCCATGTGCCGCATGAACCAAGATGTGGACCCCACCTATGGTGCAACGCAGCCAACGGTGGGCTGGGCGCATGGGCCTGGCTGCGACACTGGACAGGTTATGTTTATCCTTTTTTTTTTTTCGAATGACATGTCGGTCCCATATTTTTTTCACTCTAATACCACATAAACAACACGTCGATAACACGTGGGACGAAGACCGGGTCAACACCACCACGTGGGCGTCATGTCAGCCAAAACCGCTTCCAAAACCACCCAAGAATATATTTTGTACGGTTTTGATAATTGGAGGAGTCGATTACCCGGTTTTATGGTTGGAGGTCATGAATCATACTCGGGTCACAGTTGAGGGAGTCAAAGTATACTTTTTCCTTATGAGATGGACGTGCGTTTCCTCATGGAATAAGTTGAAAATCGGGTAAACAAAGTCCCTGACGGTTTTTGAAGGCGGTTTTGGCTGACGTGGCGCTTACATGGCTTGTTTGATTAGGTCTTCGTCCCACGTGGCATTGACGTGGCATTTACGGGCAATTATATCTTGGAAAAAAAATAAAAAGCGTGGCCCCACATATCAGCTGCACACAAAAATATTTTTTAAATGGTGGGGCCACGTGGGCCCCACATGTCAACCTCACACCTCTCTTCTTCCCTCTCCCTTCTCTCTCTTCTTCCTTTCCCCCTCTCTCTCTCTCCTTCCCGGGCTGCCGACGGCGCGGGTGGGCGGCGGAGCAGGCGAGCTCCGGCGGCGGGCGTGGTCGGCGCCGCCCCCTGACCGAAGCACGTTGGAGGCAGAGAAGGTTTTGAGGGAGGAGCATGTTGAGTTGTGATCCAAATTCATTTGCACTTAATAAAGGCCAGCTTCTGCCGTAGTGGAGTGGAGGCCAGTTTAGTTGAAAGGATTGTTTGCTGAGTTTTGTGGAATTGATTCTTGCATTAACTTGTTTTGTGACAATCAAAGTGCTATATGTCTCACTAAAGATCAGATGTTTCATGAGAGGACAAAGCATATTGATATCAAGTACCATTATGTTCGTGATGTAGTCGCGCAAGGTAAGTTAAAGGTATGCAAGATAAGTACTCATGATAATCCTGCTGATATGATGACAAAGTCTGTTCCTATTGCTAAGTTTGAGTTTTGCTCAAGCTTAGTTGGTATACTGGTTTAGCCCAAGAGGCTATTTGGCGCCGAAAGTGTTTTTGTCTTTGTTGTGTTCAGGGTGAAGGATTGTTTCATGCTACAAGAAGGAATTTGTCTCAAGGTGGAGTTTGTTGAGTTGTGATCCAAATTCATTTGCACTTAATAAAGGCCAGTTTCTGCCGTAGTGGAGCGGAGGCCCGTCGCCGGGAGGCTTGGGCCGGAGCGTAGCAGAGGCTGAAGCTGGCCCATTGGGCCGTGCACCCGGGGACGCCCGGGGGTGCGGGGGCGGAGCCCCCGCGAAACGGATCGTCATCCCTTTTAGGGTTCCACTATATATATACCTCTTGTAAACCGCCGTGCGGTGTTGTAACCTCACCCCAGATATAGTGAAGATATTTTGCTGGCTGGCGCCCGTGGTTTTTTCTCTCCTACTTTGGAAGGGTTTTCCACGTTAAATCTCGTGTCTTCTGTGATTGATCTATTATTTCTTTATTGGTTATTCTCTTATCGTTTCCTAACAGAGCAGTTGGCGATGGCGTCGGGGACGGGCCATGGCTAGAGGGGGAGGTTGTCTATGCTGAGATACTGCAGTGAGGTGAGGCCAAGGAGGAAGTCGGGTGGTAGGGAGGTGAAGGTGTTGCCGTCGAGGGCGAGGCGGGTGAGGGAGGCCATCCCGGCGAGGGAAGGGACGGCGCCGGCGAGCGCGTTCCCCTGGAGCTGCAGCGTGGTGAGCGAGGTGAGGGAGGAGAGCGTGGGCGGGAGCGTGCCGGCGAGCGCCCTGTCGGCGAGGTTGAGCTCCGTCACCTTCCCCGACTCGCCCCGCTCGCAGGTGACATCCTCGAAGCCGCACATGTTGTCGCCATCCCACCCTAGGGCCGGGACCGACTTGGCCAGGTTGTGGATGGCGTCCGCTTCGGAAGCCGACTCGGCGACGCCGGCGGAGGCAACGACGAGGAGGAGGGTTAGGAGGTGGGGGAGGCGGTGGGGGATTTGGGGCGAAGAGAGAGAGAGAGAGAGAGGGTATTTTTGGGGGAGGAGGAAGGGTTGGTTTGGCCGATTCCGACGTCGCGGCGCTCGCCGACTTCGATCGCCCGGCGCGCGCACTTCTCCGGTCACCCGCCGCCAAAGCCGCGCTGTCCGCGGCGCTCCGGTCGGGGGCGGCACCGACCACGCCCGCCGCTGCCGCCGGAGCTCGCCTGCTCCGCCGCCCACCCACGCCGTCGGCAGCCCGGGAAGGAGAGAGAGAGAGGGGAAAGGAAGAAGAGAGAGAAGGGAGAGGGAAGAAGAGAGGTGTGAGGTTGACATGTGGGGCCCACGTGGCCCCCATTTTAAAAATATTTTTGTGTACAGCTGACATGTGGGACCACGCTTTTTATTATTTTTCCGATATATAGTTGTCACGTAAGCGCTAAGTCAATGCCACGTGGGACGAAGACCTAGTCAGACAAGACACGTAAGCGTCACGTCAGCCAAAACCGTCTTCAAAACCACCGAGGGACCTCGTTTGCCCGGTTTTCGTAAGTTGAGGGACGGGTCGTACCCGGTTTTACTGTAAAGGGACGAAAATCGGACTGGGCGACAAGGTACCCAAAGTGAACTTATTCTTTCCCTCGTGGACTTAATCCAGCGTTTGTCGAGCCCATTAAGTATTAGTTGGGTCCAGTTGGGCCAGGTAACCAGGTACGTCCATGAAAATAAAACATACTGTTTTTTATCCTCCATCAAAATAAATTTAAATGTTTACTAGTATCAGGCAAATTCCGGTATCAGCCACCACCAAGAAGTTCATATCCTATACCATAATGACACTATCATTATAAACATTAACATGTGGGATAATAGAAGGGTAGGACCCACATACTTGTAATTGTAATGGTAGTGATATTATGATAGAGAATCTTCATCCTTACCGGAGATCGGTAAACCAAAATATACTTGAAACCTTAATAGTAAGTGACAACTAGATACAAATTCAAATTCCTCGATCAAATCATGTCAAAGTATCTATGTGCCACCAAAGTGAGAGAGGCAACATTGAGGATGGAAGATTTGGCCGCAACAATAAAATAGTATTTCCTCTTGTCTTCAATATTTCCAAGTTTAGAACAAGATTTAATCAAACTTGAAAATTTAAACATGAAATTTGTACTATCAAAATAAGTTTATGATATCATGGGCACTTTTCAAAACAAATCTATTCATACCATGTTTTTAAAATTAAGAATTCAAAAACCATTGGGTTCGATCATATCTTATCATACACGTTAAATATTTATGACTTGAGGACACTGATTTGTATTTTGGGCTTCATACATATCCTCCCCTCAAATTTTCATTTGAGATATCTCTATTTGTGTGCTTAAAAGCGTCCAGCTAAACTGCGAAGCTAACACAAAGCATGCGATTATTAAAACTACCAAAACTTCACGAAATATACTGTTAACGTAAATCTGATCCAATGAACAATTTAATATGATACATTTGTCTCCAGTCTCCACTAATAAGGTGCTGTTTGGGAAGTCCCTCCCATCCCAAACAGCCCCTAAAACACCTTTGTCATGTAAATTTTTTTAACAAAATAAGAAATTCATTCAAATAAGCCCATCAAGAGGTATTTGTATTTCCCTTTTATTTTTCATAATTCCACTGTTTAGTGGAACGAAATTAAATCTTGGGGCGGAAAACCCAAAAAAATCTGAAAAGAGGGAAACGCTATCCGCTACCCCTCGCGCCGTCGCGCTTATTGTGCCTCGAGGACTGACCATGGCGGCGGCGGCGGCGAGGCGCGCCGCTGGCCTCCTCCCTCTCCTCCTCTCCTCGCCGTCGCGAGCTCGCCCACCGCACCGCCAAGCGCTTGCCCTGACCCCTCCTCTGCTTCGCCCCCACCGCCTCTACTCCCACTCCCCCAAGCCCTCGTCGTCCGCCGCGTTTTCCGCCTCCGCCTCCGCCTCGAATGGCGCGCCTGCGGGGAGAGCCCGGGAGCTGCACCTCTACAACACCAAGTCGCGGAGGAAGGAGCTCTTCCAGCCCCGGGTGCCCGGCGGGGAGGTCGGCATGTACGTCTGCGGCGTCACCCCCTACGACGACAGCCACATCGGCCACGCCCGCGCCTACGTCGCCTTCGACGTCCTCTACAGGTTCCCCCTAGCTTCATTCTTCTCCGGATTTGGTCCCGTTGGTGAATTGCATGCTCTAGTGATAGTGATGTTGACTATGCTGTGCAATTGACTCACCCAATGCGCGTTATGTACTTAATTAGTTATATGGATGTTTTAACAAATTTACACGGACTTAATAGCAGCATTCTATACATGGAGAAATGAGGAGACATGTTTATAGCAGTAAGTGCATTGCAAAATTACACATTGTATTATGTACATTCACAATTTGTTTGTGGACACACACTGTGAGAAACATTTTGCGCTCTAAATAGCTCGGTCTAGGATGTTTTGACATTGCAACTAAGCAAACTTCTATGATAGTTGCCTGTGAAAGGATCCTAACTCTTTCCTTAGCAACAGTTATTCCGGAAACATAAAAGGTGCTCCGGGAATTGTTGTTAATCTGTTATGGCGTTAGGAAAACAAGCCAATTCACTGTTGCATCTCAATTAGCTAAGCATAATGGAGCAACTCAACCATCATACCCAGGAACAATTTCACACCCAGAATCCTGCCGTATTCCTTTATGGTCTTTTTATTCACATTCAGCACACTCTTACCATGTTGTCTTGTCTTATTTTCCTCTCCTGCTAGAAAGTACCATATGGTCATATGCTTATCTCATGTATCATGATATCCTGCAGGTACTTGCGTTATTTGGACCATAAAGTGCGCTATGTTCGGAATTTTACTGACATTGATGACAAGGTGATTTCTGGGTCAAATTTATTTTCAAACAAGTGATGCTGGTCCTCATTATCTGAAAGCTAAATTTAATGTAACAAGGAATCATATTGTATTTATTTATGTTATAGTTATTCTACCTGTTCATCTTCTATAGTTAGAAGTCATTATATCCGTACCTCTAATATGGAGAAAATGTGTCATGTTGACCAGTTGAAGTAGAGTAGACCAGGATCATGTTTGATTCATCTTGCAACCAATGTTATGTTTGTTTCAGATCAATACCTGAATTTAACTTCAAGTTCATTTCAATATATTTACCTCCCACATTATATTAAGCTATTTTGCCTGAAACCTAGAAAGAAAATTTATATGCCAATTGCTAATCTGCACAGGATACCTGAGTTGCACTTCTGGAATTCTGTAGATAATTGCAAGAGCAAATCAATTGGGGGAAGATCCTTTTAGCTTAAGCAAAAGGTACTCTGATGACTTCCTATTAGACATGGCTAATCTTCATTGTTTACAACCATCTGTGGAGCCTCGTGTTTCAGACCACATCAATCAGATTATAAACATGATTAAACAGGTAAAATATGCCTGCAGTATGGATCATTGGTGTTTTTCCTATGGTGCTTAATTTTTATTATTATGCAGTTCCTTTCTGTTGTTCTCCTATTAAAACCCACCATTTCGTGTAATAGGCAGTGAAAGTTCCTTATTTTGACTACTACTATCTAGAAAGAGATGATTCATCACACATCATTAAATCGATACCTGATAATGTATTGCTTTCTTGTCATTGTTAATGCATCATAGGATCCGTGTACAGAGAACATCCAATTCCAAATTATAAATTTGCAATTTGTTACAAAGAATGGTAGTGTTGTATTTGTAAAATATGAAAATGATTGTTATCACATATATGCAGTTACGAACAGTTGCACCTGATGACAATATTGTGTTGCTATTGAATTCTCTGTGCAATATAACTGTTTTATGTGCTGCCCAGCTTGATGTTTTATCTATGACATTTCTTGGAACAGATCATTGATAATGATTGTGCATATGCAATTGGTGGGGATGTTTATTTCTCTGTTGAAAATTTCCCTGAATATGGGGATTTATCTGGTCGAAAATTAGATGATAATAGAGCTGGTGAAAGGGTTGCTGTTGATGAGAGGAAGAAGAACCCAGCTGATTTTGCTCTGTGGAAGGTATGTCTTGCTCTCAATGTGTAGATTTCTTCTCCTTTTCATGTATCTATTATGTACTCTTGTTCTATGAGGAAATTATTTATTTTAATTTCAAGATTTCTTTAGAGAGTTCAGTTTCAAGTCAGCTGATTTTATGTTTCTCCAGGCTGCAAAAGATGGGGAGCCATGTTGGGATAGCCCTTGGGGCCCTGGAAGGCCAGGATGGCACATAGAATGCAGTGCTATGAGTGCACATTACTTGGGCCACTCTTTTGACATACATGGCGGTGGGGAGGACCTGATCTTTCCACACCATGAAAATGAAATTGCTCAGAGCCGTGCAGCATGTTGTGACAGCAGCATAAATTACTGGATACACAATGGCTTTGTCAATGTAAACAGCCAGAAAATGTCAAAATCGCTGGGCAACTTTGTCACTATACGCAAAGTAAGACAATATAACTTTCTTTTTTTGTCTAATTATTGTGCTTTATCTTTCTCAAAGATTTCCTTCTCAGGTTACGAAACTGTACCACCCACTTGCGTTGAGGATGTTTTTACTTGGTACACACTACAGGTCCCCGATCAACTATACCATAGAACAACTTAATGTTGCATCAGACAGACTGTACTACACTTACCAGGTATACTATATCTTCTTATATTCATGTTAATTTTACTAACCTTATGCTTTATTTCTACTAGCAAAACAGTTGGGCGAGACCTTGGCGTGGTTGAAAGATGATCCTGAGCCTTCTTGGCTTCTAGGACTTATTCAGGCCTTTTAAAAGCATCTGTAAATTCATATTCCAAAAGTGACTATGCTACTGTAAAAACTAAAAAGAGAATAGCGCTGGACCATAAATTGGCATGCATGAATTGGTAACATTACTTATTTTTTTTCTGAAAACAAGTGTAGGTTATGTCTATGCCAAGGCATTTACAAATACATGTTTAGTTTATAGATAAATTAATTAGATGAACCAAATTTATATCTTTTGAAAGCCAAATATATTATTATTCAGATGGCCTGTGACCATGATTCGTTCCTTAACCCCATACAACTTGCCATCTGCAGTTTCTGCACTTGTTTTGGCTAAGCTGCAGTACTCCAAATAAAAGTCGGTTCGCTTAAATTGAAATGTCCGTTGAACCCCCCTTTTTTTTGGTCTTAGCTGATTAAAAACTGGTTGTGAATTGGCCCGAAATTTAGAATCACAGGGTTGCTTTGAATTCATCTTAGTGTAGCTATAGTTGCACACATGGTCTGACCAGGCAGCCCTGGCTTTTGCTGCTTCTCAATCTCTAGCCAAAGCAAGATCACTTAAGTTCTGGTTTAACCTTTATGCCTGGAGACTGGGAAGCTGCTTCAATTTGAACGGCTAGTCAGAACTTTTGAGTTTTGGTGGCACTGAAAGGGAGATGTTGCATTTTTGCTGTTTCTTCAGGAGATATTTCAATGCCATAACTCTTAATTAAAGAGTTTATGTTTTTTGTTTTTTATTTACAGACACTACAAGATTGTGAAGAAAGTTGTCAACAGCACCAAAGCAAGGCTGGAGATCCATTACCAGTTAATACTACAAATTGTATCCAGAAGCTTCATGATGAATTTGAGACTTCAATGTCTGATGATCTTCACACTTCAGTAGCACTGGCTGCTATCTCCGAGCCACTAAAAGTTATGAATGACTTACTGCATACTCGTAAGGTAAATGGAATGAAAACCTTGTGGAGATATAGTTAGTGACTTTCAGGGATCTATGATTTGATCTGCTCGCGCGCCACAAGTAAAATACTAAAATTGTACCTAATGGTTCGATCTTTCTCTGATGTTTGAGCAGGGAAAAAAGCAGGAAAAACGGTTGGAATCACTTTCTGCTATGGAAGAGAAGATAAGGATGGTGCTTTCTGTCCTAGGGCTACTGCCATCAAGCTATTATGAGGTGAGTGCTATGTAACATAGCCTATGTTTTATCAACTCTGCCCAAGCAGTTTGAATATATCTTCTTGTCTGCTGAAGAACACACTTTGTTTCTTTCCTCTGAATATGCATTGTCCGTCCTGATACGATCGCTTGTATAATGTATAGCCCATCTCCTGTATTTTGTTGTCATAGACATGGTATTCAATGTACCAAGGTTCAGAAAGTCACAGGTTACTGTCGTGTGACAAGTTGAGAAAACCACACCAGCAGGCTGTTTTATTAAACCTTGTCTTCTAGGGTATATTCCACCCCCTTAAACTCTGCGCAATGCCTAGCCAAGTACCCAACCTCAAATATGCAAAATCAAGATATTCAAATTTTATATTTTAAAAAAGAACCAACCAGTACAACCTGTTTTTTTGCTAACAAATGGAACTGGATCCTGCCATTTTCTTTTCCTGTTTTGCTAATTTCCTGTTTCCAGAAAGTTAAGGCAATATAGGGTCAAGTTTGGTTTACTACTCAGCCTTATTCAAGTTTGAGCTACAACTGTCCCACTGTTGAATAGCTCAGGACAAATGACTCTTCAAAACTTAGGTTTCCTTTGGAAAAGAAAGGGATACTGTGGTAACCACTGTTATAAGTGCTTAATTAATTTATTGGTGCCCATAACAGAGCACCTAGTCTAATCAAATTCATAGGCACTCCGTTTGTAATTCTACATGAGTAAACATGACTGTGAATAGCCGGACCTTTTCTCCTTCACACACCAGACATCACTAACAATTCTCTCTGTTCTCAGGCTCTGCAGCAGTTGCGGGAAAAAGCACTAACAAGAGCTTCCATGACAGAGGAGCAGGTGCTTCAGAAAATTGAAGAAAGGACTTCAGCAAGAAAGGCAAAACAGTATGAAAAATCCGATGAAATCAGAAAAGAATTGGCTGCTGTTGGAATTGCCCTCATGGACGGTCCTGACGGAACAACTTGGAGGCCATCTGTACCTCTTTCTGAGCAAGGGGTGGTTGCCAGTACATGATCTGCGCAACAAAGCTCCGGAGTGACCATTTGACCCATCACCGCATGCTCCATACATGAGGAACTGCGATGTTTTCCAGGTTTTGAGAGAAAATCAAGAGAACATCTGACGAATCAGATGGCCTGCATGATTATTCGGTACAGTGGATATGAGTTTCTGTCTGACAGAAGATAGCCAAGTTTTACAGTTTTATTACATCATACATATTTTGTTCTCTGTGACTAACAAAGTAACAATTAGTAATCATTCTCGAGTCAGCTGCAGCTGATATGGTGCAACATTTTGCCTATTTTTAACCTGCAGAGTTTACTGCGCGATACTTTTTAGAAACATCAGTGCAAGATATTGTGTGCTGATTCATTTTTTGAATGATAATATGGTTTGGCATTTCAAATGGAAGTAAGCCAAATGTATAAGCTATTCGGAGCAAAATGTCTTCACCATCATTTTTCTCCTGCATCGTGTGTTTCTGTTCATACGTGTTAAAGATTCATCAAAGATTCGTAAATCAGGGGTCTATATATATGTAAATTTTCCGGCCAAATTTCCACCGAGGTAGGCTGACGTGGCGAGGACGGGCCCACAAATCAGTGTCTCGCGGCCTCCGCTTCTTCCCCCACCTCGCGTTCGAAAAAAAGGAAAGTTCAAAGCGAGAAAACGAAAACAGTTGCACACACTTGCTCCTCTCCCCGTGTCCGCTCGTTTGCTCCGGCGTCGCGTGTCCGCGTGCTCCTCTCCTCTTCACGAAAAACTCCACAACACCACGCCGGAAAATTCCCAACTCCACACCTCTCTCTCGCTCGCTCGATTAGCTCGGTTCCAAGCCGAGCAGGAGCGACGCGAGCGAGCATGGCGGCGTCGGCGTCGGCGCTGCAGGCCGAGCGGTGCCTCCTCGTCGGGGTCGGGGCGGGGCCCCGGCGGCACCGCCTCCCCCTCCGCATGCCCCCGCCACTGCACGCGCCGCCGGCTCTTTTCCTTCTCCCGCACCGGCGTCGCCGCCGATGGCCCCCGGCCGTGAGGGCCTCTCCCGGCGAAGGCGGGGGAGGCGGAGGCGGAGGTGGTGGTGGTGGTGGTCTCGCGGGCGCCCTGGAGAAGCGTCCGGTTATGGGGGTGGTGGCGGAGGAGGAGGAGGATGAGGAGGAGAAGGGAGCCAAGGTTGTGGAGGGGGAGAAGGGAGCGACGGCGGCGTTGGAGATGAGGTGGCCGCCGTGGGAGGGACTGGCCGAGCGGTACAAGCTCATCGGCGCCACCTCGCTCGCTTTCGTCATTTGTAACATGGACAAGGTGCGCGTGGTCGTACTCCCCCAGTCTCCAACCTTGTTTCAATGTCTGTGCTTAATTTTCCGTAGGTGATGTCTGCTCTCACTGTAGTAGTAATGAATATGTGAGTCATCCTCGAAGCAGAAAACAATAAGTCCATAATCTGAGCGTGGCAATTGGCACAGCGTTGTAAATTTGCTATTGAGACTTTGCGAGTGAGAATGTAGCTCTGTTTTCAGGAAAACGAATACGGAGGCTCAAATTGGAGTGAGACCGCTGGGTTGTTGTTCTAGGCTTCTAGTCTTGTTTTACTAAGTTATACTAACTTATAAGAGAAAAAAATAGAACAGTACCATTTGGTGGTAGGAAGTTAGTAGGCAACTAGGCATCATAAATAATGAAGAAAGCGTGACAGTGGATCTTCAGCATGTATTGCTATTACCACTTAGAAGTTGTTCATTACTTCCTCCGTTTCATATTATAAGACTTTCTAGCATTGTCCATATTCATATAGATGTTAATGAATCTATACACATATATGTCTAGATTCATTAATATCTATATGAATGTGGACAATGCTAGAAAGTCTTATAATATGAAACGGAGGAAGTAGTATGTTAAATGTGCCATATGCAAGCAGAGAACTTAGTATGCATGATGCACCTCAGCTGAAAGACACTTGATAAAACAGTCTTCTTACTTGCTTAGTGACAGGTGATAACTGTTGTATTAAACATGACAATACATCTGGAAAGATTCATTCTAGCAGTCGTTTGTACTACTAACTAGACCAATATCATTTTCTCACTCGTAGTTACATGATCTCTTGAAGTTTTTAGTTGGTCTTGGTATACACTTCACTTCTGCATTAGTCCATATGGACAGTTCATTTTTCTTTCCTTAGGAATATTTGCTAATTGCAAACACTCCAGTTTTCAGGTTAACTTGAGTGTTGCAATTATACCAATGTCACACCAGTATGGTTGGAACTCATCGACTGCTGGATTAGTCCAATCGTCATTCTTTTGGGGTTATGCTTTGAGTCAACTGCCAGGTGGATGGCTAGCAAAATTGTTTGGCGGAAGGTTTGTTTGCGGTAACAAAACCCCCCTTGTGCATAGACAAATACAAAAGCTACCTATGATTCTCCATCTGCATGGTTGTTTTAATATCTTAGCAATGCTTTTTTTTTTGGTGGTTGCTGTTGCTTCCGGGATAAGCATGTTTCCAATAATAAATGCAAATGATGATAATGGCTATTTCTTTCTGCAACCCATCTTGTTAGGAATTAGGATATCTTACGGATTTTTTTGTGTACCTTTATGGGAAAGAATGATCCGTTAAGTTGGTAGTAAGCAAAATTGCAAATAGCAGTACGAAGTCATAATTTTTTTTGGATGGTACATATCTTCATTTATTTTACCCTTTTCCTTACTCACAATTGTTTATTTTAACTATAAATTTGAGTAAATTCCTAGTTACAATGATTTAATAGCAGCAGTAATCAATTCAAATAAACTAGAACCATATAGCAATTTTAAACTTCAGGAGAATCATTCTGCCTATCTTGCATAGCTCAGAGGCACTTCCTATAATTTTATCCCTTGCTCTTTCTCATTATCTTATCTCACTCCAAAGGTTCTTAGTGTTCATCTATCTATTGTTTTCTTGTAATGATTAATTATTGTTATCTCATGTGCTAACTGTAGGAGAGTACTTGAGATTGGAGTTGTGGCTTGGTCTTTGGCAACTGCCATTATCCCTGCTGTAGCAGGGTTTATGCCAGGGCTTGTGTTGTCAAGGATTCTGGTATACCTCTACTTATTAATTAATCTCTCTATCCTATAATTTGTTGATCTGAAAAGTTGTGATACAATATAATTTGTCCATGTCTGAGGAAAGCATATGCAAGACAGTGAGGGCTGCTAGTTTGAGAAGCCACTCATTATGCAATTAGGAGAAATTGGGTTCTCTATGAAAAAATAAATTCATAAACATGCATGTGACTACTGACTATATTATTAGACAATGAAAACTTCGAGGTGGCGGATTGCTGATGAACTAGAATAATGGATATAAACAGTTGTGGTGCAGAGCAAACCAAAATAAAACAGCCAGTGCAATATGTCACTCCATATAGATGAGATTAACTAGTTTTTTTGCCACGTTTTCAGTTCAGTACCATAGGAGTGTTCCTGACTCGTAATAAAAAAAATACAATGTATTTCTTATGTTTGCATTATATAACATATATTCTATTTAAATTGTGTTGTTCTGCTAGGTAGGTATTGGAGAAGGTGTATCACCATCAGCTGCTACAGATTTGATTGCAAGGCAAGATTGAGTAAACATTTTTCCTTAAAAAACATCCTTACCATTTTCATTTTCTTAGTGCTAATTTGGTAGCCATCTAAAATATCTAATCATCTGGACATATGCTTATTAGATTTTTATTAGAGTGCCGCCCTGTGTTTTTTGTATGATGGTAAATTTTGTGGTTTGTAAAATCCGATGTAACCAACTAATGTGTCTTCATTTTTCATGACTATTGTTTGAAATTTTAGTTGTTCAGATGAATTATTTTGTAGCTAACTGTGCAGAATAGCAAGTGGTGGCTACATTTTTTTTTTACTTTCAGCTGTTGAATGATACATAAAAATAATATTTCCTGCTTCTTAGTTCTTGTGGATTTCTCACAGTGATTCGTACGTACATTTCACAATAGTAGTCCAGTTGTCATTGGCTTTCTATATTTGAGATTTTTATTAAGGAACTTTGTATTACTTGTATGCATAACAGGAATCCCATAGAAATTTGACTCTTCTTCCTGCTGAGATGTTAATTATATTAAACTTAATGTAGTAAGTAAAATTGTGCCTGATCCCTAACTGAAAAATAAAAATAGAACAAAAACACCAAACTGTTATGACCTTTTGGATCCTCATGGACTATTATTTCATAACTTTTAACTGTTATGGCTGCCCATACAGGTCCATCCCTGTTCAAGAACGATCAAGAGCAGTTGCTGTTGTGTTTGGTGGTTTGAGCTTTGGAAGCGTATTAGGGTATGTGTTTTCAGGTATTTTGTGGTACATATGCACGCTTGTTCACAATTCTGCCAGATAGTTAATTCCATATACATTGTTTGACATTACAGACTATTGTTCGCCCCACCCATTATTCAGAACCTTGGCTGGGAATCTGTCTTTTACATATTTGGACTTCTTGGAATTATTTGGTGAGGAAACATCTCTAATAAGCAGATGAAATATTATTTATTCTGTTTAACTTCCCATCCATTTTTTTCATAGGTGTCTAGGGTTTCAATCTCTTAAAGAACAACAGTTAAGGGGCAATGAAGACATACAAGTAATACAAGATTTGGGGCAGAGTCCTTCTGGATCAAGTGACCTCATCTCGTCCTCTGTGTCTCCAAAATCATCGGAGTCATCATTGGGAGAGCTGATGAATTCACTAAAGGTTCTATTTTTCACCAGATGAAATAGTTCTGCCATAATCTCTGTTATGACCTAGAAGTATATTGATGGATTAAGTTACAAGACTGTTCTCAAGTTGGGTCATTTGTGAAGTCAAAGTATCAAAATCATGGCATGGGGACCATGTGATTTGATGCTCTATTGTTCATAAAATATACCAAACTGAATAACTACTAGTTCGAATGGTTCGAGTTTCTATTCACCTCACCTGTTGCAGATGTGATCATTCCCAAATAAACAAATATGGTTTGCAATATGACCAGGAAAATTGTTTAGTGCATTATTATCTCTAGACAAATCTTGAAGTAGAGTACTTTATACATGTGATTATGCGGCCAATATTGCAACTTTCTTTTTCTTTAGGATGTTCCTTGGAGAGAATTTTTCAAAAGCAAGGCAGTGTGGGCAATGATATATGCTCACTTTTGTGGAAGCTGGGGGCACTATACTTGCTTGTCTTGGCTACCAACATTCTTTAGGTATGATCTTTGGTGTTTTACACAGGTCTTGACATTTTGTTTCTCTTACTTTTTGGCTCAGTGTAGATTAATTGTCTCTATTTTGTTTAAATGAGTAGTGCATAGTTGGATAGCAGCTATCAACTTAGTGCTGCTGTGGAGAGTGAAGTGCTTAGTTTCATTGACCATGTTTTCTCTTTCATTTCAGTCATTTTCTTAAATGTCTATACATGTTGTTTTGGGATTCAGTTTTATGAAAATGGTTTGACTACGAAAATAGGACCAAACAAAAAATAGATGGTTTAGAATTTTGCATTTGATTTTTCCAAAAAAAAAAACTGGTTTTTAAAGATCATGGTCTGATCATTTGCTATTTGTACAATACATAATGTCAAGTTTATGCCGATAACATGTTTTTGTTCTTGCAATTCATTACTGTTCAAATGATATGCAGTGAGGAGCTGGACCTGAATTTGACTGAAGCAGCATGGGTATGTACATGCTTCCTTAAAATTGTAGTGAGATTCTTCTATTCAATGCTTCATTTCCTCCTCACTAGGGAAAGTCAGTTTTCCCTTATTTTTCATTGATGAATGCAATTTCTGTCATGAGAGCTTATGGTTTTACATATTTGCTGTAGGTGTCAGTCCTTCCTCCTTTGGGCTCAATGATCATTACATCTATTGCTGCACCTTTTGCAGACAACTTGATATCAAATGGAGTAGACACCACAAAGGTCAGGCCTTTACTTTCTTAATTTTGTGCTGAAGATAAAATGATTTTTTCTCTTTATTTTATTTATATTCACTTTAGGAAATAGGAAATGGTGCTGTAAATAATTCTAGGAATCATTTGTAAAGGCCAGAATAGTAAACTTGTCAGGGGTGCCTGTGTTATATTCTGTATCCTGACAGGATGCTCTGTTTTCTTGTGGAGAACTGGAAAGTGAGCTATCTATTGCGGGAAATTAAAGTATCTATATCTGTTAAATTTTTTCTATAGGTACGAAAGATATGTCAAACAATTGCATTTCTGTCACCTGCAACTTTCATGATGCTTTCCTCTGTGGATCTTGGTGTGCCACCGTGGGAAATTGTTGCTTTTCTTACAAGTGGTCTGGCACTCTCCAGCTTTGCATTGTCAGGTCATGTTGTTAAGCTTCCCACGAGCATACCATTTTCTGTGTTTGCAAGATCTAAAGCTAAATATTCTGGTTGATAAACAGGTCTTTATTGCACCCATCAAGATATTTCTCGTGAGTATGCAAGCATTCTGCTGGTAAGGCAGCATCAGTCTGTCCTCTCATTTTTTCTTTATTTGTATTCTTGAAAAGGAATTGAAAAATAAGAGCAATCCTTCACAGTGTGTGCTTAAAGCTCGACAGATTCATTTGTTTTAGTTCTTTTATTTGTACTTGATATTAGCTGCAGCACTGTACTTAGTCTCAGATGGCTGCTCTAACTTGTTTCTTGTGTTTCAGGGCATCACAAACACTGTAGGTGCTGTACCTGGAATAGTTGGCGTTGCACTAACAGGCTATCTTCTTGATACAACTCATTCTTGGAGTGTATGTCATCATCACAGTCTAATCCATCTTCATAACCTATAGCTTTTCAACTGTTCTAATCTCATAGTTCTCTTTTATGTGCAGATATCACTTTTCGCACCTTCGATATTTTTTTACCTGACGGGTACTGCTGTCTGGTTAGCATTTGCCAGCAGTGAGCCTCAGGAGTTTTCGAAGTCAGAATCGGAGTCGTGAGTCATGACTTGGATGGCAAATAGTATATACAGTTCCCAGAGGGGATCATCAGTTCAGGAAGAATTTTGTCAGATGTAGTTTCCCTGGCAAAGCGTTGGATTTTTGGACATTGGACAGGAGAATACAGCTCATTGGATATTGGCAATTTTTTTGCCAATTTTAGTTTAGGCTTTTGTGTAGCGATTGTCATTTCACGTTCTGACACGATTTCCTTTTCCATTACGGGGAGTTGCGTTGTTTTCTGCAGTAGTATCCCAGGTAACTGTAGAAGATGTAAATTTGTTGTATCATATGACATCTTTGGGTATATCCCAGACAACTGTAGAAGATGTAAATTTGTAGAATCACACGAGTATATGACATCTTTGGGTATACGTGATGATTGACGGAGTTCATTACGACGTGATCCTTGACCATGTATTTAGTGAACTCTTACCAGTTCGATATTATGGATAAAGTTAGTGTTTTCGTTTTTTTTCTTGAGATGGTTAGTGCCTTGCTTATTTGAGTGTTCTTTTCATTGCTCTGCCAAAAGTCTGCAGGATTATGTTGTTCCTTTTTGTCCAGTTGAAGCCTTTTTCCGCCGCCAAAGAGTGACGTCAAATTCAGCTTCACCAGTTGCACAAAATAACATTACGGACCTGTACAAACCAAACCATAGCTGAATGGAGGCGGCTTCGAAGATCAACATGACAATGCAGTCACACTTAAAGGTAAAGTAACAATAATCAGACTTGAATGCATGACATAATCAGATCTCCAATAATAACACACCGCAGCATTTTACGACTACATGCACAAAGGCAAAACACAAGAGAACGGCTTAACATCAGATGTCAAATGTTTTCCTACTCCTATGAGAGACCCAAACAACCCAAACCATAAGCTACATAGGTCCCATAACCTGTTCCATCATCTAAACAGCACAACAGACTGAAACAAGTTGAGGAGGCAGATGCAGGATGAAGGAGGCTAGCTCATTTCTTCTTCTTGGAAGGCGGCTGGTCCTCGTCGTCGTCATCTTCCTCATCTTCATCGTCCTCATCATCATCATCCTCACCATCTTCGTCACCACCATCATCGTCATCATCATCTTCATCATCGCTGCCTCCTTCACCATTTGCCTCAGGGTCATCGTCATCATCATCTTCATCCTCACCCCCTTCATCCCCTGAGAAGTCCTCCTCGGCATCATCATCGTCACCACCTTCATCATCGTCATCGTCATCTTCATCATCGTCCTCGTCATCATCTGACCCGTCCTTGTTCTCAGGGGTAGATTCAGATTTGATTCTGCCAAGTAGCCTTTAATTACAAAGTAAACTAATCAGCAACAAAGAACATCTTATATTACATAGAAAACATTATTACATAATAAGACAGGGAACTTACTTGTAGATTGCATGTTGGTCCTCATTAAATATATCTGCTCCACCATTTACTGCTTCCATCTAAGAAAGATACCCGTTACGTCAGAAAGTGCCAAAAAGAAAGAAAATGCATTAATATTACATCATCGCGTTCAATTATAAACTTGGAATGATCTCAGGCAACACGACAAGATATTACCCAACGATCTGCATGAGTATATACCATAATTAGTCCAAAAGAGCCAAAATGTTCAATTATAAAATTGGAATGATCTCAGGCAATGCGACAAAATATTATCCAACGATCTGTGTGAGCATATACCACAGTTAGTCCAAAAGCCACAGTATGGAAGCTTCTACTAAGCTGGTTTGAGGGGCTTCCCTAATAAGCTGTTCTTTAATATTACAGCATAAACTTTCTACGAATTAGAAATTTGTAGAGAATAGCTTATGGGATTTGATAATAAGGTACTTCAAAAACTTCATTTACAGAGCTAGATTAGAAACAATTAGTGTTTTGAAAGAGATGCAAATTGAACAGATAGTTCGCAACCAATCAGCATCTTACCTATATGCCAACGTCAGTCAAAACGTTCTGGCGCATCAAAACACACTGATGCATACTGATACTTCAGGACAAACATCACATACTGACATGATGAATGGAAACGCTAAAATCGTATCTTCAAGTCACCAGACTAGTAGAATATGCAGCTAAAATCATATCCATTCAGTCACCCGACTGTAGAATATACAGCTAAAATCATACCCATTGAGTGACCCTAGTAGAATATACAGCATAAATAGCCCTGTATACCTTCTAGTATCCCTCTTAATAGAATTCCAGTATATTCTACAGAATGACTGATATAGCAAGCATACCAACTAAACATCTATTTAGAAGAAATTAGCTATGGTGTCCCTATTGCAACTTAGAATTACAATTGTCACCAACAATGCGTTGAATGCTCAGGCTGTCAGGCATCCAGGTGCTCCTAGTTTTTCGTTCCTCATAGTAATACATACTATAACTAGCAAGCATGGTTCCAAATGCACTACCCTGTCTTTGTACCTCCAACCAGAAGTTACTCAGTTCAGAAATACATAACTAGCAAGTCTGGTTACAAATGGACTACCCTGTCTTTGTACCTCCAACCATTCAACTACACAGTTTTCGCTCTCATAGAAATACATAACTAGCAAGCTTGTTACAAATGGACTAGGCTGTCTTTGTACTTCCAACCAGAAACTTACTCGGTTCAACTACTCAGATCTGCTACTTGGATCTACCCCGCAGATAGGCAATAGAACACCAAAATTACCCCCTCGAAATCCAAAAATTCTGCAGAGAGGGCATGTATACATATATCCAGATCTGCGGGCTTAATTACTTGAAATTTTCAGGTCAAACCATCGATGAACACATAACACAACAGGATTTATCAACAATTAGCGCCACTAGCAACAAAAATCGCAAGCTAATCGCAGTCCACCCAATCCAACGGCAGCACGACGAACTAGGCGAAGAGGAAAACACTCACCGCGAGCGCGAGCACAGCCAGGAATTTCTCCGCCGCCGCGGCAGCGAAGGCCACAAAGGCCACCGCCGACGCCGACACCTCGGCGACCCTCTCGGTTCCACACACTGCCGCCGCCGCCGCCATCTCTGCTCCAAACAATTTTTTAAAAAAATTGTCGAAACACCCCAAAACTTTGTCGCGAACAGACGAGGATTCAGAGAGAGAAACATCCAAATCTGAGCTCGAAACCCTACCTCGAGACCGTGCGCGAGGAGTGGACAGGGAGAGATGCCGATGCGGCCGTGCGTGCAGGCGTGCGTGCGTGCGCTCGCGTCGTCTCGCGGGGTGGTGGTGTTTGGTCTCTTCACGCGGAGGCTTTAATAGATGGGGGAGAGAGAGAGGGGGGGGGGGGGGTTAGGGTTTTTGGGCTCGGTGTTTGGGTGGTGGCGCGGGGTGGGGGCGCGCGGCGCGGCTCGGCTCGGCGGCTCGCCTCGTGCGCTAGGGTTTTGGGGGCGTGAGGCTGCCATGTGGGGCCCACTGGGGAGGGACCCCTCGACGCGTCACCTTCCTCCAATGGTGGAGGACGATTCAAAAACCGAAACGAGGGTGGTGGTCGTGAGTCTCGTGATTCGTGCACGGGGAGAGGAGGGCGTCGACAGGTGGGGGGTGTCAAGCTACTGGATCGAATTGTTTCTGTCTTTGGATATTTTATATTTCCCTCAGGCTGCTGCAGGTAGAGCCCACATGGCAGGGACCTGCTAAGAGTATGCCCTAAGCCCACAGTAGATGTGAACTAATCCCCTCTAAGGCTGTGTTCGCATATCCAGGATGGGAACTCATTCCCTCCGCACGGAAAACGGACCTGCTAAGAGTATGCCCCAAGCCCACAGTAGATGTGAACTAATCCCCTCGCTGTGTTCGCATATCCAGGATGGGAACTCATTCCCTCCGCACGGAAAACGGAGCGATTTATTAACACGTGATTAATTAAGTATTAGCTATTTTTATAAAAAAGGATTAATTTGATTTTTAAGTAACTTTCGTATAGAAACTTTTTAAAAAACACACACCATTTAGCGGTTTGAAAAGTGTACACGTGGAAAACGAGGGAGAGTTTGGAAGGGTGGCCGAACACAGCCTAAGGGTGTGTTATATATTACTCCCACATTTTTATATTTAGTATCAGTTACCAACTTTTACTCTCACATTTTTCGGACGCATGTTTTTTAAACTGATAGACGATGTATTTTTTTTTCAATTTTTCTTAGAAAAGTTGCTATACAAATTATATTAATTAATTTTTAAAGTTTTTTAAGCTAATATGTAATTAGTTATGTGCTAATCTATCATTATGTTTTATGTGCAGAGAAGAAAGGTTATCAAACGTAGCCTAATTCTTGCTAATCTCTTTGGGCGAGGGATTAAACAACCCTTTAGAATTTGTGATCATCGTAAAATCAACCTACAAAATTTGAAGAATGACCCTTTTTTTTTTTTCCAAATAGCTTAGCATATTCTTTTGACTAACGAGGTAGCGATGGACAACCCCAAACCCTTTTCATTCTTCGAACAAACGATCTGTTAAGTGAATCAATCATCCCGTCCCCACAAAACCAAACAATGCCGTGCTGCGGTGCATTGTTCATTTTCATGTTTCACCCAAAAAGTTTCATTTTTGCTAGCCAAGGAAGTCATGGACTGTGGGTATACACATCTGATGTCAGGATTAGAACATCAAGAAGAGATTGCCAACAATTAAACGAAAACTCTAATTATTTACCTCCTTTTCACTTTGAGGCAACTGATTTTGTATTTAGTAACGCGTGGTTCGGGTTCCGTTCGTAAGTATACATACACTTTTTCCTCGCATGAAGGAAAATGTTTCCATACACTTGTTGATCATCCACCTCGAAACGTGGTTTGACTCAGGTGGAATTTTCCGATGCTTCCCAGGCCTTATATATATTCTAATTACATAGACTAAGAGATATATTTTCATTTCTTGATGGATGTTCCATCTTTTTCACGCTATCAGTTGAATCGAAATGTGTTGTAAGATACACTCATCTCGTCTTCTTCAGTTCACAGAACTCTGAACTTAAGGTACCACCCATGGCCTCTTGGTCTGATCATGCAGCAAATATATGGAGCAGTTGCAAAACTCGGTTGCAAGTAACATGCTCAATCCTGACACATCGTACCTCCAAATGTACAGTAATAATGAAGGAGCAATCATGGAGTAATTGGTTCACTTACAGCAGCCACTGAAGAAAATCTCTTGCTGGACAGAGAACACATGCATGTTCTCTCACAATCAACTAGTCTGTCATGCATGTGCAGCAGGTACTAATGTCTTGATGACTACTCCTGATAGCGTGCAAAATATACTGGAGCAAAAATGATTCAAGTTGAATCATTCAGCTGACTGAGATATGATTTTCTTCTGACCTTTTTCTTTTTCTTTTGAATAACAATAAATGTAATCGTATTACAAGCCTAATTTGAGTTTGCAAAACAGGCATCACAAAATACCCACAAAACAAAAGGAGGATGCCACCAATACATCCTGCAGCAATGGATTACGAGGCCACAGAAACATGTAGCCCCTAATCCAGTAACAAACACAGCTTTCTGTGCATGACAAAGCAGACAAAAACAAGAACTAAGGTATGCAAATTGCAAAGGTGCTCCAGCCCTGTGCAAAGAATAAGTTTCTATGAAAAGCTTCACAACCAGGAAGCAGACTCTTCGAATGTATAATAAAAAAATGAAGCACAAGAAATCCATATACTGTATCCCATGCAGAACTTGACCTGCAGAGTGAAATCAGAAGCCAAATTCAGTATTGCAAGTGTAATAAAGGAAGAGTTTGATGAACTATGCGATATACTAACTGGATTTAAAGAAGATTAGTTACAAAAATCTGACAAACATGAATGAACAAATCAGCTACTCAGAAATATTGAAATGTTAATACCGTGACTGATGAGAAAATAAATATTCTATAGTAGCAGCAGAATAACTCAAACAGAACTTCATCTAACAAGAGTTTAGGGACTTGCCGGAGGAACTGCAGTTATGCCTAAACTTCGCTAAACCTAAGGAGTTAATACAGATGGTTCCTAAACTTATCTTTAGAATAATTTAAGATTAATTTCACAGAGATTCCTTTTTGTGGGGAAGCTTAAGTCTATACTAAATCACTAAGTTGTTTTAATCCAAGCCCTTCTAAACTGACCATGAAAAAAATATAGAATACATAACATTAGACTATATAGCAGCAATATTTTGTCCATGCAAAGATCAAATCAATTGACAACATGGTATGAACTCTCCATTGGATGCTAAACATGTTACTGTGACTCAACAGGTTATAAAACAAATATTTTCAGCACATTCAGTTTAGACAATCATCAAAACCAAGCAGTGCAAGGAATCAAAATGTGGACCGCGGTACAAGTAGTCATAAGATCCTAATTCTGATGCACGTAAAAAGACATAAAAAGATGCTTCCTTTACACCCAAATATTTGGCAATGCTTAAAGGCCAAAATGAGGGCTAAAAATAGAAATGTCATGCACAAATGAGGGTATCATGTGCAAGAAGAGATATATGGTACCACTATAATGATTCTCACCTAAAAGAGAAAACTGGTACTGATAACAATGCCCCGGCATTAAATATGTGCTGGAGCAACTTCATGTATACTATATATGCTCCAGTGCAGTATGCAATTGTGGAACTCTCCGCCTAAATAGTGGCTCAAGACGGAAGGATGGAACACCACGCAGCCACCGTTTAATGTCATACATTTCATTCCAGGCTTGCACAATTTCATCAATCTTGAAGCCCAAACCTATGAAGAAAAGATGCAAACTTAGAAACAAGTTGCGTATGCTTTTGAGAATTAAATGATATATATATTTGAAACATAAGAAGGAGAAAAAAATATTCTGGGTGGTACATAAGGTATATGAGAAATTTGCAATTCATTGTTCCGCAATATTAATGACACTAGAGTTGCTATAATTTGCCAATTCTGGTATTTTATAGCAAAATCAACACTGTATATATACTATTCCCAGGAGAACATGATGAGATAAAGTAAGTTAAAATTGCCTTACCATCTTGGGCAGTTTCGTTGGCACAGTGGTTTTTAACCAACACAGCAATGTCTGTAGCTGAAGCCCCTCCAAGTTTGAACTTTTCAATAGCTGCCATCAAGCAATCCTCCCACATTGGAAGGCCTAATTTAAACTCCACAACCGAACGTTCATAAAGTAGCATACCCCATAAAATGTTTATCTGAGACCGCATATTAGAAGCTTGTTCAGCTGCGTCATCAGTGGATACATCTTTGATATATTCATCCAAGCCCATCTTCTCCAGCACCACATTCTCCTGGCTAGGTTTTGACCGATTCTTCAGGCGTTGCTCTTCCATTTCCTCCCACATCTCTGTACCCCTCTCCATGTTATCTTCAGCTTTATTGAAGAGTTCCAGGACTTCAGATGATGGCCATGTGTCCAGGTCTACGCTACTACCAATTGCATAATACCATGACAGTTTTGCTTGCTCAAAATGTTGATGTGCAAGTGCAAGAAAACCTTCGAAAAAGTTTGGCTTTGCCTTCACAGCTTCTTCATATCTCCTCCCAGCCTTATTGTACTCTTCTTTTGCCCATTCATATGCTTCCTTCACTTGTTCAAGTACCAATTCCTGTGGAGAGTCTCCTGGCAGTAACAGCCTCTTCCTGGCCCGAGACATATGAACATTACCCCAATGGAAAAACGCAAGCGCTGCCATCTCCTGGAAGTTGCTTTCAGCAAGCTGAAACACCTCCTGGGCTTCCTCAGTAGTAATTGTGTCCTCGATAGCCTCGGTGTACAGCTTCATGCTGACCTCATGGAGGTCCAAATACTCATCAGAGCTGACCCCCACATGGTTCTTGAAAAGCCGAGCAAACTGCACAATCCAATCGTCAATGCAAGTCACCGTGCTCCTATCCTCATCCTGCCGATTGCTTCTGGTACTTCCATTGTCGGAATTCACGTTTCTCTCCAATGGCCCGCTGTTGGTGTCATCAAGATAAGGTTCATGCTCCGGATTGGCCTCAGTGACATAGAGCCTAAGCGAGCTCCCTGGCTCTGCCAAATCCTCAGCCCATTTGAGCTCATCCTGGTTGGTGATTGTCACCAGGTCACCCTCTTTGTCCTTGTACTTGACAAGAACAGCCTTGAGCCCCGGAAACTTGCTCCGGACAGCCTCGCGAAGCTGTGCCATGCGGCAGCTCGCCGGCACCTGCGCCCACCTGATGTCCTCACCAAACACAAGCTTCACCTGCCTTGGTGGCTCCTCCACCTCCTTGACAGGCTCCACCGCCTTCGCCTCCTCCTCCTCCTCCACAGCCGCCGCCGCCGCCTTGGCAGCCGCCTTCCGTCCCTTCTTCTTGCGCGGCTTCTGCTTCGGCGCGGCGGCCACCACCTCCTCGGGTGTGGGCATGACCTCCTTGTCGTCCAGCACGATCCCCTTCTCGTCCATGGCCTTCTTGACACGGTCGCCCACGTCGATCGCGGTGAGGTTGTTGGGCTCGACGGCGAGCACCTTGGCGACGTCGCGGTAGGCGAGGTCGAGCCTGCCGAGCGCCTCGAAGCAGCGCGCCCGCTTGAGCAGCGCCTTGCTGTACCTGGGCGAGGCGTCGAGGGCGAGGTTGCACTCGTTGATAGCGCGGTAGTGGTCGGGGGGGCTCATCTGCATGTAGCAGGCGGCGAGGTTGCTGTGGAGGTAGGCGACGTCGGGGTGCCCCCGGGGGAGGAGCTTGATGGCCTTCTCGTAGTTGAGGAGCGCGCGCTCGTGCTCCCGCCGCTGGAACAGCTTGTTCCCCTCCTCCTTGAGCTCCTGCGCCATGTCCGTGAAGATGGTCTCGTCGCCGTCGAGCACCTTGGAGCCGGACCGGTCCAGCGCCGGCTTGCCGCCGCCGCCATGGTCGCCGGACTTCCCGCCGCCGCTCTTCTTCTTCAGTGACGGCTTGCCCATCCCAAATCCGCACAAATCCCCTTCAATATCCTCGGAAAAATCGGTGGAACCGAGGTGGAATTGGGTAGAAATCCAACCTTCCCGCGGAGAAATTATTGGAAAAACGAAGCCGCGCGAGGCTCTGCTCAAAACCCAAGAAGGCTTGAAGAATCCCCCAAGAAGAGGTCAAAGGAAGGGGACAGGTAGGGAACAAACACGGGTGGTCGGAACGACGGAACAGGTGGTGGAAGAATCTCTCGGGACGCTGCGTGCGATGCGTGGAACCAAATCAACGAACAAACCGCAAGGCCAAATCAGCCAAAGAAACTAGAAATTCTTGAGACGAGAGGAGAGGAAAGCAGTGAGGTTGGTGGTGGGGTGGGGGGGATTATTTTGGAATTCGTTGATGCGTGCGTGCGTTGGGTTTTCCGGGTATACGGCACCGGGGTCGGCGGGCGCGTGTGGTGGCAGCGGCGAGAGAGGGGGCGCCGCCAGCCAGCCGAGACGATGCGTGCGCTGGAGTGACGCCGTGGACCGTGTGGGTGGTTGGTTGGCGCCGATTATGACCTGCCAAAACTGGTCTTCCCGCGTAGTAAAAACCGCACTTGCTTAGCTTCTGCTAATACTGCTTTCCTTCTTTGTTAGGTTAGGGTTTCGTCGCCCGTCCCGGCGGCTGCTTTCGGTGACCAGACACCGTGGGCCGGGCCGGCAGAGGCCACCTCAGGTGGCCCGGCCCAGCTCATGGAATCATGGGCCGCTCTAGTGCCGGCCTACATATCATCAGGCAGGCTACTGGGCCTCTTACCAGGCTACCGGTACCGGCCCATTGCTTCACTTTGGCCGGTTTAAAACGCACCCCAGCCCCAGTGATTCATGTTCAGATTAGCTTTTACTATGGCTCATGTCAATTTCAAACCATCGTGCACATAGTGATATAGTTTTTCTTGTACGTACGCAGCCAAGCACATAGAGTTTTCACTCCATTGATCTGACTTGTGTAAAGTGTCTGCGATTGAAAATGCACCCAGCAGAAGAAAACTGAAAGAAACCGTAAACTATTTCTACCTACGTAACTGCAAGCCTTCCTTGATGAGGTATCAAGTAGCAGTTAGCAGAATTATTTCGATTCCAAACACTGACAGGCTCTCAACTCTCCGTGTGGTACGAGCCCGACGCTTGGTTTACGAACAACCCAGGTGCCACGCGTATACTGATTAACTACCCAGTGCAGCTATAAATCCATATCAACAACGCAAAAGTCATTTTCACCGGATCGAGTGCTAGCAAACAAGTTGCGATGAACTTCGCAATGCTTGTTTTTATCTCATTTAACTTAATTAAAAACTCTCAGAATGGAGTAGTTGGAACAAGTGCAGGCCATATATGTTTAATGCATGGTTCATTCCTATAAATATCAGCAATCTCCTGTTCCGGACGAAGCAATTTAGTTAAGCTCGATCTCAGAGTGCCAATTAAGCTAACCACAAGTTCAGTTCAGATCGAGGCGATGATTTCCGCTAAGTTGCCTCTCATTTTCGCTCTACTATCTTCTGCTACTCTCATCTCCGTTGCCCCTCCTGTTCGTGCAGCTCGCCTACCATCTCCAGTCCGTGTGAGAGGCGGCGGCGACTTCTGGGACGAGATAAGAAGGGGACTCGATCGGTTGGGAGGGAGAAGAGATTATCCGAACGAAGGTCAGTCCAACATCACCCGGCGGGGCTTGTCGTCGTCGTCGACCTCCGGCGACGGCGCGCTGTACGTGTCCCTTGGCATTGGCACGCCGGCGATGAACGTCACGCTCGTGTTTGACACCACCAGCGACCTCCTCTGGACACAGTGCCAGCCATGCCTGAGTTGCGTCGCCCAGGCAGGCGACATGTACGCCCCGAACAAATCCCAAACCTTCGCAAACCTGACCGGCCGTAGCTACAACTACACCTACAGTAAACATGACTTCACCTCGGGTTACCTCGCCACCGAGACGTTCGCCCTGGGAAACAACGTTACCGTGGCAAACATCACCTTCGGCTGCGGCACGCGCAACCAGGGATACTACGACAACGTGGCCGGCGTCTTCGGCGTCGGCCGCGGGGGCGGCGGCGGCGGCGGCGTGTCTCTCCTCAACCAGCTTGGTATCGACAGGTTCTCCTACTGCTTCTCGTCGAGCGGTGCACCCGGCTCCAGCGCCGTCTTCTTGGGCGGCTCCCCCGAGCTGGCCACAAATACGACCACCACCCCTGCGGCGTCCACTCCCATGGTCGCCGACCCCGTGTTGAAGTCCGGCTACTTCGTTAAGCTCGTCGGCGTGACGGTGGGCGCGACGCGGGTCGACGTAGCCGGCGCGTCGGCGGAGGGCGGTGGCCGCGCGCTCGTCATCGACAGCACGTCGCTTGTCACCGTCCTCGACGAGGCCACGTACGGGCCGGTGAGGCGGGCGCTGGTCGCCCAGCTCGCGCCGCTGAAGGAGGCCAACGCCAACGCCTCCGCGGGCGTCGGCCTCGACCTCTGCTTCGAGCTCCCGGCGGGCGGCGCGACGGCGACGACGGTGCCGAACGTGACGATGACGCTGCACTTCGACGGCGGCGGCTCCGGCGGCGCCGCCGACCTGGTGGTGCCCCAGGCGAACTACCTTGTGTTTGTGAAGGACTCGGCGAGCGGGTTGCTCTGCCTGACGATGATGCCAAGCTCGTCGAACGGCGTCCCGGTGCTGGGTAGCTGGGCGCTGCTGGACACGCTCGTGCTCTACGACCTCGCCAAGAATGTCGTCTCGTTCCAGCCGCTCAACTGCGCCGCCTTTCTCGCCGCCACAGGATAACGTACGACGACTTCTATACGGAATCAATCCAAGTATTTGTACTATGATTTTGTGTCATTTGTGTGTGATTTTGCAGCTAGATTTTTAGTACGTTATGATCGATGTAACTGTGTGCATGCAACTGGTGCATGCTAGCTTGGCCATCTAGATGGCACGTTTGTATAGTTCCATAGTTTGTATGAACCTTTTTGTGTGGTTATCTCTATTATCTTATATTATAGTATTTGAGTAAATTTATCTGATGGCTTAACTTACAGATTCGATATATCATTTTATTTCGAACTTTCCTCGTCATACATTGTTAAACAAAGTGCATCTTAAATAGGCACATCTCCATTCTCCACGCATCCAAAAGAGGTCCCCATCAGTTGCTCACGGCTGATTATATGCCGTAACGACTTATTAGTGATAACAAAATAATTTATGGGTGAAACTTTTAATATGTGTTCTGTGAGACTTAAAGGCCTGGACTTAAAAGCCAATGTTGAAAAAATAGAAAACATCAAAAATCGAGTTTTAAATTTTGAATTTTGGCAATGGCTTATAAGCTGTATGCTTAACATAGGGCAAACAATGAGGCCCTAATCCGCAGGAGACCAGATGAGCCGTGTGAGTGAAAGGCCCAATTAGAAGTTCTGCCGCCTACCATGGGCCTCCAGGCCCAAACTGTTCTCATCACGGGCCATTCAACGCGCTAGCCCACCTGCAGGCGTACAGCCGGGCTCCTCTGTGACGTGCTGCGACCAATCAGAGGCTGCCAACTCAGCCGGCCCACGCTCTCCGACACGTGGGTCCCCAACCCGTCACGCGACTTCAGTTCGTCTTCCCCAACGCTAAAAATAAACAAATCTTCTGAGAAAAAGAAAAGAGAGAGAGAGAGAGAGAGAGAGAAAAAAAGAGGGAGGAGAGCTGAACTGAAGTCGCCGGCGCCGCCGCGGAGAAGCGTAGCCCGGCGATCTACCCGACGCGTGGGGAGGGAGCAGCTCGTCGGGGAAGAGGGGGGGAGGATGCATTCGTTCGGGCACCGCGCCAACGCGGTGGCGACGTTCGCGGTGACCATCCTGGCCGCCATGTGCTTCGCCGCCTCCTTCTCCGACCACTTCAACTCCCCTTCCCCCACCGCCTCCGTCAAGGTAAACCTCGCCGGAGGCCGCGCCCGCGCCCGCGCCCCGCCCCGTCGCTCTATCTCTCTCAACCCCTCTGCGCCTCGCCTCGCCTGTACCGATCTCGGCCAACTTAATTCGCCGCCGGCTGCTCGATCTGCGTGCTCTCCCTGCTTGATTAGCTTGTCCGATCTCTCTCTCGCGAGCCCTTTCGTTCTGCTAATTATTCTGTGTCGTTTTAATTGCGCAGATCTTGAACATAAACTGGTTTCAGAAGGAAGCCAACGGCAACGACGAGGTGATTCATATCATTTTTTCTCTCTCCTGAAACTCTAAAAGTTTTGTTCAAACAACATTAGATATGCCATGAACTCACACAATTATGTTTCCTCTGGTAGGTCAGCATGACGCTGAACATTTCGGCTGACCTCTCGTCTCTGTTCACGTGGAACACAAAACAGGTGAACTGTACTAGTATTTCATTATTATTGATACCTTATGAGCTTCTTAGATCTCCCTATAATGCATCAAGGCAGGATTCTGACAGAAAGATCAAGTAAATTAGTTTATGAGTTATGGGCTTATGGCAATTGTGAAATAGGCTCAACTAAAGGAAGGCAAGTTCTCCAACACATCTTGTGGGTGAAAGAGTGAAACAAAATGGAAATTTGTTGCTATGCTTTCCAGGGGAGTGTAATTTGTTTAGTGACTCTGGTGTGCAGAACGACCTCAATGCATTTTGAGCGGTGATTTGTTTTCTATAAGTTTTAATGTAGTTTTATGTTGTCATGCTCTGAAGTTCATATGGACATGCCATCTAAACTCTTTTCGATACTAAAGAAGTTTTTCCTGCTGCTGCTTTCTTAATGATACTTCCTTGGATGTTTGTAGGTCTTTGTTTTTGTCGCAGCTGAATATGAGACTCCACAAAATGCCTTGAATCAAGTGAGTCTATTGATGATTATTTTTCGATGCTCTGTTGTCTACTATCTTCAAATATTTACATGGCTTTCTTCTGTACGGGAAACAAAATGTCCACAGAGATCACTAGTGGGTGTGTTGTCACTCTGGAAGCATAGAACCACGATGATTTTGCCTCACCACGCATCATTATTATGTTATCACCACTAGTTTCTCACATTCTTATTGCTCTGTTTAATCACAAGGATCCTGATCCAAACCATGCTTTAGGGGCTAAGTGGATAGATTATTTCCCACTGCTCCTATCTAGGTTTATTAACCATAACCACTCTTTAAGGGTAGACCAAGCAGTTCTCAGTGCTTATTGGGTACAGTTCACAAACACATGCCTTGGGGTTAGTCAAATCAACTTCCATCCCTTTCCATCATCAGTTGTGATGATTTATTTTGGGAGCTCCACTGTATGCTACTGCAATGTCCTAACCTGCCTAACGTCGATCTGAAATAACTCAAATTTAATACACTATAAGGCCCTTTTTAAAAATTTTAAAACCATGGGTGAGCCAAAAAAGAGCATATATTTTATAGTTTCTTTGATGCACCTTATGACTAAATGGAATATTTGATATTTTACTTCAACAAATATGATATTAATTTCTCTGTATCAGTAGTTGGAGTCATTTTTCTTGCCTGCAGCCATTATCTTTTGTATTTCTGAAGGCCTATGTGTTATTCAGGTTATCCTCTTCAAATTATAATTGTAATGTTCATATTGGATTCACATCACAGGTTTCCCTCTGGGATGGCATTATACCATCAAAAGAGCACGCCAAGTTTTTGATCCATACAACAAACAAGTACAGATTTATTGACCAGGTTAGCACATTTCTATGATTGCATGCTAATTTAGTGAAATTCATCAAACATTATTAGTTTGATTGTGGTTGTTGTTTAGCATTTCGAAGTAGAGGGATTATTCCTTCCATGAAAAAGACAAGGGTCATTTTGTGTTGAGTAGATTGTTTAAAATATGCCTACTTGATAATTGGGGTGTGCTTGTTCTGAAATATTTATGAATGAGAACATTTTATCTTTTTCGCATTTGTGTTTTGGATGGGCTATGTCAATTTGTCCTAAACTCGTATATATTATTTTGTACTTGAAAAAAATTCTGAATGCATGAAGGCTCACTTTTTCCTTAGTGATGTTTTAACATAGGGTAGAGTGGTTGGTCCTAAGCACCGAGCACAGATTTTTCACCAACAGCTTTTTGGTGATGACTCCTGCTATATGCCTTGACTGTATTAGTCTTGCCTTTCTAGTTTTTCTTTCTATTGTGAAGATATCCTGTTCTGTTCTTTGCTGATTACATACTGAATGTAGGTTGCAACCATTTATCTAAATACTTGCAGTGGCACATTATTCATTCACATAGTTGATTTCATACCCTCATCTTTTTATTTGGGTTACAGGGAAGCAACCTCAAAGGAAAGGATTTTAACCTGACAATGCACTGGCATATTATGCCAAAGACCGGCAAGATGTTTGCAGACAAGATAGTCATGTCAGGTTATCGGCTACCTGAACAGTACAGATAGAAGAACCTGAGTTAGCTCAATGGATGCTTTGCTATACAAATGCAGTGGTTATTGCGGGGAGCAGACATGGGAGAAGGTTTAGTAGCGATAACATTGCCTATGCTAAGTTTTTTGTTCTAATCGTAGCAAAACATGTAATCTTTTGTGCTTGTGTTCTAGCTGAAACCAGGCGATACATATGTTGTTTGACTCGTCATCCAAGAAGTTGAGAAAGATGTAACAGTGTAGAGCCCTTCTGATCGAGAACCCATGCGTTGCAAACTTGCAATCACGTTAATTTTAATGTTTATGTACCAAATCCTAGTATTTGCAGAGTCGACGTTTGAAGGAAGAGTGCATTGGTTTTCTCTTTCCCGTTGGAATGAGAGAGCTTTGCCTTTTGTTTTGAATGTCCAGCTCGATCGAAATGGCCTCTTTCTTTCCCATTTGGAATGAGAGAACTTTGCTTTTTGGTTTGGATGTCCAGCTCGATCGAAATGGCCTCTTCCCATCGATCTTTCCAAGATAGTAACTCAAATGACAAACATGTCCCATATATACGTTTTTAATTCAAATGCCATCTAAGTGTCACGTCAACACCACATACTTGTCAACATTACCACATCAGCGCCACATTAAAACCGCCAAGGGAGTTAGTGTCATGTCAGCGAAACAGTTCTCCAAAACCACCAAGGGAGTCGATCAAATTGCATCGGTTTCAATATTTCGGGGGTACTTGTCAACACTGCCACATCAGCGCCACGTCAGTGAAACTGTCCTCCAAAACCGCCAAGGGAATCAACGTCACGTCAGTGAAAGTCCTCCAAAACTGCCACATCAGCGTCACGTCAGTGAAACCGTCCTCCAAAACCGCCAAGGGAGTCAACGTCACGTTAGCGAAACCGTCCTTCAAAACCACCAAGGGAGTCGATCAAATTGTAGCGGTTTTAATTCAAAACCACCAAGCGAGTCGATCAAATTGCACCGGTTTCAATATTTCGGGGGTACTTGTCAACACTGCCACATCAGCGCCACGTCAGTGAAACCGTCCTCCAAAACCGCCAAGGGAGTCAACGTCACGTCAGTGAAAGTCCTCCAAAACTGCCACATCAACGTCACGTCAGTGAAACCGTCCTCCAAAACCGCCAAGGGAGTCAACGTCACGTTAACGAAACTGTCCTTCAAAACCACCAAGGGAGTCGATCAAATTGTAGCGGTTTTAACATTTCGGGGGTTGAAATATCCAGTTTTACGGTTTGCAAATGTATAGCACATTTTGGTCCTTATTTGTGATGAAGAGGAATGTATAAGCCAGGCCTACCTCCTCGATCTATACGTGGGTTGTATGTGTAATTTCGATATCTACGTGGGTTGTATGTGTAATTGATGGCAAGTAAAAACCGACTTCGACTTGGAGTACGCCACGTTCCTTCAGTGAATTTAAGGCGACGGAACTGCACGCTCAGCTCAATGCACCGCTGCCATGGCCAGGGCTGCGAACCGCCGCCGGTGACGTGGTGGGGTCGTCTACGCGGTGGTGCTCGACGACATGGAGGGCAGCCTGGTCTTCCGCTTCCATCGCAGGGATCTCTTCTCCGACGACGACCCGCCACCGGCGCCGGGTGCTGCTTTCCACGCCCTGTGGCGCACTTCCCTCACGGATACTACTACGTGTTTCACTCCACCGTCTGCGGCAAGCAGATCCTCGGGGTGAGCCCCTTCGGTGCCCCCGTCGTCGTCCACCCCGGTGGCAGCGCCATGCGAGCCGGCCCGGAGCTTGGCACCACCATGTGCCAGCCTATCCTATTGTCACGCCCTGAAAGTTCCCCTCCTTGCTTTAAAATTCATAAAATAAATCATCCAAAGAAATGATTTAATTTAACCTAGAGCTAATTCCTCAAATTAATAAATGCAAATAATAATCGGAATCGGCATGTGGAATTTTTCTTGGATTCTACATGTCAAAATATGCTAACAGGATTTTTAGTGGAATTTTCAGAGCATTGGAAATAATTTTAACCAATTAAAATAAGCAAAATGCAATATTAAATCCCTGGGAAAATCCTTTTTCCCTTTTTCTCTTTTCTTTTTCCTCCTTTTTCCTTTTCTTGGGCCGTCGGCCCATTCCTACCCGCGCCGGCCCGCTTCTCCTCCCCTTCCCGAAGTCCTCCCTCCCTCCCTCTCTCCTTCGGGCACTGACAGGTGGGGCCCACCTGTCGGTCGTCTTCCTCTTCTAGCCGTCGGAGCCGGAGCTCCAACCGCCGGCGCCCCACCTCCTCCACTCCGCATCCGCCGCCCGCCTTTCCCGTGCCCACGTCGCCGCGACGCCGCCCAAGCCTTCCCGCCCGCGCCGCGCGCCCACAAAGGGCGGGATTCGGTTTGAATCCCCCCCAACTCTCTCTCCCCACTCCCCCACGTCGGCGAGAAATCCGGCCGCTTCCCGGCCTCGTCCGCCCCTCCCGAGCCCATATAAACCATCCCCGCATTCTCCTCCTCCTTTTTCCTTTTTCCATCGGCCGCTCCCGAGCTCTCCATCGCGCCCGCACCGTGCGCCCACCTGCCGCCGCCATCTCCACCGCTCCGGCCGCCTCCAGTAGCCGCTAGGGCCGCCGCCGCACCACGCCGCCGCCGTTGTCGGGTTCGCGCGGCCAAGGTCCGCCTCGTCCACCCCTCGTCCGTCGCAATCCATCGCCGGAGATCGCCGTCCACCTCGCGCCGGTGAGCACCACTACTACTGCCGCCTTCGGCCATTGTTTCCGCTCGCCGTGGACTCCCTCTCTCCCTCTAACCTCTCTTTTTTCCTCTCTTAGGGTGTCCCGGAGCTCGGCCGCCGTTCGCCATCGCCCTCCGGTCGCTCGCCGTCGTCGTTCGTCGTCGCCTCCTCCCGCGCCGGCCGAACCCCGGTGAGTCACCCCCTCCCCCGTTTTTCCCCTTCCTCTCCCTCCTAGCGCCGAGCCGCGCCGCCGTCGCCGTCCGGCGCTTCGCCGGCCGCCGTCGTCTTCTCGCCGGTCGCCACCGTCGCATCGCCTAACCGGCCGGTCGGCTTTGAAGCCGAGCCGAGCCGAGCCAGGCCGGCACCTTCCTCTCCTCCCCCTTGAGCCGCTGACCCGTGGGCCCCGCCTGTCGGCGCCGCCCCACCCCTTGGATGACGTCAGCCCTAGGGATTTATTGCGCAATAAATGATTAAGGACTTTTTCTTTATTAGTAAAAACACAGATAATTTTCTAAAATTCATATCTAATTCATCTGAGCTCCGATTAAGTCCATTCAAGTCTCAGTAAATTCATAAAAATGCATAGAATCCATCAAAAATGGTTGTGTTTCCTGTTTCAGTAGACTTATAGCATGTTTTGCTTGTGTGCTTTGTTTGTCGCGTAGATCTCGGCCGTTTCGTCGCTCCGCGGTTTCTCGAAGACGTTGCTGTGGTCTCATCAGTGCGAGAGCAAGGCAAGTCATGCATTACAATTGATCATATTGTACCCAATTTACAAATGTCCCGCATTTCTATTAAATGTTGCATTCTTTTACAATATCATGTGGGATGGGTCCTACTACTCAGCCATATATTGTTTACCTTATGCCATTGATAACTTGGGTTTTAAAATGACTAGATGTTGGTTTAGGAAATGCTTAGCCATGCTTAGTTCAACTAGTACACAAAGGGGGATCACATTAATGCATAGACTTTGATTATTGGTATAGCTTTGGATTAATGCCACCGTAATGGTGTTAGTTAATTAAAATACACTACATGGTGGGCTGTGGGTGCATGGTTTTGCTAGTTGTGCCCGTGGCGATTAAGGACCGGTTCGCGGGATGCCCTGGAAGAACTTATCGTACTTACCACAAGCCAGCGTGGGCAACGGCTGGGCTTGTAGTGTAGCTTTCCTCTAGCCGACGTACCCAAGCGAGGGTGGGCGTGATGGAGTTGGGTCGGCCGAGGTGTCCAGTTGATCGGCTTCCGGATTCACCGCGGCATGAGAGGGGGGCTGCCCGTTGCCTGCTGGGGATGGGGGCGAACCCTGAGGTGTGGTGCGATCGGTTAGTGGGGGTTATGCGAAGGGTCCTGTCACGGTCTCTTTCCGGTATGTCGTGGTGGCATGTCGGCGCATGGAAACGTGTCGTGGGGCTGTGTCTTGTGGGTACAGTTGTACACCTCTGATCAGAGTAATACTATTCGAATAGCCGTGCCCGCGGTTATAGGCGGTCGACCAGATTCACCGTGATTAGTCTCACCCTAGTTAGCTAATGAACTGGTGTAGTTCAGGTGGTTGGTTGGGCCTGTTGCAACGTGATGTAGCGTTGGACAGTGATTGGTTAGTATTGATCAATTACTACAACTGTTTTACTGCTTTCAACTACTGCTTTTAAATGTTAGCTTTATGCAAATGAGCCTTTAGCCTCCCTTGGATATATCCTGCATCATACCTCCTCTTTCGGTATGACTTGCTGAGTACAGTGGGTAGTACTCAGTCTTGCTCTCTTTTCCCCCACACCAGAGTTGAAGTCCTTCTCAGTTGAGGATGTCTCGAAGAAGTTGGTTTCATCGCTGCCGTCAAGGATGCCTGTGGAATGGAGTCACCTCGTTGCAGGAGTCAATCTTCAGGCTTAGCTCGCTTTTACCTTTTCCGCTGCATTGGTAATCTTTTGTATTTTTGTAAGACGTGGATCTGTATGTCAACAGTTGTCGTTTGTGTACCCTGGCTGGTCCTAGACAGGGGTTTAATGCACATTCACCTTAGAAATTCTGGTTTGTAAATTTCTGGGCATGACACTTACTCCCTGTTGGGGACGACATGGTGCTCGTCATGGCCTATCTCCCACAGCCGGCCGGCCGAAGTAATTTCGTCGTGATGCGACAGCTCCCAGGCGATGGCGGTAGCTGGCGTGTCATCCTTGTTCTGGAGCCGCCCCTTGGGGGCTCTGGTGGAGACTACTGTCGCAAACCGGCGACCCTCGTGACGGCCTACGTGACCATCGGCCGGCACGCGTGGGTCTCCATAGCCGGGGAAGGCACCTTTTCCCTGGATGCCGGGGGCACAGCATCGTGGCGGAAAGAGGAAAGCTGGGAGCTGCCGCTCCACGGGCAGGTGATGTACATGCCGGAGCTCGGCGTCACCATCGGCTTGGGACGCGGGCCCAGCCTCTATGGCGGGGTGCAGCTGTGCCTATGTGCCCGCAACGTCGAGGCCAGGCCGCCTGTGATCCGCCAGTCGTGGAACAAGACCTTCCTGAGAGAGTTGGTGGATGTGCACTCGTCGGATGATCAGGCGGGTAACCTGGTGTATCTCGGCAATGGAAGGTTCTGCATCTGCTGGGTCACTGGCGTCGAGCACGACCGCCCCGAGACATACGGCATAGTTAACAAGCATAAGGCTTATAATATTACGTACTCCAATTCGAACTTGGTTTTTCAACTTGCCATCAATTACCCATGCAGTCCAGGTACATATCGAGGAGGTAGGACCGGCCCATACATTCCTCTCCATTCACAAATAAGGACACATACATTCCTTATCGTTCGCAAATAAGACCCAAAGGTTCTATACATTTGCAGTAATGGATTACTGTCATTTCACATTAAGAATTTAAATAGTGACTATTATAAAAGTGGATTTAAAATAGTATTTCATGATCTCATACATAGAAAATATTTTAGAAGAATTGCAAAAAAAATTGAATATCGGATATAACTATAAAATGGTATTTTAAGATCTATGTACATAGTATTCATAAAAATCGTGTGGTTTAGGAACACGGAAAGTATGCATATTCTTTATTGTATTCTATTCCAGGGAAAAGAAAATATTATGACGTATGTTTGTCTTTTTAACATGTAAAAAGCAGGCACATCGTATATTAAAAAGAGTAAACAAAGTTTGGTGTACAGGATGCGCGACACAAGTTGGCATCTAAAAATCAAGGGGTAGGGGATGGACGACAACACCATACTAAGAAGATTACATGAAACATGTTATGGCCTTTGATCATGGACAAAATTTGGATACCATACTTCGAGATGATGACCGATAGAGGGAGAAAAAGGGAGAAATGTGTTCATCCTTTGTGTGTAAGAATAAGAGAGTGAGTATGTTGTCTTGGGTTCACTCATATGGATATATATAGATGGGGGAAGGGGAAATTTCCCATATACCCCTCACTTTACATGACCACTTACTGATTGTTAGGTAAATTATAGAGGATATATCATGACATATTCCCTTAGTATCTCTTAGAATATCCTCTAAGGTTGTGTTTGGCAAATGTGTTATGAGAGGTGGCACTGAGAAAGGAAAATGGATGAATAGCGAGGATTAAATGAGGTGTGAAGAATGGATGGCTAGATATAATATTACCCTTTGGGGGGTAGGATATTATTCCATATCCCATTTGCCAAACAAAAACCTAAGGCTCCGTTTGGCTAATGGGTTATGCCCATTGGGAAATGGAAATGTATCCTGGTAGAATGAGGTGGTAGATTATATGAAGGGAAATTATATCTCATGTTTGGTTTGATGGATGGGAAATGGAAGTTTCTAGACTAATGACCAAAATACCCCTCCTTGCAATAAGTTATGGTAGATGAATCGATAGATTAAAAGGGTCAAAATGGTGAGATAAATTTGGTAATTTTGCCTAGCACTCTATCCACCCTTCAATCCCGCAGTGATGACGCTCTGTCTCGTGGCTCGATCTTTTGGATGAGGGGATAATTCTCGCTTTGATAGAGTGCGATATTTGCGACGTGGCTACCAATCAGAACAAGTGTAGGACGTCGTGCAATCGCTACACCATAAACGTTGTCGTACCAACTGTGACGCGCGGTTGATGATCCCTGCAATGCAAACGAGATAACACTGCAAGAACAAGATAAAATACAATCTAAATATCACGGATAGGTAATTAAGCACAAAGAAATAGTTGCGATTGAAGTGGTAGATCTAATCGACCCGACAAATCAACGCACCAACTATTGGGGGCTCAGAATCTATAGTCGCCGACTAATCGAGCAAGGACTAGAGACAAGGTGAATGACACTTCGCAAAATTCAACTAAACAAAACCCAATTGTTTTAGAGAATGTACATAGACATTTATAGAGTAAAATAGAGCTAGGGTTAAGTGCTAATTCGTGGAGGTGAAGGGAGAAATTTCTGAGATGGGCCTAGTCTATTACAAGGCCCAAGGCCCAAGTTTGGTTTCAGCAATAGTACTATCTTGTTTTGATGATTGCCGTTGACTCGAGATGGATTTGGATATGAGACCGGATGCATTTGAAAAGTGACGAGATAAGCTTTCCATCAATTCTAAGATCACCCAAATCGGAGTTGGCATAAATGCGATAGGTCCGTTTGAAGTCAAGGCTGTCTCCGGAGGCTGATCTGGATTCCAAAACTCGTTGGACTTGAATATCTTGTAGATCCTCCATTCATCCGATGTATTTTTTTTGGCAATGTTTTATATTTCCCATGCTTGGTTGCATGCCTATACTTGATGGTCACATCAAGCAGGATTGCATATCACATTCCCAACCTACCTAAACAACGAAAATATGAAAATTGGAAATAATATCCATTTCCCACTCCCTTTATCCCATTTTCCAAATGCAACCTAAGGGATGAGAGTGGCTATGCTACAACAAAACAATACAAGCTAAATAAAATAAAAACAAGGGCAGGAAGACACTTACATGGAATGCGAGGAATTCTCCGAGTTGCCTAGCACCATATTCGATCTAGAGTTTCGCCTCCTACAAGATTAGCGTCAACATGATGTGCAACCAATTAACCAAACAACAACAATAATTTCACAAACGAATAATTATCCAATCAACAATAATGTTTTGGAGGTGGAAGATGAGGGAATACAAGGGGCTAAAAGGTTCTAGAAGCTGGGGAAATGAGGAGTGGAGGAGGGAATAGGTACTTCGATGAGGATCCCGACCCGGCAAAGCCACCGCCACTGCCAATCACCTAGCCATCAAGGCCAATCATCGTCCTGTGCATGTTCTATTCGATGCCTCTCCTTGAGCTGTAGTCATGCCTTTTGATAATTAATTCTTCACACGATTGCTTGGTGAAGCATCTAGGCCCCATTATTGATTTTGGTAATTAATGACAAATGCTAATTGTGGACTAACTGTTTTATTTGAGTGATATTTTTAAGTTAGGTCCACATTATGCACATGCCATGGATGATCACCCGACGATTAAAATTGTTGGTACAAAGGAAATGGAAAGAAGATGGTAAATCTAGCGGTTTATTTTGAATTGATCAAGGCATTGGGTGATCAACTTTTATTAGGTTTATTTCTAGCTTTACCGTACTATCAAGAGGGGTAATGACCTAAGCAAAGAGTTGATCAAAATGCCACATTAGGTCATGTGCATTCACTTGGTTCGATTTTATTCACATTTGTTTTCTGTTTGTGTTGGTCTAACCGTGGGCTGAGAGCCGGTCTGACCGGGCCAGGCTTGGTCTTACTAGGTGGCCGGTGAGCTAGGGTGTTGACCTCGGCTTGGCAATGCAGAGCCACCAAAGCCAACACTGGTCTACGGTAGTCTGACCGACAAGCGATTTCCAATGCATTAAATGCACAACAACAACTAGTTTTCTAGCCGTTACACTGGTAGGCCGTCTGACCGGCCACCCCATGGCGGTCTGATCGGCAGGCAACTGAGGTTGGGGATCTCGACCCCAACGACTAGTTTTTATGGATGGGGGTATAAATATTCCCCCACCAGCAGTAAGGGAACTCTCTTGGCACTTTCTTTATTTGCATACACCCCTTGCATCCACTCTCATACCTCTTAAGCTTGTGTTCATCCATTTGTGGTGTTGGAGGGTTGATTGAGCCAAGACAAGTGCATTGTTTCATTATTAGAGTTAGTGTGACACTTGATCATCTACGGGTCAAGTTATTACGTGTTACTCTTGAAGGTTGCCGCCTCCTAGACAGCTTGAATGAGTTGCCCGATGACCTCTCCGAGGAGATTGTGGGGGAGGCCCGGTGTTGGTTGTGAATGGTTTGGAGTTTACCACCTTTGAAGTGAAGGAAGAACTATCTTAGTGATCGAGGCTTGGGTAACCCACTTCGAGGCCGGCTCCCACCTTGTCCTCCCCTTGATGAAGGTGGCTTGCGGTGGCTTCGTGGTTTGAGTGGTGAAGTTGGGCTCGCCTCAACGGAGCAAGTGCTACAGTGATTAGTTACCGATGATTGCGCTCTTGAAATCTAATGCTACTTAATTCTCTTATGCTCGAAAATTTATGATTCTTCTTTTACCGTGCAAGCAATTGACGTGCTATTTGATTTTTCCTTCGATCAAATGTTTTATGTTAGGACGATATTTTATCAAACTTTTGAATGTTTAGACTATTTTGGATAAATTATTTGACCGGACTACATTAATAAGTTCGCTTTAAATGCCTATATCACAAAAATGAATTCTAATTATCGAATATTTATCACAATTTTAGTTTTTCCCGTCACAACGCACGGGCACTCTTCTGGTATAACTTAATATTTTACTGGTAATCAATTGGAACATTTGACCGTCTGATTTTCTAAGGAACAATCGGATACCCGGTTTGAGGTTTCTTCCCGGTTTCCATCGCCTTATATTCATTCAGTTGACACGTCACGTACTCTAATTCGAACTGGGTTATTTTAATTGACATTAATTACACATTTGCTCTTCATTCGCAAATAAGGTTCAAAAGTGCAATACATTTGCAGTAATGGATTGATATTGTTTCCTGTTATTCTTTCAGTTCAGAATCAGTAAAAAAAAATATAATTACATGTGACGTCGTTTCCAGTTATTCTTTCAGTTTAGAAACAGTAAAAAAAATATATAATTACATGTGACGTTTCTACACGGACAAGTAATCTCCTCTTTAAACTTTTACCTGAATGTGTGCGTGCATGCCCCGTCAAGCAGAAATAGCTGCTGTAAATTCGTGACCATTTTACTCTCTTGACCGAGTAATTTTTCCAGACGGCCTGGACAGACCACCACTAGACCAAGAAATTAAAGAACGCATGCCAACGTAATTGGAAATTAAAGATTCAATACCTTGACCGCTTTAACCCCTTCTTCCCCGAATGTTGCAACCAACGCGTTAGCTGCGATTGACGCCTTACACACCACGTCGCACTTTGAGCTCGCACGTGCTCTGCTAAAATTGACCAAATTGGGATCCTTAATTTGATCAGTATGGATTCTAATCAACTAGACCGGTGACTGAAGAGCTTCCACCAACCATGAACGGGCCTGATAGGTCGATAAAATTGTCTGAAAATTCTCAGGAGTGTGGAAGAACCGATCTCGCAGGTAGCAACCGGCAACAGATAATTGGCTGGGGAAGTTAATTTAAGTACATGTAAGATTAGTAACGGTCGCCATGCTGCTTGCAGTGATGTGTACTTGTCAGTTTGTCAGCAAACCAAATTTTGATTAAAACGCCCGTACTTACCAAAAGAGTACTAGTTGGTATACTCGGTATTATTAGCAGCAAATTGAGACGGACATGCCGCTGAAAATTCGTGTCCACAACTCTAGCTGACCAAACAGTTGGGTGATACTGTTTAATTTATACAGTAATTTTGCCACGTTTGAAACAGTTTATTGATTGAATTATGGCTCATTTCTATTTGATTACAGGAATAGATAAAATATTTTGGCAAATAAACTTAATAGTTTTAAAACAAGTGGTCTAAAGTCTGAACAATGAAAATGTATACAGTACACACAAGCTTTCCATACATGCGAACTAATAACTATCATCAAAAGTTTTAGAAAAATACACATGTTTTCCAATATTATTATATCTATGTGCAAAGTTTCATCTTTAATTTTATTATATTTAAATCGTAAAAAAGATAAATTTCTGACACATTAATTCGTACTTTTAAAACTGTTAGATTTTTCATCTTTTTTTTTCATGGTCAAAATGTAATGAATTTAAATTTCATACTACATATATGTATAATATTATTAAAAGAAGGTACATGTGCAATTTTTAAAAGATTTTTCAGTTATACTTATTACTCCCTCCATATTTTAATGTATGACGCCGTTGACTTTTTAACCAGCATTTGACCATTCGTTTTATTCAAATTTATGGCATGCTTAAACATTTGATGACGAATCAAGTCACAATAAAATAAATGATAATTACATAACTTTTTTTAATAAAACAAATAGTCAAATATTGGATGAAAAGTCAACGGCGTCATATTTTACATATATTAAAATATGAAGGTAGTAGTTTGTTTACACGGAATGCAGGTGTAACGTAAGTACGTCTACAGTATATGTTCGCTTAAGCAGTACAAGAAAAAAAAGGTTTTTAACACCCCCAAATATATTTTTGAAAACGTAGAGCAAATAATCCGTTTCAATGATCCCATAAATAAATAGTCTGATTAAGCTTTAGCCGGTCAGATCATCGTCGTTGAATCGGCCATCGGTGATCGGTTGATCGAATGCCGCGCTAGCTAGCAATAGCATAGCTACATGCTGGTGGGTTGGTTGGTGGCGCTGTGCGTGGCGGTGGCCGATCGCGATCATCGATGGCCGGCGTCAGTACGTCTTGACGACTAGTGAAGAATTCGATCAGGGTATTGCTACGACCAGCTGCTGGTTCTCTGAATTCCGGCGAGATATATATCGATCGATCGTATATAATACTCCCTCCATCTCAAAATATTTTACGCTGTTGACTCTTTTAAAATTGTTTGACCGTTCGTCTTATTTAAAAAAAATTAAGTAATTATTAATTATTTTTCTATTATTTGATTTATTGTTAAATATACTTTTATGTATGCATATAGTTTTACACATTTCATAAAAGTTTTTAATAAGACGAACGGTTAAACATGTTTAAAAAAATCAACGGCGTCATTAATTTAGTTAGGGAAGGAGTGCCGGTGGCAACGGTGGCCGAAGCACGAGCTAGCAACAAGTCTCTTCTCCGGCCGGCGCTCGCTTGCTTTGACGATGGAATTAATTGAAGCGAATTAGCGCGACCGATCGACGGCCAAGTGGCTAGCTATAGCTTTCATTTCATATATACTGTTATAATTCATGCATGCTAGTACAAATTAAGGTCGTAGTTACGTAATGAAACGGCGTTACTTCATGGCCCAGGAGCACGTACTAGCTAGCAATCGCAATTTCCATGCAGTTTCTTTGATTTCATTCGATCTTGCACCGCATGACGAATTTCAAAAGACAATGATATATTGGTCGCGATCGTCGATCGGAAACACAGATGAATCAATTAACCGATCGATCTAGCTAGCTATCGATCAGAGAGCTGCTCATGATTATATATCACAGTGGCGGTATATATGACACTGACGACATGACTGACCGGGAGTTGCCAGATTAGAATTAAGCTGGTCGAGAAATGTAATTAATCGGTCCATGTCCGCGTTGAATTATCTTCCCGGTCTTGCTACGCATATATCTGCTATTCAAATGCTATACGTGGCACAATTTTTATGGTGATTAATTTATCTACTAAGAAGAAGGGGAAAAAGGGATATAATTGGATGTAGTACTGATCAGCTTATTAGTTATGAGCAGTCAAAAGATATTTACCAAGGCACCAACTTAATTTATTTATGCACAAGGTGAAGATGCGTGTGTTGAACGTATGGATCGATATACTACACGTGTGCATACAAACATTGCCTCTACTGCATGCCCCTCGAATCTCTCTAGTTTTTAATTATATATGCCATGAATTTTGTACTCTTCCCCGGAAAATGTTTTGACCTCTCGATGGGTCGTTGTACCACGTTTATTTAGAAACCATCGAAATAGTTATATTTTTTAAAATTATATGTATATCCCTTCATAAAATTTTATGTCCAAACTTAACTCATACATTGAGATATAAAAAAGAAAAATTCAACCATATAAAAGTAGTAGTACACTATTCATATCTGAATTTATTTTTTTCCCTCTCAATGTAGAGTGGTATATTTCAGTATTTCACTATACTGTATATTATCATTTTTTTAAAAAAAAATACAACTATTCTACTTTTTTTTTAAAAAATAACTATTTTGCAATGAATTTGGAAGAAAAAGTGTACAACGGGACATTCTAAACCCTTAAGGAGGTACATGATGGAATATTTACTTGAGATATTAAAATTCATTTCACCTCTTTTCCTTTGTAAAATGGAAACTGTCGACGGGCTATACCCAACTACGGTATTTGTAAAGTGAAGATCGTACGTACCAGAATATACGCGGGATTGTATCAAGAAGATAAGAGGCAATGATTTATACTGGTTCGGGCTCTTAAGATAAGTAATAACCCTACTACAGTTTATATGTATTATTGGAAGATGTGCCAATCTAATCCGCCGACTAGAACCTGCCGAGAACAGTCCAGCTAGATCTAATCATCAACTAGGGCTTCGGCTTCTTCCGGATTGTATCTTGATGTGGCTCTGGCTATGGTTGTAAGGACTCTTTATATTTATAGCGATGAGCATGTTCTTCTCCAAATAGAACTCGGAGAGTTTAGGCTAGACACGAGTGGGAGAAACTTTGTTTTTTCTGAATAGGACTCTGACACCTTATACCCCGGATAAACAATTTCCTTACAGACTCGCAAAAATCCGTATGTAAGGAATTTCCTTCCTGTATACTTATTAAGAATGTGGCATTTTTGTATATCACAAACCCTTGTATAGAAGAGATATACCTTATCTATAACCCAAACAAAAATATATATATCCAGATGAAGGAAGATCTCTCGCTCATTTGACCTTTTTTTTAAAAAAAAACACAATTAAGTTATGCCAGGGAGACCTACGCAAGTATAAATTAATGATCAAAAGTTTGAATAACATATACTCCATGTTTGTGATAGAAGGTTTACGAATCCTTTCCTGGATCGATGTGTACGTCTTCTTTATCAATGGAATGGGACAAAGCTTCTGCCTTTGTTTTAGAAAATATATACTCCTCAAAATTGTGACATATACCCTCAAGAAGGATCGAGTCTCTCCATTAACTAGCTACTTCATACTACTTACACGTTGCCCCTCAATAATACAACTATACATATATTCTCTTCCTTTTTTAATCTTACATGAATAGCACTCCAGTTACAAATCTTTAATTTACGCGCGCCACTAACCCGTCAATTACGCCATCTCTCCACCCCCAAACATTATAAAAACAGGACCCCCCCTTGCACTTGCACACACGCACACTCTTCTCATTCGATCGCCATTAGCTGCTTTGCTTGCACTACTGCTGCTAGCTAGCTGCTCGATCTCTTATCACATATCATATATATACCAACAAATTACGATCGAATTAAGCAGCTAGCAATCAATCAAGACCATGGATAGCCTGCCAAAGAGAGACGCTAACTACGTCCCTCTGAGCCCCATCACCTTCCTCCACAGAGCCGCCTCCGTCTACGCCGACCACACCTCCGTAGTGTACGGCGCCACCAGCTTCACGTGGCGCCAGACGCACCACCGTTGCCTCCGCCTCGCCGCCGCGCTCCAGGCTCTCGCCGTCTCCAAGAACGACGTCGTAAGCAACCCTATACCCTATTATTATAGTCGTATTCGGACGAGTTCAGAGATTCTGAGAAGCAGCAGGTGAGATCGACTAGCTAGTGAGAATCTAAAGAGTTACTGTAGTTTTTTCATATTTTGGCTTCTAGAATAACTACAAATTCTTACAATCTAGGTAAGAATCTGAACTGTTTGGGAGAGCTGAAAATAAGATGTAGTATATGTGTCACTCTCCATGCATGTCACGTGCTAATTTTTGTATCATGTGGTTACGTAGGTTTCCGTCATCGCGCCCAACACGCCGGCGCTGTACGAGATGCACTTCGCCGTGCCGATGGCCGGAGCGGTGCTGAACGCCATCAACACCCGCCTCGACGCGGCCAACGTCGCCGCCATCGTCAGGCACGCCGAGCCCAAGGTGCTCTTCGTCGACTACCAGTTCATCCGCGTCGCCACCGACGCGCTCAAGACCGTCATGGGCGGCGGCGACGGCGGCGGCGAGGTCAGGGCGCCCTTGCCGCTGCTCGTCGTCATCGACGACGTCGACAAGCCGACGGGCGCCCGCGTCGGGGAGCTCGAGTACGAGCAGCTGGTGGCGCGTGGCGACCCGGCGAGGTACCCACCTCGGCCGGTGGAGGACGAGTGGGACGCCGTCGCACTCAACTACACCTCCGGCACGACGTCGGCGCCCAAGGGCGTCGTGTACAGCCACCGCGGCGCGTACCTCAACACCATGGGCCTTCTTCTCCAGTGGGGCGTCGGCCACGAGCCGGTCTACCTGTGGTCGCTCCCTATGTTCCACTGCAACGGCTGGACCTTCACCTGGGGCGTGGCGGCGCGCGGCGGCACGAACGTCTGCATCCGCGCGCCGACCGCCGACGCCATGTACGCCGCCTTCGCCACGCACGGCGTCACCCACATGTGCGCCGCGCCGGTGCTCTTCAACATCCTCCTCGACGCGTGCCGGGAGCCGCTGCGCCGCCCCGTGGAGGTCCTCACCGGCGGCGCGCCGCCGCCCGCGGCGCTGCTCGAGCGCGTCGAGCGGCTCGGCTTCCACGTCACGCACGCCTACGGCATGACGGAGGCCACCGGCGTGGTGATGGTGTGCGAGTGGCGGGAGCAGTGGGACGCCCTGCCGCCGTCGGAGCGCGCGCGGCTCAAGGCGCGGCAGGGCGTGAGCGCGCTCACCCTCGCCGACGCCGACGTGAAGGACCTCAAGACGATGGAGAGCGTGCCCCGCGACGGCGCCACCATGGGCGAGGTCGTGCTCCGCGGCAGCAACGTCATGAAGGGATACTTCAAGAACCCGCGCGCCACGGCGGACGCGTTCCGGGACGGGTGGTTCCTCACCGGCGACGTGGGCGTCGTCCACCCGGACGGGTACGTGGAGATCAAGGACCGGTCCAAGGACGTGATCATCTCCGGCGGCGAGAACATCAGCAGCGTGGAGGTGGAGGCGGCGCTGTACCAGCACCCGGCGGTGCGGGAGGCGGCGGTGGTGGCCATGCCGCACCCGCACTGGGGCGAGACGCCGTGCGCGTTCGTGGCGCTGAAGCGGGAATTCGCCGGCGCCGGCGAGGTGAGCGAGCAGGAGGTGGTGTCCTTCTGCCGGAACAGGATGGCGCACTACATGGTGCCGAGGAAGGTGGTGTTCGTCGACGAGCTCCCCAAGAACTCCACGGGGAAGGTGCAGAAGCTCGCGCTGCGCGACATGGCGCGCCGCCTCCGCCTCAGGGCGCCCGACAAGGCGAGGCCCGTCGCTGCGGCCCCTGCCCGCCATGCGCCGTTGACTCAAACTGCTAGGCTTTGACTTTTTTGCTGACGTCAGCACGTGACTACGTGGTAGGGATTGCTATAACGCTATCAATTTTGCTATATATTTGTCGACAAATTGTACCACAAAAATTTGACGGATGTAATTACAGTACAATCGTAGTGTAATTGCACTGTAACTTGCATGTAATTACACTGTAACTATAATGTAACTTGTATGTAACTTTCAAAAATCTCTCCGAAACATGTTATTTCGATAAAATGAGGTTGTGGGAATAAATTCTTTCACATATGTGTGTGCTATGATTTGTTTTATTCCTCACCAAAACAAATCTTGTAATAGATCTAACGATTCAAAATTATGTGAAACTTACGTATAAGTTACACTGTAGATACATGCAAGTTACAGTGTAATTACACTACGACTATACTATAATTACATCTGTCAAATTTTTAGGAGAAAATTTATCGACAAATGTATATGTGGTCCCCATACGGTGCAATATGGTCATAGTGTATATTATCATCGTTGATAATAAATGAACTAGTGACATAATTAATTTGCTCGTTGATAGATGATGAAGAAATCTCGGATAATCCAAACGAGGTCTAAGCTACGAAGATTACATGATACTATTGTCTTAAGAGTTCTATAGCTAATTAAATGGCTGCAAAATGTAAAGAAAAACATTTTTGCATTGTTTTTTTAGTGGTATTTCCTCCATCTCAAAATAAGTACACTACTTCACACTAAATTAGAGGAGTGTACTTATTTTGGGACGAAAGAAGTCCTAAAACTACATGTGAAGTGACAAAAAAGCAGATTTAAGAAAACAAAATATATGTATTAGAAAAAAAAAAGACAATTTGCACGCCCATATACACTGGAGTAGCTCCATAGCTCTGTTTCCTAGTAGGAGATTTATCGGATCAATGTCACGCTGAGCGCATGCCAATTTTTATAATCGGATCTACTTACTATCTCGATGACTCCATTAACTTTCATACACATGTTTAATCATTGGTCTTATTTAAAATTTTTTGTCAGAAGATATGAATCATGCTTAAAGATTTTTAGTGATAAAATAACTTATAATAAAATAAATAATAATTACATTTTTTTTATAAAATGAATTGTTAAATTTGTGCAAGTTAACGACATCATCGGTTAAAAAATTGAGGTAGATCCTTACTAGCTTTGAAGTCGGACTAGGTGAAGGCGTATCATTTAAAATAACAAATTTAATCTTGCCATGTGTGTACAGTGTACTTGTTTATCAGCGTTCATTGTCCTGGTTTTAGCATCACCAGTTCTGTAAATAATCGGTCGTACTATCAAAGGGCTGAAGGACAGTTCTTGCAATCAATCTTCTATCGGATGCTGATAGCGCTTTACTTTTAAAAAAAAGAATCATAACGTGCGTCCATGAACAAATCGCCACCAAGGCACCAACATCAAATTCTGACCAGATAGTCAGCATGCTCAAATCTTTTAGGTAGACGCTCTTATCATGAAAAAATAGAAAAGAAATCATCAAGCACGGGATGCACATTATGTTCTGCAAATGCATGCAACAAATATTTTAGGCTTGTGGATTTGTTTAAGCTGCAGTACGTACTATGAAGTATTCAAGTGAACGCATTATTTATTTTATGGAAATAAATCTTGTCCATGTCGAGCTGAATCAAGCGCTGCATCATCACCTATAATTTATAATTGATTTTCGTTTGGGACTATTTATACACAGGGACAGACCCAGAAAATTTTATGAGCCTGGGCAAGTCTATTGATGATGGATGGATTCTCGAAATTTCAACAAGAGCTAATTCCCTACAAATAAGCAGGAGGATCCAAACCCAATGCAAATCACTTCATTCAGATTAATTCTTACGTTCTGCTTGTCTAAGTACTCTACTCCTGCTAGCATGCCATTTGCATCTGCCTGCCTAATTAAGTACCCAAGCACCCAATGAAACTAAGCTACTGCTGCACTCTGCCTACTGCCACGCGTGTCCTGCTAGGCGCTTGCTAATTAAGCTCATTTCTCAACCATGTTCCCTGCCACAAGTGGATGAGCCAGGGTAGTTGCCCAGGGTAGCCGGGCTGTAAATCCGCCACTGTTTATACATCACATATGTATTTCTCTCCTTCCCCTTCTCCAATCATACTTACTCCGTTTCGAAATATTTGATGCCGTTGACTTTTTTAAATATGTTTGACTGTTCATCTTATTCAAAAAATTTAAGTAATTATTAATTCTTTTCCTATCATTTGATTTATTATTAAATATATTTTTATGTAGACATATAATTTTACATATTTCATAAAAGTTTTTGAATAAGACGAACAATCAAACATGCGCTAAAAATCAAGGGTGCCAAACATTTTAAAACGGAGGAAGTATAATTTTCTATGGCTTCGGTACCCCGCACCGCTATACTCATAGCTTGTCTTCGGCAGCTACGTCGTTGAAAATACCGCCACCTCCTATCGGCTATCGTTTTTAGTACTCCTACGCTATATCCCTCCTAAGCCTTCTAACCACTCAAATGATTTGATGAGCTTGCCCAGTAACAACACCAGGCCACCACCCTCCTCTCTCAATGCCGAGGTGGCGCCACCGTGGTCTCTTGCTGCCCTGGCCACTGACCCACCGCTAGCCGCTACTGCCCTAGCCATCCTTCTAAGTCGGGCACTACCTCCCGCCCTCAACGCCAACTCAGAAATCTTAACCACTTGGGGGATTGTCGAAGATGAGGAAGGAGGTCGGTGGAGTACAATTCTTGAAGTGGATCCGAAGGTTAGAATCACTTGATTTTTCCTCTAAAATCGTTTGATACGTATGAACAGATACTTAATTTCCGTTTCCTTTTAATTTGTGGAACTACGATCGTCACTGTAAAGTTTTACTCTTAACCTACCAGAGAAACAAAAAAAATTGTTTCTAGGCACTATTCCAAGATCTAGCTAGCAATGCATCGGACGAATCGGACGAATTGGAAAAGGATTCCAAGAGCTACTGGAGAAATGCTTCTACTTGACTTAAATCTGAAGAGCTGGGCGATTATATAAATCATTCTGAAGAAAACTTGCGCTGTCGTAGCGCTTGAAATTCGGCCGAAGATTGCAGATCCTTTATACGCAGTGATCACAAGCTGGATTCTATATAATTCCTTTTCTCATCTTCTGTCTGAATTCGTCAGTGTAGGCGACATTTGATCATGCAGTGCAGAGCATATATAGCAGGGGCGCAGTCTGAATTTCGTAATGCCTTTTTTTTTTCTAATGCTCCTTCCTTATATTTACATCTACGTGACATTATCATCAGGACAAGCAGAATACAAATCTTATCTTATAGAGAAATCTCGAAAAAAAAAAGGCCTATAGAGAAATCTCTTCTCTGTAGGCTTTTTTTTAAGGCAATCGTCCTTAAAGATGCAGCGCATGCAGTGTACATTGGGAACATCATCGTCGGACCTTGGTTGCATATGGGCCGAGGCCAACATTATCCAGGGCCCAAGGCCGATTAAACATCTACCTACCAATCTATCTGGGCCCAAGGCCATCAGCTAGCGCGCGTGCGTGACAAAGACGGCCCAGCAACATCTAGGCGTGGATCGGCCGCAGAATGCGGAGCAAACGAGATGCACTTCATATTGCGATGACAAGTGATGCGCGATATCAACATCGAGTTCCGTGTTCAATCCTTAGCACATTTAAAACTTTTTTTAAAAATTTATTTAGAGTGACGTCCCTCTCTTTAAATCTCGTTTTTTAAAATGCAGAGAAAACCATGAGCAATGCGGCGGCGGAAGACGGCCATCGGTGGTGTATCAATTTGCTAGTCGGCCGCACACCGGCTGGCGGGTCGTTGTGTTTGGCATCTGCGGTTCTGCACAGTACTCTTTTCTAACCGTCCGTTCCTAGACAACTTTTTTTCACCGTGTGTGGCAATGCATGCATCGTACTTCGATCGATGTGAGAGACATAGTATAGCACTGTCTGGGACGACCGTCTCAGTGATCATCGGCCGTACCGTACGTGATTATTCCCTGAACGTAAGTACGCACTCGTGTGAAAACGACGAATTGCCCGTCCTTCCACAAGATGGCACATGCCATATGCAAACTTTTTTTTTTGGTTGTGTTTAGTTCCACGCTAAAATTGGAAATTTGAAGAAATTGGAACAATGTGATGGAAAAGTTGGAAGTTTATCTGTGTAGAAAAGTTCGATGTGACGGAAAAATTGGAAGTTTAAAGAAAAAAATTGGAATCTAAATAGGGCCTTTATGTATTCCCTTCGTGTATAGGGTGTCTTTTTTAAGGATAAACAAACTCGATAACTTTTAACTAATAATCGTACTAACCACATATATATATATACTAAGTATTATACATGTTATATCACTAAATTTATATTTTAAAATACTTTTGTTTGATGATATTTGTAAGTAACATATCATGAAATGAATTAATGTGTTATTGATGGTCATGTAAAAAAATATAATTTGGGACAGAGAGAGTAACACACTAAAAAAAAGCATAAGCTCGTAAATCGTGCACAATACTGTTAGGAGGTGAACCAAATCTCTAAGGTGTTATCTTAGATGGCTAAAACAATCCAAAACAATACCATTCTCATATAAAGTCTAGAACAATAATATAATTTGAGAACTTTTAGGTACAATACTCTGGTAGTATATACTGCTGTATTAACAATTCAATGGTATAGATTGATTTGATCTTCCACTTAAATAGATCATAGTATAAAATTTATAAGGGTAAATTTATCTTTTACTTTGTTATTACACAGGTTTATTTATGTTAAAAAGAAAATAGTTGATCTAGATAAAAAAATTTGGTACCATCATCGGGATTGTATAAATATGTGTAAACCTAGCTAGCAAGATTTGGAATGTGTAAGACTTTTCACGTATATCTGCTATGGTACAACCTAATTATTTGATCCATAATTGGTCACTTATAACTGACGTATGTATGTAGATTTTCGGATTTGCTGAAAAAGTATCGCCACATTATGTGGTTGATTACAGTCGGATTTTAACGGCTTGGATGCGCTGCGTTGGACATCATGTACACGATACACATCCGGTTCTCCACCTATTTATCCCTTTGCATTTTTTTACTTTATTTGTTGATCCGGAATTGCTATGTCTTTGTAGCAGTTAACTTTGTTGTTGTAATTATATATTTATACAAATTTACACAGTAGTTACACCCCACTTACACATCACTTACATATGTAATTTTGGGGTTTACATATGTAATTTTAAGACTTACATATGTAATTTTGGGATTTACATTGTAAATACACTAAAATTACATATGTAATTTAGAGACTTATAATATAAATACATACCGACTATTTTTCGGTGAAAAATATGGCATCATAAATATAGCTAGTCCCTAGATTTTTAATGATGATCAGAATTGATCAGGAATCGTGCCGCTGTGACATGTGTCATCGTCTCTCGAAAGCACACAAACAAGATCGAACGGAGATTAACTCTCGACCACGAAATTCATAAAAACCCCTTTCAAATTTTCTATAAAATTCCTAATTTACCCATCTATATACCGGCAATATATTGTATGGTAAAAGTTCTCTATAATTAATTTTCCGTTGCATAAGAATTAAAAAAAACCCACGAGGAAGAAGTGAGGGAGAGATCCCCATCTAATCCATCCAAGCACAGCCAACCCTGTAGGGATCAAGTAGTAAGTAGTATCAAAAATTAATAAGCAGCAGGTGACTAGTGGAATTGATCCATCGATGTGCGATGATGATGAGCATGAGGAGGCGGCATATAATTAGCAGTAGCTGAGCAGCAGAGGTAGCGGGAACAAAGGGAGGCATCAGCTGCTCGTGCAGTTTCCTCTCGGTCGGCCGGGGACAACCGGAATCTCGCAACATATATCCGTGCACACCCACCCATGCATCGCCTGCACACGCATCCATCGTTTTCGCCAACAATTCATCAGGAAAGCACATACATATGCATATGCAAGGATCGATCGATCGACTCTCTGATCAACCCTGCACGCTGCGATATGCTTAGCTGCTGTTGCGTAATTCCGGCCGATTTCGGCGGTCAATCCGTGCATGATTCAGCGTGCAGACTACAGGAGGAGTTAGTACTATGCGCATGTTGCTTTTGGACCCACGCGTACGTGCATAATATATGCATATATCTGTGCAATGTACTACGTAGTAACGCACGGCATGTTTCGCTATTGCCCGACACGGCCGCGCCGTGACGCGCACATACGTCGTACGTGCTAACTACTCTCATGCACCTTTTCATGTGGTTATCATCATGCATGGGACTTCTCACGCATAAAACCATACCAACCCGATTAAGTACTGTAGCATTAGTTTGTATACTAATACTTTCCCCGTTTCATGATGTAAGTCTTTTTAGCATTGTCCACATACATATATATGCTAATGAATCTAGATATATATGTGTGTCTAAATTTATTATCATCTATATGAATATGAGCAATACTAGAAAGTCTTACATTATAAAACGGAGGGAGTATTATAAGTTGAGGCAATCTAGGAGGGGTCATTCTCCTACTACAAAATCTGGACAAAGGGCATTGTATTATGAGGGGTCACATAACTTTCTAGATTGCTTTTCTTTTTTTCTTGAGACGGATGAAGTACATTCGTATTTACAACAGTTTGATCGAGTAATAGCTATATAGAGTGTATGAACGAACACTAAAATTTACTGAAGGTAGCTGTACATGTTAGACGGCCGGGGTGACAGGCGAGGTTACTAGCTATGAAGATCGATGGAGGAATCGAAGGGTTGGCAGGTGGGGATAGGAGGGAGAAGACAAAGTCGCGTGAGCCCACTCTCGTGATCGGCTAAACATCCGATCGATCCGTCCAAGCGACGCGAGACAAGGTGCAAGAAGAACATCCGCCCCGGTCCCTGCTCCTGCTGGGCAATCCCATGGCAGCCACACCTCCCCTTTTTCAGCGCAACAAAGGGGTCTTGCTTTCTCTTCAGCTCTCTCTCTCTCTCTACCTAGCTAGTACACCATACAGTTTATAGCTAGCTTCACTCCCATCTCTGCCTCCTCCATTCTTCACTACGATTTATCTCTAGCTGGCTGGCAAGTAACCAATGCTGCATGCATGTGTGTATGTGACTATGGTTGTCCTTTTGTATTTTTTAACTAGTTTGTAATTACACTCTGTTCTATCGTTGGACTCTGTTTTGTTGGATTTCTAAAAAAACAGTTCAGTAAAATGAAGGTGGATATGAAAGAAAGACCTCCTATATATATTGATGTTTATTAAGAGATAATAAGGCTCGAACCTTAGCTGGCTAGCCCACCAACTTGTGGTGCTAGCTGATAAGACTCCGAGTCTTTCTCAAGCTAGATCGGTGAAGTAATCTTCCATCTAAAAAATGTGACTATGGCTGTTTATTTCAACAGGTTTTTCATATGAAGAATGTAAAATATATAGACGAATACGACTCTACGTACAATAGGTCATCTGTATATTGTCATATATCGATTCAACATGACAAGTTTAGTATAATTGAAAACGAAGTTTCAACTCCAGTGAAATTATTGTCTAATGTGTGTTTCCTGGTTGACTCAAAAGGCATTCTTCGAGCTAAACAACACTTCACACGTCTTAATTTTGTATTTGTATGATACTTCATGTCAACATCAGACATGTACCTTTCGGTGATGGTTGGCTTATAGGTATAGTAATAACGATATGTTTGTGACATCAAGGCAAGATATGTATCTCAACTAAAAGAATATCCAGGGATTGGGTAATTTCAAAGATACAACTAAGTTCACACAAATATACGTACCACGGGCTAGTTTGACATCAACCGATGACTTAACTTGTATGTGACTAGCTAGCTAGCAGTACATGTTACTTGGTGAGCTTAACAATTCGTAGCCTACAACGATGAGGACATGACCAACTTTTTCGTGGGAGAAAGGAGAGGAGGAAAGTAGGAGTACTACATATAATTGATTATACACTTGGTGGTCCTTTTCATCTTTTGAGTCATCTTGATTTGGCTTCTTCTCCCGGCATCATCAGGGCTCAATCATCACTCCAGTTGGGCCCTTTCTCCATTTATTATGTAATTAACCAAGTAGTACTCTGATTGTTCCCATTGAGCCCTAATTTTGAAATGACATGGAGATGGTCTCTGTCGTCCCTATGTTCAATTTGACTGCAGATAAGTTCCACCCACATAGATCAAGAGGTCGATCACAGCTTTTCTGAAGTGAAAAACCATCACTTCTTCAGTTAGTCATGCATGCAGCATGCATATAAATATGTGATATGCCGTTGCATATATATAGCATTATAGACTAATCGATTGATCAATCAATCCGCTGTGCAAATAATGAACTATGTACTATGTACGAAGCCCTGCCTCACTCAATTCATTGTACTCATGAATGAACTCAAATCAAGCTCTCTAATCAATCGAGCTAACTTTGCATGGCATGCATATGGTCAGCTCTCTAGTAGTCAAGGTTTTGTTGGTTTAAAAAAAAAAAACAGGCCAGATGTAAATACCGTACGGCGACGTATATACACACATTTAGGCATATCATTTAATTTCCAACATATATGTTGATTCTCTAATGATCTAGATCACTCTGATTATTACTATTAAGTGTAGTACACACATTGACGTGTGAGTCACAGTTTCACCTAAGTACGCTGACACAATTAAAGGCCGACCAAGGATATATATAAGATGAAAATTTGTTATTTTTCTATATATGAATATTATTAATTAATTAATTAAGAAAACACCAACAACTAAAGTTGATCGTGTCGCAATGACAAGGGTTAATTAATTAGTTGCATATCTTATCCTACCAAAAATGAGAGAATAGAATGTACACTACGACCATGCATGTACATAGTCAAATTTTGACTATATTTTTTTGGTTGGCCATATCTGGTTCTTCCTTCTGCGTGCGTATAATCTATACCGTTGCCCTGTTAGTCATGGTCAACCAATTAATTTTTTCTTGTCCCTCAAAAAAAAGATTAATTCTTTCTTGCGACGAAATGGTGATAAATTTGACGGGGAGATCAATTGTGTAATACACATTATTCCAGTTTAAGCATCGGTTTTGAAATAATGCCTGCAGTGTTTGTTCACTGAATTGATCCTGTGATGAGCATGCATGCATGGCTTTGGAGCCAGGCGCAGTGTAGCAGTGTTCAGTACTGTTCACTATAGCCTCGTGACATTGCAGGCATAAATCACAGCTGGCTGATCATCTTTTTTTAACATGCACAGTACATGGTTTGTCCTTTGCGAATCTAAACTTGTGCACACATATAATTGTATTATTGATTTCATCTAGTGTACCAATTAATTAATCTTAGGACAACAGCTAGCTTGTTTGGGGTGAGAATATTAAGGTCAGATCATCACATGCAAACGGCCTTCCCTGTTTCACTTGTCGAGTTCTTGCATGCAGGCCTCCAGATGTAACCACATGCATGCATGTATTCATGCGTTAAAATAGGTCAGAAAGGAATTTAATCAAACAGTAAAATGTGTATAGTACATTATTTATGCATGGCTCAGTAACATATGCCAAACGAACCTGTACAAGACAGAGAATGTCTTGAACACATAATGTGATGGCAATGTTGGATGTGTGTGCTTATAGGTAATTAATTGATTGGATACATGCAAACAAGTTTCAATATAATATGCATTAAGTGATTTATATAATTTATTTTCTAGATTTGCCTTGATTCTTTCTTACACTTAATAATAACCAAGTGTAAAAATCACATTCCTATAAAAATATGTAAATCGCATTCAATTGATTAATGTACTAAAAACACAATCAATCTATTAATTAATGTACACACTTATCATCTCCTTCTTGCGTTAATTGTTCTTTTACACGCACACACACGAGGGGTTTGGTTTTGTGGTTTGTCCCGTGCTCACATATTTGCTAGCTAGCTCAATGCTAATTAAATTTGGTCATAATATTTATGTGTATATCCTCACTTGCTTGCTCCATCCTCAGAATAGGCCCAAAACAAGCCATCGAAACCCGTGTGGATAGGTTCCACCACAATGAATTTAATCAACTGAACTCTAATTCCCATAAATTATACGCTTAGTTCCAGTTGGCCATACCAGTGCCATATCAAGAAACTTTCATGTTGCCTCGTGTGGAAGTTGAGATTGAAGCTACTAGGAAGAATCGGATGTCGGTGTGCGATGTTTTGATCTCTACGGTATTATCTAAATTCTAAAATAATTTTGGGAAATGGCTAGTTTAATAAAAACAAAAGAAATATTCTTTTTATGTGGAAGCCATGTATACATGATATGTGAGTCTAATAATCTCACAATACACCTATGTGAACTGCGTAACCCCTCCGCCTAGGGATCCGCCTAATATTGGTCTCTAATGTTTCGGTCTTCAGCGTACTATCTAAATTCTGAGAAATTTTTTCGGAAATAGCTAGCTCAAAAAAAAAAACTTTTCTTCTTTCCTTTCAAAAGTAAGCTTTACATGACCCGTGGGCCCAATGGTCCCCCCCACACCTGTGTGGACCACACCCCCCCCTCTCCCCACAACCTCCCAGGACCCACCCCGTGCGCACGCGCACTCGTCTCGAGACCGCCTAATATAGGTTGATTATGTAAATAAAATGATTTTTTGTTGAGCAAATAAAATCGCATTTCACGAAGAATGTCATGGTAACAAATTCCATGCTCCTTAGAGACGATGTGCGGGATTCCTATCAAGGCAATACTACAATAAAGTACCATATTTATTTCTTCTAACTTGTTCTTGTTCCTCTCTCTTTCTCGTCTGAGCCATTTCTCCGTGACCTCTTCTTCTCATGGCTTGGCACTATGCTAGCTTCTCCTCCTCCCTCTTCTAATTTCTTCTTACCCTCTCGCTGTTGTTTGTGTATTTGTTTGCTTGAGTGCAACTTGTTTGTTTGTCATCTCCCTCTTGCGTTAACCGTTCTTTTGCATGCACGCACGAGGGTTTTGGTTTTGTGGTTTGCCATGTGCTTACATATTTGCTAGCTAGCTTAATGCTAAATTTGGTTATAATATTTATGTGTTTCCTCTCTTGTTTGCTCCGTCCTATTGTCTTCCAGATCAGAAGAGGCCTGAAGCAAGGCACCAAAAAATCCAAGTGGTCAAGTTCCACCACAGTAAACCTAACCAACCGAGGCACGCTTAGTTTGTGTATGCATATTATAGTTTAGTTCCAGTGAATTGTTCAGGTGCCATGTCGAGAAAAAATTCATGTTACCTCCCTGTGGAAGTGGGGATTGATGCTACTATCTACACTAAAACATTATTTTTTTTGAAATGGCTAGCTTAATAAAAATAAACATTTTCTTCGTTTTTTTATGAGGAAGCCATGTATACGCGATCTGTGGGTCCAATAGTCCCCATACACCTGTGTGAAGCGCACAACCCCTCCATATCGGTCTCCAATGTTTTGATCTCACCGTACTATCAGAATTGAGATAATTTATAAGGAAATAACTAGCTTAAAAACATTTTCTTATTTCCTTTCATGAGGAAGCTAGGTATACATGATCTATGGGACCACGTTCCCCCATAATACACACCCATGTGGATCGCGCACAACCCCTCTCCCCCCCCCCCCCCTTCCCTAACATGCACGTTTGGAGGTCCGCCTATATTGATTGATGATGTTTCTCTTGAGTAAATAAAATTGCATGTCATAGTAACAAATTACTTGAAGACACTGCATGGGAGACCATATTAATTGGTCAAGGTGATCAGATTTGAGAGTGTAATATATGTATCATCCAAATTTCGGCTACAACCTGCAAAATGTTAAGTACACTATCATCTTTGTGTTGTGTACATAATTCCCCTTATTGTGCATGTGTTACATACATCCATTTATGATATACCATAATTTTTTAGGGGGGAGGTGGCAACAAGGGTGAAACCCTGATTAACTTGGCCTAGAGCAACCAAATTGATCACGATACGTGTAATAGTGTTGCTGTTGTGGATGATGTTTTGAGCCGTGTAGTTTTGGGTATGTCAGAATAACTAGGGTTTGGTCCGGCTGGATGAAATCTACGCCGTTCATTCGCGATTCGACGATCCCACGGCTGAGAAAGGGCTAGCACAGCGGGACACGTGGACGGCCAGATCGACCCTACGGTGAGATCGGACGGTGGACAGTAGCGGGGACCGGCACATAATTAACCGAAAGCGCAGGGGGTTTTTGTAAAAAATGCTGACGTGGTGCTCTAAATTTTCACCGCTCCCACGGCGTTTAAGTAAATCAATATTTCATTGAATTTGATTAAATGCATGATAGAAAAACATAGGAATGTCTCTTATAGATATATATTAATTCTAATTAAGTGCTAAATATAACATAGATTCGTCTTTCTTATCTTCTGGTGTGAAAGGTTATATGCGTTGACCCCGTAGTCTGCACAACCCCATGTAAGCATCATGGTCCCACTTGTCAATTTTTGACCCTCTCACGTGAATAACGCAGCTATTTAGAATAAAGGAGGTATCACAACTCCAATAGAACTTATCAGCGGCACCGTTCGAGCAGACTTCCATCATACCACGGACCACCGCTATGGGTGGCTGTCGATCAAGACCTACCTAGTAGGGGAGAAACGGATGCTAGGAAGTTTCAATCTCCACCATCGGATTATTTATCTAAATTTGGATACAAAAGCTTTAGGAAGATAGAGATCAATTTAATATATCAAATTCGCATTATCTTTAAAAAATACTAGATTAACATCAACTCTTTTTTTTTTTCATTTTCATGAAAAATGAGGTACACGCATGGGGGCGACCTGTGGGCCCAACTCAGTGGTCCCCACAGTCCTGCGTGGGCATTGTGACCCGGCCTCCACCCCCAGGTTTGCTGTCTCCCTTTCTCTGGTAAAATAGCATCACCTGCTCTGTGCTGTGGATGGCGAAGGCAAAGCTAGCATATATTGGCGAGATATATATCAGCAGATCAGCTTGCAACCACTCCCACCACCACCACCACAATAGTGTACTATTCCCCGGCGAGAGATATCCTAAACTCCAAAGCATGTAGAGTTCAGAGAAGTGAGTGATTGGGAAAGAAACAAGCGGTAGGGTTCATTCCCCTCCTCGGTTCCTGTGTGTTGTGTGTGTGCCACACATAATTCCTCTCTCCTTGATGAATCATCTGGCCACTATATTTTTAATCTCTCTTTGCTCGTTTGGTGTGTTGCTCCTGTTGTTTTTAAGGGTTTGGTTGGCTCAGCATAGCTTTCCCAAATCTTTGTTTTTCTTCTAACCTTGTTCCTCTCTCTTTCTCGCCCGAGCCATTTCTCCGCGACCTCTTCTTCTCCCTCGCTTGGCACGGTGCTAGCTTCCATATCTCTTCCTCTTTTGATTAATTTCTTCTTCTGCCGTCTCGCGGTTGCTTCTGTGTTTGTTTGCGTGAGTGCAACTTGTTCGTTTGTCATCTCTCTCTTGCGTTAATTGTTGTTTTGCATGCAAACATGAGGGGTTTTTTTTTTTTTTTGGTTTTGTGGTTTGTCCTGTGGCAGGAACCACACATATTTGTTATCTAGGTGAATGCTAAATTTGGTTACAAGTATTTATGTGTTGCTCACTTCTTTCACTTGTCTTTTAGATCAGAAGCGGCCGGAGGAGAGGCAGATAGATAAACAGTGCCAGCCATGTCGCCTCCTCTGTGACTTAAATTGGAGTGAATTGATCAGGTGGCTGCTCCTCACCTGAAGCCAACAAAGTAAGCAGCGAGAGGACGCGCCGCCAGGGTAGGGAGAGCAAGCTATATATCTAGCTGTGCTGTGCTCTAGTGATCGATCTCTCCCTGTTGTTTTGCGGGGATGGCGGCCGCCTCGTCCGCACCCTTATTTGGGCTCGGCGACACGCAGATGCCGCCGCCGCAGAATCCCACCAATCCAGCCCTCCACCACCACCCCAACCCCTCCCCCGCTCCCGTCGTCGCCGCCGCCGCGCCCGCGCCGAAGAAGAAGAGGAACCAGCCTGGAAACCCAAGCAAGTGTTCTTGATTGATTGATTTCCCCTTTCTTCTTCGATCGATTGTATCGTGTTAAAATTAATCAGTTGTCGATTCTTGTCGTTCCGTTTCGATATGTGCAGATCCAGATGCGGAGGTGATAGCGCTGTCGCCGCGGACGCTGATGGCGACCAACAGGTTCGTGTGCGAGGTGTGCAACAAGGGGTTCCAGCGGGAGCAGAACCTGCAGCTGCACCGGCGAGGGCACAACCTGCCGTGGAAGCTGAAGCAGAAGAACCCCAAGGAGGCTCGCCGGCGCGTGTACCTGTGCCCGGAGCCGTCGTGCGTCCACCACGACCCGTCGCGGGCCCTCGGCGACCTCACCGGGATCAAGAAGCACTACTGCCGCAAGCACGGCGAGAAGAAGTGGCGCTGCGACAAGTGCTCCAAGCGCTACGCCGTGCAGTCCGACTGGAAGGCCCACTCCAAGACCTGCGGCACCCGCGAGTACCGCTGCGACTGCGGCACCCTCTTCTCCAGGTCCGTATGCTTCGATCTTCTTCTTCCTCGTCTCGTCTCCTCTCGTCCATGGATTGATTCGTTCTCACGATCTAAGTTAATTAATTCGAGTAATTGATCCATATCTTTGCAATTAATTCTTTCGCGAATTGAATTGACAGCAAAATCGGCTGGCTAGGATAGTAGCTAGATAGATATATTCCTTTCGAATTAAATGAGGTGTTATTATCTTCCTGTTTTGTTCGTTCGCATGATTGGGTCATGATGAACTCGATCGCGGGAAAGTGATCGATCGATTTGATGGGTGGTGGTGTTAGTACGCCTTTGTTAGGGTTAGCTAGGGTTGTCGTCGTTCGTTGCTATAGCTCGTTGCTCCGCCATGGAAGATTGGATTCCTTCGAGAGAGATAGAAAGGAATGGTAGGGACGACGACGACGACGACGATCTCCATAGACGCCTGCGTGCGCTGCGTGCAGTGGATCGAGCATGAAATGCGACGAGAGGGCATGAGCGCTGCTGCTCCCACGTGAACCGTTCTTGTCGGGAGGAGACGGGAGAGATATGCATCCTGACATGGGCGACGGCTCAAAAAGGAGCCATCTCCTCCTTTTTTCCATCTCGGAAACCACGCTCCTCTCGCTCTCCTCTCTCTTCCCCCACCTGTTCACGTGGTGAGACATAGCAGCACCGCATACGCGCCCCGTCGTTCGTCTGCAAGCTGCTACAAGCCACGGCATCCAATCCAAACATGCCTCTCGCAGCGCAGCGGCTGGCTTGTTTCTCATGTGATCGTGTAGCTGCATTCCGTGGTGGGCAACTGGCCGGCAAGCAGTGTACTGTACTACTGCTGTTGCTGTGCTTGCTTGACCCATGCGTCCGGTAAAAATCTTAGCTTCTTCTCTCTCTCTCTCTCTCTCTCTCTACTATATCTCTGGCATACTGCACTGTCATTGGTTTTAATTACTAGCTAGCTGCATGACAATTTAGCCACAAGCCTGCATGCAGCCGGATGCATGGATTGGCCGCTACCTGGTGTTTTCTTGTGATTTATGCTTGCTACTCTCTGTTGATAGTAGCAGCAGATATGGTGCTAGTGCTACAGCTAAGATGATTTATTTTTGTTATTAATATTGGAGGTTTTTATGCGAGAATTTCATTTCTGTAGCTGTTGCATGCGTACGTTTACTCATTCATTAGTAATTATTTGGTTTTATTTGCCAGCCTGCAACTAATCTGTACGCAATCAATCTACAGCTAGTAGTGACCAAGTATTTTTGGCAGTGAAATAAATGGATGATTAATTGAAATACTATCTTTGCATGCCATTAATTCTTCAGTTTTCTTCACCTCTGTATTGCTGGTGATATGCACTAGTCATTAATAGTACACTTAAGATTGTTGCCAGAGCAGTGACAATAATCTACTGCTATGTATAGACTCCATGTTTTAATTACTACCCACAACTGAGACACCAGCAATTAATCAGCACATTTAAAATTCCCGCCATGTGTGATTTTCAATATATTGCAAATCAATGATGAATATATAAGCTTAATTGATTGTAAAAATGACCTGCCCATTTTTTCTTTTTGCGAGGAAAAAATGACCTGCCCATTACAATGGAATATTGATCAACTGGTACTTAGGCTCAGTTTGAAATTAATCTCGCTAAGCTTTTTGCAACTTTTTTTAAACCACTAAACGATGTGTGTATTTTTTTAAAAAAAGTTAATTATATACAAGTTTCTTTTAAAAAATAAAATAAACTTATTTTTATGTTTATAATAGTTAATACGGAATTAATCATATGCTAATGATATTTCTCATTTTACTTGCCTGCACCAAAACTAAGCCAAACCATTCGAAAGAACGGAGCCTTAGTTATGCATGTGTACATGCTTATATCATATGCTAGCCAGCTTTGGTTGCAGACCCGATCACAGAATATGTTGAGAAAAATTCACTATAATTTTGTAGCAAAAAAAATATAATTTCACTCTAACTTGACTAAAGAGGCTGATCAGGGAACTGCCGCGCGCACCGCGCGTGTACCCACCCGTGTTCGAATTCCATTCGACGCGCGTGTTCACATTTTTTTCATTCTCTATCAATGCATACCATACCAAGTTAATCCTTGGTATCCAAAATTTAAAGGCTGCTTTTTTTAGTGAAAAATATAGTTTCACTCTAAGTTGACTAAAGAGGCTGATCAGGGCATTGTCGCGTCACGCATGCGTGCCCACCCGTGTTCGAATCCCATTCGACGCGCGTGTTCACATTTTTTCATTATCTATCAATGCATACCATACCAAGTTACTCCTTAGGATACAAAATTTAAAGGCTGCTTTTTTTAGCGAAAAATATAGTTTCCCTCTAAGTTGACTAAAGAGGCTGATCAGGGCGTTGTCGCGTCACGCATGTGTGCCCACCCGTGTTCGAATCCCATTTGACACACGTATTCACATTTTTTTCCTTCTCTATCAATTAATACATACCAAATTCCTCCACCATGGTATCCAAAATTTTAAATTAAGGTCGCGCTTGCGTACCCACCCGTGTTCGAATCCCATTCGGCACGTGTGTTCACATTTTTTTTCCCTTCTCTATCAATAATTAGCCAATTAATCCCCTAACCATTCCATTTTTCTCTGTTTTTTGAATTTTTTTGGCTCACTGTCTGATTTACACGTCGCTGCTCTCTCCTCATGGCTCCTCGCGCGCGCCCAAATGACCGCACGTAAGCAGTAACCGGTCAAACAAAATTTTGGGCGCCGTGGGAGACTGCATACGAGCCGGTCTCCAATGCGAGTTGGAGCCGGTTGCATTACAAGGCTATTTTACAAAAATACATACCAAGTTTCTCCACCATGGTATCCAAAAATTTAAAGGCTGATTATCCTGGCTATAATTTAGCGTTCATGTTCACTCCAATAGTGAATGCTATAGCTCCTAGCTAGCTCCAATAGTGATGCTCCAAAATTTCAAAAACGAATTTCATTATTGCCCGCATTGATTGAAAAGTAGTTGTACTACTCACTGTAAATATACTATAGCGTCATATCTAATCATGTATAGTGATACAATGAATTTTTACTGAGATTATTCACGCATGTACAATGCATTCCATGAAATAATTTGATACATTTGTGTTCTTCACATATTGGATCAAAATATGCAGGAGGGACAGCTTCATCACCCACCGCGCCTTCTGCGACGCACTGGCGCAGGAGAACGCGCGCATGCCGCCCATCGGCGCCGGCGTATACGGCGGCGCCGGCAACATGACACTTGGGCTCACCGGCATGGCCGCCCCGCAACTTCCCGCCGGCTTCACTGATCAGGCCGGCCAGGCGCCATCGGCGTCAGCCGGCGACGTCCTCCGCCTCGGCGGCGGCAGCAATGGCGCCTCTCAGTTTGATCACCTCATGGCCTCGTCGTCGGGCTCCTCCATGTTCCGCTCGCAGGGATCGTCGTCCTCCTCGTTCTACCTCGCCAATGCCGCCAGCCATCATGCTCCCGCTCAGGACTTCGGCCCGGAGGACGGCCAGTCTCAGGCCGGCCAGGGCTCGCTGCTCCACGGCAAGCCGGCGGCGTTCCATGACCTGATGCAGCTCCCCGTGCAGCACCAGCAAAGCAGCAATGGTAACCTCCTCAACCTTGGCTTCTTCTCCGGCAGCAATGGCGGCGTCGACCAGTTCAACGGCGGCGCTGGAAACGGCGGGCAGGGCAGCATCGTTACTTCTAGCGGCCTCGCCGGCAACCACGGCGGCGGCGGCGGCGGCTTCCCTTCGCTGTACAACTCGTCCGAACCGGCCGGTACACTGCCGCAGATGTCGGCGACGGCGCTCTTGCAGAAGGCTGCACAGATGGGCGCAACGACGAGCAGCTACAACGCCGGCGGCAGCTCGCTGCTCCGTGGAGCTAGCTCCCACGGGATCACCGCCGGTGAAGGGCCGGCCAACGAGAGGTCGTCGTACCAGAATCTCATCATGGGCTCCATGGCGAGCGGCGGCGGCGGCGCGGGTTTCGCCGGTAGCTTCTCCGGCGCGTCTGGGTTCGGTGGAGCCGTCGACGACGGCAAGCTGAGCACGAGGGACTTCCTCGGCGTCGGTGTCGTCCAGGGCATCAGCGGCTCGCCGGCCATGGGGCCGCCGCGTCATGGCGCGGCCGGCCTCCACGTCGGCTCACTGGACCCGGCAAACATGAACTGAAGTCATCACAGAGAAGAAAAAAAAACAATAGCAAGATGGAAGGAGATGATCATGCTGCTAATTTCATTTCATCATATCAGAATTAGTCAAGAAATTGGAGGTAATTAATTAAGAAGAGAAAAGCGATCTCAATCCATGCAAGATGGATGTTTCTGGGGAAATCTGAAGCTGTTAATGGCGAGTCGTAGTTGCTAGCTAGCTAGCCAGAACTGGGAGGAATAATAATAATACCTGGATTAAGTGGCCAGAACTTAATTTTGTACCGGTACATTTCGTTTGTTTTTCATGTACTTTTGGCAGGGAAATGGGTCTCCTTTGATGTGAAGTCATCATGTGAAGGCCTGACCCCAGAATAGAATCAATTCAAGCGCTGTGCCTGGATTAATTAATCTTGGAGTTTTATTGCTTGTTTTGGTGCACATATATGCAGGTACAGGGGCTTGATCATCTGTGCTCTAGATAGTCTCGTTACTGTCTTACTGATTACTCATCAGTGTAAGGCTTAGCTATAATATTTCATGTTGGTTTCTTCTCTGGGTGTGCTGCTTTCAAAGTTGAAAGGGAGGAGCAAAAGCAAAGCATCATTAATTGTGGGCTTTGGAGTGTCAGTACTACACTGTCACTGTTTGATCTGAACAGCAAGCAAGCAGCAGCAGCATAAGACTGAAGAAGAAGGTTACAAACAGATCGACCAAAGAAGGCACGCATCCCACTGCCCTAATAACACGGCTGTGTTGCTTTGCTCGATCGCTTCCGTAATTATTCCCTGCTTGGCTTCTTCCTTCTTCACTTCACTGTCCAGGTCCAGCTGAAACATTATATTGCTGCAATGCTTGCTACTAGCAAATTAAGCTACTATGCTGCGATCACAGTGCATGCAATTGCACACTCGACATGTACAGGGAGAGCTCAGCTCATCACATAGGGCAGGATTATTATTACTACTGATATATATGCATATGTAGAGACACACACAGAAAGGTACTGTACTACGTAGCTACCGAACATTTGGAAGTAGCTAAATGCTACAGAACAAGAGTTTGGATGAAGTTTGTCCACGTGAAGAGAGAGAGAGAGACTTTGAGAGAGAAAGATGGATGCATGCAAGTCTGTGCAGGTCAGAGGTAGCCAGGTCTCTCTCTGTGAGTACTGTGCACTGTAACACACAGGGTGAGCGGCTGCTTTCACAGGAGAGTGTTGTGTATTGGGGTATAGACTTAACGTTTTTGCTTAACACGGTTACGGTAAGTGTATTTTACATTTTTGCTGAGGAGTTTTAACTTTTGACTCTTGTCTAGCTATTGGGGATATCTACTTAACGTTTTTGTTCAACACGGTTACGGTAAGTGTATTTTACATTATTTTGCTGAGGAGTTTTGACTCGTCTAGCTATTGGGGGTATCTACTTAACGTTTTTGTTCAACACGGCTACGGAAAGTGTATTTTACATTTTGCTGAGGAGTTTAGGTTTTGACTCTTGTCTAGCTACTTCCTCTAACCATTATAAGATCAACCCTTGCTTTTTTTTGTTCGTATTAAGAATTCGTCCCTTGGTAACTGGTTTGGCGATCAATATTTTTCACAATAAAATTGAAGTCGTTGTGCAATTACTTTCTAACTTTTCCCCAGTTACAAGGAAATTCACCCCTGGCCACTGGTTGGGTGATCAATGGTTTTTGCAGTACCCATAGTGTCAATATGCATGGATGCATAACTTCAAATGCAAAATAATCCTACTAGTAGTATTCGTTAGAGAATCAATGCATATGTTTAAAAATTGGCCATATGATTTAGGAAGGAGATGTGCTTTGCTGGTACAGTGGCAAACGCACACAGTTTTAGCCCCATCGAGCCACGTACGTTCGACTCCAGGATGCTCGCAATTTCCTATGAATTAATATTTGATACCAAGCTCGTTTTTGGTTGTCTAGCATACATATCTCGATATGGTTTAGTACCAGTTACGCTTGTTGGTGCAGTGGCAAACAAGCACAGTTTTAACCCCATCGAGCCGCGTTCGACTCAGGACGCTCGCAATTTCCAATGAATTAATATTTGAGTACCAAGCTCCTTTTTGGTCGTCTAGTGTACATATCGATATGATTTAGTACCAGTTACGCTTGTTGGTGCAGTGGCAAACACGCACAATTTTAACCCCATCGAGCCGCGTTCGACTCTAGGACGCTCGTAATTTCCTATGAATTAATATTTGATACCAAGCTCCTTCTTGGTCGTCTAGTGTACATATCGATATGATTTAGTACCAGCTACGCTTGTTGGTGCAGTGGCAAACACGCACAGTTTTAATCCCATCGAGCCGCGTTCGACTCCAGGACGCTCGCAATTTCCTATGAATTAATATTTGATACCAAGCTCTCTTTCTTGGTCGTCTAGTGTACATATCAATATGATTTAGTACCAGTTAATTTATTTCCTATCAAGCTTAAATTTCTATATATAAACAAAAGATATATGGTAATATGTTTGCATTTTCCAAGTCGATCCGGTTAGACTCTTTCTGTGTTCGCAACAAGAGAAATAGATGGGTGCGCTTGGTCTCTGAATTTGGAAGAGTAGTGAATAAAATGGAGGGAGAGAAGAAAGAAGAGTACAAATTAAACCTACAAAGTTATTAATTTGAGTCGTTTAGTTGAGAAAGTTTGTTTCACGATAGTTAGGCCTAAAACAAAACTCGCAACTCCCCTTTCATTGATTATTATATGGTAGTTTAATTTAAAAAAGTCCAACACCATCGATCTTCACCAACAACTAATCAAATTACAAATGCATTGGTGCGTAAAGATTATATACACGGACTGACGGACACTCCTATTTCAAAATTGTTCACATGCACTATCAATATATGGCCTGTATAGCTCTAATTAGCTAGCATCAATATATTTTATGATAAATCAACGGCCAAATTAGTCGAAGACCTTTTCAATATACCTTGTAAAAATGAACAGAGATATCATTAATTTGATTTGCATATATAAGTGTATTTGTCTGATATTCTGAACCAAATTAAACAAGACCCCATCCATATACATGCATGAATTGAAAACTGATTTCATGTGTGCAGTCGATCGTCCATAAATATCCTACGGATTATATATACGTACATTTTTGTGGATGACGTGCATTCTGTGATGACAGTACTCCAGTGCATAATAATGACGTTTGTGGTCCTTTGTTCGTTACATGTACTGACAGGGGTGAAGCTACACACAGCCATGGGGTTCCTAGGCACCCGGGTAAGAAAAAAGTTTAAGCTATGATTACCCCATCTCCACCATATATGCACCTCATCGTCCCAACAATGTGTACCCCCAAGCAGACCATTAGGCCGAGCAAAGGTAACAAGACCAACAGAGAAGTGCTCAGCCATGAGGATTTTCTTGTGGTGCAGCATGTTTAGTTGACAAATTTGCCCTGCATAACAGCACTGTTAACTTACTTCACGGTGAAACAGAATGCACTCGGTGGTCAGCCGCAGCCTATGGTCTTGTCACCTATTAATCATAGCCGGCAAGGGGTGACGGCAAAAGAAAGTTTTGCAATTTGCATTCATAGTTTCATTCCATTTTTTCGATAATTTCAAATGAAAAATTAAGCTGTTTTGTCTTTTTTTTTTCTTGAGATGCTGATGTTGGACGAGTAGTTATCTGGTTTCGGCAACCTATTGGTTGTGAATTTAATCTTAACTTCTTCAGTACACTGCGCTGACAACTATCGTCATTGGGAATTCCCATTTTGGCAAGTAGTTTTATAATTTTTCGCTAAGTTTTCGTTCTTACATCACTCGTTCATGTTAAATATAGATATTGAAATCAATGGTTTTAGTATTGTTTACCATAATGTTCTTTGATAAAACATGGTAGGTCGTACGTATATCATTTGTGAACATGGTAGTATATCGCTACTATAGTGGTGTACCACCCTCTGTTTTGCTCTAGCTTCGCCACTGATGGCGACAAAGTAATTCGTCATATCTCTATATACACGCATGCAGTCGTCCTGAATACTTTGCCGCTAGCTTAGCTGTCGGCGTCATGCGATAAGTGTCCAGGTTCCTGACTCTTCTCTGTGTGGCTTCGTTGATATATCCCTTATCTCAAGTTTTTGATCAAACCAATCCATTGACACAAACAGTTCATGGGCGAAAAGTGAGTAGTTTGGGTCTTGGAGGATTGACGGGGAGAACTGCAAGTTTTCGGAGCCGAGATATCCATCCGAGTCACTATGGGCGTATTTGTCCAATTGACACGTCAGAAGGAATCAACGTTGGGCTTCGGCTCTTCTTTATCGGTAGTCTTTCTTGCTATAGGTAATATCTTGACTTCGTTGAGATATATATACCCCACCATTTCTTATCGTACATGTGGTCTCGCACATTTACATTTAATTCGTTTTGAGCGGTAAACAATATGTTAATTTTAACAATAAATTACCAGTTAGTTTTTTTACTGAGAACTGTATAGTGTGTCAATTAGGAACTTTGTTTGCTCTCGGTCGTACCGAGCTAGGGCAGAAGTTACATGAATTAATTAATCCTAAAAATAAGGTAAGTACGTCTAGACTAATTAGTTATAACCATTATCATCAGCTCTTAATTAAGCAAGTCATGTATTCTAGTTTTATTATCTAATTTTATTAATTGCACATAACTAATAACTTTTTTTTGTCACTTTGGTAAAAAAAAAGAAAAAAGAAAAGGAACTCTGTATATGTTTTGCCCAAGGGGGTAACGAGGTTGACGAAACAGGAAGCATGTGCAACTGGTATTCTGTACGTACCAGATCGAAGACGTACGTAACTCAAATCTTCTTGTCGTCGCCTTGGCCTAGCTTCCAAGTTTTAACTGTGCGTAAACTTACTGCTGGTAAGCTATAGCTAGCTTGGAAAGGCGAGCTCTCTCTGTCTGAAAGTGTGTTCTGATTTCTCTCTGTCTGAAAGTGTGTTTCTGATTTCGCTCTGAATCGGTCACGGCCGGCGAACTCATCGATCGGCGCCGCAGTCTCGCAGAGAAAGAGAAGAAGAGCCTCTTTTGGCTAGCTTGTGTTTGGTGACTTCACTTCAGACTTCAGAGAGGCCCGTACGTACTACATATATACTGTTCCGGGATTCTAGCACCACAGTTACACAGTACTGCAGCTAGCATGCACGACTGTCTACTGTCTAATCCATGCATGCATATATATACTTGGTGAGAGATTATTGTTCTCCTTATGTCCTGGATTATTGTATGCATGCATATTGTCTGTGTCAAAGAGTCAAGCTTAAGACTAGATCGAGATGGTACTTCTTGTGGCTTTTGTTGTAGCTTTCTACTTTGACATATCGTCCATTGCCAACTAGTACTATATGGACTTATGCAGCAGGGGCTCATGTGTAGTAGTATAACTTAGCTTGGAAGTTAGTAGAGTAGCATATGCTTGAGAGGGTGATTTCAGATATCCATTTCTTTCGCTGCATGCATGCATGGCAAAACTTTAGTCTGTTGACTGTGCAGGCTGCTGCTCTCTGCATAGGCGCAGCCTTGCATGCATGCAAAGCTCGCTGAAGAGATCTGCACACTTGTCCTCATCGTCTCTTTCTCGATCGATCGATCACATGCACACTCTCACAGTCACAGTCACAGTCTCAGGCTCAGCTCACACAGTGTCACGAACACACAGATCAGGAGAGAGATGATCGATCGATCGATCGATCGATCGATAAGCTAGCAGATGCAGTACGTTGATGCTTTGTTAAAAGCCCTGGGACAAAAAGAACTGCCTTTTTTGTGGGAATTATTGCACACACCTGCATGATTGCATCCCAATCCGATCGACTTCATTCAAACTCCAGATCCCTACATAGCATAAACGCGCGCATCCTGCATATATAATGCATGCCTCTCTGAAAAAAAGGAATTCCGTGTGTTCCTGTGTTCCACATTGATGCCAACCGGCTTGTACAGTGCCGCCCCCGCTCGACTGCACAATGCCGTATGCGGTGTGGAGGCGGTCACAAGGTTCTATTTGGAAAGCTTGAGATTCTAAGAAACAACAGAAGTAAAACCAATCATCTAGTCAAAAATCAAAATTTACAAAGTTGAGTTTCATATCTTTTAAATTTTTGACTTCCAGTTAATTTATATTTTTTAATTCTCTACAGCTATAAATTTGTAGAATCAGAACGAGAATCAAGATAGACGATTATATTTGAATAAATTAGAGATTCTGAGAGAAACCGCAGAAACTCGATTAAACAGGGACTTGTGGTTTATCAATCGTCAGCTAAGCAATTGCGCGGCGCATGTGTAGAGAGATGCTAGCTAGGAGGGGTACACCCATGTGGATCGTTGTTGTCTTTGGTGGTGGCCGGGCGCGGTTGGCTTGTTGCACCGGCAAGCATATAAAGACGGCATATGCAGCTGACCATATGGGGCACTCTCCCGATCTCATATGGGATTAGGTGTGTGGTACGTACGGTGTCGCATGCGTATGCTGCAGCTGGGTCTCTCGCAGCGAAGCCTCGATGCATATACCAGGGCAGTATTGGATGCTGACGGATGGTGGATGCATGGACGATGGAGTTGTTGGCTTCTTGCTCGCCGGACCGAATCTTTGTCGTCCTTTGAGATGGACCGGTCGATAGATTTATATATTTATCGATCAGGTTTTTTATATATCGATCTCGATCGATTCAGTTGCATTGATTGATTGGGAATATATATTTGTATGGTTGGTCGGCGCGCTAATGGTAATGGAAGTGGTGTAGGAGTACTGTAGTACTTAGTATGTACTTACTGAACCTGATCGAGTTAGGTCGGTTTTTCTTTTGGTCGACAAGGATATGTCATATATGTACTCCTATTTGAGTTAGGTTTTGATGCTTGATTGATGGAACGTGTCTCTAAACGGCAAATGATTTGATTGATGATCGATCCGACTCTATTTTGCCACAAGAATTCTTTAATTAATTACTGGAGAGCTGCTAATTAATTAGGAGTAATACTGTGGTATTTTCACAGAATCATTTAATTTTTTGTGTTTACTTTCTGCTGTTGGGAGTTGCCCTCATCATTTTTATGTTCGAGGGATAGATGGTCGTCATTAGTTATGAATGGCCTTTTATAACGCAACCGGAAATATATGAGCAGCACCTTTGAGAGCTTAATTTGTTCCATAGCCAAAGCTCAATCAAAGGTACGTACGCGGCTTGGGTGGCGGATTATATTGGAGCACGTATCAGATCGACGAGCACCGTGGCGGCGACGGCCAATACAATGGATTCTGCCTCTAGCCACACCAGCGGCCGAGGTTGCCCAGCCAGTTGGCCGGGAAAATATGTAGTGAAAACTTAAAAATTATTATTGGATCGAAAGATGGACGTCCAAGATTCGTCCCTATCACTATGAGTAAAATTTTTTACTTATGAGTAAATTTGCGAGTAAAATTTTTACTCGTGATGATATGAATAAATCTCAGACATTTATTTATTAATCCAACGGAAGTTTTTAAATTTTTACTACATATGTAGTTTCCACCGTATATTTTTCCCAGTTGGCCTGCCATGAAAAAGTTCAGATCAGTCGTCGAGTAATCGTGCTCGGAGGTTCAATGGCAATGCTAGCTAGCTAGCTGGTGTAGTGAGATTCAGGTAGCAGATCAGGTGTAACATCATGGCTCAAGGCCGCCGGAGCTCCGGCGAAAGCGGATTGATGGCCACGACGCGGCCGGCGGAGCTCCGGCCCTTCTCTGCCCCGTCGGTTGGCCCACCCAACATCGGGCCCAGTCGAGTCTAAATGAAATGGTCGGCCCATATGGCCCATAAAAAATTGGATTGCTACCAATGCAAGTTGGGCCTCCAGAACATAAATCTCTAGCTCGTGATAGGCCCATTACCATTTTTCTCCAACATTCTTTCGTCGTCTACCTCGCCGGCGTCCGCTTACGGCCTCTATACCCAGCGCCGCCCAGTCGCCGCGGGCAACTGCCAAGCCCTCGTCCATGGCGGCCACCCTGCGGGGCCTCCCGCTCTCGCCGCCGCCTCTGGTGGCTCCCCCGTGCGCGCCGTCTCGCCGCCTCGCCCCGTCGCCGCGGAGCCGCAGCGGCTACGGGGTCCGTGCGGCGGCGGCGGCGGATGGTGCCCCGCGGCCACCGGATCCCGTGGAGGTGGTCGGCATCGGGAGCCGGAAGGACGCCGTCATCGACTTCTGCCTGGGCTCCCGCACCCTCTCCTCCACCCCTATCCGCTTCTGGTACGGCTCTCACTCTCACACCCCGCGAGTTTGCGAATTATTTTGGCCTTCGTGCGCGCAATGCGGTTAGGAGAGGTCGTGATCTGTAGAATGCCCCTAAACAGGAGCAATGCAGATTCCCATCAGTGAAAATTTTCACTTGTGAATTGCGTTTTTCTCCTGAGAGTCGCACGCCCACAGTCCTGCACCTGTGGAAAATCATTTCAGTGGACTATATCATTTGCGATATACTTCATCGTTTGGTCATAGCGAGTAGATGGGGTTGATTTTCTAGCTCAAGCACCTGAAAAGTCTGTCACTGTACTCACTGTTTCCATAAAGGAGTATAGTGTACGCGTTTATTGGACCCTTGTCTTTGTATCATGCTCCTACTATTTAAGTTGTTTTGTGGAGGGAGTGAAAGCTTCTCCTTGTACAATACAGTATGTACTAGGAGGTTGGAATCGATCAAGGCTTTTGTTCCCACAGAGCTAAGCAACGTACTTGCAATTGATGCTACATGGTTTTCTTCTGAGGAAATTTGAATGCTAGGATAAATCTCCCTTATCTTTGAGGGGGGATAAATCCTAAACTAAAATCTAACAAATGAAACTCCTGTTAGACATTTTCCACCTAAAGCCCTTTAATTCTCTTCTTTAGCACCCCTGATGATTGCAAAATCTGTTTTCAGGACCATGCATGTGGTGGATAATTGTACCGTACAGTTAATACAAAAAAGCCATGGAGAAGGTAGGTGCTAAAACCTTTTAAGTGTTCACTTCTTTGACACTATGTTATTACATGCTTCTTTGGCTTTATGCTCTCTGTTCTTTTCTTTGCATGAAGCTAACAGCTCTGTAATTTCAGATGTTGTAGTCAGAGACTTGGAAACTCCGTTATCTCTTCAGCCCTGCCCACCAGCGGTTATTCTTGTCTGTACACTTCTCATCTCTGTTTGGTACTATTTTTGTTTTCATATCGTCTGACAGTAGGATACCATGTAGTTGTCAGCTATAAGGCTATATGACTAACTGTCATGGTCAAGTAATGTCCTTAGTTTTTGAGGGTGGTCATTTATCAGAAAGATCAACTTGTGTGAAGTGTCAAGGGTTTTGACCAAAGTTTTTACAACCACTGTCATCTGAGTCTGACTGATGCTAACATAGAACTATGCAATTTTAACATGCTATCGATTTTGTTAGCCAAACTGAGCTCATGTATATTACTTACATAATTCCCTTCTTTAGGTTGCAAGTGCAGGACAGGATGCTGACCATATTACTGCGATGGAGCTCCTTAGTGAAGTGAAATCTGCTGGTAAGCTGGCTGCATCAATATTTTTGAAGCCCTTTTGTTTTGAGGGACAGAGACGACAATTAGAGGTGGGATACTTCTGTTGTAAAAGTTGAGTTTATTTTCTTGGTCTATGAGTTACTTCCTGTCACCTACTTAAAAAACGTATGACTGTATATTAAGTTTAAGATGTCTATTTGTTTTTTTTGGATTTGCTTCTTACAAACAATTATGGTTCTGCAGGCAGCTGATTTAATTGACAAACTTCAAATGTGCTCAAACTTTCACATTGGTAATGCATGTTATCTTAAATTTTTAACTTCAAATATATAGCTTATTTTTCCATTAGAGCATAAATAAAATATATATACTTTGAAGAAATAAGCTTTTCACTTCTTCCAGTATGAACCGTATGCTCTTTGCTTCATTTTGGATCTTGGTTGAGTGAATCATTACACCTTTTGCTGATTTCCTCCTAGGTAGAACCAGTGCAAAATTAGGAAGATCAAATTTTATTGTACATATGCTATATTCTTTGTACCACAGAATATACATTTTGCATCAAGAGTTGCAAAATGTCATTGAGTCTGCTACTCTCTGTTCACACATCTCTATATGATTAGTCCTATTAAAGGGGCCCTGGTTGAAGCCTATCCATAAACTAAGATAACTGCTAGGATTTCTGGCCTCTCTCGAATCTAGATGGTGTTCTAAGGTAACTGAGTTCCTGTATAGATCTCATAGGTCATGATTCAACAAAGCTGAAGAGTATTGAAGTTTCTTATTTCAAAGAACTGAGGAAGCATTGCGTCTTGGTTCATGCAATTATCAAGTGTTGTTGAATTGTCCACTCCTTTCCACCATGATTTGAAATGTTAACATGAGACAAAATCGATAATCTTTTGGCAATTTATAATAACATTTGCTGATTTGTGTACAACTTAAAGTCAAGAGGATGAAATCATGGGCTGGCCTTATTATTAGCTAAGTGATTTATTTGTTTCCAGTTCAATTTCACCAGATAATAGATCATTTCCCCCCTACACAGTTATTGAAGCTGATTCACTGCTTGAGACAGAAGTGGAAACCCTTGCTGAAGCTCTGGAAAGTGCCAACAACGCTGTTCTGTCAACTATTAGCATGATATCTATCATGATGTCTGTGAGTCTTAAATCCCTTATTTTTTGTGTTTGTATACAAAGGATCACATTTTACTGTTTTAATCCTATTATTCTTGAATACCAGGGGTTAAATCAGACATTCCGGAGTTCGATTAATGCTCAAATTATGGAAGTCCATCCTGATGAACTAGGACAAGTAACCTCATGAATATCTTTACCGCTTAGTTGTATGATCTGCACTTATCTTTTTCCTGATACATACAACTGTAACAGCTACTCAGAAGTTATGGAGAAGCCAGAATTGGATTTGGTGCTGGTTATAACATCCAGTCTGCAATTAAACAAGCCGTCTTCCACTGTCCATTTCTTCGTGGTGGAATCAAGGTCCATATGATCATCTAATTTTAACTTTTAATCTTACATTGATGCTCACCCACTTTTTATCAAAAGAAACAGGAAATGGAATTTTAGTCTTGTGTTGATATCCTCATATACAAATTTACCTGTGCAAAGCATCACAAATGCTATACATTTATACCTCTGCAAAAATGTTGTTGTAACCAACAAATTGCAGACTTCAGAACCATCAAATTTCAAGTGTATGTCCACTTGGCCAGCTAACCTGCATAAGATGATTGCTTACATATTTTGGTAACTATATGAGTTGGGCTGTTGATATTTATTTCTTATAATTAATAAGTACATCCAACGAAAGTAAGCAACTACGCTGCACACAAGAAATAGATTCATAATACAGTGGACATAATTTCTCATGACAGCACTACATAAGAGACAGATCCTTGGAGATTCATGGCTTTTTAACACTAGTATTTTTGAGATATTCACAAATGCATGGGACACTGTAAACTTCAAAGCTTGTAGAAAAACCACTAAGAATCTATTAAGTTGCATTTATTCAATATATTAGAGATCTCAGATCTGATACTGAATACTCCTAGTGTCTATGAAGTTTGGTTGTCTTCATTACAAGCTATAGTAAGGTCGAATTTGAACATAATTTTTAGCTGCGTACCTTCACCTTCTTTTGGAACAATTGCGCTTTGCATCTCAAGTGGTCACTTATGCAACATCTTTTTGCTATGATGTTGACATTTTTGTATACGAGAAGAAAACACGAATATAAGGAGACTTCAAGCATGTAGAAACCTGTCTTCTGAACTCTTTCACTCTAGAGTTAACTTTAATTAGTTTTTTATACAGAAATCACATTCCTGCTTGCAACGTAAGCTCTTTATGCATTCATTTTATGCTTTATATCATTATTCTGAGTATATATATATATATTTTGGTGTAGGATCTGAACAATGTGGTTTTCCTCTCCATTACGAGTTCTCGAATATTTTCTGAAAGTGATATGGTCTCCACTTTGCACATTTTCCGTCGAGTTACAGGGTTCACAGAAGATATTATATTTTCCAGAAATTGTGAACCTGATTTAGAGCCAAAACTGATAGTAGTTTCTCTCTTAACTGTGAGGTAAGCACTGGCAAAAATTTGAATGGTTGGTTTGCTGGTTTTAATGCTTTGGCTGTGAACTACATCTAGTCATGCCTCTCTATTTGTGTATCATGCTCTGCTGATTTTCTATCGTCCATCTTATCTTGTAAGTCAATTTAATTACAAAGAGAATTTCTTGACTACCTGATGGGAACAGGAATAGCAACCTATGAATATGTTAATAAATAGCAGTTGTAGTCTTAAGAAAACAGGAATCTGCATATCTCTCAGTTATACATAGAAAGATAATGCATAACTGCTCTACTTGTGCCTTGCTCATTAGTTGGTAATCGCTGCTAACACTTGTTGGTGAAAATGTGCTCCAATTTTTGTTTTCCAGAAATAGTACTGATGAGAACGTGGCATCTGTCAAGGAGGGGTTTCTTTCAGGTTTGGCCTTGCATTTTCCTTTTATATCCTCTCTTATGGGAGGAGATATCGCTGAACAGAAACAAGCTACGTTGAAGCATTCATACAGTAAACTGCCTAGCAGTGGATTGAGTTTGGCAGAGCAGGAATTCTCACGACTTTCCAGTGCTTTTACCAATGTTGTTGTTAATAATTTATTTCCTGAGGAAACAGACATCATGAAATCTGAAAGGTAATGGATGTAGTAAGTTCCCTTCTTGTATCGAGAAGTTACTTTTTTTAAATAAAAAAAACTTTAGGGTGTTATGAACCAAGCAATACTCATTGCAATTGTCTAGGGAATCTAAAGAGAAAACACAGACACAATCTCAAGAGGCTAAGATTGAACCTAATGGGGAAATTAGCAAAGATAGGGAAAGAGGTAAAATTCCGTATACCATGTTTTCCATCTTTTTGTTTGTGTGCGTGTGCTTGTTTCTTTTCTAACTTGATGGTTCATTGGCAGAGCATTTAGATTCAGAGCAGGAGCATAAGTTCTGGAGCAATTCCCCTGGTATTGGCATTGCTCAATTATGGGCTAAAGTGCGTATGACATCAGATGGAGGAACACAGAACAATGACATCAATATTATCACTCTTCCAGTTGGTGTGAAATCTCCTGAAGTTCAGTGTGGTGCAGATACACGACCTGAAGCTCATAGTGGTTCCAGCAGCACATCTGCAGCTTCTGGGCATGCTGCTTTTGGAGTATCATTTTCTGACATTGGCTTGGAGAAAGTAACAGAGATGTACAGCTCTGCAATGACATTTTTAAAGGGGGGAATGGATAGATCTCGAAAGCGCGGATCAGTTGCTAATCGTGCTGCGCTAATGCTGGTTAGTCTCTCTTGATTTTCTGTATATTGGTTTATCATTTTTCAACGCTAGTCTGGGTTATCTTGCTGGGATTGTCTTTTCTCTATATGGACAACATTCCCCAATGATGACGTTGAAGATAAACACTCACAATTTAGTTATAATTCTGCATTCCATCAAAGTTTGCTAAATTGGTGACCTGGTTTTTGGTAATCTGAAATTGGATTGTTCTGCTGCAAAGCCAGCCATCTATTGTCCACTTCAACTACTCGTCATGTTTATCAGCTTCCCCCACAAGTTTGTACCATTATTCATGTGAGGTGTGGGTTTGCTGGCTCATTAATTTTTTTGTTTCCTGTGCTACTAAGATGGGCTTTCTATTTAGTTATTCATCTGGGAGATAGACGAGGGCCATTGTGCTAAGACTAGCTAATCTTTTTCTGGTTCATGAGTTATTGAACAACCGGAATAGACACATTAAACTCAATATTTATCTTTATTTTTGAACTTCTGTTTCTAATGGGTGAAATGACTTCCCTCTTTTTTCTCCCAGTCCAGAGTGCAGTTGGGTCTTTTTGTACTGTTAGATAACGCACAAGAGAGTTGGCATACACGAACTCTGGTTTCCTCTAAAATTATTAGCATTATCATGCTGTTTTACAAATGTAACCTATTGTATCCATGTAGGATGCAGAAAGAGAGCTGGAGAAAACATGGAGCCCCATAGTTGAGATACAGTTTGGAGGAGGAATTTACAGAGGGAGGTGTCAAGAAGGTGTCCCTGAAGGAAAGGTGAATCCATGTAAACTAAGTGCTCTTCCATTTGGCTTGACAGGAAATTAAGTAACTAACCCTTCAATTGTATTTTTTTTCGTAAAATCTACAGGGTCGCATAACCTTCAGCGACGGGAGCTTTTACGATGGACTCTGGAGGTATGGCAAGAGATCAGGTCTAGGGACACTCTATTACAGTAATGGTGATGTATTCCATGGAACATGGAGGGATGATCTTTTTCATGGAAAGGTATGGTATACTTTGTATTTGAATATGACAATTATGAGATGTCCATGTTAGGTATGGCTTCTCCCATTTACAGCATTCTTTAAAACATGATGATTAGCTCAGCACCTTCTTTGTTGGGTAATGTTCTTGCCACTGATGTTTATTTTAACATACTATTCTTTAAATGACGGTAGTCAACCTTCCTTTCGAGATATGAAGATAAACTTGCTTTAATGTGGTAATTTGGATTTATTTGTTACCAAAGGATTTGTATTTTCCTTTTGATTTCCTTTGTGTACCTAATCTTCCTGCATTTATTTCCTTTTGTTTTATAGATGATCACTTTGTATAACTAAAAAGTGCAGTGTTGTACTGTTCAAACAGTACTTCTTACTGTTCTGTTGTGATTAGGACATTAGGTGTTATGATTCTTTATACTGGTTAGGGTTCTCAATTCTGTATTGATGAATTTTGATCCTTTATTTGGCACACTGGATTGCTGCCAAGAGGATAAGTACTTCCTCCGTCCCAATATATAATAACCTTGTAATGGATGGGACACATCCTAATACAACGAAGCTGGACAACCCTGTCCAGATTCGTTGTATTAGGATGTGTCTCATCCAGTACAAGGTTGCTATATTTTAGGACGGAGGGAGTAGGTAGCACTCTTTCCTTTATTGTAAAAATAACCTCCATCACTCCCATGTAATTTATGGTTCTTTTCCTCCCTACCTTCCTGGGTTCTCCTCTCCTTCGGTTCTCCTGCCTTTATTGGACTATGATGATAGTATTACATGAACTAGCACAGTGATCCACTCATACTCATTTATACCCAGTCCATGCGCTTATGAACCATTGCATTCAGGTTCTGTTCATTGAGTAGTTTTTCGCATTGAAAAATCATATATTCTGATTGTAAAATCCCAGTAACTCTCCAGAATATTTCATACAGATGTTTTGATGGCAACATTCGCATTAAATTCAGAACATGTATATTCATATTAGATTTAATAATACCACACTTTATAAATTGTTGTGTTCCATGTGAAGTTCTGAGTTTTCTCCCCTTTCCTTTAGGGCTGGTATTATTTTCACAGTGGTGACCGCTGGTTTGCAAACTTTTGGAAGGGGAGGGCTAATGGTGAGGGTAGATTTTATGCCAAAGATGGGAGTGTCTTCTTTGGCAATTTTCAAAATGGATGGCGCCATGGGGAGGCCCTGTTGATAGATGCAAATGGATCGAGGTTGTCATCTACTCGTGTTTACGTGTTTTCCTGAACGATTACATCTGCATATTCTTTTTAAATTAACCTTACTATGAACCATGGCTACAGGTGGATCGAAGTTTGGGATGATGGTGTACTTATTGGTCAAACTAGGTTGGAAAAATAGGGCTCCAAACTATTTCCCATACTTTATTGGTAAAGTTGTACACTTGTACTACACATAAGTTGGAGTACTGCATTGTAGCAAGTGCCACGACCACAATACGTTCCGCAACTCCGGTATGTACCTCCGTTGCGCTGAAGTACTTCATTGTTTGATGGATATACTCATGCATGCTTCAACTTTCACCGAGACACCCAACGATGATCCTTGTGTGTATTGTCACTTTCTTTTGCAGATTGTACATAGATGCCTGTTGGAAGCACTGTTGTAGAGTTGAAGCTAGTTTCTGAAAGCTGCGTTAGTCATTGGTGAATTTTTTGACGCAAAGTCATTGGTGAATTGTGTATATAATCCCAAGAAGAATGGGAGGAGGCTTTCTTCTTCATACCCCGTGGATGTGGAAATCAGGGAAAAGTCACACAACTGCATCAAGCATGCTACATGAAGTAGGTTTGATTGATTTCATTTATGGCTGCTAGATATTCTCTGATTGGACTCAATGCATGTTTATGGCTGCTAGATATTCTCTGATTGGACTCAATGCATGGATGAACAAGCTCTAGTGGCTTTGCCCCCCTCAATTCCAGCTGAGTATGTGATTTTCCACATATGGGGTCCCACAGCACCCTTCCCTTCTCTGTTTCCTGTCACCGTCAGTATCACCCACACATTCTGTTCTAGTGATGATTATGCATTTTAAGTTTGTTTACTTTCACATGATTCAATCAATAGGTTCACACTAATTCGAAGTTTGAAGCAGAACTTGCTAATGGATCTAGTGCTTAGTGTTGCCGTTCAATTTGAGCTGTTCGAATAATCGGTGATTGGGTTGTTAAATCCTTAACTGGCAAGCTTGACATGCAATCTGTTATTGACATGCAATCTGTTGCAACCCATCAGATAGTATTTAACATTTTCACAGCTGAAGACTGAACCGCCCAATCTATCTACTAGAAAAGGTCACTTGCTCACTTAGGTATAAAGAAAGTAAACTTGCTCACTCGCTCACCTTCTTGGCCAGATGATACCGGCATCTACAATATTCCTCCTCTTGTTTCAACCATTCTGGCCGAAATGACAAGAGATACTTGCACAGAGCTAGGAGCCCAGTATTATACTTCCTGAAGTCGATTGATTTCAACAAGAATTTCATATTATTAGTACAGGACAGAAGTCAGATATCAATGAGCTCATGTGTGATTGCCTCACCCATCATGTGGCCGTTTACCGTGCCTGCGATTCCTGTGTAAACAAATGACACGTGAGATGCCTGAATGGGGGGCAAAAATATAATGTGGCCATCCAAGTATCCAATCGCACGTTGACGCCTAAACATTTGGCCGACCAGTGGAGGAAAGTAGGAAACCATCGCGAGCAAATGGCAGCCTGCCATTGGGCTAGCCTCTTAAATATACCAATGATGGACTCAACCCAGCTGCATTTTTTGCGTTTAGTGCTGTGCCCTGTGCATGCTGCACTGCTCAAAGCTGGAGTAGCCGAGTAGCCTGTCATGGCCATGCTCATTCACACCTGTGCCCATTTTAGTTTAAGATTATTGAACGGACTATTATCACATATTATCAGTTTCATTGTGTAGATAAATTAAATGTTTTTCAAAAAACAAGCTTAAAACAAGTGGTCTAATCAATGTAACAGAAGAAAAAGTTTTTTTTCTTTTGAGAAAACGTATTTTTGGAAATTTAGAGAAAATAATATGTATGGGTAATCTGGGAGGTAAAGTTGAAAAGAACGTGGCCTGGTTTGGTTGCAGAAATAGAAGTGTAAGTTGCAGTCACGGTCACGTTATCCTGCCGCCGAGTGCAGCATGCTGCGCGACAACGAGGGACCGAACCACGCGGAAAATGCTGTGGTTGCTCGCGTCGCGCCGTCCCGCGCTTGCTCCCTCACGTTCACGTACGTTCGTTCCTCAGTTCCTCACCCCCACCCCACCGCATCCGCACGCCGATGCCGTGCGCGCGCCGCACCCGCGTCGCGGGTGGAGCCGGCCGGCAACCACACACGTACTACGTACGTACGTCGGGTGGGGCGCGCGACGTGCCGGCACGCGGCGCGGTTGGGCGGGAGCTCGTGCGTAAGCGAGCACCCGCGACAGACAGCAGCGGCGACCGAGGAAATGAATGAGATCGAGCGCAACAATGACGGCCACCGCGGGTTGGGGCTGGGGTGGGGAGGCCACCACAGGTCTGGTCTACGGGCCAATCATAGCGCGGGAGGGCCCACACTGGCCGATCTCCACATGGGTGGGCCCGCTCCGCTCGCGCCCCCACCACGTGTCCCGGAGACTTCCCCAGTCGTGGGTCGGTGACATGTGGGACCCAGCACAGATGAGTGGATTGGTAGTTTGGCCGGTGAATTTTTAATTAATCTCTCAAGTCTCAACTGTACTGTACTGACGTCTTGGATGGAGTACCAGAGTGTGTAGTACGTGCATGTTTGGACAATCTTGATACGGAGTATGTGAGAACAATCTTACGATGAATTTTGCTCGCCTTGTACGAGGTAAGTACTTGTACAGTTGTACTACAGCAGATGAAGAGTGTGCAGCTCCTCAGGTCAAGTAAATGTCTAGTTTCCTCGCAAAAAAAAAAAAGTAAATGTCTAGTTTAATCGCTCCTGGACTAGCATGTGTCGAGTAGTATGTATCCATGTATACGACTCTTGGTCTTGGTGAAGTAAGAATGCCAAGTACATCGTGGTTTAATTTGTTGTTCAGCCGAGTACAGTAGTCGTGTAGGATGAGAAAGAGACCGTCATGAAACAGAACGACACTGGGTGACTGGTTGTGTGATTTGTGTTTGTGAAAGTGTGTCTAGCTGGTTCTGTAGGATGATGCGCCATAGACCATATCGCACCAACATCAAACAATAATATGCGGCACAAAGTGCATATGCCACTTCTTGCTTGCAACTATCTCCATCGTAAAATAAATTCATTTTTCACACATCTCACACATACCAATAAAAAAAATCAAAATATCTCTACTTTATCAAATTCCAATATAATTATTTCACACTCTAGCTACTCTCAATATAATTATTTTCTATTTTCAAAAACTCAGATAAAATAATTACTCGAAAAATAAACTTATTTTGAACAAATGTAAAAAAACCAAAAAAATTATCATGGGACAGAGTAGTAGGGGAACTGTTTTAGCAGCTCGAGTGGACGTCCACCCGTTTATTGCATATCATCTAAATGTTTATGAAAAAATTGAAAAAATATGAACAAGATAGATCAATATGTAATATACCAATCCACAAACATATTAGTTAAAATTCAACTTCTACAAATTATAACAAAAATAATAAACAAAACTCAAATTACTATATGTATATTTACAATTAAATTTGTTATTTTTGTTACAACTTGTAGAAGTTGAATTTAAAATTGTATGTTTTTAGAGTGATATATTACATGTTGATCTATCTTGTCTTTTTTTTAAAAAAAACTTTTCGTAACTATCTAGTTGATATGCAATAAACGGATGGACGTCTACTCGAGTCTCGAGCTATTAGAATCCATCTCCGAGCAGTAGTAGTAGCTACCCTGCCTACTAGCTGACCAGTATCATTCTGGCACTTGTTCTCTCGATGTCATCGATAAGGTTCACTTCACCTGCATGCCCAGCCAATGAGCCAGCAATCGCGTTGTTCCTGCTGCCGCGAAGAGCTGCAGGTGTAAGACTGCCACGTGTCCTCTCGCCTCCACATTACAAAACGGCCGCCAGGGAGCAACGAGCTTTGTGAGACTGTGAGCTAACTCCTGCAGCTAGCTGAAGAAGAAGGAGAAGAAACCATCGGCCAAGTACGTCGTCGTCGGCCATGATGTCCACCACCACCACCAGCAGCGCGGCGGGGTCGCCGGTGTGCGCTCGTCGGCGGCAACGCGTGTTCGTCGACGTGCCGAGGCGCGGGGCGACGTCGTTGGCCAGGGTCGAGTACGCGAAGATGGCGCCGCCGCCGCCGCCGCGGTGCTCCGTGCGCGCCGCGGGCTCCAATCCCATTGGCTGCCTCGAGGTAGCCGAGCCGTGGAGCGGCACCGCGCCGCCCGCGCTGCCGCCGCTGCCGGGCCATCTGCATGTCGCGGCGCCGGCGGCGGAGGACGACGACGACGCGCTCGCCGCCGCCGCCGCCGCCGCCGTGCCGTCCGAGCAGAGGGTGCACGATGTCGTTCTGAAGCAAGCGGCGCTCGCCGCGGCCGCGCCCGAGATGCGGAGGCCGGCGCAGCTGGCCGAGCGGGAGCGTGTCGCCGGCGGCCTGAACGCCGCCTTCGATCGCTGCGGCGAGGTCTGCAAGGAGTACGCCAAGACATTCTACCTCGGTAAAAAAATAATTTCTACCATCCTCTGTGCCCCTATTGATGTATTGATCCGATTATATTACAGTCAAAATAGCAAGAATAAAATAGCGCGTTAAGCAGAAAATAACTAAATAATTTCCAAACGAGTAGAGCACGATATGATCATGTGGTGATTTCTAAGTGATAATCAGTCAGACAGAGAGTAAAAACGAGCTCAGCTGCAAGCCTGCAACAGCAGGAGACCGTTCCACGCTACTCTGTCAGACGCAGCAGTAGAACTGACCAGACGGTACTAATACTACAATTAACTTATTAATGGCTTCCGCTGGCACATGTGTTACTACACTAACTCAGTAGTAGTACTAATTAAGTTTCTGAAACAATTTATTTGATGAATTGTGTGTCTGCTGCAGCGACGCAGCTGATGACGCCGGAGAGGAGGAGGGCGATCTGGGCGATATACGGTACGTAGAAGCTAGTTTCCAGCTACCATTGATGCCATTCAACGATGTGACTGACGATTGATTTTTTGGTTGTTGGTTGATCGATCAGTGTGGTGCAGGCGAACGGACGAGCTGGTGGATGGGCCCAACGCGTCGCACATGTCGGCGCTGGCTCTCGACCGGTGGGAGTCGCGGCTGGACGACATCTTCGCCGGCCGCCCCTACGACATGCTCGACGCCGCCCTCTCCCACACCGTCGCCACCTTCCCCGTCGACATCCAGGCAAGCACAACAAACACCATGAAAAGCCAAGAGTATTCTCAGTACGGTTATATCAGCTTTATTATTATGTAATTAATTAGCTAAGTTCAATAAAATTTTCATTATCTAAAGATTAATTACAAACGCCATAAAATCCGTGGCTGTTCTTGGCTTGAAATCAAACATGGCTTCCCCATCGTTTCGCTTATTCGTGGAATAAGCCAAACGGTATATTAGTAAACGAAAAATAATTTGTTAATAAAACTTTTATACATGTGTTCTTGGTGATCTAAAAGTAAAAGTAAAAGTAAAGACTGAAAAATAAAATTCGATGAAAAATCTTAAAATCAGCTTCAAATTTAATGTTAAAAATTTAAATTTTGGCTGATAAGCATAAGAAAAAAGATGGCGTATTCATATAGCTCCGTGTGTACAGCCGTTCAGGGACATGATCGAGGGGATGCGATTGGACCTGACAAAGTCGAGGTACAGGAGCTTCGACGAGCTCTACCTCTACTGCTACTACGTCGCCGGAACGGTCGGGCTCATGACGGTGCCGGTCATGGGCATCTCGCCGGACTCGAGGGCCAACACCGAGACCGTCTACAAGGGGGCGCTGGCTCTCGGCCTCGCCAACCAGCTCACCAACATTCTCAGGGACGTCGGCGAGGAGTAAGTCTTTTTTTCGCGAACGCGCAAAAGAATTGCATGTAATATTAGAAGGAAAAGAGTTTTTTTTTTTACACAACGCAATTAGCCAGACCGGCTTATGCTAGGGGGAGGGAGAAAAAGCAAAACAAAAGCTGTAGCTATAGGAAGAAAAACAAGCTTCAGAGATCATCATCTATGCCATTATTTCTTGATTAGTTACTGCCATTTCTGATGTGCCCTGATATGCTTGTTAATTTGCAGTGCAAGAAGAGGCAGGATCTATCTCCCAATGGACGAGCTCGAGATGGCCGGACTCTCTGAAGATGACATCTTCAACGGCCGCGTCACGGACAGATGGAGGAGTTTTATGAGTGGTCAGATCACGAGAGCGAGAGCGTTCTTCAGACAGGCCGAAGAAGGCGCCACCGAGCTCAATCAGGAGAGCCGATGGCCGGTGAGAAATGACAACTATATATCCTTTAAAATTTCCATCTGAACATTCTTAATTATGTTAAGTTGGTTCATACGTATGAATGACCATTAGGTTGTTGTTGCAGGTTTGGGCTTCTCTACTTCTGTACCGACAAATCCTTGACGAGATTGAGGCCAACGATTACAACAACTTCACCAAGAGGGCCTATGTCCCAAAGGCAAAGAAGATTGTGCCTCTGCCTAAAGCTTACTACAGATCACTCATGCTCCCCTCTTCAGTGAGGCACTGCTCTAGCCTAACATCATCATGATCAGCTTGTGGTATTGTTGTTATAATTTATCTTGTATAGTTGTATTCAAGTCTTGCAATGTACAAAGTATTGCAGTATCTGCAAATATATGTACACTTTAACATTGTATATAATATAGGGAAGTTTCTATGAAACAGAGAAGTGTATGTATGACCATATTTCATAGGTCATACTACTCTTGCATAATGCTGTCAGCTTATCACTCATTGCTTCAGTCAATCAGCTAGATTGTGAAAGTACCTAACTATCTATATGAAATATTAGTCTTATCAGCATGGGTGTAAGATGGGTATGTACCCCACAAAGATTTCCAATCTATTAGTCAAAAACAGCAATGTTTTTTCTATAGAACATTGATGTACAGGTGTCACCTTTTGATGAAGGATCATTAGCATGAGCTCAGCAAAATCTTGAACCTGTCACTACTAAATTCAGTTTATGCTAATACTAGAATAATTAAACAAGCTGGTAGTTAACTAGTCACTATATCTAGCAGTGCACAAGTAGTAGTTTAACTTGTATACCAGCTTGTCTACATGCCTAGTATAGCATAAGGTCACATGAATCTTGTTGGAACATTGCGTGCTTCTTTCTCCCAGCTTTTCTTTTTGTTTGACCTGTTGAAGAGGGGAGAGATCGCGTACCTGTTCTTCTTTCAGATGAACTGAAAATTGTTTATGCGTTCTGCGTGGAGGATAGCAACCAGAGATCTTGTGCCCGTCATATTCAGATGATATACTACATTATCTGAAGTCTGGATGCCGGTGCCGAGCTGTACGTGTTGTGATGCACACCGTCGGCCGCCATTGTTTATGCTCATAAAATGCACCAAGAAACTGATTGACATCGATCACTGTTGGTTTCCTTGTTGCTGTAATAATACTGTGCATAATGGAATCTTCTGGGACACTGCCAGCAACCTGCAGAAGACTGCACACATGACATGAAAGCATCTTGGTTCTTGGAAGGGGTTGGGAATGGAGCATGATGCAGTGAGCACAATACAGTTTGGAGCTTACTAGTAGGAGTAGATGATAAGATGAATCATGTTCTACACAATGGAATTATTTATGGACATTTACACGTTCGTAACTGTACTCATATACCTGTACCAAGCAAGCCAATTACAGATACAATGGACTCCTTCGGGGAATTACGCTAACACATGGCGTGCACGCCCCACCTCCTCCACCCATCCACCTTTTGGTCTCATCTCCAATTCTGTTCGGATTACAGACGAATACACACAAGCTGATCCGAATTGATCGGATTATTGGGAAGCATATGGATGATTTTTTTTCTAGCTACTGCTAGTTTTGCTTCTTGGAGTTGATGTAGTCCTGGAGGGCTTCCATCTGTTCCTTGGTCGGCGGTTGCTCGTTGTTCTTGATCGACCGGTGCACGTCGTACGTCGTCGCCCCGAGGAACACGGCCCTACAAAAATCACACACCGCGTCATGCCGCCGCCGCCGCCGACGAGGAGAATCGAGGCCGGAGGATGCAAGGCGGCGCCACCTACCCTGCGGCGAGCAGCGCCGCCTGCCTCGGGAAGACGTGCTTGCCCAACACCCTCATCCTGCCTGCCTCCGCCTGCGTGGCCGCGTCTTCTCTTCTCGCTTTCCCCTCTCGATCTCATCTCCATATGCGGCGAGAGGGTGAAAGCCCATGGGCCTTTGCTCTAGCTTGGGCTGGCGCGTTGGGAGGTTGCGTTTCGAGTCTCCTCTCCGATGCTCGCGCCATCGGCCGGCGGCGCCTCCTCCTCCCGCCATGTTCGGGAGCTCCTGCGGCGGTGCGGCACCGTGCACCGTCTCAACCAGCTCCACGCCCACCTCGTCGTCCACGACGTGGACGACGTCACCTCTCAGATCCTCGCGTCCTACTGCGCGCTCCCGGCTGGTGGCGGGGTGTGGTATGCCCGCCAACTGTTCGACAGAATTCCTGATCCGGACAGGTTCGTTTACAACAGCCTTATCAGAGCCTACTGCAACAGCCATTGCCCCCAAGAAGCGCTGCCTCTTCACCGTGGCATGATCCGGCGAGGCATCCTGCCGAATGAGTTCACGCTGCCATTCCTCCTCAAGGCGTGCGCGAGGGTGCAGGCGTGGGAGCATGTGATGGTCACCCATGGCGTGGTTGTTAAGCTGGGATTTGTGGGGCAGGTGTTTGTGGGGAATACTCTTCTGCATTCTTATGCATCGTCGGGGTCACTGGGGGATTCTCGCCGGTTCTTTGATGAGATGGTGGACAGGAATGTGGTGTCATGGAACTCGATGATCAACGGATATGCGCAGGCTGGAAATACTAGGGAGGCGTGCTCCTTGTTTGAGGGGATGAGACGTCAGGGACTCTTGGCTGATGAGTTCACGCTGGTCAGCCTGCTTTTTGCCTGCTCAGTGGAGGGAAATCTTGAATTTGGTAAGCTCGTGCATTCTCATTCGCTGGTGAGTGGATGCCGGATTGATTTGATCCTTGCCAATGCTTTGGTGGACATGTATGGTAAATGTGGGGATTTGTTAATGGCTCATACATGCTTTGACATGATGCCTTTCAAGAATGCTGTTTCATGGACATCTATGCTTTGTGCTCTGGCCATACGTGCGTCTATTGATGCCGCAAGAGATTGGTTTGAACAGATACCAGAGAAGAGCATAATATCTTGGAATGCCATGATCTCTTGCTATGTTCAAGGTGGCCGATTCCATGAAGCGCTGGATCTTTATAACCGTATGAAATTGCTAGGCCTCACTCCAGACGAGTTTACCTTGGCTGCTGTCCTCTCTGCCTGTGGACAACTTGGCGATTTGGCTTCTGGAAAGATGATACATGACTGTATCAGAGATAACTTCCATAATCCAGGTGTTGCTCTATTTAATTCACTTCTTGACATGTATGCAAGGTGTGGTCAGGTAGACACTGCCATAAGCTTGTTCAGTGAAATGCCTAGTAAAAATGTTATCTCATGGAATGCTATTATTGGGGCGCTAGCGATGCATGGACGTGCACAGGATGCACTCATGTTCTTCAGATCTATGGTATCTGATGCCTTCCCCCCTGATGAGATAACCTTTGTTGCTCTTCTTTCTGCATGTAACCATGGGGGCCTACTGGAAGCTGGACAATATTACTTTCAAGCTATGAGACATGTTTACAATGTTAAGCCTGGCGTTGAGCATTATGCCTGCATGGTTGATCTTTTTGGCCGTGGTGGCCAGCTAGCAAAGGCTGTTGATCTGATCATAGACATGCCAATGAGGCCTGATGTTGTGGTTTGGGGTGCGTTACTAGGAGCCTGCAGGATCCATGGACATATACAGATCGGCAAGCAAGTAATCAAACAATTACTTGAGCTGGAGGGAATGAGTGGAGGCCTGTTCGTCCTAATTTCAAACTTGCTTTATGAAACTCACCAGTGGGAAGACATGAAAAGGCTCAGGAAGTTAATGAGAGAGTGGGGCATGAAAAAGAATATGGGTGTTAGTTCAATTGAAACAAACAGTAACATTCATGAATCTGGAGCTGAAGGCATTGGACATGAGAGCTCAGACGACATGTATGTAGCGGATGATAGGTTGCCACATCATTTGGTCTTTCCAAATGCCTTGGCTGTGCCACCAGACCAACTAAATGTGGAAGAAAGAAAATCTTTTCTAAAGACCTCCTAGAATCAATCAGAACCTTATGATGTAGAGCAAAGCACTATACCGAATCAAGATTGTTACTGTGAATGGTCTATGTCTTCTCAGGCAACCGTTCACCATCAAGTAGCTTGACTGTTGAAGCCTGAAGGTGAGTCTTGCTGAACAAACACATTCCTGGAAAATGCATCCAGGTTTATTTTGAAAAAAGAATTTGTAGACATATTGAGCTGCATGGTGTACTTTCAAGGAAAATGCAATAAAGGCTAAGTAATTATTTGTCGTTTTCAACATTCATCTGGCTTTGCTAATTTGTTCAGTTTCAGGTGTTCTGCGGATATCATGGTTTCATGGTTCACTGGACAGTCCACTCAACCATCATCAGTACAGATAGTTAGGTGAGTAGCATTACATCTAAAACCCTCAGTAGTCGCTGCCTTCGCTGTGATGTCTCAACAGTATTGTGATTTGCGGGAAACTCAAGCTTGGAAACAGTCGATTCATCAGATTGGTAAGGACTAAGGAGTCCTAACTGGTAGTATGTCTGGAGATTGATCTGTCTACTTGAAGAATCGTTTTGTTTTGTTCATTCATGGGACCATCAGTTTGTTTGTTTGTGCTGGGACGGGGAGATATAGAATGAGAGTATGGGGCACACCATATATGCACATATATGACTTATCAAATATAGATCTATGCACAATTGCACCATTACGTTTCATTTTGTGTCTTCCTCTGACTTGCATCCTTGTTTCCACAAGCCCTGATATCTTCTTGTTTGATTGAACAACTGTAGGATGAGATCATAATCAGCTCGCGATGCTTGTCACATCTCACATGGATTGCTATTGTTGCAGAGAGAGGTACATCAGTTAACCGGGGCCCTTCCCTTCACCGCTTGCCGGTTTGAAGTGCAATAAAAGAGTGCCCCATGTGTTGTGCTTCGGCAGTTAAGCGCCGAGTCGACATGAGTTGCCACTGGAGCCACACCGCCGCATTATTATTGGTTATTGACCTCCACTGTGCTCAGTGTCCACGTCAAGCCAGCAGATCTTGGTTTCACAGGCATGTGGTTAGTTACTTCTTTCTTTATCTGCTGTTGCATTTTGCACGGGGATGAGATATATGTTCTGGATGAACCTGATCCTGTAACGTACTTTTCTTTAATTTTTAAGTGAGTGACATATGAGCCCCATAATCAACAGGTCCACATATCACTGACTAGAGGGCAGAATGTCCTAGGTAACTCATCCGTTCTGGATAGAGGGACACATTCCAACTGTTGTGATTTACCAGGGCCTTTTCTCTTTTGAGGCTAGGGGCCTTCTTATGAATGCTTGATCAACTATGAGTTGTATCTGGTTGAGTAATTATCAAACTGCTACTACCAACTCCACCAGTATTTACCATTGATGATTGTTGCTGTAGGAGATAAACAAAGGGAGCAGCCAGCACCAACCAGAATGATCAAGATTCCGTTTTATTAATTTTCAAGTTTCATGGACAAACTACTACAGTGGTTCAGAGATATAAAAAGAACAAAACAGGCAGACAGATCTATACTGCCGTACACTTTGGCATGAGTGACAGGTCTGTCTTTTCCCTCCCTCACCTTTTCTTTTCTAAATACAGATATGCACGGACAATTCTTTTTTCGATCATAACACCAAAATGAGCACAGTTGCTCATTGAAAAAACGAAGCATCCAAATTTGTCCAAATCAACATTCACTTGTTAAATGGTGATTTTTAGACATGACAGAAATGCTGCATATGCCTCTCCCCAAGGACACAATTCAGAACCTGAAACAGGTCGACATCCTGTGATACCCTGCCCTGCACGCACAACATCCCAAAGCCCAACTACCGAATCTAATAGCATACTGTACAGCCTTGCAAAATCCATAATTGTGACGCAGAAATTGCTTCTCATGCCCGATTCTATGAAAGAAACCCACGGCCTCGCTGGAGAGCTACCAACCGAATGGAGTAATCATACCATTATAATCACACCGGCACAAGGTTTGTAATAGCTGCACCTTTGAAAGGGATTGGACAACTAATCCTCAACAAAAAGCCCAGCCAAAGTTGGTTACTTGAGCTATAGCTCCTGGACAAAAGTAACAAGCCAAGAACGAATGTGTCATCATCATCTAAATAAAATTGACAGTAAATTACATCAGTAGCATCATGAAAAGATCATGTCTTGTATGGAACCAAAACCAAATCTAAAGAACAGTACAACAGTATGGATAATCACAGCTATGGCTACAAGCAATGAAATGGCTGTACCAAAAGCTGCCTGTCCATTCAGGGAAATGGAGAACGAATCAGTGATGAGAAGATGAGAAGATGATGCCAAATGCCCAATTACACTAACACTGATGGTGATGTAAAAAAAAATAAATGTAAGGTGTAATTACAGGTGCAGCACCGCCATGGATTTCAGCTTGCTGGACATGGCGTCGGCGTCCGCGGCGGCGTTGTTCCGCGCGAGCCGGCGCCACCGGTGGTCGTCGGTGTCCGAGACCCGGCACGCCGTCACGAAGTCGAGCACCTTGCCGAAGACCCTGAACATCTCCACGGCGTAGACGGTGTCCGCGCCGGCGGCGAACGCGGCGTTGAGGTCCATGGGCGCGTCGGGGTGCGACGACGCCTCGCCCCACCGGCGCGAGCCGAGGTCGAGCTCGAACAGCTTGCGCACCACCCTCTCCCGCCGGCTCGCCGCGCCGTTGCCGGCGCGGTCGCACCACGAGACGCAGAGCATCAGCAGCCGCGACGAGCAGCACAGCAGCGTCGGCGCGTAGTCGCGGAGCCGCGGCGGCGGGCGGGACGTCTGGATGACGGACCAGAAGCCCTTGTCGAGGTGGTAGGCGACGAGCGTGTCCGACTCGCAGTACACGTAGAACATCTGGCCGCAGACGGCGCCGGAGCAGGCGAGCCCGACGTCGGCGGGGAAGCCGGCGATCTCGAACCACTTGTCCGTCACCGGATCATAGATCTCGCCGGACACCAGCGGCTCGTCCCAGCGCCCGCGCCCACCCACGGCGATGAGCGCGAGCCTTTGCTGAGCCCTCCTCTCCTCTTCTTGTCCTGCAACCTTGGCGTCAGTGGCAGCGAACTCCGAGGAATCGGCGTCGTCGTTCAGCACGTCCCAGAGCCGGAGGCGGCGGAGGGAAAGGCGGTGGGGGTCCTCGTACACGGCGGAGGTGCCACCCAGCCGGAACTTGCCGCCACCGGCGTTGGCGTGGCGGTGAACATGCTTGTCGGCGCGGGCGAGGAGAATGCTGCGGCTGATGGTCCCCATCTCGAACACCCCAAGCACCGACCGTGACCGCGCGCTCCGCATGGAAGCAGCCTTGCGCCACGCGCCGGCGAGAGGGCTGTACACGAGGACACCCTTGTGGGTCTTGGTCTTCACCGAGCCGGCGTCCCCTGACCGGCCGCCGACGACGTAGAGCTCGTCCCCGACGCCGGCGACGGAGAAGAGGAACCTCCCCCTGAGCCCGTCCGCCCCAACCCGGCGCCATCGCTGCGCGTCCACGTCGAGCGCGTGCACGGCCGTGGCGGCGGCGGCGGCGCCCCACCCGTCCCCCTCCACCCCGAAGAGGAACAGCCACGGCGTCCGATGCGGCCGCGCCTCCACGCGGCGCATCCGCATGAACTGCGGCGCGACGGTGAGGTCCCTCCACCGCCTGCACGCGCAGCGCGCGGCGAGGAGCGATGCCAGCGGGAGCCGGCCGAGCACCATCTCCATCAAGTCGTCAGGGAGAACCGACAGCGACGCCGCCGCCGCCTCCACCTCCTCCACCATCACCCTGTCACCATCCCCAACCCCCGACGTGCGGGCGGCGGCCGCCCCCTTCTTCCACGAGAAGCACTGCAGCGCGGCGGGCGGCACGGCCTCCTCCTCGTCGTTGTCGTCATCCTTCTCCTCCGGGGCACGTCGGCGCGGTGCCGCGGTGGCGGGGTCCATCTCGTCGCAGGCGCAGACGCGGCATCCCCCGGCTCCGACCCCGAGCGGCAGCCTGAGGCAGCTCCTCCTCCGCCGCCTCCTCCTCCTCCCCGGCCGCTTGGCGTCGTCCTGGTCGGCAATGGCGGCATTGGGCGGCGGGTCGGCGCGCAGCAGGGCGGCGAGGCTGTTGCTGCCAGATCTCTGTAGAGCTCGCGGCATGGGCGGCGCAGGCAGAGCGAGAAAGAGAGAGCTAGGTGGAGAAGAAGTGGTGGGTGGCGGAGGTGGGGGTGGGGAGGTGGAGGTTGAGGAGGATGGCGCGGAGAAGGGTGAGGAGGAGGTTGCCGAGCCACGAGATGGAGAGCATCGCGGCGGAGGCGAAGGATAACGCGAGGAGAAGAGAGAGAGAGAGAGAGAGAGAGGGAGGTTGGTGAGATGAGATGAGAGATCAGAGATGAGATGAGTTGGGGAAAGCTAGTAAAATATGCGGCGGTCGGCGCGATTCACGGGGCTTCTTCGGCGGATGATGCCCTTTTGCTTGCGTTGCGTTGCAGTCCGGCGGCTCGCGCGAGTGCGAGTGTGGCGTTTGTCGTTGGATCAGTTGCTGATTTGCTCTGGGGGGAGGCCAACATGCAGTGCAGGTCGTTGGTAGGGGTGCGTATAATACGGGTTTGACTCGCCGGTTGCTTATTAATTTGACTTATAAATAAATCTTATGATCGATCCACTTGCATATACGGTAAATTAGATCACGCCTATATATTATTATTTATTTGATTATAAGGTCAACCTGCTTATATCTTAGTCATTGGATTAGAGAAAGAGTGGTTGGGTACTCTATCCGTTTAAAAAAATATGTATATAAGGATATAACGCAATACATACTTATTGTATTAGATTGAGTCACATTCTTATATGTTTTTTTTATAGAGAAAGGACTTCTACTTGTGTACCAGGTCCGATGATGGTATTGTTGTTGTTGGGTGACGAGGTCAACATGAAAGAAAGGGCGAAATGCGCTGGCCGGCTTTATTCGGGACGAGGGGATCACTGGCGTCACCGCCGTTCCGTGCTGTCCTGTTGGTTGTGCCCATATTGAGTAGTAATAGGTTCCCAAGAACCCAAGAAAACGTCCTAAGGTTTCATCAAGTACAACTGTGTATTAAGAAACTTTTGAAGCAAAGCTAGGTGGCTTGTAATGTTTTTTTTTGTTAACAAATTATTATGCCTTTCGGTCGAAATACGACATGAAACCATATGCGGGGATAGTAGGCATGAACTTCATATCGCCCTGTTCATCTGCATGGGTCGCGCAGGCAATACCTTGGATTGTTCACATACTACTTGCACGTACACGATTCCAGTTGAAATTGTTCCGTGCCTAGTACTACCTGCAATGCACTCACCGGAAAATTTTGCATGCAGATCGGGTATTGGTGGACACCACGCAGTTGCCATTGCTGGGTCTATATGGCCTGGGCGCTTGGAACCAGTGGATGCAGAGGCAGACCTTGATGTGGCCAAGAGCCCAAAGACCCAAGAGAGGCATTCACGAATACTACGGCTCCTTTGAATCGCAGGATTGAGAAAACGTAGGAATAGAAAACGTAGGAATAGAAAAACGTAGGAATAAAAAAAACGTAGAATTTTAATAGGAATGTAAGTATAAAACAGAGGATTGCAAAAACACATGAAAAACACAGGAATAGCCGTTTGATTGAACCGCAGGAAAAACACAGGAATTGGATAAGAGAGATAGACTCAAAGGAAAGTTAACAAGAGGTTGAAACTCATGCTAAATTTCCTCCATAATATCTATAGGGTTGTTCATTTCATAGGAATTTCAAAGGATTGGATATGATTCAATCCTTTGTTTCAAAGGGCTTCATAGGAAATTATCCTATAAGTTTGAAATCCTCCAAAATTCCTATGTTTTTCATTCAAATCAAAGGGGGGGGCCCTACATCTCACCCAGTTAATGCCCTCTTTAAAAAGATTAACACATAAAAAATGCCCTTCCGGTAATTGAACCACCAAAATTTTGGAGTTCTCATTTTGAATATGGATGATCAGTCCTCGTTTTTCGCTTTACAACAGGACAGATGATGCAAAGGGTAACGACAACGCCTATTGCATTTCTAAGTGCCACTACCTATCCTTGGAGAGAAAATGAAGGGTTACAGTATCCGTAAACCCTCTAATGGCAGTGGGCCACTAAGGCTCAGGCCGGCCATCTGTAGCTCCACTAATTTGAAAAAAAAAAAAGAGCTAATACCTAGATTGGTTGAGTTGAGTTGACGCACAACCCTGTCTTAATTCCTGCAGAGCCCTTTGAGCCCTGTTAACTGAAGAAGACAAAAAACAACATTCACCTATATCTATCGTCATCTGGGTAAATTGAGCACCCTAAGTTGCTTCTGAAGATTTCTTGTTCCTAAAGTATTTGAAAGCTCACCCTACAACTGGTGTGGCCGAATTGCTCTATTAGATAGTATCTTCTCAATATAACTTCCAAGTTCAGGTGAGATAGAGTTTGCAGCACCAAGGACACACTTGTTGTAAGAGAAATCTGCACTAGTATCGTCACTCCTTTGTACAATGAAGCACCTTGAGTTCGGGTGACCAGGATTCACTCCAATCTGTATGTAGCACGCAACATGTGTTTCGATCAGAACATGCTAGAATGAAGAATAATCATAATGCAACACGGGGTGCTTTTGATATATCATACAAAAAAATGGTTGTAAGAAGGAATGCATCAGGTGGTAAGTGGTAATCGCAGCAGGGGTGGGGTGGTGGCAAGATTTCTTCAACATCAAGAAGTTAACAGTGCTTGGAAATATTACAATAAAAAAATAACTCCACCCTAGGGGAGAACATCCCGAAGGCATTGAGTTTGAGGTCCAGAAAAAGCCTCGAAAGCCGGCTCCATAACAGGGACTCCATTGCCACAGGCCATGTCTTACTTAACCCATACTTAGGGGAACACACAGCTAGAGCCATACAGGGCCTTTTATTTGTTTGAACCAGGGTTATCTTGGTTGATAGACTCACAACTGGACCCTGATTCCTAATTATATTGAACACAACCCCCATACCTACCACATTAATTGGACTGTTCACTAGGGGCGCTTGCATGTTAAAACCAAGAATATTAACACACATAGGCATGAAGAAAGATAGTGCTACTATTTTTTTAGCCATAAGAAAAGAACTATTACTGCAGTCTGTAATCAATGAAAATTTGAATTTATATTCGGAAATGCTATACATATGTTGCCACAATTTTGATGGGATTACAGTTGCTTTTGTAGCTATTGGATGTCTTTGGGATTCATGCCTTATTTTCTTCTGTACCCGATAAAACTAGTTTGCAGCTTGCACTGCCCCTCTTGTGATACGGTTGCATTGCTAACTCTACTGTAGATCTTTTCCTCCATGACTAACTCTTAGAGAGCCAATTCTGCTCTTCGTTCATTTGAGATCAACAAAATTTACATTGAACTATGTAATATTGTATAATTTAGGTTATGAATACTGTAGTGTTTAGATTCAACTCTTAACTTTCTACATGCATATATGCAATATCTGTACAGTTTCAACAAGCACAATCTATTGCATCTACTATATTTTTTTTACACTACATGCTAGTCACTTTTACTACGACAGTGTAACTACCATATAATTGCTATGTAACTACCATGTAAATTCAGTTAAAATCTAATGTAAATTTTACCAACACTGGTCTAACCATGAAGCAGCCCAAGCTGCTTAATTGACTGCATAGATGAATCAGCCCAAGCTGCCCATCTAGTTGCAAAGTGTAGAATCAACCCAATACATATATGGGAGGGTAAAGGAAAATGGGCTTCAGAAGCAGGCCAGCCCGATTGGGGTGAACTCCTAAAACTGTTTAGATGATCAGACCTATAATCTATGTTCACTCGTTTGTGATCATGCGGCGCAAAAATCTGATTGTTTTTTCTTCAATTTTGTGTTGCATGTTGTATAGATAGACCCTTTATATTAGTGTGAAAAGACAAGGGCCATGCAGAAAAGGAAATGCATTTATACAACCTACCTTGATTTCTCTTATCCCCACACCAATCTTGTCATATCCTCTAGGATGAAATTTCAACGCCTCTATCAAGCATGATTTATCTTGTTCCGTGACAACTTCATTTAATGTGTACCTTCATGCAAGTAGAAGAGGACATTAAATATAAAGGATACTAAAGCTAGAATTTTGTAAAAGGAAAATAACTATTAGAAACAATTCCACGGATAGTGATATAGCATACTCTCTTAGCATATTTTGCAAGCAAGTGCGCATGTCAATGATGTTCTCCCATATGCCAACTTTAGAATCAAGAAACTTCTGATTGACAGATATGGTACCACCATTGATGGTAGCATTGCCTTTAGAACTGAATGCTGATCTCTGCTTGGAAGGTTTTTCAGTCCTTTGTTTGTAGGTATCCATAAAATTCTTTTCCAAAGCCTGAACTTCGGGGTTATGTAGAAAGTCATAGATATTCTTGTTTTGTTTTGTCTTTTGTGACTGCAACAAAAAAAGTAAATGTAATCAGCCAATTTGAATATCTGAACATCCATTGATTACAGAAGCAAACAGTGCAATTCAAAACCTGTATAAAATTAATGTAGCGCAATTTCACTAATCAACATCATAGAGATATAATATAATAGCTTCACTTCATTTTATATCAATCATAAATTAAGCACGTTAAAGAACATCTAAAAAATTGTTGTGGCTGCTTAAGCAGGGAAGTTACAGTACACACCTTTCCGGAATATAGAATCATAAATTAATGGAGCACGTTAAAGTACATCAAAAAATTGCTGTCGCTGCTTAAGCAGGGAAGTTATAGTACACACCTTTCCGGAGTATAGAACCTTGAAAGGACCTGATGTCCCAGCACAAGGTTCTTTGCCCCAGGCAATTGCATCTAGAGCACCAGAGAGATTGTCCACTGAATCTCGCTTTGCAGCATTTATAAAGCTATATGCAGGCCTCTGCCAAAAAAGCCATAAAATCAGAATATGTTCAGAACACTTTAAAAGGAAATCTCATACAAGTAAATAATCACTGAGAAAGGTAAGATTGCTCACAGAAAAGCATGCTTCTGAAAATGGCGAGGAGATTGATAACCAAGCCCTTTGTTGCTTTAAACCTTGACTGCTTAGCCCGTGGAACTGCCCACTTATAGACAGACAGTCTGCCACAACCAGTAAGTGCTGTCGATGGATATTCCTTCCAATAGCATCTGTTGTTGATCTTAAAGACTGAAAAACAAAAGCAAATGAAAACCAAAATGTTGTAAACTATAGTACTACCTCCGTTTTAGGTTATAAGACTTTCTAGCATTGCCCACATTCATATAGATATTAATGAATCTAGTCACGCATATATGTCTAGATTCATCAACATATATATGAATGCGGGCAATGCTAGAAAGTCTTATATAATATGAAACGGAGGAAGTAGAAATTATCACAAGCAATTAGATTTGACACTATTTTACACAGAAACTCATGGAACAGTGAAACCAGAATGAAAAGCAGTATCATACTTCAACAAAGTATTTCCATGCTGAGTCTATGCCATATGAGCAGAAAATATCATATACTCTCTCTGGTCGGCTCCGTTCCCAATCAATCAACTCCATTATTGGTATGCAAGCATTTTGTAGTGTCGCCCAGAACTTGCCTGTCTTGCAATGCTCAGACATACCGACTTTCACAACAAGTTCACTATCCTGTTGACATTCGACCTTAACATTCTCAAATTCCAAAAATCCTGCAAATGAAGGAAATCAAGCAGCACATGTGTTTTCAGTCTAAGAGGATGACACAACAGCTCAAATTCTATCAGGTGAATTGTACTGGGTTCTTCATGGATCAATGGACCGCTGGTTTGCAAATTAGAATTATGCTTTTGCAAACCAAATTCGGACCTAAAGATCCCTTTCTATATTCTAAGACCTTAATTCTCATATTTATGAAACATAATATAGAGAAATGTCAAATTATAACAACAGGAATGGATTTTTAAAGAGTGCTAAAATAACTCAAGCTATTCATAAACTTGGTGTATCTGGCATACACCAAGTAGTACATTTTCACGAAACGTTTCCTTGTGTGGTTAGATGGCTATTGGCCTATTAGTGGCAATAACAGAACTAACTCTATAAAATGTCGTCTACTGTGTATTGGACTTGTGGTTAAGTATGCCATATTAAAATAACAAAACAGGTCATGGTTTATTTTCAAAAACATGAAAAAAAAAAACCAAATCTAGCTTTGTTTTCAAAAAACATAGAAATAAAGCTTAGATCGAACATTGAGAAGATTTTTTTTTTGTGGGGTGTGGGTGTGGGTGTGTAGGGGGGGGGGGGGTTTGGATCCATCAAGACAGAATAACCTTTCAATAGTGTGGCCAGGATGCTCGGAATCACTCTTTCCTTGATAATGTCCAATTGAGACGTGGAGTTGGATTCCACCTGGGCTACCATAGTGACGCAACAGCTCCTATTCTTGACACACTCGTTGCCTACAGAACATTTGCTGCAGGGCATAGAATACCAAATGGCAAACGATTTGTCATGGGAATTACAAAGAGATAATAGGATAGCTACTAGCATAAGTAACATGAAACATGTATATGCATTCTATAATCAGCTGCGATGCCCAGTCCTAAAACAAATACAGTTGTTTGAGAGCTTAACAGACAGGTTACATTTACTGACATGATATATTAGATGAAAGATTGATGCGCAAACATTACTTGGGCAGGGCATGAAATTTCTGATGGCAAACACATAATGCAATTCAAAAATAGACAACTGTAGAAATTTCAGTAAGTAAAGATTAATAACACGTATGTTTTTTTGGGTTGTCACTTATGTGGGGTTCCCCATCAATGCATGGTGTATCTAGAATTGTTATCCTGAACTCCTAAAGTTGCCCAAATAAATTACAATAAAACAAAAAAAATACTAAATGGGGAACAAATAAACTGTCACAACCACCAAGGTCAGTGCAAGCTAGTCCCTCCTTTTGCAAACTGACCAAACTAGTCACAGAACTTGACTGGTGGGTGCAAATCAAATTCAAAACATGCAATTGGGGACTACTTTCAACGACGACGACATCAGCCTAGCCTGAGGGGGTTCAAAACTTGACTGGTGTTTGTGGTGTTTGATGTATACAGAGTGGCAGGAGGACAAAGAACCGTTCAATAGAACAGAGGAGTACCATGTTTTATTTTACCTTCCTTATTTAGTATGAAATGTAGCACCCATGTGGCATGTGGATTGCATGCTGCCTGTGTGGCACTAAGACTGGGCTAGCATCTATTGTCAATGTAATTAGCTCATGTGGTGTATGTCGAACTTGATTTGCACTCAACAATCAAGTAGGGAACTTGTTTGATCAATTAGTTAGATGAGAGACCAACTAGAGTCTACCACACAGGATGTGGTATCACCTGTTCGTTTTCTCCTAAGGTTTAATATTTTCATTTATTCTTTCTGGGTACATATGTGTGACAACTAGCCAAATTCCTCGCAGTGTTGAAAATACAGTTTATTCAACATGTAAACACACACACACAGTAGCACATTATATATTTGTACTCCTATGTGCAGAACAGCTTTACCAAGTTAATGGATTTTGCTTTCCACTTGCACAAAACAAAATTTTACTATTTTTGCACTAGAATTTTACTCATAGACCACCTACCGGTGCACAGGTTTTCACTAGCTTCGACCATATTTGTTTATAGTCTTTGACTAAACAGTTTCACTATAAATAATTGAAAACATCTGCTAAAAATATTGTAAGTTAATTTGTGAAATGGGGGTTCAAACCCAATTACCTCCAATCTACATTGTTATCGTGAAGGCTTGTTTTTATTATTTCAATAACACTCCCTCCGTCCCAAAATATAAGCACTTCTAGAGTTTTTCACGGAGATTAAGAAGAGGGGTGAAATTAAATGAGGGGTAGTTGTGATTGGTTGATATGAGGAAGTAGGTTGAAAAATTAAATGGGAGATGGTTGTGATTAGTTGAGATGACGAAGTAGGTGGAGAAGTTGTTATATTTTGGAACAAAGTTTGAACGATAGAAGTTGCTAGATTTTGGGATGGGTGAGTATAATAATAGATACCTGTACAAGCACATTTGTTTCCCTTTTGAATCATGCAGGTTCATGTTCGACGAAAGAAATGAAGCATATATTATAAATTGATGATGCTAACCAAGTAATTACTTTGTACCATGTAATATGCCAATATGAAACGACTAGCACCTACTCCCTCTGTCCCAAAATATAAGCATTTTTAGCTATGAATATGGACTATTGTGTGTCTAGATTCATAGCCAAAAGTTACTATATTTTGGTTCGGAGGTAGTATTTCTTATACACCAACTACTTCTGTAACTTGCTGCTTCTTTTTCAGGTAAGGTAAACAGGGAGGTAGTTGATGGAAACAGTTTCCACATATAGAGAATCATGCATAACATGTAGTTTCTGAAATACCTGTATGAAATACAAATTGAAGGTATCGTATTGTTCAACTTTTTTCTTAAGGCATTGTATTGGTCAATGAGCTCTCTTACAATAAATCCCAGTCGTAACCTTTTTATCTTCATTGTTTCCTACATATACATACAATTTTAAACATACATTTAGATTCCAATCCAAATGTCCCTATGAAATCATGAGCATTTTACTTCAAAAAAAAAACCTCGCTTAAATGGAAATGAGTGATCCATGGATTTCCTTGTGTTCTCTGCATATCAGAGCTGCCATATCTAGATAACAAAATGAAACCAACATGGAGATTACTAAAATGAACAATATTAGAAGGTGAAGAAAGTCACGGATAAAATGTACTAACAAAATCATAACCGTGTCAACCAAATCAGAGAAGTCCACTCGCTCTAGATGATCCTTAACTTCTAGCGATGCATACTCAAAACCATATCTATACTTCTTTAGATACTTTGATAGGAAAAGCAAACCAGTATGAACTGCAGATTTTGTACCCTTATGGCACTTCAAAACTTCCTGCACAGCAAAGTGCTAAAGTTAAAATCCTGTCAAAAAGAAAGATGAAAGGGATAACATGACAACGATAGACCATTAAAGAGCAGACCAAGAACCTGCAAGTTCATAAGAGGGGAATCCTCTAAAGCATTAACTGGGTGATCCAAAGCTCCATATGCAGCTTCTGAAATGGAACAAGCGGCCCAAGAGCCAACAGGGGCACCAGGTTCACCTTCAAGATCATGATCATTGTTCATGCCATCAGCAGTATCATAAGAAAACTGAACTATTTGCCGCCCATAAGAACTTCTAACAGTCCCATCATAAGCAACATATGTATCTCTCAGGTGATACATTAGTTTCCTCGTCAATGTCCCAGGAACATCAGCATTTTCGCTAAAGAAATTTGCCCTGCCAGATATAGCATGTAGTAGACATTCTAACGGATTTAGTCCATCAAGAAAAGAATTTCTGATCACAGCATACATGTTTTGGCCTGCCATACATTCACTTGTGTTGTTGGTGATTTCACAATTGAGAGATTTTTGTCTATTCCAGGAAACACATGATAGTTCCGAAGGAATTCTGAAGGGAAATGTACTCGCTGGAAGTTGAAGACCAACACATGCAGTCTGCTGGACAAACTTCAGAACACTACCTTTACTCCCAGAGTTAATCATTGCCATCATTGAATTATCTTTACTCACATGTTGAAGTACCATCTTCAACAGATCATTGAAGACACTCTTAAATCCTGTGATTGAAGATTTGATGATGGGCAGACTGACCTGAGTAAAATCAGATTGTCCATGAGAGTTTGATAGATTATCAGGTCCATCATAATGCTTCAGATTTGGTATCGAAACTGTATTTAGCAATATTTGCTTGATTTGAAAAGCTTCTTCCGCTTCATCCAATGCAAGATGAACTTCCTCACTTAGTTTTTTCCTTGAGTAATGATCTGAGAATAGATAGAGATCTGACAGGGAAACACTTAAACCCTTCATGGTTAAGAATTCACATAGTACATCTTGGGTGGAAGAAAGGAACTCAAGAGCCTTACTACCATACTCTTTGAACATGACAGAAAAAACACTAGATGTGTTGTTCTGTAGCCAAAAAGACCCTGATGAGCAGGTAAGCACTTCACTGTCTTTGATGTGTAGCTTCTGATCAAAACTGATATTCATACCAGAAGGTAGCAGCATACCAAATAGTTGCTTACCAGTCCAAAGAGAACCTTGAAAGTTTGCAGATTTAACTACTGATGGCTCTGGTGTCGGTGAGACAGAAGAGCATAACAATTGAAGTTGTTGAAATTCAGCTTTCTGCAAGAAAACATCTGCACTTGTTAACTGATGTGCAGCAGCTAGGGAGTCATGTGTTAATGACACCAAACTTCGCCCATCTTGAGCATTTAACATTTGGCCGCTTAAACTAACTAGCCCATCAAGCTCAACTCTTGATTGCAGGGTTTGGGGTACATATCCATGCAAACAGTCCCCATCAAAGTCTCCTTTGAAAGGGTCACAGCACAGAGGGTTGATTGCCACAGCAGATTGAATTGGCAGAAGCTTTGCAGATAGGGCAATGAGAGAATGTTGATGAACTGAAGGCGGCCTATTTACAAGAACAAGATCACCATCCTGCAATAGTCTATAGGCAATATCACCAATTTCCAGCTTGTTTGCCTTCCGAACAAAAGTAAGCTTCCCATTTCGACGGACAAGCAGTACTTCCTTGGTAAGAAGGTGCAAGTTGCACTTTAAATTTATGGTTTCAAAGTTGTAAAAACTAACTTGCTCAGAAACAACCAAGTTCAAAGCTAAATCCGTAGGAATACCGATTTCATTTAAATTAATTTTTGGATCCCCAACCATTATACTCCTAAATGCATTGTCGGATCTTTTGCTGAGAATGATGTCTTTTAGCCATTTGGTTCCATATGTATCTGGAGATGTAGGGTCTTCACCATCTGACTTTCTTGAGTATAACTGCAAAATGCACAAGGATGTTAGCAAATCAAGCGAAATCAACCATGCAACATAAGCTGTAAGCGCAATTGTCAACTTAAACAACCCAGGTCCTGTGAAGAAATTCGTTTGGCTTTCCCGTTGTGAAATAATAGTGATAATGAATACAGCAAGGTATCAACCATAACTTATTATTACTTTTTCCGCATTAAAATTTTAAGTTTTTGAAATAAGATTTTTATACTGATCCTTCTTGTTTCAAAACACTTGTATGCTCCTCCTTTCAAATTAATTGAGCAAAACATTAGTTAAACTAGGAAAAGAACAAATAATTTTGTAGGTTGTGCTTAATCACTCAAAACAACATTATCAATCTGGTTAATTATTAATGATTTAAATGACGTCACATTCAGTATAACATAATATGTAGGGTAATTTATTAATTGCCACGACATATTGATGACTTTAATAGTTTACCACTTAACAGATGCCAATTAATTATTTACCATCTAATAGTTTAGTGCTCTTAGAAACACCAATTTAGCCACTTCTTTACACTTTACTCCATAATCATCAGGCCTGCCTTAATCCATAATCATCTAGCCACAAGAGATCAACATCTTTTCTTATCCCAGACGGGGCATCCCTACCTTGTGCTCCCCCAAGTCAATTATGCTGGTAGAGAACACAGTGGCAGGAAAAGCCATAGCCGATGCACGCAACCACCGCCAAAAAAGGGAAGAGAACCTGCTCCAATCACCTTGGTCTCCACTGCAACCTTCGATTCAGTCTCTGCAATACCTATTCTCCCTCTCGTGCAAAGGAAGGACACTGTTCACTACCTTGCAGTACCGTCATTGGCATGCGGAAGGTTCGACCACACGCCATCCCTGTCTATGGAAGGGAACTTTACAGCGTCCTTGTGTCACGGAAGGAATAATCAGCAAAGATGCTGATCTCCGACTCCGATCGCTAGAAGGGTGAACAACACAGTAGGTCTGAATTTAGGTCGGCCCGATGATTAGAAGGTAGAGTGTGAAAAATGGCTAAAATGGGTGTGCGTCCTTGTGTCACGGAAGGAATAATCAGCAAAGATGCTGATCTCCGACTCCGATCGCTAGAAGGGTGAACAACACAGTAGGTATGAATTTAGGTCGGCCCGATGATTAGAAGGCAGAGTGTGAAAAATGGCTAAAATGGGTTTTTTATTAAGAGGACTCAACTATTAGATGTCAAGTAATTAGTTGACATCTTCCAAGTGACAAATAATTAGTTGACATCTTTCGAGTGACAAGTTATTACAAGCATCTTTATGGGAGTGGCAAATAGTTATTTTATATGTGTGAACCAAATATGGGAAACATAAGATGGAGATAAATGAACAAAACAACAGTGCACAACGTAATTTCCACTGCAATGGTTTGTCAAGATGCCACACTTGTGATGTACATATGCATGTGTTTAAACACAAGAGACAAGATATAGTTAAACAAACCATGCCTTATCCAACCAAATTTGAAGTTCTGATACTATGATTTATCAGAACACCAAGATAAATTATAGGTAAATTTTAGTGGATGTAGAAAGTTCAGAAAAATTGTGCATCCAAAAGTACTATAACAAATTAATGCCAATATGACAACTGGAAAAACATATCAAGACAAAGTGCACGATGCTACATAGGTACTGCTTTAGAGTAAGGTTTTAGCTATGTTGCCTTGGATGATTTCAAGCACTCCATAACGCGGCTTGTGACAACTGAACTTGCAAAAACACTGAACTGTGGATGCTGGCGACAATCATCAATTCTCTTACTAACATCAACCATCCTCTTATATGCTTTTGTCCGGTCATCCTACCATGGAATGAAAAAAGTATTAGTTCATAATTGAGATGCGAAAATATTGAAAATATGCGCTCAAGCATGTCTGTCAAACCACTATCACAAGCTAGTTCAACTAAACCATGGGAACAAAATAAAGTGCTGCCTCCTCTTGGCACAAAAGTAAGGTTAGATCAGACAGTACAATGAAGAAACCTTTTTAATAAAGATGTTGAGAAGCTACTCTAAGCTCTCTAGTAGTTTAAGGAGAAGACAAGTCTTGAAAGCGATGAAACAAACAATATATTAAAAGAGAGTTGACACTAACAAAAGCTAACCGGGGGCCATCTGAATGTCCATATTGCATCTCTGCAACACGATGACAGTTAGGAGTCACTGGCAAACATGACAGGAACAATAGTTCCCGCCTTGGAGTAACCTGATTGATAAGTTCAGGGTCAAGGTTTTTTAGCATGTGAAAGACCTGAAAAAATGGAAATAATGAGTATAAGGATAATTCATTAATTGTGATAAGCATCTTGTTTATTTATATGAAGGAATGCGATGAATCAATGGAATATGTCATGCCAGTTCAGTATCCAACTAGAATTGCATACCCACTTCTGAAAGAACCTTAATAAAGTACTCCTACCGATCACAAGCAATAGTCATTTTAGACATTGATATGGCCCCAGAGTTATAAGTTTGATGACGGATTGTATTGTAATATGTTCTACACAGCATACTTCCGCCTTTCACTTACAAGAGCAAACCAGAAGGCATATCATGATTTCATCGAAGAGTGGTCAAACTTTATTCATCATGCTATATGGCTATGGGTCCATATTGACCCATTATGCATCAAGTTGGTGATCCATACCAGATAATCTGGGAAGAGTTTTATAGTCATACAAAACTATTTTTTACCAGGTGAGAATCATAATATATCATATTTATGGTTACTAGAACAGTATCGTTATGTTTTCTGTGTGTTTTAAATTTTTGAATCAAAGCAACCAATAAGAGCGATATAACTTGCATTTGAGCCAAAATTAACAGTAACCAAATTGGCAGATTTCAGCAAATAAAAGAGAATAATTTTCTCGAAAGTAGATAGATACAGAACTGAAGTACTATTGAAGTCTATCCTGCAAGACAGTACAAAAGAGAATTTTTTTCAACTGGATAGCTAAAAGATACATTACTTGGTATGGTGACAATATTTTCTTAGCCACATTGGATTGAGGTGGTTGGTTATCATCAGGTACGAAATCCCAGAAATCTTGGGGAAGGGTTTCATGGGGAGCTTTGTTCTTGGAATTATGTGTCACCCCACCAGCAACTTCTGCGATAATTGAAATTTTGTCCATCACACTAGTGTTACGGTGAAGTTTACTCCTGGATAGTGTTACTCTTGGACTTGTTAGCATCTTAAAGATTACACTAGGGTAAAGTTTTGCTCCATCCTTCTGTCCAGGAAAAACACAATGTTTAATACAAGAGAGAGAAATATGCACAAAATATATGAGAGAGAAATATGCACAAAATATCTGCACATGCACTTACTGAGCAATACTTGCAAGTTGTCTGAATTGTTGTCCCATCAGTCTTCTTTAATTAAGAAAAAAAGAAGAAGAATGTGTTAAGGAAATAAATGATAAGGTTTTCACTAATTCATCATCAATATACAAAGAAAGCAAAAAAAAAAAAAGGTCTACTGCCTTCTGCAATAAAAGCTTATGACGATAGCTAAATAAACTAGGTCAATAAGTTAACAGTAACTCTGTGCTCACGTTAAGGCAGTTGATATAATACTCAGGATTTCCGTCCCCATTGTATAAGTCCTAAACCCCAAGTTTTATATGCAATTCTCATATTACTGTAGTTATTAAACCAGCCCAAACATGGAACAATTGGGCCTTGGTGGGGGAAGGGGGTGATACAGTTGACCACAAGTAAAAAGTAACTAAACTCCTTAGGTGAAAACTTGTAAGAAGTTGGACACTGGCGAAAGAAACCCATAACTGGGCATCAAGTAAATTGCTTGGATGAGCTCTTGAGAGCCTCTCATTGACTGAAGATGCTTTGTCACTAGAGAATTAGGAATTTGATATTTATAGGTTTTGTGAAAAAAAGAATAAATTGCTTGTTCAGGATGAAACTACATCAATCTGGTGACTACAAACCTTTGTGTCCCCATTTTGCTTCAGAGTGAGACAGCCTGGACAAATCTGATTCAGCAACTGGACAACTTCCTCAATAAAACATGGATTATGCACGGTTGCTGCCAGCTTAATAACACCGAAATGACCTAACAATTACTCCTACCAGTTAGCAAATGGAGAAAAAAGACGTGTTATATGATGCTGCATAATTAATATTTACTTACCATCACAGTCACGCACGCTTTGCGATCCACAGGTTGCACACTGTGGTGCACCATTTGGTAATCCCAACTTGGCATTAGTCACATCACACATTTCAATAATACTCGCACTACTTAACTTTTCCTGAAATAACACAAATTCGATGGTTATTTCTAATGACAGTAAGTTAAATCTACAGCCAGTGTGAAAGATTACCATGTCTGAACTGGTCATGAGGCTGAATTTGACGGCCTTCAGATCAGCTTCAGGCATTTTCACCTCAAGACTTGGCTCCTCCATCCTGAACAATAAACACGACTAGAAAACATTAACATACATACAAGTACCCTGTTAAAGCCCCACATTCCACTTATCTTTGCAAAAAGTATGCATGCATTGGAATAGCATATATCCACTACAAAATTGCAGGTCCAATGACAGCTGTCCATAAAAAAAGATTGGTAACAACTAACAACCTTCAGCCAGTGGCAGAGGAGGCAGGAATTTTAGGAAGCCTGGGCAACTAAAACGGCCTCAGCTACGCAAGATGACGAAAATCAGTGCCACGCAACAGCAGCTGCTCCAGCCCTCGAAGCGTTCACCCTGCATGTGCATGGGAAGGAAAACAAGCTCGATTTGAGTCCTAAAACAAACAAACACAAACCAAATAGAGCACGCTGGCGATTGCATGACGAAAATAGAGTACTAAGTAGTGGGCATTGAATGACTCTCAACTGCCCACCGGCCCAGCCTAGCCAGCAAATGGAGCAGCGCCGCCCGCGATCGGCGATTCCCGGCACCCAGCCTGCCGGCCGCTCACCGCTCATGGCCGAGCCTCCCCGCCTAGACGCGCGCGTGGCCGCGCCGCCGCCTACGAACACGATCACCCTATCGGCCCCAGCAAAATCGTCGCCCGGCGTGGCGCCATCTCAATCTCCCTCCCCTCCCGGACGCCGCCAGCCATGGCTGCTCGCTTTGCTCTCCCTGCCTACGCTTCGTTACTTACCAGTGAACAGGGGTTTACCTGGGGTTTTTCCAACAATGCCCGGAGCCGGAGGTGGGGCTGGAGATTCGTTCGCGGCGCCGCCCTCCCGAAGAGGACGGGTGGACCGAGCGGAGAGGGGGTCTCGGCGTCGGCGGCGGCGTGATCAGAGGCGCGGCGGCGCGGGGCGGCGCTCCCGGCCGGTGAGGGGAACGGAGGAAGGAGGAGGAGAGGGGAACGGAGGCGGAGAGAGCGGCGGAGTTGGAGTTGGAGGGCGCGACTATCGCGACACTTTTTTCGGCCCCCGCGGCATATGGGGATCTGTGCAAAAGCCAAAACACATCCGACGGCTGAGGATCGTCGATGCCGCCGTGAGCCGTCATATGCTCCTATTTGGGCGATGGTGAAAAAGGTAACTACGGTTCACAATCACAGCGAGAGTCACTCACGAACTGGATATGATCCTGGTGTTTTGGAAACCAAACGGATTCTATTTCTATTTTTTCGATTTGAGGAATTAAAACCTGCGATATTTGGATAGGAATATAAGAATATTCATTTTGGCTGTTCGGACACCGTTTTAGCATATTATTAAAACGTGTTTGAGATATGGTATTTGGATAAATCCTTTTTTAGAATGGCACAATCCTAAATTTCTCAAAGAGAGACGTGAGAGTCGCTCATGGGTTCAGTCTCATTGGCAGGGTTCACAATTCCGATGAAAACCAATCAAATTTCACGAAATTTTGATGTTTCGATACGGCTCGGAATTAAGTTTTGATTGGAATTTCGAAGGTTAAATGGTAGATTTGGTCGAAATTCAATTAAAATTTATCGAAAACCGTGATATCGATGAGGTTGGAAATTTAGCGATCAACCGTGTAAACCATGCTCATTGGTCATGGGTGCATGTTCACGTGCATGGGCAATTTTGCAACCGCGGTTAGGATCAAACCCATATGCATCTTCCGTGCTCCTATGGGAATTCCATTGCTAACTCCAGACTAGCCCATGAGCATTTCTTGAATTAGATCAAGAAGCTTCTCGTCTCATCCGCTTTTAACTCAGTTAGAACATGACTGCATTAGCAATTGAGTTGTGAACAATGGCGACCTCCCACTAGCATTCCTTTCAGTAAACTCGATCAGGTTAGCTCCTTCTCGGCTTGCCCCGTCCTATCCTGCCTCCATCTTTCATTCCTAGCAACTTCACCACCTTTTGCACCATCCAAAACTGGTTACCGACACCCTCTGGCCCATATTTTTACTCGTCTCTAGAAACACGAATCTCTCGGTTTTGGGCTAAGTACAAAAAAATTCAAATCAAATTGTAAGTTTTGATAAATTTTATTCAAATTTTATATATTGTATCGATTTATCAACAGACTCTGCGAAATCCAATGATACCTCTCTCAGCATATTTCGATCCGGTATTGAGAGTATGAACCCTAACTTTGGCTCGTATTTTGAGTCGTACCTAACAACTCATACCACCAAAAATGAGCTATCATTAAATTGGGCATTTCTGCACCCAACCCCCTATTTCGGATGGGTTCGCCAACTTAGTTGAAAACACTTCCCTACTACACATAAAACGAAACAATGGCTTAGCGCATAATTAATTAATGTATTAGCTATAAAAAATTATAAAAAATGATTAATACATATAATTTTTAAAGCAACTGTTATATAGATTATTTTTTTAAAAAAATTACACTGTTTAACAATACGAAAACATACGCGCAAAAAACGAGAGAGATAAGTTAGAAAAGTAGAGTAAAGAACATCGTTCAGTTTCACAGCGCCAGTGCGCGGCAGATGCTCCTCTATTTTCACCGCTCTGCTTGTACATCTACCCAAACGAAAAAGGGAGTGGCCTCATCTTTTCACTTAACACATATATAAAAGTTTTATTCACAAATTACTTTTCATTTACAAATATATCGTACGATGGCTATGTTGAATTCAACCGGATTCTCTTTATCGTTTGTTTGTACGACCTGCTACTGCTGGAGTAACTATCTTTAAGGGCAGAAGCAGAAGATCCAACATGCACGTGCGAAGAAAAAAATTCCTTTGATATTTTTATGTGAATGCTGGTTTACAATCTATCCGTTCCAAAATACAATAACTTTTAGCTCTTAAGATTTGTCCTAAAATATATAACAACTTTTTCACCAACATTCTCTTCCCAGCCAATCACAACTCTCCACCATTCACTTTTCTCACATACCTTCACTACTCAATTAATCACAACCCTCCACCATTCACTTATATCTACTTTCTTCATAATTGTGTCTAACTTTAAAATTGTTTATATTCTGGGATGGAGGGAGCAGGGGCGGATACAACATAGGTGTAAGGGGGACTCGAGTCCCTTCAATTTTCTCACCATGAATACACCCACAAGACTCATGGATACCCCTGGAGCACTCCCTTCAATTTTCTCACCATAAATGATAAACTAAAGGTCCCTAAATGGTTGGAGGTTGAAGAAACTATGTAATTGAGCCCTCCTAATTTTTTGTTCCTAGATCCGCCCCTGGGAGGGAGTACATAAGTTCCTGTGTACGGAGAGCATGTACTCTAGAGTCTGGATTACAGAATGTTGAAAATGAAAAATCTTAGCCAGTTTCAATGTTTTCCTTACAAAGAGATTAGCAAATATTGAAAAATTGAGCAGCATAGGCGAAGAGACCTCAAGTTTTAGACCGGAGTAAGTACTGCACAAAGCTCTTGTTTAGACTCAAACTTTTTCTTTTAAACTTTTAACTTTTGCATCACATCAAAACTTTCTTACAAACATAAACTTCTAACTTTTTCGTCACATCGTTCCAATTTCAAGCAAACTTTCAATTTTAACGTGAACTAAACACACCCTAATTCTATCAGGTTTTCTAAATTCTAACCATCTGACGCAAGTCTTTTAGATCGTCGGCGAAGACGATGCAAAGGTCTAAACACACCCTAATTCTTTGCATCGGCTTTGGCTGTGATAATAACTGCAGATGTAGATGATCCGGCAGCCGTCGCCAGCGGTGATGCGCTTGGGCAGCAGGGAGTAGGGTAGGTGGGTGGCGAGCACGCGCGGCGGCGGAGGTGGCGACGCCGCGTCCACGGCGATGCCGTCGCTGGTGGCGCCGGTGTGCTCGTCGGGGCGCATCTCGAAGAACTCGACGCAGTCGTGCGGGTTGCGACGGCGGAGCGGGTGGTCGGCGTCGGAGGGCGGGTGCGCCGCGCGGTTCGCGGCGGCGAAGGCGAGCGCCTTGAGCCAGCTGGTGCCGGACTTGGGGAAGCTGGCGAGGAGCACGCCTTCCGGCGCCGGCGCGAAGCTGGCGTGGAGGGCCGCGACGGCCGGCAGGAGGGACTCGGGCATCCAGAAGCCGCCGAGCCGACGGAGCGGGAACGGCGGCCACCGCATCTCCAGCGGGAGCGACGCCGCCGGGTGGCCGACGATGGTCATCTTGTCGTCTACGTCGGCATCGCGCGGCGTTGTTGTCGACCCGCATGGCGCCGCCGTCGGCGTCGGCGTTGCCACCCCGATGGCGGCTTTGGCCTCGGCGGCGGCGGCGGCGGCGGCCATCTCCCGTAATACGGTGGCGTGCTTTGACTGAGAGCTGCGCAACGAAGCGTGGAATATTAATTAAAAAAAAAAACGAAGCATGGAATAACAAACAGAAGCGAGGATTCTTCTGTAAGCAAGAAGAGACGAGAGAAACCAATTTATCAGGGTCTTGGGGTAGGTACTCCCTCCACTCCGTTTTATGTTGTAACATGTTTTAACTTTGGTCAAAGTCAAACAGCTTTAAGTCTGATAAATTTATAGAAAAAAAATATTTAATTATTAATTTAATAATACAAATATTATTATATTTTTCTATAAACTCAGTAAAATTTAAAACAGTTTGACTTTGACCAAAGTCAATACATTTTATTACGGGAGTATTTTTCTATATTTGTGTTGATTTGATACTTTAGTCCCAAAATCTCAATAATGTCTATAATTAAGAAGATTGTAATCCTTAGTTTGGTGGAATAGAGGCTTATAAAAACACACACAAGACATGCCCATTCAACAGGAGCAAATAATACAGCCAAGGAATATATGAACGGTGTATGATACATGGATCGTCTGTAATAATTCATATGGTGTCAATAGCTCCTGGAACATGATGTTCATTTTTTTTTGAACTGAATGATTTTTTTTTGAACTGAAACATGATGTTCATTTGAGTACAAAACTTTCTTCTAAAATTCTTCTCTGCGTTGGAATAAATAATTAAATATCGACCTAGGTATGGTGGCTGCGTCCAGATTATTTTATTTATGACCAACCATATTTCTCGGTTCAAACCTGTATTAGTTAACAAATTTGCTATATATTTGCCGACAAATTTTCCTCCAAAAATTTGTCAAATGTAATTACAGTACAATCGTAGTGTAATTACACTGTAACTATAATGTAACTTGTATGTAACTTTCAAGAATCTCTCGGTAACATGTTATTTCAGTAAAATAGAGGCCGTGGGAACAAATACTTTCACATATGTGTGTGCTGTGATTTTTTTTCTTCCTCACCAGAACAAATCTGGTAATAGATCTAACGATTCAAAATTACGTGAAACTTACATACAAGTTACACTGTAGTTACATGCAAGTTACAGTGTAATTACATACAAGTTATAGTATAATTACATTACGATTGTACTATAATTATAGAAAATTTGTCGACAAATATATAGGTGGTTCCTTAGTTAAAATAATAATTTTAGAGATTGCATATTATTATAGGCTCAGTCTTTCGTACGTGCTTAATAGTAGGGCATATATATGTGTTCGTAGGGTACATGTTCTTTTCTTAAAAAAAAATGTAAATTTCACCTTGGGCTATCTTTTATTACCGAAGTTTCATTTTGTATTACTCTTTAACCAAAGTAGGTAATCTTACCCTTGTTACACTTTGAATTACTCTAACTCTCTTTTGAAAAGTATGAACGATTTCGATTATATCGGTTCCTACTCATCAATGAACTCTTACAGTTGTATATAGATCATTTCTTTGACATATATAAGTTGGATGTAGATGAGTAAAAAGAATTAGGTTACGTTAGTGTTAGTTACTTACAGTTAGGAACAAATCTACCGCACACGTAAAATAGAACAACTCATTTAGCACATGAATTAATTAAGTACTAGCTTTTTTTTTGAAAAATAGATTAATACAATTTTTTAAAGTAACCTTCATATAATTTTTTTTAAAAAAATATGCAATTCAGTAGTTTGAAAAGCGTGCGCGTGAAAAAATAAGAGGGGAGAGAATTGAGAAACTATGCTGCCGAACACATCCTTAATGGTGGTCTGAGTTCTAAAGTATCAGGCAAGATTAACTAATCCAAAGCAAAACCATCCTTTAAAGGATGGTCTGAAGAGAAAGATCAGTTAAAAGATGGCTCAAAGTGAAATAAAATTTACTCAAAAGAAAATATCGGGAATATCTATGCTATTTTAGTTTTATCGAAACCAATATACCATATACGTGTATTTACCATAAAGAAGTTGCGGTCTCTGCATCTATTTCCTAGTTTCGTACACGCTAGTGGATTTTCTCCTACAACACTGTGTCGAGCTGTATGTTCAAAATATGATTTGTATTTTATCTACAACCATTGCTTCTCTTTTCGTAAATACATTTTTAATGCAGTTATTGTTTTTGTTTTCCACAATAAAATGCACAGTTGTATACAACACTGTTTATCAATCTCCAAATTAAAGCTATAATCTAGCCAACCATAATCTAATAGTATTATTTATTGTTTTCTTTAATTAATATGGTGAATTATAGAAATCCAAAGTAAATGTGGTGGTTTTATTACCTCTCAATAGACGGGCATATACTAACAGACAAATATGTAGAAATAATTAAATAGGAAAAATTCATTTTATCCCTTAGAGTGTTTTTTCAAGCCATCCACATAGTTATGAAAAAAAATAGATAGCAATGTAAATTCGACAAGATTAATTAATACATGATATATCACTTCAAAAACACATAGATTTGCATTCGATCTATTAAAAATATGTTTGTGAATATACACACTTTAGCCCCGTTTGGTAGGGCTCCAAACTCCAACTCCTAGCTCCAAACTCCTACTCCAGTGGGAGCTAGCTCCTGTTAGAGTTGGAGAGTCGTTGAGAAGTGTTTGGCTTGCTTTCAGCTCTAGATCTGAAAAAAAATTGAAAAAAAAGGAAACCCTAGCCGCCGGCCTGCCCAATCCCAGGCGCGCCGCCTGCCGTCGGCTGCGCGTCGTCGTTGCGCGCGCCGTCCACCACCGGCTGGCCACCTCCCGCTCGCCGTCGCCGCGCGTCGGCCGCTTCCCGCACCTCGTCTCCGGCTCTCCGCCCATCGCCGTCCAGTCGCCTCCAACGCCTCGTCGCCACGCTCGCCGCCCGCCGCCCTAATGTCGTCGTGTGCCTGCCGCCGCCGACGCTGCCACCGCCGCCCGCCGCAGCTGGTTGTGACCCGGGAGGATTGGTTGGCAAAGGAGAGAGAACGGGAGGAGGGGAGGAGAGGTGGGTAGGAGTAATTCAGTGGCATTTTTGCGTAAATATACTAAAAAATTAAAGGGTAGTGGGTCTTTTGAGGTGAAGTGGAGCTGTGGGGTAGCAAAAAAAACCCAGCTCCACCCCCGTAGTATATTTTTGTGGAGCAGCTCTGCCAACTCCGTTTCCAAAAACGGAGGATCTGGATTGTTTGGCACAACTCCGGCTCCAGGTAAATTAGAGTTAGGAGCTGGAGCTGTGCACCTTTTTTTTCAATCTGTATAGGTCAACTTTTTAATAAACTTATATGTATATAAAGTGATATACATGTATATATTGATCTTACTTAAAAAAATTTAAAATATTTTCATGACTATTAGATGACATGTGAAAACAGTGAATTATGAATATCCCTTAAGAGATGAAAAACCATTCCAATTAAATGAACCAATAGATTGGGATAGAAAAAACCGTTGTGCCTATACTGCTCGACTCCTTTTATACAGGTGGTGCAAACGGTGACACGAACAAGCCTCAGTTGGATCGACTCTTTTCCAGAGGCGTATTATTATCTTCAACCTACTCCCTTTGAGTTAGCTGAAATGCTTAAATCATTGCATTTAGCCAAGACCACGACGCATTTTGTTCTTGTCGACTTTGACCTCAAGACAGGATGGACATGAATATCGTGGACCAGGTGGTGAGAGAAATGGAAGCAACAAGGTAAGTCCACAGAAATATCACTGAGCATTCTTCTTGGGCAACATCAAACAGTTGAGCCATGGTTCCTGTATTAGATCACACACATGCAAGAGGCATGGTCAGAGGAGATCTCATTGGAAGCAGAGACTAATGCTTTAGAACGAAATGGTATTGCCTTGCAAAATAAGTACCCTCGTTGTATTTAAATATATGATACTGTTGATTTTATTCGGTTATTACACATTTAAAACTTTGATAACAATAGCTCTCAAAATATTTAGTGTAAGACATAAAAAATCATATATGCATGTTTTTTTCTTCATGCTAAGTACTTTTACAATATTATAATTTTGTTAGCTATAAAAAATGTTATATTGTAACAGAAAATAGAGGTCAACATTGTACATTAAAGACCAAATAAAATCATAAGCATCGACGAAATAAAATCATCAGCACCATACATTTAAATACAGAGAGTACGAAGAAAATGACATCTGTTATAGGGAAAGATTACCAATAGTCATTGCAGGTGGCAGCGCGAACTGCATCATCAGCACGTAGCGGTACAGCGGGTCGTGTGGCAAGAATCCGACCCAGTATGCACCATGAACTACTGCAATCCCCACTAGAGGAAGGATCACGTAGCGGATGCAGACGATCGCGATGATCACCGTACGCTTGAGCTCCGACTTCCTTAGCCCTGCATAAACACATTCAGATAAAGGTTCAGAAAACACACAGCTTCATGAATCATGAGTAATTGACATCCTACCTTTTATCAGATTTCCACCAAGGATGAGGGTGACGCAAGGAATCGTGCCATTTCTGCAAGACAAGCAAAAGAAGGGCAACACTGAAAAATAGACAGAAATATACTCTATGAAGAAGAACACTGTAAATACTAACTTACCCCATCAGTTGGATGGAGTCCTGGATGACTCTGAGAGGGGCGCCATCACCGATGACAAGAGATTTCAACCATGGAACTAGCCCAAAAACAAATCCAAGTATCTGAAGCAAGAATAACCAAATTTAGTCCAAGACTGGGTTGATGAGATGAAATATTGTGGCTGGTTTTGTCAGGAACACACAGCAGATAGAGTTGGTGGTGCCATCAGCTCCTCGACAACGTGGTGGATGGTGTCCTTCAGGTTTGTTGTTGTCCACGAGCATTTCTTAGCAACCTTGCTCTCGCAAGACAGCAATGGAGCTTCCTGAATTTCAGACAAGTTAATAGTACTAAGTTTTCTCTGAAGATTAATTTTTCCGAGGAACAAACCACTCAACTTACCATTTGGTTCTCTTCGTTGTGTTGAGCCAGTTTAGCTGACACCGGAAGAGTTGCCTCCTCATCGGCGTAAGCAGCTTCACCATTTGCTTTGAATTTCTTAGCATGATGTTCTTCATCGCTGTCGTCAAGGCACTGAGTGCTGTTAGGCTGGTGATACATTTGACCTCTCTTCTTCTTCATAAGACTGTACGTATGCGTCCATATGTACAAGCCACCAAGCTGCAGTGCAGATACAGTGTGTGTCAGTTCTTTTGTTCAGCTGATCATTCAGTGAATGATATATTTTTTGTTCCTTACAGCCATGGACAATGATGAATAGGAGAGCCCAAGAGATCGGCAGCGGCTGCTGTCTTTTCCGAACGGGTTGCCATCTTCGTCACAGACTGCTGGGACAACAATCAGGAGCAAGTTGCCAAGATTTCCTGCATTTTTTGTCAGTTGATGACACTCCTAACATTAGGATTATTCAGCAAAAATATGAGGGTAAAAACATGCAATCCACCTAGGAAACTAACCTGCTGAGCAGAAGGCAATGATCATTCCTCTGAAATGTTGTGGTGGTTTCAAGATTCTACATGCTATCCAGCCTAGAGTGCCACCAGCCATGAATGTGATCCCTATGTTAATTGGCATAAACCACCTACATGATAGAATTCTTTTGTTAGTGCTGTGGAGTTACCCAGCAAACAAAATTTGGATATTGTATATATGCTCTGCCCAGATATTTAAACAGTGCTCTGAATGAGAAAACTATATATGTAAAGCTTGTTTTCTATTTCAGAAAGAGAGTTTCTCACTTCTGCAAGAATCCCTATAAATTTCAGAAAGAGCTTACGGTTCAAAAAATTCAGAAAGTCTGGCTGAGCTTATACATATTGTGTTGATTTTGGCAGTTATTAGAATGTGGAGATGGAATTTGGGCAGATTTTGTAGTAACTGCACTTGCATTGTTGCATATCTATAAACTGAAACTCACCAAGAAATGACGTCAGAAAACGTGACCGTCCTCGCCAGGCTAGCAAACATGAGAGATGGTGTGAAGACGGTGAAAACAACCTGTCAGAAATCTCAACAAGATCAGCCAGAGACAATTAATACAATTTTTTCGCAGTGAATGGCTATGTGCTCACCTTGTTCATATCGCTTAGAGCACTTGAAGTTAGAATGTTGCTGTAACCAGAAGCGAGAAAAGCTCCAACAACACCTATGAGTAGCACCTGGACGACTGGCATTGAAGCCACCAGAAGCAATGCCAAGAAACTCATCTCTTTTTTAATGCTGGATTAAACTCAATTTCTTCTGGAGCCCTACTTGATAATCCCTTGATTTGCTTTCTGATGCCTTCAGATTATCTGTGAGGATATGATTCGATTGATCGAGTTCTTACAGGCTCGGGCCCGGCCCCCTGCTAAGATAATAATCGACCAACGAATTCAAGAGTTTAGATGACAGAGTCACACACGCATTAGCTAACAGTAAACTGTACTTGAGGAATGCATGCAGTTGGATACTTTTATTCATGGAAAAAAAATCCTACTACTTTTTGGCATGTGACCATGGCAACTACACATTATTGTTTTAACTGTTTTTCGTCAACACCAGTTGTGAAGCACGAGCATAGCTAGTCCAGTAGTAATGAGCAAGTCAATGCTGCCGGGCACAAGATCTCCTTAAGCAAAACTAGAAGATGGAGCTTGACTGCTTGAATAACAAAGACAATCCTTAACTTTTAGACCGTAGTTATTATCACAGCCAAAGCCGATGCAAAGCCAGCTGAGAAAGGAGGGAGTTTAAGGTGGTGGGGCCCAGTAAACAGGCCCATAAATTTATCTCGGCCCACAAGGCCCACCTGTTTCTGTGTTGGTTACTCTCTTTGCATGGATAAGTGCTTTTGCCTTAAAAAAAAGGACAAATGCTTTTGTCTTGTTTATTGTAGTACCGCTTTATTATTATCCAACCAAAATTTTAACTTGTTTTCCGTTCATGTATCATCTGGCGTACGTATTTGTACCATAATTTATGACTAATTTGAAATGACGAAGATTTGTCTTCTAGTTGGAAAATTGGAGTCAAATAAGAGGACTTCTATGCTAAACAATTTTCAAACGCCCAGAAAAGTCAGGATAACAACAATTAAATTTGACTCTATTTGATCTTTTGAACTGCACATTTTATATTACAAATAATTCACGCTATCCATCTTCACACCGCACATCCAGAACAGAAGAAACACGCAGTAACATATATAGAAAAAATTAACTGGAGTACTTAAGCCCATACCCCATCGGTAGAAAAAAATTAATCCTAACTACGAATCTAAACACATGCATGTCTAAGTTTATAGCTAGAGGTTTTTTTTTTAAGGATAGAGTAGTAGTATGTCATTCAAATATGGGTGAAAAATAGTTAAATGTCGTTCTGAGAGTGGTAAATAGTTAAATTTCCCTTAATTTCATTTTCATGCATGGGCGGAGACGGGGTTGCATTGGCAAGGCTTAATCCAGAGCCTCGCGTGGCGTCGTCGACGATCTTGTCCAGCCTCGCCGCCATCGCCGGCGTCATGTGGTTGCGCCAGTCGCCGGCGACACCTTTCCTGAAGTAGGACTCGTTCTTCAGCCCGAGCACGTCGGTGCCGTTCCTGTTCACCTCCAGGCTCCTCAGCTCGTCGAGGCTGCAGAGCTCGACGATGGCGTCGGCCACCCCGGCCGCCTCCTCCGCCGCGGCGAACGGGCACCCCATGAACTCCGCCATCTTCCTCAGGCCGCTCGCCGGCCGCCGCAGCATGTCCTCGTACCGGAGGAACAGCACCTTGCCGGGGCACCGCCGGCTCGCCTCCCAGTACTCGAGGACGTGGCGCCATTGCGGGCCGCCGGTGCAGTTGCCGTCGCAGAAGAGCTCGAACGCCTCGTCGAACGTGAACGCGCCGGCGTCCACCGCCATGGTCGCCGCCATCTTCTTGGAGAAGTGCCAGAAGGAGACCAGCGTGTCCTTGGGGTCCCTGCAGATGTAGATGATCCGGCAGCCGTCGCCGGCGGTGATGCGCTTGGGCAGCAGGGAGTAGGGTAGGTGGGTGGCGAGCACGCGCGGCGGCGGAGGTGGCGACGCCGCGTCCACGGCGATGCCGTCGCTGGTGGCGCCGGTGTGCTCGTCGGGGCGCATCTCGAAGAACTCGACGCAGTCGTGCGGGTTGCGACGGCGGAGCGGGTGGTCGGCGTCGGAGGGCGGGTGCGCCGCGCGGTTCGCGGCGGCGAAGGCGAGCGCCTTGAGCCAGCTGGTGCCGGACTTGGGGAAGCTGGCGAGGAGCACGCCTTCCGGCGCCGGCGCGAAGCTGGCGTGGAGGGCCGCGACGGCCGGCAGGAGGGACTCGGGCATCCAGAAGCCGCCGAGCCGACGGAGCGGGAACGGCGGCCACCGCATCTCCAGCGGGAGCGACGCCGCCGGGTGGCCGACGATGGTCATCTTGTCGTCTACGTCGGCATCGCGCGGCGTTGTTGTCGACCCGCATGGCGCCGCCGTCGGCGTCGGCGTTGCCACCCCGATGGCGGCTTTGGCCTCGGCGGCGGCGGCGGCGGCGGCCATCTCCCGTAATACGGTGGCGTGCTTTGACTGAGAGCTGCGCAACGAAGCGTGGAATATTAATTAAAAAAAAAACGAAGCATGGAATAACAAACAGAAGCGAGGATTCTTCTGTAAGCAAGAAGAGACGAGAGAAACCAATTTATCAGGGTCTTGGGGTAGGTACTCCCTCCACTCCGTTTTATGTTGTAACATGTTTTAACTTTGGTCAAAGTCAAACAGCTTTAAGTCTGATAAATTTATAGAAAAAAAATATTTAATTATTAATTTAATAATACAAATATTATTATATTTTTCTATAAACTCAGTAAAATTTAAAACAGTTTGACTTTGACCAAAGTCAATACATTTTATTACGGGAGTATTTTTCTATATTTGTGTTGATTTGATACTTTAGTCCCAAAATCTCAATAATGTCTATAATTAAGAAGATTGTAATCCTTAGTTTGGTGGAATAGAGGCTTATAAAAACACACACAAGACATGCCCATTCAACAGGAGCAAATAATACAGCCAAGGAATATATGAACGGTGTATGATACATGGATCGTCTGTAATAATTCATATGGTGTCAATAGCTCCTGGAACATGATGTTCATTTTTTTTTGAACTGAATGATTTTTTTTTGAACTGAAACATGATGTTCATTTGAGTACAAAACTTTCTTCTAAAATTCTTCTCTGCGTTGGAATAAATAATTAAATATCGACCTAGGTATGGTGGCTGCGTCCAGATTATTTTATTTATGACCAACCATATTTCTCGGTTCAAACCTGTATTAGTTAACAAATTTGCTATATATTTACCGACAAATTTTCCTCCAAAAATTTGTCAAATGTAATTACAGTACAATCGTAGTGTAATTACACTGTAACTATAATGTAACTTGTATGTAACTTTCAAGAATCTCTCGGTAACATGTTATTTCAGTAAAATAGAGGCCGTGGGAACAAATACTTTCACATATGTGTGTGCTGTGATTTTTTTTCTTCCTCACCAGAACAAATCTGGTAATAGATCTAACGATTCAAAATTACGTGAAACTTACATACAAGTTACACTGTAGTTACATGCAAGTTACAGTGTAATTACATACAAGTTATAGTATAATTACATTACGATTGTACTATAATTATAGAAAATTTGTCGACAAATATATAGGTGGTTCCTTAGTTAAAATAATAATTTTAGAGATTGCATATTATTATAGGCTCAGTCTTTCGTACGTGCTTAATAGTAGGGCATATATATGTGTTCGTAGGGTACATGTTCTTTTCTTAAAAAAAAATGTAAATTTCACCTTGGGCTATCTTTTATTACCGAAGTTTCATTTTGTATTACTCTTTAACCAAAGTAGGTAATCTTACCCTTGTTACACTTTGAATTACTCTAACTCTCTTTTGAAAAGTATGAACGATTTCGATTATATCGGTTCCTACTCATCAATGAACTCTTACAGTTGTATATAGATCATTTCTTTGACATATATAAGTTGGATGTAGATGAGTAAAAAGAATTAGGTTACGTTAGTGTTAGTTACTTACAGTTAGGAACAAATCTACCGCACACGTAAAATAGAACAACTCATTTAGCACATGAATTAATTAAGTACTAGCTTTTTTTTTTGAAAAATAGATTAATACAATTTTTTAAAGTAACCTTCATATAATTTTTTTTAAAAAAATATGCAATTCAGTAGTTTGAAAAGCGTGCGCGTGAAAAAATAAGAGGGGAGAGAATTGAGAAACTATGCTGCCGAACACATCCTTAATGGTGGTCTGAATTCTAAAGTATCAGGCAAGATTAACTAATCCAAAGCAAAACCATCCTTTAAAGGATGGTCTGAAGAGAAAGATCAGTTAAAAGATGGCTCAAAGTGAAATAAAATTTACTCAAAAGAAAATATCGGGAATATCTATGCTATTTTAGTTTTATCGAAACCAATATACCATATACGTGTATTTACCATAAAGAAGTTGCGGTCTCTGCATCTATTTCCTAGTTTCGTACACGCTAGTGGATTTTCTCCTACAACACTGTGTCGAGCTGTATGTTCAAAATATGATTTGTATTTTATCTACAACCATTGCTTCTCTTTTCGTAAATACATTTTTAATGCAGTTATTGTTTTTGTTTTCCACAATAAAATGCACAGTTGTATACAACACTGTTTATCAATCTCCAAATTAAAGCTATAATCTAGCCAACCATAATCTAATAGTATTATTTATTGTTTTCTTTAATTAATATGGTGAATTATAGAAATCCAAAGTAAATGTGGTGGTTTTATTACCTCTCAATAGACGGGCATATACTAACAGACAAATATGTAGAAATAATTAAATAGGAAAAATTCATTTTATCCCTTAGAGTGTTTTTTCAAGCCATCCACATAGTTATGAAAAAAAATAGATAGCAATGTAAATTCGACAAGATTAATTAATACATGATATATCACTTCAAAAACACATAGATTTGCATTCGATCTATTAAAAATATGTTTGTGAATATACACACTTTAGCCCCGTTTGGTAGGGCTCCAAACTCCAACTCCTAGCTCCAAACTCCTACTCCAGTGGGAGCTAGCTCCTGTTAGAGTTGGAGAGTCGTTGAGAAGTGTTTGGCTTGCTTTCAGCTCTAGATCTGAAAAAAAATTGAAAAAAAAGGAAACCCTAGCCGCCGGCCTGCCCAATCCCAGGCGCGCCGCCTGCCGTCGGCTGCGCGTCGTCGTTGCGCGCGCCGTCCACCACCGGCTGGCCACCTCCCGCTCGCCGTCGCCGCGCGTCGGCCGCTTCCCGCACCTCGTCTCCGGCTCTCCGCCCATCGCCGTCCAGTCGCCTCCAACGCCTCGTCGCCACGCTCGCCGCCCGCCGCCCTAATGTCGTCGTGTGCCTGCCGCCGCCGACGCTGCCACCGCCGCCCGCCGCAGCTGGTTGTGACCCGGGAGGATTGGTTGGCAAAGGAGAGAGAACGGGAGGAGGGGAGGAGAGGTGGGTAGGAGTAATTCAGTGGCATTTTTGCGTAAATATACTAAAAAATTAAAGGGTAGTGGGTCTTTTGAGGTGAAGTGGAGCTGTGGGGTAGCAAAAAAAAACCCAGCTCCACCCCCGTAGTATATTTTTGTGGAGCAGCTCTGCCAACTCCGTTTCCAAAAACGGAGGATCTGGATTGTTTGGCACAACTCCGGCTCCAGGTAAATTAGAGTTAGGAGCTGGAGCTGTGCACCTTTTTTTTCAATCTGTATAGGTCAACTTTTTAATAAACTTATATGTATATAAAGTGATATACATGTATATATTGATCTTACTTAAAAAAATTTAAAATATTTTCATGACTATTAGATGACATGTGAAAACAGTGAATTATGAATATCCCTTAAGAGATGAAAAACCATTCCAATTAAATGAACCAATAGATTGGGATAGAAAAAACCGTTGTGCCTATACTGCTCGACTCCTTTTATACAGGTGGTGCAAACGGTGACACGAACAAGCCTCAGTTGGATCGACTCTTTTCCAGAGACGTATTATTATCTTCAACCTACTCCCTTTGAGTTAGCTGAAATGCTTAAATCATTGCATTTAGCCAAGACCACGACGCATTTTGTTCTTGTCGACTTTGACCTCAAGACAGGATGGACATGAATATCGTGGACCAGGTGGTGAGAGAAATGGAAGCAACAAGGTAAGTCCACAGAAATATCACTGAGCATTCTTCTTGGGCAACATCAAACAGTTGAGCCATGGTTCCTGTATTAGATCACACACATGCAAGAGGCATGGTCAGAGGAGATCTCATTGGAAGCAGAGACTAATGCTTTAGAACGAAATGGTATTGCCTTGCAAAATAAGTACCCTCGTTGTATTTAAATATATGATACTGTTGATTTTATTCGGTTATTACACATTTAAAACTTTGATAACAATAGCTCTCAAAATATTTAGTGTAAGACATAAAAAATCATATATGCATGTTTTTTTCTTCATGCTAAGTACTTTTACAATATTATAATTTTGTTAGCTATAAAAAATGTTATATTGTAACAGAAAATAGAGGTCAACATTGTACATTAAAGACCAAATAAAATCATAAGCATCGACGAAATAAAATCATCAGCACCATACATTTAAATACAGAGAGTACGAAGAAAATGACATCTGTTATAGGGAAAGATTACCAATAGTCATTGCAGGTGGCAGCGCGAACTGCATCATCAGCACGTAGCGGTACAGCGGGTCGTGTGGCAAGAATCCGACCCAGTATGCACCATGAACTACTGCAATCCCCACTAGAGGAAGGATCACGTAGCGGATGCAGACGATCGCGATGATCACCGTACGCTTGAGCTCCGACTTCCTTAGCCCTGCATAAACACATTCAGATAAAGGTTCAGAAAACACACAGCTTCATGAATCATGAGTAATTGACATCCTACCTTTTATCAGATTTCCACCAAGGATGAGGGTGACGCAAGGAATCGTGCCATTTCTGCAAGACAAGCAAAAGAAGGGCAACACTGAAAAATAGACAGAAATATACTCTATGAAGAAGAACACTGTAAATACTAACTTACCCCATCAGTTGGATGGAGTCCTGGATGACTCTGAGAGGGGCGCCATCACCGATGACAAGAGATTTCAACCATGGAACTAGCCCAAAAACAAATCCAAGTATCTGAAGCAAGAATAACCAAATTTAGTCCAAGACTGGGTTGATGAGATGAAATATTGTGGCTGGTTTTGTCAGGAACACACAGCAGATAGAGTTGGTGGTGCCATCAGCTCCTCGACAACGTGGTGGATGGTGTCCTTCAGGTTTGTTGTTGTCCACGAGCATTTCTTAGCAACCTTGCTCTCGCAAGACAGCAATGGAGCTTCCTGAATTTCAGACAAGTTAATAGTACTAAGTTTTCTCTGAAGATTAATTTTTCCGAGGAACAAACCACTCAACTTACCATTTGGTTCTCTTCGTTGTGTTGAGCCAGTTTAGCTGACACCGGAAGAGTTGCCTCCTCATCGGCGTAAGCAGCTTCACCATTTGCTTTGAATTTCTTAGCATGATGTTCTTCATCGCTGTCGTCAAGGCACTGAGTGCTGTTAGGCTGGTGATACATTTGACCTCTCTTCTTCTTCATAAGACTGTACGTATGCGTCCATATGTACAAGCCACCAAGCTGCAGTGCAGATACAGTGTGTGTCAGTTCTTTTGTTCAGCTGATCATTCAGTGAATGATATATTTTTTGTTCCTTACAGCCATGGACAATGATGAATAGGAGAGCCCAAGAGATCGGCAGCGGCTGCTGTCTTTTCCGAACGGGTTGCCATCTTCGTCACAGACTGCTGGGACAACAATCAGGAGCAAGTTGCCAAGATTTCCTGCATTTTTTGTCAGTTGATGACACTCCTAACATTAGGATTATTCAGCAAAAATATGAGGGTAAAAACATGCAATCCACCTAGGAAACTAACCTGCTGAGCAGAAGGCAATGATCATTCCTCTGAAATGTTGTGGTGGTTTCAAGATTCTACATGCTATCCAGCCTAGAGTGCCACCAGCCATGAATGTGATCCCTATGTTAATTGGCATAAACCACCTACATGATAGAATTCTTTTGTTAGTGCTGTGGAGTTACCCAGCAAACAAAATTTGGATATTGTATATATGCTCTGCCCAGATATTTAAACAGTGCTCTGAATGAGAAAACTATATATGTAAAGCTTGTTTTCTATTTCAGAAAGAGAGTTTCTCACTTCTGCAAGAATCCCTATAAATTTCAGAAAGAGCTTACGGTTCAAAAAATTCAGAAAGTCTGGCTGAGCTTATACATATTGTGTTGATTTTGGCAGTTATTAGAATGTGGAGATGGAATTTGGGCAGATTTTGTAGTAACTGCACTTGCATTGTTGCATATCTATAAACTGAAACTCACCAAGAAATGACGTCAGAAAACGTGACCGTCCTCGCCAGGCTAGCAAACATGAGAGATGGTGTGAAGACGGTGAAAACAACCTGTCAGAAATCTCAACAAGATCAGCCAGAGACAATTAATACAATTTTTTCGCAGTGAATGGCTATGTGCTCACCTTGTTCATATCGCTTAGAGCACTTGAAGTTAGAATGTTGCTGTAACCAGAAGCGAGAAAAGCTCCAACAACACCTATGAGTAGCACCTGGACGACTGGCATTGAAGCCACCAGAAGCAATGCCAAGAAACTCATCTCTTTTTTAATGCTGGATTAAACTCAATTTCTTCTGGAGCCCTACTTGATAATCCCTTGATTTGCTTTCTGATGCCTTCAGATTATCTGTGAGGATATGATTCGATTGATCGAGTTCTTACAGGCTCGGGCCCGGCCCCCTGCTAAGATAATAATCGACCAACGAATTCAAGAGTTTAGATGACAGAGTCACACACGCATTAGCTAACAGTAAACTGTACTTGAGGAATGCATGCAGTTGGATACTTTTATTCATGGAAAAAAAATCCTACTACTTTTTGGCATGTGACCATGGCAACTACACATTATTGTTTTAACTGTTTTTCGTCAACACCAGTTGTGAAGCACGAGCATAGCTAGTCCAGTAGTAATGAGCAAGTCAATGCTGCCGGGCACAAGATCTCCTTAAGCAAAACTAGAAGATGGAGCTTGACTGCTTGAATAACAAAGACAATCCTTAACTTTTGCCTACTGATGGCGCATATATCGAACTAAAAACTAAATTGTAGTAGTAGTTTCTTTAATTTGTACTTCTTTCATGAGTACGTACGTAGCCTCTAATAAAGGCTGCCGAAGAATTCAATATGTATACAGCAAAAAAATGTTTAACAGGAACTTTCTTAAGAGTACTTTGGCAGTGTTGTTCCTCCTCCAAAATTTTTTTATGTATACGGACGCACATTTAAAATATTAAACGTAGACTAATAACAAAAAAAAATTACAGATTTCGCCTGTAAACTGCGAGACGAATTTATTAAGCCTAATTAATCCATCATTAGCAAATATTTATTGTAGCATTACATTGTCAAATTATAGCGTAATTAGGCTCAAAAGATTCGTCTCGCAATTTACATGCAAACTATGTAATTGGTTTTTTTCGTCCATATTTAATGCTCCATACATGTGTCCAACATTTGATGTGACGGAATTTTCGTAAGTTTGAAGGGAACTAAACACAGCATTTGTCAAATTTGCAGATTTATAAGAACAATTAATGTTAATAGGCAGCGTTGTTGTAACCGTAAGCTTTGACCGGCTAATTCCTTCAACCGGCCAGGCAAAAAAAATTTCAAAAATTGTTTTTTTTTAACAAAATGGAAGGAAACAAAGCATGGGAAAGAAGGTTACTGTCGCAAGACAACTTTGTATTAATTATACGAGCAAATTACCCATGCCATTCCATTCCATGGGATAAAAAAACGAAACCGTTTTGCCGTATATTATTGGTAGCAAGAGTTTTGTTTTTTTCCTTCCTTTTGTTTTTGCCTGCTGCTGTAGCAGTGTCAGGATGTAAGATCAGGTGGGAAACGAAGAAAGAAGATGAATCTGACGGGTGGGCATCACGTGCAGATAAGAAAAAAGATGGAAAAGGAAGGAGGTTGATGAAAAATGTGACGGCGGTGGCATAATTTTAGTTCCGTAAATTTTTTATGGCATGACTACGAATAAATGAGTTGTAGTGGTATTTATCTGAATCAACATATTTTTATAGTGTTAAGTTTAGGCTTACTATCAACAGTAAGATGTTTTTAGGGTTTGGGTAGGGGTGACTCCGGGCGACTGGGGGCGGCGGCTGTCTCCCATCTAGTGAGATGGGTCTGGATGGGTCTGGATGGAGTTCGTCTCCGATCTGTTGTTGCTGGGGGCAGGATTTCCTCCTGCGTTCTGTGTTGGTCTTGGAAGGATCGATATCGTTCAGGCAATGATGGTAGATCAGGAGTCCTGGTCAGATTACCATCGGCAGATGAAGGTTTCCTGGCGGAGTCAAGGTAACACACAATTGGTAAATGAGATGTCTGCTTTAGGTATACGAGATAATCTGGATGCAATCCGTATTCGGATGGATTGGGGACTGAAAGGGAAGTATAATCCTATCCAGACTATGAGAACAAAGATGAAGTCAGATCCGATCTTGGTCGATATCTACTATAAAGAGGGGGGGGGGGTTCTCTGGAGGATTATCCAACATAGTTCCGTTCCTTGGTCCTCATATTCCTCAGGTTCCAATCTAGAGTTCCGTCGACACTTGATCACAAGGTGTTTCATGGCTGCCAACGCCAGTGGGGGTGATAAAGGGATCATCGGTGAGATGATTGCCCACCAAAAGCTGACGGATGGCGGGATGATCAAGCTAGCAATTCAGGAGAAGGGGGTCTGAAGGCGATGTCCGGGAGCCAGAAGAAGGATGATAAAGTGGTGATGACTGAGGATATGGGCACTAGCTCTTCCCAAGGCCCTGCGGCCTTTACAGAAGGGGAGATTGATGAGGAAGAAGAGGATATTATTGAAGTAAGCCTCGAGGAGGAGGAGGTGCAAATTGTAGGCCAATGGACTATCCTAGCAAGATTCTACTCGATGAGATTGCCCAACCATCAAGCCCTCTTCGATGATATGCGTCGTGCTTGGCAGCTGCGTGCAGATATGAGCTACAAATCCCTGCGAGAGAATATGTTCATCATAACTTTCAGCTCTGAGGGTGATTATAAGTTTGTTCTTCAGGGAGGACCATGGATCCATCGTGGTGATGCTCTCCTAGTGGCTGAATTTGATGGTATTACTTGCCCATCGAAAGTGCCCCTAGAATCAGTTCCTATCTGGGTCAGGATTTATGACCTTCCATTGGCTCTGATGACGAAACAGAGAGGAGAATTGTATGGTAGCAGACTAGGTAAAGTTCATGAAGTGGATGTTGGTGATGATGGCAGAAACAGGCACGATTTCTTTCATATCCGGGTGGATCTCCCTGTTAAACGTCCGCTAAAAGAGAAGATTGCAATCAAGATCCTGGTGCAAGGCAAAGGGGAGATTAGGAAGTTTGATCTCCGTTATGAACGAGTCCCACACTTCTGTTTCATATGTGGTTATTTGGGGCATTCTGATAAGGACTGTGGGAGAAGAGTTGCTAATGAAGACCGGCCCTTCAGAGGTGCTGGCAGTGCAAGTTCATCAACTTCTCGGCAGAAACAAGGTGAGCAGTGGGATGAAGCAGTTCCGCCTAGGGTGGATGCTCGTGACAACTTTGAGGCTGAGGAGATGGAGGGAGATGACAAGATAGATGAACAATTAGCTCAGCAGGCACAACGCATGCAAATGGAAGGAGAAGAAAACCATATTGTGCAGGGGTCGGCAAAGGAAGCAACTCCAAACTTTGAGATGATCCCGGCTATTGCTAATCTGCACCAGCAAGCTTCTTTTGGGGAAGTCTCATCGGATGAGTTTAGTGCTGGGAACCGGAAAAGAGTACAGGAACAAACTGGTGGCGTGAAGCTGGGAAGAGTCAAGCAAGCTTTGTTAGAGTACCAACAAGCAGTGGCTGATGATACTACAGCGCAGATGGACTCAAGGAAGCTAACCAGGGCACTGAAGAGGTCTAGGAGGGCGGATGGAGAGTAGGAGGTGGACAATTTGGAGGCAACCAGCCAGGGGGCCGCTAGTAAACTGACGGGATCTACTTTAGGATCCCGTCAGGAGCAATGAGTTGTCTAGCTTGGAACTGCCGTGGTATCGGGAACGCTACGACAGTTCGTGATCTCTGTGCCTTGGTGAAGGAGGCAGGTTCCCATATCGTTTTCCTTAGTGAGACTAGACAGAAAGTGGAAAGATTAAGTTGGTTCCGAAATAGACTAGGCCTAAAAGGTTTTGTGGGGGTTAATAGTGTGGGTATGAGTGGTGGTCTTGCTTTGTTTTGGCACGAGTCTGTTTATATGGATATTAAATCTCTAAATGACAGATATATTGATGCGTACATGCGTTTGTCTCCGGATGATCCTTTGTGGCATGCTACCTTTGTTTATGGTGAACCGAGAGTTGAAAATAGGCAGTATATGTGGTCTGCGATCAAAGATTTAAAGCAAACTTCCTCTCTTCCCTGGTTGGTTATAGGTGACTTCAATGAAACATTATGGCAGTTTGAGCACTTTTCTGAGAAACGCAGAAGTGAATCCCAAATGCATGCTTTTAGGGATGTCCTAAGCACTTGTGAATTATTCGATCTGGGCTTTTCAGGGGTTCCTTATACCTATGACAACAGAAGGGAGGGTAGAAACAATGTGAAAGTGCGTCTGGATCGGGCACTAGCAGATAACAGTTGGCGAGATATTTTTAGCAATTCACAGGTTGTCCATATGACCTCTCCATGCTCGGATCATTGTCCCATTCTTGTCAGGTTTACCAGGGATACTTCTCATGCGAATCGCAAGAAGTGTCTGCATTATGAAATATGTTGGGAACGTGAACCTGCATCAACGGAAGTGATTGATGATTCATGGCTAGAAGCTGGGGAGAAACAACATTTGGGTGATATCAATTGTGCTTTGAGGAAGGTAATGTCGGCCTTGCAAACTTGGAGTAGAACAAAATTCAGAAATGTTGGTAGATGTCGAGAGAAGGCCAGAAAGAAGCTTGCTGAATTAGTAGAAAGGGATGCAGACCGCAGAGAAATTCGCATTGTGTCAGACCATATGAATGAATTGCTATATAGAGAGGAGATGCTTTGGTTACAACGCTCGCGAATTAGCTGGCTGAAAGAGGGTGATCGGAATACTCGCTTTTTTCATAACAGAGCAAGATGGAGAGCGAAGAAAAATAAAATCTCCAAGTTAAGAGGCCCGGATGGCACTATTTACAGTGCGACAAAAGACCTTGAGAATCTTGCCACGGATTATTTCAAGGATATGTTCACAGAAGACCCTACTGTTGATCATTCTAGAGTCACAAGGCTGTTCCAGCAGAAAGTAACTGCCGAAATGAATGATTCCCTCTGCAGGAATTTCTCCGATGAAGAAATCGCAGATGCTTTGTTTCAGATTGGTCCACTTAAGGCGCATGGGCCAGATGGTTTTCCGGCTCGCTTCTACCAACGAAATTGGGGCCTAATCAAGAGTGATGTGGTTAGGGCTGTCAAGGAATTCTTCCACACTGGGATCATGCCAGATGGTATCAATGAGACTGCAATTGTGCTTATTCCGAAGGTTAATCAACCAATGGAGTTGAAAGAGTTCAGGCCTATAAGCCTATGTAACGTGATTTACAAGATTGTCTCCAAATGCTTAGTAAATAGGCTTAGGCCTATCCTGGATGATTTGATTTCTCAGAATCAAAGTGCTTTCGTGCCAGGAAGGATGATTACAGACAATGCCCTATTAGCTTTTGAATGCTTTCATTCCATCCAAAGGAACAAGAGCCCTGGAAAAGCTGCTTGTGCCTACAAGCTTGATCTCTCTAAAGCATATGATCGGGTTGACTGGTCGTTTTTGGAGCAATCAATGTATAAGTTAGGTTTCGCTCATCGGTGGGTCAGTTGGATAATGACGTGCTTGACCTCGGTGAGATATTCAGTCAAACTCAATGGAACCTTACTGAGTACATTTGCTCCTTCTCGCGGCCTTCACCAGGGTGATCCGCTTTCTCCGTTCTTGTTTCTTTTTGTTGCTGATGGGCTATCACTCCTGCTGGATGAAAAGGTACTTCAAGGGGCAATCACCCCGGTGCAAGTTTGTCGGCGGGCGCCTGGAATCTCCCACCTTCTGTTTGCGGATGATACTCTACTCTTTTTCAAGGCTGATAATGGCCAGGCTAATGTGATCCGAGAAGTCCTTGATGACTATGCTGTAGGAACTGGCCAGTATATTAATCCAGCAAAGTGCTCCATGCTGATTGATGATATTACTCCCGCTAGTGTCCATGCTGAAATCAGAAGTACACTCCAAATCGTCGGCAATGGTTTCGAAGATAAATATTTGGGTTTTCCAACCCCGGAGGGGAGAATGAACAAAGGCAAGTTCCAAAGTCTTCAGGAGAAGATTTGGAAGAGAATAATTATGTGGGGAGAAAACTATCTCTCTAGTGGAGGCAAAGAAATCATGCTAAAAGCAGTCATACAAGCTATCCCGGTGTATGTTATGAGTATCTTCAAGTTACCGGACTCGACTTGTGAAGATTTAAACAAGTTGGCTCGGATTTTCTGGTGGGGTGCGGAACAGGGAAAAAGGAAAACACATTGGAGGGCATGGAAGTATTTGACGAAGGCCAAACAGTATGGAGGCTTGGGATTCAAGGATTTTAAATTGTTCAATCAAGCACTGCTAGCTAGACAAGCCTGGCGCCTTATTGTGAACCCGGATAGTTTGTGTGCGAGAGTGCTGAAAGCAAAGTACTTTCCAAATGGAACTCTTGTTGATACTTGCTTTAGTGGGAATGCTTCACCTGGCTAGAGGGTTGGAATTGATTAAGAAGGGTTGTATATGGAGAGTTGGAAATGGTCAGTCAGTTCGCATATGGCGTGATCCCTGGATTCCAAGGGACCATTCTCGACGGCCAATAGCAAGGAAAGGTAATTGCAGGATGAAATGGGTGTCCGAGCTATTGGGACCTGACGGTGTGTGGGACGTTCAGAAAGTTAATCGGGTTTTCCTTCCCTGTGATGCTGAAGAAATACTGAGGATTCGGACTTCAATGAGGCATGATGAGGATTTTTTGGCTTGGCATCTGGACAAGATGGGACGTTTCTATGTCAGAAGTGCTTATAAATTGGCAATGTCTCTGGCCAATATGGATGAAAGCTCCAGCTCGTCAGATGACAAGTCCAGGAAGATGTGAGATTTAATCTGGAAGTGTGAAGTGCCACAAAAGGTTAAAATCTTCATGTGGAAAGCTGCTACAAATAGCCTAGCCACCATGGAGAATAAAAAGAGAAGGAAACTAGAACAGTCAGAAATATGTTGCATTTGTGGTACTGTAAGAGAAGATGTTGGCCATGCACTGGGAAGGTGCCCACATGCAAAGCGACTATGGTCTGCCTTGCTGTATTCAGGCAACTTGTCAGTCGGCATTGTCGGAAATTCTACAGGATCCTCTGGCTGTTTGAACAAGTTGAGCTAACACCAAAAGAGGAAAGACCTATGTTGTTTATGTTGTTATGGCGCATTTGGTTTGTGCATAATGAGATTGTTCACGACAAAGTGCCGCCTCCAGTGGATGTATCGCAAAGGTTTCTACGGAGCTATATCACCTCGCTCTTAGAGATCAAACAATATCCGCAAGCAAACGTCGTTACAGGGAAACATGTGGTTCAATGCAGACCAAGACAGGGCCTGAAAATTCATCAGGATTGTTCAGAGACTCTACCCAGGTGGGAGAAACCGCAGGAGCGATGGATGAAGCTAAATGTTGATGGTTCCTTTGACTCTGTAACAGGCACAGGAGGTGTGGGTGTGGTGCTCAGGAATACTAGCGGCCAGGTTATTTTCTCTGCCTGTGGTTTTATTGAGCGTTGTACCAGCCCCCTGGAGTCTGAACTTCTGGCCTGCAAAGAGGGGCTCAATATGGCGCTTCAATGGACCTTACTGCTGATAATTGTAGAGACTGATTGCCTGACGGCTGTTAATATGATTCAAGATGCGTGGAAGGAAATGTCGGCGCTTGCTCACGTTGTTAAAGACATCGGGATTCTGATGTCTGGAGACCGGGAGATTGTCCTCAAGAAAATTCAGCGTTCTCAGAATTCCATTAGTCATTTTCTAGCTAATAAGGCCCGTGCTGAAACTTTGTCCAAGTTTTGGCCGGATGAGAGCTGTAATTTCATTACACATCTTGTTAATGTGGATGCTTTATCTGAGTAATAGATCTCCCTTCCCCCGCAAAAAAAAACAAACATATTTTTATAGTAGCATGGATCCAATTATCCTTTCGATTTTTTATGAAGGGGGGGGGGGGGTTGATGAAAGGAGGAGAATTAATGATTCTCCTTTTAATGTAGTACTAATTATATATAACACCGAAATCTGTAAGAGCAGTTAGCAGAAACCTAACTGCATCCGTAGTGTGGCAGGTAAACATCAAACCAAAACACATTTGCATCAAGCTACTCGATCGAGAGAGCAAAGGTTAAATTCCTGTAGATCTATACACAGTGGAGTACTACAACCAAGAACCAACGGAGCGAAGCAAGCAAGGAAGAAGAAGACAAACACACGAAATGCACGCGGCTTCCTCTAAGGAAAACATGAAACGAAATGACAAAATCGATCGTGACGCCATGCAATATTCAGTTCCAGACAAATTCAAGCAGGCAGAGGAAGCAAGATCACAGAATTAGCCAGCGCTGAAGCTAGTCGTTCATCTGTTTCTTTAATCCATTCGAGACGTACTGTTCCGACGAATCATACACCAGATCATATATATGATCTCTCCATCATGGCATCAATTAATCAGCTAATTAAGCTCTCCCAAATTCAAGATACAACCTAGTGTACACGAAATACAAACGATGCATGAAGTAGCAGGAATTGTGCGTGTGTGCTAGCTGCATGCAGAAGCTGACCTGAATATCAATGTCGCGCAGGCACTGGAGACGTTGTCGATGTAGGATGAGTATGTAACAGAACGAATGGAGAGTTGGAGAGTGGTTGATCGATCGATCGATCGATCTACTGCGTCTGTAGCTGGTCGTGGGAAGGAAAGCTAGCTAGATGCCACGCCTAACTAGCTAGGAGTACTACACGGTTTATATAGGCTAGCTATACCTACCACTTTTTCTTAATAATGAAAGCTTTGTTGATTTATGTCACGGTGATAGAATTGCTGAAAACAATATACTACTCTCTTCATAATAAAAATCTAACCTAAAATTAGTAAAGACATAATCTAATACAACAAATCTAAACAGACTCATCCCAATTCATTATACTAGATTATGTTTTATTCTAATTCTAAATTGTTTTTTTACGGAGGGAGTACACCGCATGCATCGACACCTAGCTTAGGTGCATCCTTGTGATCATCTGTCCTAGACGTCGTCAGTGTCATCTTGTTTAAAATGAGCACAATAACTGTTACAAACAGACTTAAAAATTGATATACTAAATTTGTGCTTTGATAGAGGAGATCGGAGAGGAAAGAGAAAAGAAAACGAACGGTAGATTTATAATTCAACTATAACGCGGCTTTCAAAAATTGTGTATGCGAGGTAAGACAGAAAATAATGATATACTATAAAATTACTCAACTATAGCACTGTATGATTAAGCTATTAAATTAGCTAATCAATTTTAGTTACAGTTGATTATACTGTTAAACTTGTTTTAATTTGCTGCTGCTAATTCCTTCCTAATTATTCTCCGCTCCTGTGGCTATACCTTGCACTGACTGGTTGGCCTGGCCTCCATTTCCTCTCCTCCGTGCATGCATCCGGTATCAACATGCATAGCATGATTGCCTTTTAGTACTAGTTTTTAATTATCAGGTACGTCATTATTCATGTGACGCGCACTAACTCGGCCTTAATCCTAGGTAGCTAATCGTTTACAAGTACGTATACTCCGTAAAAAAAACGGCGTTTGGACGCTCAAACTTGCCTTGGATCGGGAAAGAATTCAACTCTCGATCAGACTGCTATTGCCAACATGTGTTATAGTACTTGTCATTTTACAGCCATGTGCGTACGTACACTACGCACGCTACTTGTGTGATGTTCATAGTACTGGAACGCTACAAATTAATGTCAACACTCTAATCCGTAGTGGTATTATTTTTACGTATAAAGAAACGATTTCCACGTACAATGAGAATTGATATATTGGTGTGAGGTGTTTTTTTTTTCTCGTGAAGGGACTCTCTAGTTTTATGCATGTCACTTAAAAATTATTCAAAAATATTTAATAAGATAAATCGATAAAATGGCGCATCATTTCACAAATTTTGTAAATATATATGCAAACAAAAATTTGACTTATAAAGAAAATAACAAATATATTTTCCCAACCAGTCCACATGACAAATAAAAAGGTCACGGCCATGTATCGTCCTCCCCTGTACTACTGTCTGCGTGTTCCACGTGAGATGTGACGCCATATAGAAATATATGTACACAGTAATAAGTTAATCATAGGCAGAGACATCTTCCTTTGAATGGAACTGAACTACTCCTTCCGTTCTAAAATATAAGTATTTCCGTTCTAAAATATAAGTATTTTTAAAATAGTATCAAATCAAACTTTTAAAATTCTAACTATTAATAGCGATAAATTAAGAAAGATTAATCATGTAAATTTGATATTACTATATTTATCATTAAACGAACTATCATAATATGCAACTCTTTTTTTATGTAAAACATTTTACTTTTATAGATATTGTTGGTCAAAGTAGCATCTCGGAGACTATATCGAGATCTAAAAATACTTATATTTTGAGATGAAGGAAGTACGTAGTATCTAGTAGATAGTAGTAATGTAGTACTAGTATAATTGATAACCTGTGTATATTGCTTCTATATATTTTAGGAAAAGATATAACTTTTATTTACCTAAATCAAACGGCTGAGATGATTGTTAGTAAGATTTTAGTAAGAAAAATTTAGCACGTGTAGCAATTATGTTTGTACAGTAACGTTAAATATCCGTAACCCCACCAATTCTTTTAAAAGAATTAAACGGAAATTTAGATTGTTGATAAATTTTAGGGACCCTTCAATCAAAAGATTCAGGTAGGAAATTCATATGATTCCAATCCTACAGGAATTCTTTTATTTGGTTTTTGGTACAAAGAATTGGAGCTTTTTAAATTCTATGAAATTTCTATGCAATGGCTCATTGCATATATATATATATATATATATATATATATATATATATATATTAGAAAAACATTAGGAAAATCTCTAATCTCTTAGAAAAATTCATTTGAATCTATCTCTCTCGTCCAATTTCTGCGGTTCAATCAAACAATCATTCTTTTTTTCTATGTTTTGTAATTTTCTATTTTACATGTATATTCCTATCAGAATTCTATATTTTTTTTCTATTTCTACATTATTTTCATTCCTTCGATTCAAAGGGTCCCTATCCTCTTATAGTTGTTCACCGGGATAACAGGGGCACAGTTAGGCCTATGGTAACTAGAGCTTGAGTGCTATGCTTAGCTCCAAAACTCCATTTAAGTAATTAATCCTAGAGATGTAGAGATTTTTTTATAAAAAAAATAAGTCTAACAAAAATTGAAAAATTCAATCTTAGGCTTGCATTTTTTTTCCTCCGCATTTGACGGGTAACCACATGGTTATCACGGTTACCGAGCTTTACCATTAGGGTACGATAACATTTTTATCGGTAAGGACACACGGTAAACACTGTATAATCGTAAGAGATCATACGTCACATTTACGTTAGTATAACGCTAATTAATTATAAACAATTGATTTTATCGTGATTTCGCTTTAATGAGCGAGGTCTTAAATGGAGATATGATCACGTAGGATTATTAACTTTCCGATTTTTACTATAGCTAACCTCTCCGGTTTGGCCACATTTCTGGACAGGGGAGACGTACGAAAGCTATAGCTGCATTTGCAATGCAATAATGCAAACAACGACGACCAATAGTGAAAAGGGCCGTGCTTCTAGCAACGTGACACTATATATGTATTCATCGAATCAGGCAAAAGCAGATCGGAAAAGAGGCAGAACAGAGCTAGTTACGTACTGTGCTGGCGGCGAGGAGCAGGACACAAAATGACGAAATTTTTGATAAATTTTATTGCTCTTCCTCGCGTGGTAACAGTGATGTCACCTGTGGTGTGCTCGGCTCAGAGTGATCGTTCGGTGTACGAGGGGTACTTCCAGTTGGCCCTGCCACTCCTCCTCCTCGGTCTCGTTGACGGGATTTTCAAAGCTGGAAAATATAGCCACAACTGGATCATTTCAGTCAACAACTCAACATGCAACTCCGGGTTCATTCAAGGTATGAATTACTTCGTTCTGTGCTATACTTTGGCCTTGTTTAGTTGGAAATTTTTTTTAATTTGATTGTCATCGGATATACGGACACACATTTAAAATATTAAAAGTAGTCTAATAACAAAAACAATTAGAGATTCTGTCAGGAAACTGCACGATAAATTTATTAAGGCTAATTAATCCATCATTAGCAAATATTTACTGCAGCACCACACTGTCAAATCATGGCGTAATTAGGCTTAAATGATTCGTTTCGCAATTTACACACAAACTATATAATTGGTTTTTTTCCATATTTTATACTCCATACATGTGTCCAAACATTCGATGTGATGGGTAAAAAATTTTTATTTTGGGAACTAAACAAGGCCTTTCTCAGTTTCTCCTCTTTCTTGTTTTGCTTTTCATCTATATATTCTAAAATGAAATTTCTTCTTGTTTTATTTTTTCTTGTCAGATTTACTAATCTTTTGCACCCGTGTTCGTTGGTGGGGAGGTTGGAACTAAACTCTCCGCACCGAAAACAGAGTGATCCATTAGCACATAATTAACTAAGTATTAACTATTTATTTTTTCTAAAAATGGATCAATATGATTTTTAAGCAACTTTCTTATAGAAATTTTTTGTAAAAAAATACTATTTAGCAGTTTGAAAAGCGCGTGTAAAAAAAGAGGGGTGAGTTGGGAAAGGGATCCACACTACATATGGGAGAGAGAAGAGAGAGAGAAGGGGAAAGGTAGAGAGCTCTTGAAAACAGATTGAGCAAGATGGGAACGACGCCGCTCGAGCTAAGCCTCACGCCGCCGATGGGCTGGCTGCCTGCCTGCCCCGGCCGCCGCCTGCGTGCGTCACGTACGCCGCCGATGGTTTTCTGTGCTGCGCCGTACGGTGTCGATATATGGTGCTACCTTAATATTTTAATGTATAACGTCGTCTTATTTAAAAAATTTATGTAATTATCATTTATTTTATTATGACTTGATTCATCGTTAAATATTTTTTAAGCATGACATAAATATTTTTATATTTGTATAAAAATTTTGAATAAAACGAATGGTCAAACGTTGATTAAAAAATTTACGACGTCGTACATTAAAATAAGAAGGAATTACTAGATGAGAATGAGATCGTCATTAACAATGCGGTGTCGTGGCCTTCGTCTCCGGCCGGCCGGGCTTATCTCTGAGAGTCTGAGTGGTTGGTTTGTCGCGCACTTCGGTCCATAGAAGCATGGCCGGCGTACGTACTCGTACGTGTTCGTATAACAGGTAGTACACGGGAAAGAATACGTGTTCGTACGTGTAGAATGCAATTGCACACCCAGCCAGCCACTAATTCATTCGCTTACCGCGGCACCAACTGAAATCCCACAGTACACCCTGCCGTATAATTGCACGGGTGATGCTAACTGCCGGTTGATCGCCGCCCCTCCCCCTCCCCCTCACCCCTCTCTTCTTTTCTTCCATCATAAATTTTTTAAAAAAAACACAAATTTTAGTTAAAAAAAGAAAAAAAATTATAATACTCTCATTCATGTACATAGATTTTATACCGTAAACTTTACATGCATAAACTTTATGTATAGAAATATTTTATATATAAAATATTTAAATCTGAATTTGAATTTGAATCGGATATGTAAACTATTGACTTATAAACATTCGCTCTGCAAACTTTAGGTGGATAAACTTTAGATGTGTAAACTTTAGGTGTATAAACTTACTAAAAGAGGAAAAATATAAAATATTTAAATTCGAATTTGAATTTGAATCAGGTATATAAACTCTTGACTTATAAACATTCGCTCTATAAACTTCAGGTGGATAAAGTTTAGATGTGTAAATTTTAAGTGTATAAACTTACTAAAAGAGGAAAAATATAAAATATTTGAATTCGAATTTGAATTTGAATTATTTGAATTGGGTATATAAACTTTTGACTTATAAGCATTCACTTTATAAACTTTAGGTGGATAAACGTTAGATATGTAAACTTTAGATGTATAAACTTAACAAAAGAGGAAAAGAAAAAAAAAGAAAAAAAAAGATCACCGCCAGCGATCAATCGCTTAATAGGAATTTCGATAATTGTACGTATATCTGAAGTATGTACTACAGATTCAGATGTATGTATGTGCATGTATACACATGACCCTGTGCTTCATGAGCTATATATATCAATTGGACATGGTTACACAGCTAGTGGTAGCTGGTTTATCTCCATCTATTAGAGATCCTATAAACCTATATTTCAAATAAATTTTTTTCTTAAACTACTCATCCAATCTACGATCCGATTACACCATTGTGTTCGTAACAATTAAATCTTTCTAGCAAGATCTCACACGATTATATTTTGATGAAAAAATGTAAATTACTTTTATAATATATCTAAATTACTTTTAGATTTCACTAAGTTACTTCTTAGACATATAAAAGTAAATTTAGTAAAGCCTAAAAGAAATTTACATATATTAAATTTAGATAAAAAACAATTTGTTTAAAAGGCTTGGCAGAAGAACTTGAGAAGTTTTCAACAATTAAAGATCCAGATCACGTTTCCTTGTGGTCAAAGCTTCAGAAAACCTCATTTTACATGAAATAGGAAGACAATAATATATCCACTAACAATGCGATACAATAGCTAATACCGTTGAAATAACAAAACCTCTCTCATTTGAGTATCACACAAACCCTCGAACACGAATCCGGACATGACATGTGAGGTAAAAAACAAACCGGATATGACATGCAAGGTCATACTAGCCCATTCAAATCTATGATTAACATCTAACTCCAATAAATCATCGATACGATACTTGCAATACACAAATTCAGTTAGCAAAACCTTCTATCCATTTTTTTTGTTTATCTCCATCCCTCACAATATTTTTTTGACATAAATATAATCACAAAAGAGAATGATATGCATAGTATGAGTGCAAGAAAAATAAGACAAAGTCTCTATCTCTATCCTTTGTAGTATTTTTTTAGAAAATATTTAACCACACAGCAGAAAGTAGAAAGAGATGCGTGTAGTAGATTTTGGTTTATTGCTACTTCTTCTCTGCAACGTTTCACTTCCTCTTATTTTAATATGTGGTTTAAACAAAACAAATCGTCATATCCATCCCATGATAAATAATATGTTTCCTTTATAATTTTTTCATAGTACTTAAATCATTATAAAATATTTTATTGATAATATATAAAAATATATTATCATTAACAAAGTTTAATTTCAATACCAATAAACCCAACAAAACAAAAATCCAAAAATTACATATGTTTTTACAAATCTATTATTTATACAACGATTTATGACATTTTCATATTTTACATCACATTTATTTATTTGTATTAAAACTAACTAGTTATAAATGTATCTTTAATTTTAATTATCTAACAAAAATATATATGCATTTGAAGATAGTGAAGTTATTTAAAGTGCATTATGACCACTAGATTCGTGACAAATGTTACATTTTAAATGTATTAAAACTAACTAGTTATAAATGTATCTTTAGTTTTAATTATCTAACAAAAAATATGCATTTGAAGATAGTGAAGTTATTTAAAGTGCATTATGATCATTAGATTCATGACAAATGTTACATTTTAATTTACCTATAAAAATTATTGATAGAGTAAATTTTACTTTGGGTCACTTTTTATTAACGATGTTTTGTGAAGAAGTGGAATGATGGTGAAAACGAGGACGTCCATGAGCGGTGGCATAATAGGCCAGCCGTGAAGACGGAGACATTAGTTGGTGGCGATGAAGGCAAGCCGGTGGGTGATGACGAGGACACCCAACAATGACAGCGTAATAGGCCAGCCGTTAAGGCGAAGACACTAGTTGGCGGCGGACGAGGCGGCCAGTCGGTGATGACGATGACGCCCAACAATCTCTTGTGGAGATTATGGGTATCAGGTGCCATATGGTTGGGCTATCCGACTAGTTATAGGGGATAGATTATATATATAGAATATGTATAAGATTATGACTCGGGTATTACGTTTACTTGTGTATCAAGGAACGGCCTATAGTCCTGGTCTATTAAGATCTATCTATTATATTATTAAAACATCTTTGAAAGGAGACACCATGTTCGTTGTGGGAGCTAGAAATTCCCACATTAATTGGAGAAAAAGAAAAAAAAGAAAATGAGAGTCCAAGTAGAAGCACAATTTAAGAATAGCAGAAATTCGGAATTAAAAATAGGCAACATTGAAAGAAGTTTCCACATAAGAACCCAATACGAGATTAATCAAAATTCAAAATAAAAATAAAATAAAATCGAAAATTAGAAAAGGAAAGGAGAGTCCAAGTAGAAATGCAAGTTAAAAATAGCTGAAATTCGGAATTAAAAAGAAGCAATATTGAAAGAAGTTTCCATATAAAAACCCAATACGAGATTAATCAAAATTAAAAATAAAAATAAAATAAAATCCAAAATTTGAAAAAGAAAATGAGAGTCTAAGTAGAAATACAATTTAAAAATAGGTAAAATTCGGAATTAAAAATAAGGAATTTTAAAAGAAGAGTCCATATAAGAACCCAATACGAGATTAATTAAAATTCAGAATAAAAATAAATAAATCCGAAATTAGCAAAAGAAAATAAAAGAAGAGTTCAAGTAGGAATACAATTTAAAATTAGCTGAAATTCGGAATTAAAAATAAGCAGTATTGAAATAAGAATCCATAAAAGAACACAATACGAGATTAATTAAAATTTAGAATAAAAAATAAAATAATATCCAAAATTAGAAAAATTAAAAGAGAGTTCAAGTAGGAATACAATTTTGAAATAACTAAAATTGAAAATAAAAAATAAAAACATTAAAAGAACACAATACGGTATTAACTTTTTTAAAAAAATTCTGAAAATAGAAGAAAGAAAAATAAGATTTCAATTAGGAATACAATTTATAAATAACTAAAATTTGTGATAAAAATAAATATTATCGAAAGAAAAGACCATCTAAAACACATGACGAGATAAATTAAAAAACTGGCCTATAAAAGAGTAGAGTGGAGGCGGTTGATACGATATATAAAAACCGTTAATAAAGCACCAAACAGAATCCTAATGACGATTAAAAGGACGGACGCCAGGCAGGCCATGAAGCAAACGAGTAAGGCGGTTGCCGGGACTTCTAGAAAGTAAAAAAAAATCCCCATTAATAATCATATTCAATTTTTAAAATCTCAATGAGAATAAAAAGGAGAAGCAGCGGGCGGGGTGTATAAGAGTATAGTTGCAGAGCCGCCGACGGTTGACGGGACTTCTAGAAAATAAGAAATGAATTCCAATAATAGTTATGTTCGATTTTAGAATCACAACAATAATAAAGAGTAGGCGACGAACGGGCTGTAGAGGGGTATAGTGGCATCGTTTGATGGGACTTCTAAAAATTATAAAAAATGAAACTACAAGTCCAATTTTTAAAGGTTCAGAACTTCTACAAAGTAAAAAAAAAACCAATGATAATCATGTTCGATTTTAAAATCTCAATGACAATAAAGAAGGGAGGCAGTGGGTGAGACGTAGAGGAGTACAATCGAAAAGCCGCTGACGGTTTGGCGGGACTTTCTAGAAAGTAAAACTGAACCAAGACGATAATTATGTTCGATTTTTAAAATCTCAATGACAATAAAGAGAAGAAACAGTGGATGGGCCATAGAGGAGTATAATGGCAACGTTTGACGGGACACCTAGAAATTATAAAAATGAAACCCAACGTGACAATAAACTCTAAAAATATAAAATCCAATTTCTAAAGGTTCCAAGAAGAATGAATAGAAATAGTGGTAGATCAAGCAAGCAAATAAAGAAGGAAATGATATAAGGGGTAGCAACTGGTGTGACTTTTAAAAACTATATAATTAGAAACACAAGGATGATAAGGTTTGGTCTTTTAAAGTCTTAAGACAATAAGATAGCTATTTAATAAAATTTAAGTAAAATTATATAAAAAAATATATGATTTCGTTTGGGTGCTAGCCGCGCAATTGCGCGGGCCACCCAGCTAGTTGTTGATTAAGTAAACTTAAAACGTATGGGGATAAATTTATATCTTATAATACTACTCATTTGCCTATATAAGGAGGGCAGGACACCCCTTTGGGTATTCACAACCAGATCATTAGATCAATACACAACTTGAGGATATAATTCCCAAATAGGAGCTGAGTATTATCTCTTATTGAGATGGTCTGAACCCTGTCTAAATTCTTGTCTCCGCACATATCTATTTTCTTTTGCGCTATCTCTTTTATATTGCCGAATTTTAGTTTCGACACAGCCGAAAGAAAATTTGGTAGGACGGCCGTTCTACGGATAGGGGAAGGACCGCCGTTCTACCAAATTTTCTTCCGTCACAGCCACTGACCGAGCCATGACCCAACGAATCCCCAAGTTCCCAACGCGTCAAAAAAGGAGAAGGGACAGTAAACCAGGCAATGACACAGCTCAAAAAAGGAAAAAAGAAAAGAAAAGAAAAGAAAGAGGAATATAGGGACACGAATTGCATCTTGTTGTTCCTATGGTTCTGCCACTTGTATTTCAGTTACAAGTTAAATGGGGCAAAAATTTTGGATATAGAAAGAATCATATATACCCAATCTTTTCTTTTTGTGTGTGTAAGGAGCTATGTCCAGTCTATACTCCTTGAATTTTCATTATCTAAAAAATATTGCTTCAATTCCTACACACATGTGGTGCTGACAAGCCTAAGTACGACTCGTTCGAGAATCGAGAGGTTCGTCGTCTCCAGCCTCTTTACGTGCTATCCGTGAGCTGAATATTACCACAAATTCGGTTCTTCTTGATTGTCACCCTCAACCTCAAGACAGGATGGACATGAATATCGTCGACCACGTCGTAAGCGCAATGGCAGCAATCAGGTAAGTCCACAAACTGAGCCATGGTTCCTGGATCGAACAGATCACACACACAAGACACATGATCAGGTAATCAAGATCTTCCTAGAAGCATGGACAGAAACTTCAGAAATCAAGAGTGAAACTGCATGGGATTCAGGGACTACCGATGTTCATTACAGGTGGCAGTGCGAACAGCATCATCAGCACGTAGTGGTACAATGGATCGTGTGGCAATAATCCAACCCCATAGGCAGCATGGACAACCGCCATCCCGATCAAGGGTTGGATCACGTAGCGGATGCAGACGATCGTGATGATCACCGTACGCTTCAGCCCTGCATGCACATGTTCATTATAGCACCACATTGTCAAATCATGTACTAATTATGCTTAAAAAATTCGTCTCGCAATTTACACGCATTCTGTGTAATTAGTTTTTTTCTATATTTAATACTATATCTATGTGTCAAACATTCGATGTGACATAGTGTAAAATTTATGGCATTGATTTACTGTTGATTACTGTAGCGATCAATCCCCGTTCGTCCACGTTTAATCCAGCAGCTGAAAATCGTTCGAGGAAAAAAAATCCAACTTAACAGCTGAAAATGAAGAATGCATATTCTAGTTGCGGATACATTCCCCCGGCGGCGGTGGCTTTGGACCGATCCCATCGTTGATTCGGATTCGGGGAGCAACCGCGCGCGCAAGAGGGGAGGAGCGAGCGGGGATCGTCAGGTTGGTTGGTTTCCGTCTCCGTTTCGCTTCGGAAGCGCTCTCCACGGTTCCCCCCTGATTTAGCTGGTCGGTCTTCACATTGGCACAGCTTCCCACCGCAATCTTGGAAAAATCTTGAGCGATCGAGTTGCGGGCGGTGGAGATGGTGGCCGACAAGTGGGCGCTGGAGAAGGCTCAGGCACTGCAAGATTTGGAGGAGGAATTCAACCAACAAACTGCAAAGATTCTCACCTGTTACCAACTACCTAAGCACCTCAGGCTGGATCTCCATGAGCAGCACCGCAATGACTACATGGTGCCTGACGATCTCAGGCTCAAGTTCGTGAATGCCGTTTTCGAGGGCAATCCCAGGATGCTTGATCACGAAGAGAAGCTCAAGGCCCAGGCTCGCAAAGAAGCAGACAAGTTTCTCGCAAAGAAGCAGACAAGTTTTGGACGGAGGCGGCGGGGGCGGCGAACAAGGCGCAAGCCCTGCAGGACATGAAAGAGTGGTACAAGCAATTACTTTTTAATCATGCTTTTGACATAGAAGGCATACCTGAGCGCATCAAGGAGGCCTACATCAGGGAAATCAAGCTAGATGACGAGGAGCTGATGTTCAAGAACCATGTGGAGAAGAAATTCGGGATATGTAATCACGAAACAAGACTCCGGGTCCGAGCTTGGGAGGAATCGCAGCAGTTTCGGATCAAGACAATGGCCGATTATTGGGCAGCGAAGAAGCTGCACGCCTTGCAAGATCTGGAAAAGGCACACATTCAGCGTTTCATGAACATATTTGACAAAATAGACATACCTGACTACGTCCATCAGGCCTACTTCCAGAAATACAAGGTACCTGATGATCTCCGGCTGCGCTACATAAACGATGTGGAGATTAAATTCAGGATGAGGATGCCTGATGATGAAGAGGAACCACCTAAGGGTTACATTTCGGAGGATTACAACAAGTTGAAGGCGCAGGCCTTACAAGATTTGGAGTACAAATTCAACCAACAGACTGCAAGGATTCTCAAGTGTTATGACCTACCTGAGCACATCAGGCTGGGTCTCCAGGAGCAACACTGCAATGACTACAAGGTGCCTGACAATCTCCGGGTCAAGTTCATAACTGCCGTTTTCAAGGGAAATTCCAGGATACTTGATCACAAGGGGGAGCTTAAGGTCCAGGCTCGGAAAGAAGCAGAGAAGTTTTGGATCGAGGAGGCGGCAACGGAGAAGAAGACACAAGCCCTACAAGATATGGAAGAGAGGTTCAAGCAACAATTTATCAAGCTTGGTTATGCCAGGAAAGGCATACCTGAGCATATCCAGGAGTACTACCTCACGGATTGTAAGTTACATGAAGATACCCTACTTAAGTTCAGGAATGATGTAGAGGAGAAATTCGGGATGCGTAACCACGAAATGCAACTCAAGATCCGGGCTTGGGAGAAAACACAGCAGTTTCGGATTGAGATGATGGCTGATAAACGGGCAGCGAAGAAGACAAAGGCACTGCAAGATATGGAGGAGAGATATATTCAGGATTTTATGAACATAGTTGACAAATTAGATGTACCTGAGTACTTCCAGCAGGCCTACTTCCAGAAATTTAAGGTACCTGACGACATCCGACTGCGTTACATAAATGATATCGAGGAGGAATTCAGGATGCTTGGTGACAAAGAGGGATATAAGGTTCACATTTGGGACAGTTTCAAGAAGTTGAAGTCCCTCATCACCTGTCATCTCTTGTGCGGCCGTGCTCAGCTAAAAACGCGAATATTAGGAAAGAACCTAATATCAAATAAAAAAAGCAGTGAGGCTTCAAATTCAGGCCGGCTAGCCCACTAACTTGTGAAGCTAGCCAGAAGCTCGAAGGGATCGCTTCTGATCACTGCTCCAACCGAAACGCGTGATCTAGAAAACCCTCCAAGCAATTACTAAACAGTGCCATTTATCTGGCATACATTTCCATACATCCCTATGTAATCGATTGTTAAGTACTCCCTCCGTTTCAAAATGTTTGACACCGTTGACTTTTTAGTACGTGTTTGACCATTCGTCTTATTCAAAAAATTTAAGTAATTATTTATTTTTTTCATATCATTTGATTCATTGTTAAATATGCTTTCATGTACACATACAGTTTTACATATTTCACAATTATTTTTAATAATGACGAACGGTCAAACACGTGCTAAAAAGTCAACGGTGTCAAACATTATGAAACGGAGGGAGTAGCAAATAGTGCTATTTAACATATCGGTTAGTAATAAGAAGTGATCTATTTGTGTGCTTTTATTGTGAATAAAGGGATGGCAGGAATTGAATAAAGGGTATGTGTGAAATCATCTGAGATAGTAGCTTGGGTGCTCTTAAAATCTGTGATACTGTGTATGTTATGCCGAAACAAGCTCTTCGATCTTCCTTCTAGTGCTTTGCTTTAAGTCTAGCTGTTTACAGTCTTTGTACTTAAAATTTTACTAGACTTTTGAGTGTATTTCTATATGCTGTGAGCCTGTTATAATCATGAATGCGCGGTGCTCACCGAATCCGAATCCGAATCGACGACGTACGGCGCCAGTGGCAAGGGGGAACTCCTGCTTGTTGTGGAGCATGTGGGTCAGCGGTGGAGTTGCCCATGGCCGCCACCCTGCCGGAAGCCGCGGCGATGGCTGTGCGGCCGTCCGCCCGAGCACGTGGCGGCGCAGACGTCGCGGAGGCGGAAGGGGAAGCTGTCGCTCTCGACGGCATCGACACCGAACACCCGACGCAGCGACGACCACTCCGCCAACCCCCCCCCCCCCCCCCCCCGGGAACAGCGCCGCCACCCGCCCTTCCCGAGGCTCGCCACCACGAACGCCAGCGCCGCGCCACCTCCGCCGTGTCAACCTACCCCGTTCAGCAGCGGCATAGGAGGCGGCGCCGGAGCGGATGGGGAGGATCGGCATCATCGTCGGAGTCGCCGGAGGCTGTACCACGGGGAGACGCGCGTGGGTGCCTGGCCGCGGCGGCGCCGCTCCTCCCGCTTGCCAACAAGACCCGCGCGCGGCCGGCCGCCGACGAAAGCATGCGCACGCTGGAGTGGGAGACTGACACGAATTGCTGCTTTACTGTTCCTATGGTTTTGCCACTTGTATTTTCAGTTGCAAACCAAATGGACCAAAATTTGGGATACATAAATAATCATGTACCCAATCTTTTCTTTTTGTGTGTATGAGGACCTATGCCCAGTCTATAATCCTTGAATCTATCTATTTATTATATTATTAAAGCAATAGAAAAAAAAGCCTCCATGTTCGCTCTCAGAACCTAGAAATTCTCATATTAATCGGAGAAAAAGAAAAATAAGAGTCCATGTACAAATACAATTTTAAAATAGCTGAAATCCGGAAATAAAAAAAAGAATTATTGGAAGAGGAAAATAGAGTCCATACAAGAATACAATTTAGAACTAACTAAAATTTGGAATTAAAAAAAGAAAACCTAAAACTAGAGTTTAGAGTCCATATAAAAATACAATTTCGAAATAACTAAAATTCGAAATAAAAAATATTGGAAGAAGAGTTTAGAGTCCATAAATAACTTAAATACGGAATTAAAAAGAAATATTAAAAGATGAGCTAGAGTCTATATAAAAAACCAATTAGAATTAACAGAAATTCAAAATTAAAAAAAAAGAATATTGGAAGAGAAGAATAGAGTATGAATACAATTTAGAACTAAGTGAAATTCGGAATTAAAAAACATGAAAAAACTAGAGGTTAGAGTCCATATAGAAATACAATTTAGAAATAACTAAAATTCGAAATAGAAAAATGAATAGTGCAAAGAAAAGTTAAGAGTCCATATATGATTAGGAGTACAATTTAGAAATAACTAAAATTTGAAATTAAAAAATATATATTTAAAGATAAGTTTTAGAGTTCATATAAAAATGCAATAAGAAATAACATAAAATCAGAATTAAGAAATAAAAAATTGAAAGAATAGACAAGAGTCTGTGTAGGTATACAATTCTAAAAGTCGAATTGTCACGCCCCAAACTAGCTCCAGACAGGAACTACCGTGAGAAGCTCCAAATTAACCGGTAAGCCGATACCAGTCCCAAGAAACCACGCTGGTATCATAGGAAGATAGAATATCACAACATCAGCGGTCTCTTAATTAAGAGTAGTTTTACAGTCATGTTGAGGCTAGGGTAGACCTCGAGCTCACAACTGCATTACAAAAGAGAAAGCGGAAACGAAGACTGCCCCACGGCCACAAGCATGACTTGGGAACACCTCGTCAAAATTGCTCGAAGCCAGACTGCTCCTGGAAGAACCGGATTATTTATGTAGAGTAAGGGTGAGTACAGGGTGTACTCAGCAAGTCATCGAAATTAAGTGTTTATTGCAAGCTTCATAGAAAGATTGTTTGTTTTTGCATACGATTTTGTTTAAAACTTTTTCAAATGTTTCTAAGAGAGTGCTTCTCAACAACGCGGACACGGCAGTGCACCATGCCCGGTCGGAGTAGTACAATGTATCAATCTTTAACAGATCAAGAGTTGGCCCCCTGCCAAACGATTTGGATGGCCTCCCTGGCCCAGCTGATCACATCAGCCACAGTCAAAAGCAACGTGTTCTAGCCCACCATAGCAATTTCACAAGCAGTAGTCGAATCAAAACTACGCTAAGGAATCACCTCACATCCACCCATGACCGAGGACCGAGGGTGGCTAATCGCGGGGAGAGGCGTGGCGCCGAGGGAGGCTAGCAACGGTGAGCCGCGGCGGCCGGCGGTGGGCTAATTAACACCTAAAGTAGAGAGGGAAAAGGGAGTCGGAGCGGCGAGGGATACCGAGAGGGGTGGCGCTGCGAAGAGGGCTGAAGGCGCGGGGTGTGATCGCCTCGGCCTCGGGTCGGGAAAGGGGAAGGAGAGGAGTGGTCGGAGTCCGTGTCAAGCGCCTCCAAGAGCATTGGCTCCTCCGGCGCACTTGACGATGGCGGACGACGGCGTGGGAGTGACGGCGGCGGATTTTGGTGCTGGAGCTCGGCGGCGAAAAGGGAAGCGGCCGAACGAGAGGAGAGGCGTGGGTTTTATAGGTGCTGTATGACGGTGGAACGGGGAGGGCGGTTCGTAGATAGGCGGTGCAGGCGCCGGCACATTGGCGCTAGGAGCCAAGAGTGATAGAGGTGACGCGAGCGGTGGTCAGGAAAAGGAAAAGGAGACGGTGAGGGAAAGCGAAATTTCTTCGCGTCTGGCACCCGCGCGCTCCCGCGCCACCCTCACCACGCACCCCACCACACGCGTCGTTGCAACGAATCACCCGCATATTACGGAAGCGCTTTATTAAGGAAATCCGTTTTATTTTTTGTACCACCAACAATGTTTCAATAAATGTACTTGTGATATTTCAGTATGTATGGATCAAATGTTGTAGTGAATTGAAACATCCTTTCGTTATTTGCTGAAACATTGTTTTTATATAGGGTGAAACAACGCCCGATTTTTTTGGAAACCGTTGTTTCATACGTTGTAGCAAAATGTTTAATGAGGTGATTTGGTTATGTTACAGTTTTTACAAGATTGAAACATCTTCGATCTACTTAGTGAAATATTTCCAATCTACTTGGTAGAACAGCGCCCGATCTCTAGTTGCATCCGAGGGAAAGCAGCTTGGTCCCTTGCCATATTGGGGAAAAGGGAGAGGGAGGAGGAGGAGGTGGAGAGCTGTGGCTGCTGCTCCCTTTTTTTGGATGGATGCGGCAGAGTGCAGGGCCGGGTAGATGACGCTAGTGATGATGGCAAAAGGGAGGGTGGCTGGCTCGGCGCCGAACGGAGACATACGGCGGCGGCGACCGGGCGGTCGGCCACGACGCTCACGCGCGGGAGTCAGCGGCGACGGCGAAAAATAAAAAAGGCACCGGCGGCAATGCGCGGCGAGAGAGAGAGAGAGAGCTCTCCCTTCGAGTGGGAATGTGAGGGGAATAGGCCGAAAGGGAAAAATGGGCCGAGCAAGGGAGATTCGGCCCAATGACCAAGATGGGGGTGTAATAGACTTTTACAAGGAAAATTTGATTTGGAGGGTTTATAGAGTAGGATTTGATTTCGGATTCGGAATTGGGATAGAGAGATAGAGAGTGAGATCTTGGCGCACACAGACACAACAGGACCACAACCAAAGAACGAGTTTCGAAAATTAGGGGTTTTATTGAATTGTTAAGTATTTCCTACCAACGCCACGATTGATGTGCGTTACACTAGTCTAAGTCCATATATGAGTACAGTTTAGAAATAAGTAAAATTTCAAATAACAAAAGAATATTTAGAGAAGACGATAGACTCTTAAGTCCATATAAGAAGAGTATAATTTAGAAATAACAAAATTTCGAACTACAAAATTAGAAATTTAATAAAGTGAGGACGATTGGGAGTAGAGTATAGAGTCCATATAAAAAAATACAATTTTGAAATAACTGAAAAAAAATAAAAATATTTTTTAATATGTTAAAAAAATTATATGTTATCTACGCGGGCCACCATGCTATTTTTCATTATTTAAAAAAATACTGCTTCAATTTCTATACACGTGTGGACGTGTGGTGCTCATGGGCAAGCCTCAGTTTCGGCTCTTTCGGAGAGGCTCATTGTCTCCGGCTTCTTTACATTTTATCCGTGAGCTGAATCATTCCAGCTAAACCAATATTGCCACAAAGTTGGTTCTTCTTGTCACCCTCAACCTCAAGACAGGATGGACATGAATATCGTCGACCACGTCGTGAGTGCAATGGCAGCAATCAGGTAAGTCCACAAGAAGATCACTGAGCATTCCTCTTGACCAACATCAAACAGCTGAGCCATGGTTCCTGGATCGAACAGATCACACACACACAAGACACATAATCAGGTGATCAAGATCTTCCTAGAAGCATGGACAGAAGAAACTTCAGAAATCAGAATGAAACTGCATGGGATTCAGGGGCTACCGATGTTCATTGCAGGTGGCAGCGCGAACTGCATCATCAGCACGTAGCGGTACAATGGATCGTGTGGCAAGAATCCAACCCCATAGGCAGCATGGACAACCGCCATCCCGATCAAGGGTTGGATCACGTAGCGTATGCAGACGATCGTGATGATCACCGTACGCTTCAGCACCGACTTCCGTAGCCCTGCATGCACATACATTCAGAGAAGTTCAGAAAACTCACAAGATGATGCAGTTAATTTCCATATCATTAGTTCATGAGTAATTAACACCTACCTTGTGTCAGATTCCCCCCTAGGATTAGGGTGATGCAAGGAATCGTGCCATTGCTGAAAGACAAACGAACCGTGAGTAAAGGCTGAGGAAACACTTGAAATATGCTGTTTAAGGCAGACAGAAATGGAGAAACCTAACATGTAAATGCTCACTCACCCCATTAGTTGGAGGGACTCCTGGATGACTCTCAGTGGGGCGCCATTGCCGATGACAAGAGATTTCAACCATGGGACTAGGCCAACAACAAATCCAAGTATCTGAAACAACAACACAAAGACAAATTCAGTGCAATCAGTTGACACTGCCAATATGAGCAATGAGCATTGATATCAACTTGATGTGATGAAAATGGTGTAACTGGTTTTGGCAGGAACATACTGCAGATACAGTTGGTGGTGCCATCAGCTCCTCGACAACCTGGTGGACGGTTTCCTTCAGGTTTGTCCAGAATCCTCCTTTGTTAGCAATCTCTCTCTCGCAAGTCAGAAGTGGAGCTTCCTGCATTTCTGACAAATCAGTTTTCTCTGAAGATTTGCATGGAACGAACCAGACAATAGTGCACTGGACTGACCATTAATTAGTCGACTTACCATTTGGTTCTCTTCATTGTGTTCAGGAGCCAGTTTAGCTGACACCAGAAGAGCCGCCTCCTCATCAGCGTAAGCAGTTTCACCGTCTAATTTTACTTGATCATGACCTTGTGCAGGATGATGCTCTTCATCGCTGTCGGCCGGGCACTGGATGCTTTTGGACTGCATCTTGTGGTACATTTTGCCTGCCTTCTGCATGAGGCTGTATGTATGTGTCCATATGAATAAGCCACCAAGCTGCAGATACAGAGTGAACGATCAATTCTGTTATTCAACTGAATGAAAAAGGCACACGATAATTCAGTGAATGCGAGATGCAGAAATATAATTTTGCTTACAGCCATGGATAATGATGAGTAGGAGAGCCCACGAGAGCGGCAAAGGCTCCGGTCTTTTCCGAACGGGTTGCCGTCTTCGTCACAGACTGCTGGAACAATGATCAAGAGCAAGTTGCCAAGATTTCCTGCGTTTTATTTTTGTTAGTTGAAGCACTGTAAATACTACTCCCTCCGTTTTGAAATGTTTGACGCCGTTGACTTTTTAGCACATGTTTGACCGTTCGTCTTATTCAAAAAAAAATTAAGTAATTATTAATTCTTTTCCTATCATTTGATTCATTGATAAATATATTTCATATAGGCATATAATTTTACATATTTCACAAAAGTTTTTGAATAAGACGAACGGTCAAACATGTGCTAAAAAGTTAACGGTGTCAAATATTTCGAAACGGAGGGAGTATTATGTATCTCCGGAGTATGAACAAAAGAAAGATGCAATCCGGATAGGAAACTGAACCTGCTGAACAGAAGGCAATGATCATTCCTCGGAAATGCTGTGGTGGTTTCAGGATTTTACATGCTATCCAGCCTAGAGTGCCACCAACAATGAATGTGATTCCTATATTAACTGGCATAAACCACCTGCATGATAAAAGGCTTCTGTTAGTCCAGTTGGGTTACCCTGCAAACAGAAACTGAAGCTAGATCTTATATGCCCTGCCTCTGAATGAAAAGATGACTTGCGTAACATTGTTTAGTGTTCTAAAGGTACTAGTAGTCTAGTACTATGTCATTTCAAACAGGAATTCTTTTAAAATTCAGAAGAGTCCACACTTCAAAAAATTCAGAAAAGTCTGACTGAGCTGCTTTGTAGTAACCGCATATATATAAAGTATAAACTCACCAAGAAATGACGTCAGAAAGTGTGACCGTTTTAGCCAGGCTAGCAAACATCAGGGATGGTGTGAAGACAGTGAAAACAACCTGTTAGAAATCTCAACAGGTTTAGCCAGAGACGATACCAGATTAATTTGCATTGAACAGTGATGTGTTAATGAGAGCTCGCCTTGTTCATATCCCTTAGAGCGCTTGAGGTTAGAATTTTGCTGTAACCAGAAGCGAGAAAAGCTCCAATAACACCTATGAGTAGGACCTGAACGATTGGCATAGAAGCCACAAGAAGCAATGACAAGAAGCCCATCTTTTCTGATGTTGGATTAAACTCTCCTTTTCTGGAAATGTTTCAGATGTCTTGTGATTAGTCCTCAGGAGATAATTCAACGTTAGTGGTTACAGTGACCTGAGTAGTACCCCAAAGTCCTGAGTTTAAATCTCCTATAGAGCGAATTTCAGATTGCGTTGTTTGCGGGGCTAAGTTCCCTATTTAAATGGTCGTATATATCCGGTTGGATGTAGAGGCCAGGTAAAAAATACCCTTCTCTAAAAAAATAAAAAAAAGATGATTCAAAGTTCTTCAGGGCTCGTACACCCTGCTAAGATAATCGATCAATAAAGAAATGAAACGTTTAGATTTCTTAGTCACATACATTAGTTATTCTTTTTATTTAAAAAAAGAAAAAGAAAAGGAGTATGGGAACCGTATGAGAACTTCAGGAACGCAATTGAGTACTACTAATACAGTTATTAATATTCCATTTTTATTTATATTTTTTTCTTCCATCTTCTAGCATGTGTTAGTTAATTTGAAAATGACATATCCACATTGCTTGCACTGTTCTTGGTCATCGTCTCCTACAAGAGGGTGAAAGACGTGAAGCTCGAGCACACTGAACAAGTCAATGTTGCTGGGCACAACACCTCCTTTTACGGAATGATTGCAAGGTCCCAAAAAAGAAAGAAAATGGAAACTTAAATATCAGAGAATATTGTTGTCCACTGATGAGGCATTGAACTACAATTTTTTATTCTCAGGCCAGCGATAGAACCGTATAGAGCTGGAAGTTTCTTTATACTACGTTCATGTATACAGAAAGCATTTTAGCAGGAACCTAGCTGTCAAATTAGCACTGTAGCAGATTGAGTAATTCTACGGTACTTGAGGAGATACCATGAGGTACCCAAATTTTAGTGTAAATTTTGGTACCTCATTATACCTAGGTATCATGAGGTATCAAATTTACAATAGAAAAAAGGTACTTCATGGTACCTCCTCAAGAACCGTAAAATTACTCTTCACATTTACAAGAACAATGACAAGTTCAAAAAAGAAAAAAGAACGCACGCATTCATGTAAACAAGAAAAAGGAAAGAATGGCTTGGTTTCAAAAAGAAAAAAAAAAGAAAAAGGAAAGAATGCTAATGCAAAGCCAGCCGTTAATTACAGTCCTAATCTGACAGCAGTTACCAGAAACTGCATCTTCAGTACTCGTAGCTGGAAACATCATGCAGCTCAAAACAGCCAGCTCATTGCCTCAAGTTCCTCGACAGGAAGCAAAGTTTGAGAACTAATTGCAAGACTAGGCAACACCAAATCAACGAGTCAAAGCGAGGAAGAAGAAAGAAGAAGAGAAAAAAATGCACAAGAAAACATAACTAGCTAGCTTCCTCCAAAGAAGCAGGAGGACAGACGAATCATGCTCCAGACGATCTCCATGGCAATCGGAGCTAAGCTAAAATCTAGCTTAGCTTTCTACCAGCTCCCAAAATCAAGGAGAACGCGAGACAGAGGACAAAACATGGGAAGAACTCAAAGTCAGTCAGAAAGCAGAAGCTGACCTGAATGGGCGCAGACGGTGGAGAGCTAGCTAGCTTGAGGTTGGGTAATGGAATCAATCGATCCACCTGAAATGCATTATAATTAGTTGGGAAGGAAGCCGCTTATATACGTAGGAGAGAAGAGGAGAGCTAGGTAGGAGAGAGAGCGTGTTCAAACACGCAGCCGCTGCGGCTGCTGCGAGAGAAGGGAGAAGATGAGGCCTACACCGCATCCACCCCCGGGGAGCCAGCCAACTCAGCCAGCATCCGTCCTTGTCATCTCTCTGTCCCAGTCGTCATCAGTGATCGATCGTCTTCGCCGCTGCATGTTGCAATTGCAATTGCAAATGCTGCTGTTTCCTTCCTAATTCCGCGCGCCCTGTCGCTACCCTGTATAATTTGCACGAGCCATCATTGATTGATTGATTGGCCCTTGTAATTTTCTACTCCATGCAAGCAGCCATCCTTAAGTTTTTTTATTATTACCTCTTCTCTTATCTCTCTATTGACCACGCATGTTCCTATCGGTATATTCCTTTTTCTACCTTTTCCTTCCTTTTGGCTCCGTGGTGACGTGGAGGTCTCTGAATGGGATACTATACTTTTTTTAAAAAACTAAACCGGCAGCATAACTGCCAATTATATTTCATTAAGTAGGAGTAAAAACCCAGACGGGTTACAGAAAAGAAAAAACAACCTCTCGGCGAGTAGAGACTCGCCAAGCCTTTCCACCGTGGCCGGTACAACCACACAGCACACGGAGCTCCACACCACTCTAGCCAAACTATCAACGAAACGATGGCGGAATCCAACGACGAACATCGATGTCGAGATGCTGAAGAGGCGGCACACCGCGTTGACATCACAAGGCACGTGTCATCGTTGCCGAGCTAGCCGCCCAGCGACCCAGCAGCTCCGACTCCACGGCGATCATGGCATTATTGTAGGCACCGCCAAACCGAGCAAAGCAACACCAAGCTCACACTTTGGACATCAGCCAAGCCCCTGAAGCGCTAAAGCCTGTACTAGCAACACCCACATCCCTAGAGAGAAACTGCAAATGTTATCGTTGCCAAGCTTCGTCGCACCCCAACGACGTAGCAGCTCCGACTCCACCCGACAGAGACAGACGAAGAAGCTGGATACCACCAATACAAGAAAGGAATCAAGAAGGACAAGGTCTCGCCAAGCACCTAGGCATCTAGCGCATCGAGCTGACACAGGAGTCCACAAGCGGCAAATGGTGTATGGGTAAGGTTCTCCAAGACGATGCCCCCAAGGAGGATACGACGTGAAACGCCGCCATCGTCCGTCCAGAAACCGGATCACAGTTTTCACCTGGAGACTGGTAGCGTGGAGAAAACGCTATAACGACGCCTCCAAGAAGGGAACGACGCCAAAGGCGCCGCCGCCGTCGTGCCAGCCAAAGGCTAAGCAAGGGTTTTGCCAATGATTTTCGTCCAGCGCCACCACCGAACCACACAAGAACCGTCGCCGAACCACCACATCATCTCATCAGCCACCAGTTAGCCCAATTCACCACTCCACGGCTCAGGTAGGCTCGCGGCCTGCTCCCGCACGTCGCCATGGCACCGTCGTCCTCTGCACAAGCCACCGCGTCCACCCTCTCCCGAAGCTCCCCACGGCCAGGACAGGATCTGGCCATAGGAGGGGAGGAGCTCCACGAGATGGGTTTTTTAAGCCGCCTGGGGGAAGAGACGTCGCCGCCGCCAACCGCTTCCCCGTGCACACAGGCCAGAGAAGCAGCAGTTGACGCACGTCCGCGAGCCGCAGCCACCGTCGCCGCGAGGTCCTTGCGCCGCGGTCGCCGCCGCGCGGCCCTCGCGCCGCGGCCACCACCGCCTCCTCCTCCGTGCGCCCCTCGCGCCGCGGTCACCGCCGCCGTCGCCTCCTCCACGTGGCCCTCGCGCCGCGGTCGCCGCCGCCTCTTCCGCGCGGCCCACGCGCCGCGGCCGCCGCCTTCGCCGCCGACCCGCGCGTCCAGCCCAGATCCGGCCAAGGGAGGGCCGGATCCGAACTCAACGGCGCCGGATCTGGCCGTCCTCGCCGAGCTGCGCCCCTCGTGCTCCGGTCTCATCGGCGCCCCAACCACTTGACCAGGAGTGAGGGGAAAGGGGAGCCCCGCCACCACCGTCTTTGCAGCCGCCCGGCTTTGCCGGCGGCTACTCGGGCGGCGGCGAGGCGTGGGAGAGGAGGGGGAGGGAGGGGGCGACGGTGAGGTTTCACCGCCCGCGTCGCCCCTGGGGCGGAGCGACCGGGCCTATTAGACCCTTCAAAATTAATTTGGTATTGTAAGTGCTGTTTCATGGGATACTATACTGCTGCTCTGATTATCCTTTTACTGTTTCATCTCATCAGGGGGTACATTTGTCGACAGATTCATCTGATACGTAGGTCTATGCGGCGACGAGTTTAAGTAAGGACCTGATGATAATCCTGGGCGTTCAACGTAGACAAATTGGACTTTTGACTCAAAGCTCGCCTTCGATCGAGAAGAAAGAGATCAACTCAGACTGCTCTTGCAAACAACTTGTATAACTACTACTTGTCAGCCATGTGCATGTATGCACGCTAATTGCGATGTTGATAGTTTCTAGCTAGGTAAAAAAAAATCTACTATAATTAATCTCTATTTTTCATATGCACGCACCTGGCGGATGCATGCCTGACCTGCTGACGAAATGCAGCTCAGCAGCAGAGTATTCACTCTTCCATTTCTATGCGCTGCATGCTAGGCAGACTCCTTCGAATTTAAGCTCAAGATTCACGCACGTTTTCACCTGGCAGATCGTCATCGATGGACAATGCCAATGTACGCCAGTACACTACAATAATCCGAGAAACATCCATAAATCTTCCGGCTAGCTTCACAAGGTGATGGGTAGTCGATTTGGATTCGAGCCTCACTCGTTCTAATTATTTGATATTAGATCCTTCCCTAATACATGTATTTACACTGCAATAATCCCTTCAATTTCAAAATTGTGCAGCTGTGCAGACAGCTGCAGCAGCCTGTGGCCATCCGAACCTGTCTCTCAGATCGCTACATTTCTGGAGGGGACGCACGAGACCATACATTGATATATCGCAGCTGCAATAATGCACCAACAAGATCCAATGCGTGATAGATCAGGGGTTGGTTCAACAGGACGGAATCATTAACCACATGTGTAGGCGTTTAAAATTAGCCATTTAGGCAGAGGAAGAACCGCCCGGTCGTGGTCAAGTAGGGGGACCAAACAGCATTAGCAGCATGTGACGGCCGGACTCCGGCGAGCGATCGTTGTGTAATGCTGTATCATGTATGCCTAAACGATGTTGACACGGTTGGATGGACCGGAGAAGCTACGGGGAGATGAACAACATGCGTTTCGCAGTCAGCAATGACACTGCCCCCAAAATCCAATCATTTGCTGCATGCTCTGCCTAGTTTAAGTCAGCCATGACGTACGCCGCAATGTTTTCAGCACCTGCGTTCCTCCAATAGTCCAATTGGACTCGATATTGGTCCATGGGCCTCCAGGACCGAATGCCATCTATTCATTTTTTTTTATTTCCTCTCTATATATCCTTTGCTTCCCCCGTCGGATCATCCGGCCGGCCCAAATGGGCGGCAACAAGTAGACTCCACAACGGCCTCAATTATCGGTCGGGCCAAACGGTGGCACCGGTGACACAGAGTACTTGACGCCCAAACAACGGACATCCCCGCTGCCATCATGGACAAAGAGAACGATACTGGAGGTGGTTCTTATTGACGTAGGCATGCCTCGGCGTCAGCGGTGGTGAAGTTTTCCTCTAGCTTGAAGGCGAGGTGGCGAGTCCGCCTTCTCTCCACCGTCTCCAGGGCCGTCGGTCGGAATCACCGAGCTCCTCGTATCAATTGGTCGCGCCCACATCAAAGCCACCTTTGCGTCGCACATGTCATCCACCATTCCCCTCGCTGTCCTTCCCACTCCCATTCGTGTCACGTTTTCTCCTCCGCCACGCGCCCACACCCCTCCCTCTCCCCCATCCCCAAGACACTCTCCTCCTCCTTTGTCGCATGTCCCTGTCCGTTCCCTCTTCACCAACATCACCGAGCTAGGGCATCGACATGGCCCGTGACATTTGCCTGCTACCACCCCATTGTTGAGGAGACCATTAGCCTCCTCACCGGAACACAGCTCACGGTGGATGGCACCTAGTTCATCGATTTAGCACAGCTCGAGCGAAGCCGGTGAACGTAGATGTGTTATATATCTGGTTTGTGATTGAGGGACGAAATTTAAACTCGATAGTAAGATAGTTAGTAGAGGAACGTTAGCACCAAATCTTATGCAGCCCAGTTTAGGCCCACATAATTAGGGTGACATCACGTGGTTTCACTCGCGTTGCGATTTGCAGGTCTATGTGGGCTGTGGTTGCCGATTCTGTGTCTCGCTCGCACTATGGGCCACTACAGTTACAGACCGAGTCACGGCCCAACTTAGCCCAAGGTGGCAACTGGAAACAATTTACACCCTACTACTCGTACAAGAGGAGACAGAACAGCAAACCAGATAAGAACATAGACACTCAGCTCAGCTGGAACAAAGGAACAAGATAAGAACACCAACTGCAGCTCTACTGTTCTGTTCCTATGGCTCTGCTGCCACTTGTCCCTGTCTCCTCTCTTTTCATCCTTTGCCCCCATTTCACCCGTTCAACCACACTGTCACTTATCTCATTTGTACCTGAATATTCAGTAGTATTGTGTCTACTAGTGACACCATGACTCGTGATCTCTGAATCCTCTCGTTACCAGTATGCCCAGCCGAGTCATACCATTACTTGGCTGCTAGATCCAAGTTCCCCTGCTCTGCTGTAGCAGAGCTTTCATCTTCAACAGCACAAATATTTGATTTTGATTTGCAGCCACACCTTGCAAAGTTTAACACGTCTAAGGTTTCAAGTTTGTTCAAATTAGGTATAGCTGTTTTCTTGTAGTGTATCAAATTCTTCCTAATAGTAAAATAGGTCCCAAGCATCAATAACTTGAAGAAAATGTGACAATATTTCTTATTTAGACTTGTGCAAAGTGCGATAAAATTTTAGAGCACACGAATTTAGGCAAGGGTAACGACTTTTATTGATAAATGATGACAATAAAACGAACCAAACAAACCCCAGGTCCCCAACTCCTCGTACCAGACGACACAAACATAACACTGACCTTTCAAAACCGCATGGGCATGTACTAGCATTGTAGCATTGCGCAGGCAGCCGTACGTCGTTGGCCGGAGACCGAGGCATCCCCATCGGAGCACGGCGGCCGCCACTACTAGCTCCCGACGCCGGCAGGACAGCAGAAAAAGCTCGCACGCACCCGTCCCCATCCCCACCTGGCGTCTACCCGAATGATGTGCCGTTTTGACCGATGGAGGCAACGTGCGATCGCATGACGTGCCACCAAACTCGCTCACTCCCTCGAGTGTTGGCTTGACCTCTCCTGCTCGATCCGTACCTGTACCTGAGCACTTTGGCCCATTGAAAAGCCTATATCACCATTCTGATGAAACTTTATCCATCCCTCCATCGGTTTTGTTTAGGTGAGTACTTCACTCCTCTTGCACTTTATCCCGTCTTTAGATGCACTTTGGGCTTGTAAATCAACGTGAAATGATTTGCCTCTATCAAAGATCGCGAATCTAGATTACATAGCAGAGTGCCCTGAAGATAGAAAGAAACGTGCGAGATAGAACGCATATTGTCGCAACTTGGGTAGAGAGAGAGCGGCCCGTTCTTGATGTGAGCCCTTGCTTTGCTGTTGCTGCTGCTGGGGACGGCCGCGCACTCGTCGCCCCCCGGGGCTCGCGTCGCGTCCAATTACGAGAAGAGAAAAACCCCGAAAATTCTCGGCGTTTCGCACGCACGTCGCACGGCGCGATGGCTCGGCGAGTGCGCGGGCGCGCGCGCTGGGGCCGCGAGGTAGTGAGGGTTTTAGGCCGCGGCGAGCACGTGTTGGCGCCCGGTACGCGCCGTGGCGTGGTGTGTCGTGCGCCAACCTTTACGGCACAGGAAAATGTATATGGGAGGTGTTCCAATGGACCTCCACAATTGTGCCGTCTATCCTGTCCTGGATCAGCTAAAATAATGCGACCGGTAACCTCGCCTGTGTTTGGCCGGGATTGAAATTAAATCATAGAATTAACGATAGATTATATCAAAGATCGTGCATTGAACCTAGACAAGTTGTTTTGAGAACTGAACTTAGACAAGTTTACAGGCAAAAGTGCACAAGGTGATTATGAATTAGTATGATGCAGAAAACGACACTGGTTACTGATGGATGGAGTTGATCACAGAAGATCAGGATGGATCGAAGTCAGGGTACACCATTTCTTTTCTTTTTTCCTCAAAGGTTGGTAGTTTGGTACGGTGGCGACGACTAACTAATTATTATGTTATCCAGATCTTGCAGTACGTACGAGTACTTGTGCTTTGACATGTATCCGACGTGGCTCATGACCCCTACACATGGCCCTGGTCGGTCTCCTCTCTCCTGCTACGCTACGTCCGCGAATACTGCTTTGTTTTTTAGCGCTTGATCATGGAATAATCACACTTTTTTCCGTAAACTGCATTGCATGCACTTTCACGCTCATCGCCACGTCGACTTTCTCCGCTACAACGTGAAGATTGGACAAAACTTAGCTACCACTGGGGGTGAATGTCGAGCTGGCTCGGCTCGGCTCGGCTCGGTCTGCCTCGTCGGCTCGGCTCGTTATCCTAACGAGCTAGAAACCTAGCTCGGCTCGGCTCGTCAACAAGCTCGAGCCAGCTCGTTAAGCTCGCGAGCTAGGGGCAAGAGACGTAGTCGGCGAGCACGAGGAGAAGGGGAGGAGCTTGACGGTGGAGGAAAAGAGCTCGAGCTCGCCGGCGACCACAAGGAGGAGCTCGACGGTGGAGGGGATGAACTCGACGCAGCTCCGCCGGCACTTGGAGGAGACGAGCTCGAGCTCGCCGGCGTCAGGCGCTTGGAGCGGGTCGGCGGCAGCGGGCGCTGGATCGCTGGGGGAGAGGCAGAGATCGGCGGCGATGGGCGCTCGATCTCCCGGCGGCGGTGGGCTTTGGGGGATAGGCGGATACCGGCGGCGGCGGGCGCTCGATCTCCCGTCGGTGGCGGGCGCTGGCGGGGGGAGAGGAGGAGACCGGCGACGGCTGGCGCTGGCGGGGAAGAGGGAGAGACCGCCGACGGCAGACACTCAATCTCCCAGCGGCGGCGGCGGCTGGGGGAGAGGCAGAGTGGCGGCGGCGGCTGGGGGAGAGGCAGAGTGGCGGCGGCGGCTGGGGAGAGTGGGGAATTGAGTGAGGAGTGAGGACTAGGGTTTGCAATGTCTTGGGCTTGGACCTTTTTGTTGTATTGGGCTTTTGGGCTGTGATGGAGTCCTAGCTCGTTAAGGCTCGCGAGCCAGCTCGAGCTGGCTCGTTATCTCTAACGAGTTAAAATGCCAGCTCGGCTCGTTAGAAAATTCAAACGAGCCGAGACGAACCTGTTACAAGCCAAGCGAGCTAACGAGCCACGAGCTTTCTGTTCACCCCTAGCTATCACCACCGTGGCAATGTGCTTTGCTTTAATTCTACCAGTAGTAGTAATAAATTAAGTAAAAGCTGCAACATCCAACATAATTTAAGACCTCGTGCCTGCATAAATCTGGATCGATCAAGTCATCAAACGCCACAGATTTAGGATAAAAAGGGACAAACGCACCAAAGCTGCTGTATCAGCAGCACATGAGAATTCAGCTCCAAGGCAGCAGCACACGTCTGTGACAAAAAACCAAAAAATAATTCCTAGAAGAATTGGTGGACAGGACAGTGACACTTCACTTATGAGCTCATGAATTTAATTAATCACTTAAACCAGCACAAATCACCTTCTCCTCACACTATAAAAATGCACCCTCCCAGCGCCTAACTCTTGCATTGCCTTCTCCGTTTTTCTCCATTTTTAGGTCAGTGTATTGCTTAACTGGCCCCTCGTCGGCACAGTGGTTGGCAGTGCTCTCAGTCACACCTTCACCTACCATGCGTCACTTGCTGCAGTCGTCGGAGCACCTGGCCGCCGCGACGGCGACGGCGGCGGCGTCCGGCGGCCGGGGCGTCCACACGGACACGTTCCTCATCCTCGCCGCCGTGCTCTGCTTCCTGCTCTGCGTCGTCGGGCTGGCGCTGGTGGCGCGGTGCTCGCGGCTGTGCAACCCGTCGTCGTTCGCCGTCGAGGCGGAGGAGGCAATGCCCCCGGCGCCGTGCAAGGGGCTCAAGAGGAAGGCGCTGCTGTCGCTGCCGACCGTGTCGTTCGCCGAGGCGGCGGCGGCGGCGGAGGAGGAGGAGGAGCGGCCGGAGTGCGCCATTTGCCTCGCCGAGTTCGCGCGCGGCGACGAGGTCCGCGTGCTCCCGCCGTGCGGCCACGGCTTCCACGCCGCCTGCGTCGACGTCTGGCTCGTGTCCACCTCCACCTGCCCCTCCTGCCGCCGCGCCATCGTCGTCCTCGCGGCGCCGTCGCCTGCAGTCGCCGCCGCCGCCGCCACCGACCCCCCGCCGCCGTGCTGCGCCGCCGACGCGGCACAGGCGTCGTCACAGCCACCACAACCCACCGGCGCCAGCGACCGCGGCGGCTGCCGGACATCGGTGCCGTAGAGCTCCAGCTCTCTCTCGCTCGCGTACGTACGTGCGTGCATCATTCGATTGTACATACACACACACCCCTAGCAAAAACATGAATAGTAGATACGTGTTCCGAGAGATTTTTCTTGTACTACGCAGCAATGCAACTGTAGTAGATACATGTGTTCTGTAAATACATGCATGTACACATCTCTGTTAATTATTAACCATCATTTTCCCTGCTTTTTTTGAACGATAATTAACCGTCATTTTCTTCTTCCTTAGTACTGATGCTATAGCACACAGCTGGAGTAGCAACAGTAAAGAGATATGTGACCAGTAAGCTGAGGTTGGGATGGAAAAAAGGAGAAAAAGGCATCAGATGTGTGTCGCTTTTGGTGGTCAAGTGGACGAGTGGAGCGATCATTCATGGCGGCGGGGGGAGGCCGCCGGTCACATCGTGGCCGGCATGGGGGCACTGCCTGCTGCCCGCCGAGCGCGGGTTGGGTTGGGATATTTTCGCACGCGCACTGTTCGTTCGTTCGCCGTGATTTGTAGTACGGACGTCGTCGTGACCTGGTAAAAAACTCGGAGAGCCCCATCTGGGGGAAGAATATGCCGACTGCATACAGCTCACGTACTTTGCCGTACAGTTTGATTGCACCATCGCCAAACAAACTCATCGTCTCTCCTCTCCTCCGGACGCATTCGGGATAGAGAAACGCGTACGGATCTTTCGGCTAGCTTCACAAGATGATGGACTAGATGATCTACGTTTAAAACCTTACCCCTTCTAACTATTTGGTATAGGTCATTTCCTAATGTTCGTGTCTTTTTTTTTACGCATTTGGGATAGAAACCATATCATTTATATGCTGATTTTTTGGACGCATTCGGGATAGAAACCGTGTCATTTATATGCTGATTATATCTCAACAAATATAATTCAGAAGCTAGAAGCTGAAAAAAAAAAGAATTTTCAGATGCTCAACAGATACTTGTCTGCTTCTTAGCATATTGAGATCCCTCGAACAGAGCCGAAGCACGAATAAACGAGTACTAAACATGTCCTGGTTCGTTGGTTTGTCATTATGATGGCATAGTGACATGCTGCTAGTGAAATCAGGAGGCCAGGCAGGCGTGGCCACCTTTTTTCACCTTCACTTTGATTGCCACCTTTTCTTTTCATCTTTCAGTTTGATTGCAGTTCTTTCAAGCTTATCTATCCACGCGGAAGAGAAATTCGAGCTACACTCTAATCTCCGAATAGACGGCCACGATCAGGCTCATGATTTAAGCAGGAGTGATCGATTAGAGTTGATGTGAGAGATTTGATGCCCTTTTTTGATGTTTGCAGAGAGATGCTTTAGCCGTTCAGCTGTGTTTGGGGTTTAGCTGCTTCTGGCGGCCGGCCGGCAATTCTACTCTTTCCTCTTTCTTCGCCAAACGCGGCCAAAAACCAACAAATGCGTGTGAATCGACGGCCGTGTTGCTTGAAACGTACACTCAACTCCATCTATCTTCAGTTACTCCAAAAACTGCCTTGTTTACACACATATACGCGACAAAATGCAGATATTTTTTGCCCGGTGATCGTCTTCGTTCGAGATCACAGACTCACAGTTAGCTGTAAAAGTTGGCTACCATTGTAGATTTCTCGCTGTAATTCGTATATAGATTTCAAGTTACTTTCAAGTTTGGCTGAATCCGGAACAGAAGTTCTAGAGCGACTTTGATCCCTTTCAAAATAAACTTTGCCTTTGTCAATAGTGTCGGCAGAGCAGCGAAAACGTAGCAGAACTCCAGACTCCAGACTTTGTCTTGGCAAGATCGAATCTCTAAGTAAAAACCATGTCCCGTTTTCTTGAACGGGTGACTGCCACGTCCTTGACATAGCAACACATTGTGAAGACGTCATTTTTTATGACTCTGCTTTGCTTTATGGTGCTGTTCTAGACCTGGTGACGATCAACCACACATAGCAGTGGTCGGTTTTAGTGGCAAACCTATATAATTCAATTATCATTTTAGTGTGAGTATTTGCTTTAAAAATTTATGTAAGTACGTTTTCTGCTGTGTCGTTGTTGTTTCATACGCTCTATTGACTATTGGTGACTAAGAAAAGTAATTAGTAAGGTAATTAGGCATTAATTTATTGGTGAATTGTTGCATGCGCTTGGTGGAGCCCAGCTCATTGCTAGCTCCTTAATGACATGTTTTATGTGATTGGCACGTGATTTCTTGATGTGCACTGTGGTATACAACCAACATCGACAACATTCTTTAGATGATACTATTTTTTTTCTCTCACTCTTAACAATGTTTGGACGCCATATGTATAGATGGCCAAACGGCCCGGCCCGGCCCGGCCCAGGCATGGCCGTGCTCGGGCCAAAATTGGTCGGGCCGGCAGGCCGGCCCAACACACCGAGCCGTGCTGTGCCGGCCCAGGCATGGCCCACCAGCAGTCGGGTCGTGCCGGGCCGGCCCAAAGGTACGAGTGATCCATCGTGCCTTTTTAAAAATAAGTCTATTTATCCTCCCTTCTCTTTGGGTTGCGACATATATATAGCTAAAATAAGTCTATTTTTCGTCCCTCCTCTTTAGGCTGACATATATATAGCTAAAATAAGTCTATTTTACATCCCTATTCTTTGAACCGTGGCATATAATATGTCTATTTTTGTTCCCTATGCTTTGTGTGTCGGGCTTGGCCTGCTAGCCCATCGTGCCGTGCCGGGCCGGCCCAACGTGCCGGCGGGGGGGGGGGGGGGGCAGGCACGGCCTAGCGGCCGGGCCGGGCCAGCACGGGTCCGACCCCCGTCGGGCCGAGCCGTGTTTAGGCCGGCCGTCGGGCTTCAGGCGTATAGACATATGTCATCCCAAAAGAGCACCGAAAAAGACAGCGGCATCTTTATAGGCTTATGGCCCATCACTACGGCCTGGCCCAGCATAGCTCACGATGGAACGGGCAGCTGGCCTGGCCCAACTAGAGCCCACGAAACGACGGCCCAAGAGGATCCCCTCGCCACGACACTGACAGGTGGGCCACGCTACTAGGGTTTAAGGCAGCGCTGCCGCGTTGACAAGTCAACGTGGCCCCGAGAGAGGGGGAAAGCGGAAGGCCCGGGGCCTCACAACGTGGTCCATTTCCGGTCCAGTCTCCCACAACGCCGGAATCGAACCTTCTTCTTCTCTCCTCGGCCTCGGCGCGGCTCGGCTTCGTCGTTTTCCCCTTCCCCTCCTTTCGCGGGCGGCCGATCCGTCCTTCGGAACGCCGGAAATGGGCGCGCGGGGGGGCGAGGCGGGGGCGGCGAGGGTGGCCAAGGGTGGTGGAGGAGGAGGAGGAACGGGAGGGATGAGGCTGTTCTCGCCCGAGTACTACGCGCTGTGCGCCGGCGGCGGGATGCTGGCGGCGGGCGCCACCCACCTCGCCATCACCCCGCTCGACGTCCTCAAGGTCAACATGCAGGTATGCTATGGAAGGAGAGCGGTGTGGCTGTGGTTGCCTGCTTTGCTCGATTGCAGAGGAGCGAGTTCTTTTTTTTTGTGTTGCAATTTAGCACATTCTAGCTAGTGAGTTTAATAAGGATTAAACTGCAGCTGATATTTTTTCCTATTAAATTAGCAATGTCAAATGCTCAGTTGTGTACCATATCAAATGGAAGCTTTGGAATCTTTCATTTCATATGGTTTGAATACATAATCATTATTAATTCATAAATGATCCACAGGGCACCTTCGGTTTTATAATAGTTACTACTTCCCTTTAATTGTTTTGGCAGGTGAATCCCATGAAGTACAATAGCATATTTTCGGGACTGAACATTCTTGTAAAAGAAGAGGGAGCTTCATCTCTTTGGAGGGGTTGGGCAGGGAAATTCTTTGGATATGGTTTCCAAGGTGGCTGCAAGTTTGGTCTTTATGAGTATTTCAAGAAGAAGTATTCTGATGTGCTAGTGGACAGAAATAAGAGCACCATTTACTTTCTTAGCAGTGCCTCTGCTCAAATCATAGCTGATGTTGCCCTCTGCCCCTTTGAATCGGTGAAAGTCCGTGTGCAGACACAACCTATGTTTGCAAAAGGCTTGATTGATGGCTTCCCAAGGGTGTATGCCACTGAAGGCTTGTCCGGGTAAGCTTCCTTGAGTAAGATACTACATATTCTTAGCTTTGCTTGTTGGTTGGTGCACTATTGTATATCTGAGATACCATTGCAATTGCTCTTACCTCTAGTTTATTTGTTTATTGCAGGTTTTACAAGGGCCTTTTACCACTTTGGGGACGGAATCTTCCATGTATGTAGTACCTCCGTCTGTATGATATGCTTGAAATGCTTCTGGATCATTTGTAGTAATGTGCGACATAGTTAAATGAGCTCATTTCGCAACTCTTAGATAATTTTGATTAAGTTATGATCTAAGCGTGTTCTTTTGCGAAAATGTTTTCACTTATGTGGTACAAAAATAGGTACAACTGCACAAGTCACATCGCTGACAACAAAACTTTAGGTGTGAAGTACTTAATTGTAAGGAGCAAGAACTAAGCTGTATCTGTATGCGTAATTCTGATTTGTTATTGTCTTGTGGGGATCATATTTCTTTCTGCTCAGTCAACTCTGAGCTTTTAAATCTGCACCTATGGCAACAAGCAACATCTATCTGCCTATTTCAAAAGTTCCTTTTATCCTGTATTTGATGTTTGGAAACATTTGCGCAATTTTCGCCTTAAGTGTGTCAGTTCATTAATGGATCTTTTGGTTTCTAAAGTATAAATGTCTTTTCAGGTATATCTTATCACCATTTGTTCTATTCGTGCAGTTTCTATGCTAATGTTTTCAACATTTGAGCATACCGTGGACATCCTATATCGGAATGTCATTCAGAAGAAAAAGGAGGATTGTTCAACAATGCAGCAGCTTGGGGCTACTTGTCTGGCTGGCTACATATCTGGTGCAGTTGGTACTGTTGTTTCCAATCCTGCAGATAACATTATCTCATCTCTATACAACAAAAAGGCTAAAAATATCATAGATGTAAGGATATGATTTTGTGTCTCCAGCTTATAATAATAATTCAAACTCTCACCATCCCAATGATCTAATATTTGCATCCTACTCTTGCAGGCTGTGAAAAGTATTGGGTTTCGTGGTTTGTTCACAAGAAGCCTACCTGTTCGAATCACTCTTGTTGGGCCTGTCATAACCATGCAATGGTTCTTCTATGATACAATTAAGATATTGACTGGATTGTAAGTATGCAGTGTAATTTCTCAATGATATCCTATTTTGTTTATTTATTTAACAAGTATGGTTTAAAATCTTAACCAAGCTTATCTGCGGTTCTCCACGCTGGGTTTTCGATTGCATTTATGCTGATATATTTCTTAGGGTACATCAATCTTTATTGCATAATATGTGACTGTAGAATATTTCTTAATCATCTAGTAGAGAGGAGAACATGCGTAGGTAAAATAAAATCATGGATTGGCTATGTATAACCAATACAAAGTGTGTTTGTATGAAGAAGTGATTGTAATGCAATAAGATCATAGGCAAATGTTTTTTTTTTTCACGACATATGAACATGTCTCCTCATTGTGTTTAGTTATGCATTTGTAGTGGATTTATGGTGACAAAGAAAGCCATGTTCTCTTTCTGCAAGTGGCATTTCAATGCTAATGTCTTCAATGGTGTTTCAAATATACACTGATGCTAAAATTGTTCTGAAGGTGTTATATGTGATGTCCTTTTCCTGTTGACAATCACACAAATTCACTCCTTAAATTTGTCGTTTGTACAACTGATACTTGTGTGGTACTCTCCTGCCCTTTAGGGTGGTGTTCTGATTCTATGGTAGTGTTTTAGCTAATGTCCATTAAAAATTTGACATGGCGCCCTTGCATCTTATATCGGTGTAGATTCCTGATAGGTTTCTTCTGATGAGTCCCAATCTGTTTATTTCAGGCCAACGAGTGGAGGGCTTCCTCGTGAACTGGAAGAAGTTAACATATGACCTGACCACTTTTACAAGCGTTTTTTGTTAGTACATTTTCGTTTAATCACAGAGAAGTATCGGCGCATGATTCTGACCGACTATTGGAAAGACTACAATTGATAGTTTCAGGAAGCAACCAACTGAGCCAAATACACTGCATACTATATGTACGGCATATCTGGCATTGTAACTGTATGTCCTACACCTTAAAGTAATCAACATAAGCTCCAGTAGATCAGCACTTCTCAAGGAACACTAGTGTTTGCGAATGTTCTGTATTAGCTCCATTTTGAAGATTGTTGTATGACAAAATGTGCTCATGTACACACATGATCCTCCACTGTACATATTATTGGCAAGGATTAAAGCTAAGATCTTATTTTATCTGTGTTGTTATTGTACGTAACTTACGAAATTGCCTTGCACAGTAGTTGTGTTCAGCTGCAGTGGCAACAATAGCTTCCATAGTCCTTACTGGTATGACTCATAAGTAACCTTGTTCAAAATTTTTGTACATTTTGAACTAAGCTTTGTGAACTTACAGAAACAGTATTATGCCTCTTTCAGTACGTGACATGAATACTTACAACACGATAAACAGTGTTGGAATCTAATTCTTAGACACTCACATTTCCTTATTACAATACAATCACAATGCAGGAATCAAGTATAGATTACAATCTTGAGCTTTCAAAATTCAGAAGAATATAGAGAGAACCTGGCTTGAAATTTGAATATGATTTTTTTTTTCAGCAGCAGAGAAGCCCAGATGCAGCATCTACTTGAGAGGGATCTTCACGTCAGGGTTGCGCAACGGCTTGAGCCACATGTCGGCCATCACCCTCGACGACATGCTCCAGAGTACGTCATGGCCGGACTTCCCCGCCGCCGCCGCCGCCGCCCTCCCCTTCCTGCCGGCCTTGCCGAGCCCGTAGGCGACGAGCCAGTGCATCGCCGTCAGCCGCTGCTTCTCGCCGTCCCAGACGTTACTCCGGTCGGCCGACTTCAGCCGGAGGCCGCCGACGTGCATGTTCGCCACCTTGAACTTCGGCTCGTCGTCGTCGTCGTCGTTGCCGGCGATTCTGACGGCCTGGATGATCACGATCGACGGCGCGCCGACCGCCTCGTACCGGCGCAGGGGATCCCTTAGCTGGGCGACGAGCAGCATGGTCACCGTGTCGGCGCCGACGCAGGCGAGCGCCCAATCCTCCGGTGGCACGGCGGCGTCGAGGAGGTGGCCGCCGCTCCGCTTCTCGCTGGCCGGCGACACGTCGAACGGCGACTGCTCGTCGGCCATGTCGGCCTGCACCTTGAGCGCCTTGATGGCCATGGCCTCGATCTTCTGCAGCGAGAACGCCAGGATCTCGTCGACGGTCACCGGCGTCTCGTGGGCGTTCCAGATGCCGGTGTCGATCCTCTCCTTCCGCCCGTCGCTCATCGCCGACGACATCGTCCGGAGCAGCGACACGGTCTGCGCCGCGCTGGAGCTCGCGCCGAGCGCCGCGCTACGCGCGCTGATGATCGCCGTCGCCATGCCCTCGAAGGCGATCTGCTCCGCCGTCTTGCCGACCACCTCGTCCGTCCCGATGAGCGCCGCGAGCTTCTCGAACAGGGCCTCGCACCCGCCGGCGCACAGCTGCTGGAACAGCTCGGCGCCGCCGCCGGGGAGCCTCTGGTCGCGGAGGATGACCGGCTTGGACAGCTGCATGGCGAGCTTGGGGAGCTCCTTCCTCTCCACGGGGATGTCGAACGGGTTGGTCGCCGCAAGGTAGCCGCCGTCCCGGGTCTGCACGATGGGGCCGAGCCCCTTGCCGAGGTCGGAGATGTAGCACGCCGCCGACGCGTCGGCGGCGCCGCCGGAGTCCCGCTTCGCGCCGGACTTGAGCGACGACACCGACTTGGCGAGGGCGCCCTTGCCGTCCCCTTGCTCCAGCATCTGCAAGAACTCCCTGGTCACCTCCTCCTCGTCGGCGTCCAGCCCCGCCGCGTCGTCGTCCCGCGTCTCCTCCGTCTTGCCGGCGGCCGGCGCGTCGCCGAGCATCATTGACTCGAGAGCCTTGATCTGGTTGGTGATCGCCTCCAGCTCGTTGATGCGCCACGCGTGCGCGCTGTCGTGCACCACCTCCTTGACCACCTCGTCGCCGGCGGCCGACGTGGGCGCCTCCTCCGCCGCCGCCTTCTCCTCCTTGGCTTCTCCTTCCGCCGCGCCTTTCGCTTCAACGACGTTCTCTTCTTGCCCTTCCACTCCTTTGTCCACGACGTCGAACTCCGGAAACTCCGAGTCATCGGCCTTCTCCTCCGGCTCCGGCGGCTCTGGCTCCTTCTGCTCTTGCTTGGCCTCGGCCAGCGATGGCAAACTGGGCTCGTCGAGCTTGAAGTCGTCAATGCCTCGCAAGTCCGGCGACGGCGAGCCCTTCGTCGGCGTCAGCGTCGGCTCCGGCCGCGACACCTTCGGGCTCGTGATGCTGAAGGATAGCTTGCTCTGCTTCCGTGCAAACAAGGAAGAAGACGACGACGAGTTGATCTTGGTTGCTGCTCCGGTCTGATTGAACAGCCCGACGCCGCCGTCGTCCATGATCTGGAACGACAGCTTGACGACGAGCTCGCCGCCCTTCGCCTTCCCGGCGAGCGGCAACGCCATGTCCCATTGCCGGACACGCTCGCCTTGCTGGCTCTTGTCCGTGGACTCTTTCACGAGGAGACTCAGGTCGACGGCGCTCCGGCCAAAGTCGAGCTCGGGGGCTTCCACGGCCACCGCCGACAGGAGGAACGGCCGGGGCTCGAACCTGAGCGGCTTGCCGGTGCCGGCGCCGCCGCTGCAGTAGAGGTGGCAGCGCACGAAGAGCGTCTCCTCGAAGTCGGCGGCGCCCTGCTGCACGCGCGACGGCATGGTCTGCATGGCGCCGTCGCGCGTCTCCTTCTTGCGCACGGCGACGGCGAGGCGCAGCCCGTTCATGGACGGCGGCAGGCCCTGCGCCGCCACCACCTCGACGGAGAAGAGGCAGCCGAGCCGGTTCATGCCGATGTGCGACAGCGCGCGGATCGGCTTCCAGCTCCATATCCCCTTCTTCTCCCCCGCCACCGCCGCCGCCGCCGCCTCGCCGCCCGGGGTCGTCACCGCCGCGAAGCTCTGGCTCTTGGACGGCGCGCGGCGTGCCCCCTTGTCGCCATCGTCGTCGCCGTCGTCGTCGTCGTCATCGTCGACGATCGCGTTCTTGTCCTGCTTAGGCCTCGAGCGGAACGGCGACAGGGACAGCCGCCGCGACCGCGGGCGCGACTCGGCCCGGACGACATCGGCGCCGCCGCCATTGACCTCGGCGGCGGAGCGAGGCAGCGCGAGCGACGCGGTCCGGCGGTTGGTGTGCGCCTGGTACAGCGTGTGGCTGAGCGCGTCGAGCTCCTGGAGGATCTGGTTACTGCTCTTGCCGTCGTCCGCCATGGCTGCTGGTGCTGCTCCGACCTCGCCGGCAACGACTCACCACTACAATTACTAGTACTAGTAGTAGCTAGCAAGCTAAAGAAGAAGCAGATAAGAGGAGGAGATGGCGAGGGCGAAGTGTATGGCGAGGGAAGGGAGGGCGCTGATGGCGCCATGAATGGCGACAGTTTTGGCGGGATTTGGATTGAGGAGGGGAGGAGACGAACGATTTGTGAGGTTTCCCTCTTCTTGAATTCTGTGGTGTTCTTGAGGCCGTTGGTTTGGCGCCAAGAAGGCCTTCTCCAGCTGCTCTCTTGAACTCTTGGTATTGATTAATCCAAACGGATAGTTGGATTTTCTATGTTGCATTACAGCGAGCAAATATTTCAGAAATAATTAGTGGCTGTTATGTAACAATCGACGTGGCTCGCCAGACGAACAATATGCAGCAGGAGCAAGACAAAATAATTATGTCATCCAGTGACAAGTTATCAGACTCCAATCAACATCATACACAACATTGATGCATTTCCAGATAAAAATGTTGTGGTTCCTAGCTACAAACAGCTGCACTCTGCAGGCGCAACTTTGAGAATCCAAACTGAAAAATAACAAACTAAAGACTCACAAGAATTGATATACATAATGGCCACCACAAGTTATCAGATTTATTTACCATCTCATGAATGTGTGCTTATTGCTTGTTTTGTCTACAAATTTTGATACACATGGTCAAGAAATACTCGTGTGAAGGTACATGTAGGAGAAGGTTGCAGCTGCTATTGTTTGGGACTCTCCTGCTCTTCTTGGTTGCTTTCACCACTTGTTCCTGCAAATCCCCGCCTTTCATCGGCAGAGGCGGTGATGACGGGCATCCAGATATCAGCAGTGCTACTCAAAAGGGATTTCACCTCTGGATCCGAGGCCATGGCAGAAGATATCATCTTGTCAACATTATCAAGCCTCGCTGATAGTTTGTCCAGCTCTGCTGCGATCTCTAACTAAAGATAGCGTTGAACAAGAACTGATGAGATGAGAAAATGTAAATAAATTTGCGGAAGGGGATTAATTAAACAGAGGTTGTTGCAGTTACCTCATCAAGTTGCTTAGGTGTCTGCTCCGGTACCTTGGTAACTTCTAGTCCTAGTGCTTCGATCTTAGCACGCAATTCTACTTCTTCCTGGTTGCTCATTGACTCCACCTGCATTTGAATAATCAAATACCAGTTACTTTCTCAATGATCATAGTCAAGCATCAAAAGACAATTGTTGTCTTATCCAAATCACAGAAAGATATGATGTTGAATAGTAAGAAATCAGAAATATGCTGAGGAATTGCGAGAAATGAATGTAAAGTAACACATGCAATCCTGCGTATAATGAGGATCCAAACTTCCAATGCTATAATCAATGAACTATACAGATTCAGACGCCCCAATAATTACAAAACGTTACTCCCTCCATCTACTTTTGATAGTCATATTTCATCTTGGCACACAGACCAATGATAAGTAATTCTACTTATCATCTATTTAAATATGCTACTAATCATTTCTTGTAAACAAGCGATTCATTAATATTTACATTTCTCGATGCTCATTTAGCCAATCTTGTGTGGAAGAATGGAGAGTCACTCATTTAATCCGAGAAAGTCATTAAGATGATAGGTTGTTGGATTGAAATATGCCTATCAAAAATAAATTTTTCAGATTTGAAAATATGACTATCAAAAGTAGATGGAGAGAGTACATGCTATGCAAAAATGTAGACACACCTACAAACAGGGCAGTCAGTGATGGGGGTACCAAGGTCCAATAGACCACAATACCTTACATATACAATGTTAAGTAGAACCCTCATGGAGAGGGCTAAAATGAACTAATCCTGTATGGCATTTCACTTGCCACCAAGAAGTAAGTGCTCAGTTAAGTGATCATGTCTATGAATGTTTTCATGGTTCCACACTCAGATTGCCATGCAGTTTATAATAATAAGACTACACTCATGACAAAAAAAGTTTGTAGTACTGATTCAGCATTTTGTATACTGTTCCTATCACTCACAGTATAAACTGTTGAGTTTCAGATACTGGTGAGTGATCACTAGTTTCAAGTGAGGTTATTGGCCCTAATATACATGATCATGCCGCTGATTCTGTGGTTCTATGGGAAATACAGCAAAAAGAAAAGGAACTCTCTTGTCGTTGTTTTGCCTTGTCATAGCTTGAAAAATATGACTATATGAAAAGAAAGAACGAAAAAAAAAAGAGTTTGACACCACCAGGTTGCAATGGGTGTAGTTGATGAAGTTCAGAGTTTTGAAACAGGGGCTGATATAGATCAGCTTGATTTAGATAGGAAATGTTGTTTGATTGCTAGAACGAGAAGGAACCAATCCCAGCCAATCACCAGTAGATTGATAGTTGGCATTGACCTTCAATCACCCAAACCAATAGCCCATGTTTCACTCTTTCAGATTCGTAAACATTACACAACAGGGCATGCATAGTAACATAAAGCAAGGAATCCACCAGGCACAGACATCATAAAGAGATTAACTACATCAACTCTGAGCCTATGTTGCTATCTTGCTTCTCTCCCAGCCATGTCGTTGAGGTCGAATCCCAGGCCATAGGCCATGTTGCATCTATCCCCAAAACAAATTAACTAGGTTTACATAAATAATGGTATCAGCCGAGATTGATACTTGATACTAGATCCGCAAAAGCAAGAACATTCGCACGAAGCGGAGATCCATGTCGGCGAAATCATGAACCACCCACCCCTAATCCAAAAACAAGAAATCGACAACAGATCGAGAGGGCGGCGGCGCTTGTACCTGCTGGAGAAGGTCGGAGAGGAGCTGGAACAGCTGCGTGTCCGGCTTCGCCTCCTCCGCCATCAAAAAAAATTCCTTCTCTTTCGATTCCTCTTCCCCGCCGAAGCTGCTCGTTCTCTGTTCTTCCCCCCGTTCTTGCGTGCAGCAGGTTGGGCTCGAGATTTGCCTGGCTTTTGGAGAGAGGAAAAAAAAAACATAAAAAAGGGCGTGAGGTGTCACCGATCAGGACCCGTTTTGAGGTGAGACGGCGACGACGAAACAGATCCGCTCGGATCCAAGGCCCAACTTCACTAATGGGCCAGCTATTGGCAGCTTTGTTGCCTTCTTCCGCTTTGGGCTGTGACCACGCTGCTTGCGGCCCAGCGTGAGGGCGTACATACAGATCCCATTTTTTTAAAAAATGTATTTACTATAAATATTTTTAAACTAAATTTATTTTCAAAGTATTACTGTAACGTCCTGCCTCTCCCATGGCGGGCCCACTTACACCTGCAGCTTTCATAAGTCATAGACTGTCCTCACAGACCAACACAAGCCGTTTCTGCACACTTTGTCTGGAAAAGAAGTTGCAACTTGTTTACATGAGCTCTTGGCCACGTCCGTGTCTCCAGTGCCAGCGCATGTGCCATACTGTGTGACCACTCTCGGTCCACACCAGCCATACGCACCATGCCTACGCAACTGCGACACACGCGCCTGTGAAACCGCCGTCTTTTCTGCACATTTTGTCCTCACTCGTGCGTCGGTCACCCATCCCAAATTGCTCCAGGCCAAGCACGCTTAACACTGGAGTTCTTTAGAGATCGGCTTCTGAAAAAGAAGTTGCAACTTGTTTACATGAGCTCTTGGCCACGTCCGTGTGTCCAGTGCCAGCGCATGTGCCAAATTGCTCCAGGCCAAGCACGCTTAACACTGGAGTTCTTTAGAGATCGGCTTACGAAAAAGAAGTTGCAACTTATTTATATGAATATTCTATTAATTCTATTAAGTCCTGAGTCGAGATGTTACAATTACATATCTACCCCTAATGGCCGTTGTTGGGAACGTTGCACGCGTGATATTGGTCGTGCACTTGTGCTGTCCCTTTCTAACCCTCTAGGAGGATGGCAAGGAGGTTATTTGCAAAATAGCCAGCTCTCCTTCACGTAGCTGTTGGCAACTTAGCATGCGTCAATGGCGGGGTTTATAAAACCGCCAGTAACCGCACGGTTACCCTAGTAACCGTGCTTACCACGGGATACAGTAAAAGGAAAACCGCGGTAACCTCCTTAAATTCAAATAAATTTAAAAAATAATTTAAAAATTTTAATAAAATTTACACGGTTTCATATGGTTTACCACGGTTACTGCGCGATAACCGTGTTTACCATCGGGGCACGGTAACCCCGGTCCCGACGGTTTGGGAAACCCTGATCAATGGTAAAAAAACACTCTAAGGTGACATTCTTAAGAACTTCTAGGGGTGTATATATATATATGTAATACTTAGAAAATAGAAATTATTTTTATAAATATTTTAATAGATAAAATAAAGGGATTAAAAAATTCCGTACACACACAGGGTACTGCAGCCGCGAGCACCGGTGGACGTGGGGCGCGTGCACCGAGCGAGTCGGTGGTGGTGGCGGCCTGCGCGGGGCGAGAGACCGGGACGACGAGCGGAAGCTACCGTGGCGCGTCCAAGGATTCGTTGCTTTGACTGGTGACAAACTCGTGTGCTTGAATCGTTAATATGTTGTGCTTTTCTTTTTGTTGGTTTTGAGTCAAAAAGAGAGCCAAGTCATGTGCACCTACGTGTTATGCTTCCTCTTATTTTCGTGTTTCTATTTCGGTGAGATATGATGGAATTTGATATGTTAATTGTATCGCAAGTTTCTAAACACCCCTAGATGTTCTTTTCTTTTCCTCCTTGTTGTCGGTAAGAGCAAAGGTAACATCTTACGGACAAAACAGAACTGATAGTAGCAGAAATAAAAGGAGGCACATGAAGCTTTTCTAAAGAGATTTGTAGAAACGCCGTAGGTTTTTTTAAAGGGCTATATATGGACATTGATTTTAAGTTCCTTTTTCTTTGTTAAAGTATGTCAAATGACACCATGTATAACTATTAGCTTGCTTAAGAAGCTTTGTTTTACATGCGTCCCGTAATCTAAGCTATAGCCATGAGTGGTGTGCACACGCATATACGATGTTTTTTTAGATTGTGTGAAAAATACATGCCATGCATGTAAATCACACGTTTGTGAGTGTGTATCTATTAATATACGCTAAATGGTAAAAATCCATGCCCTCGTTAAATTTTTACTAAAGCGCAACCACACGTGTAGTATTAATTGGTAATAGGCTGTGTTAGGAGGTGGAGGTTGGGAACTGATCAACCTCCTCAGTGTAAAACAGAGCAATCCATTAGCACATGATCAATTAATAATTAGCTAAAATAAACTTGAAAATAGATTAGTATCATTTTTTTAAAAAAAATAACTTTCCTAAAGAACTTTTTTCATAAAAAATGCACCATGTAAGCAGTTTGGGAAATGCGCATGTGAAAAACGAGAGAGTAAATTAAGAATTGGTACATCCGAATATAACTTTACATATCTTTGGAAAAACGTTCTTCTTTTCTTCGTTATTGGTATAACTCCGAAAGAAAACAATTGTTGTAATTGGAGGCACTTACTCCCTATATGTAGCAAAATTTATGCAAGTTTTTAGTAGGATATGACCGACATTTCTACATAAATATAGCACTTGCAAAAATCAGTAAACCTTTTATGTTAACATTAATATTAATAAACATCCCGATTGAGTCATGCTAGCGAAATTAATTTCTGGTGGGATTTATCCAAGATAAATCACCTTATTAGTTTTAATATCATTAGTTTCTCCTAGTAACACATACTCCTACTATGTTACTAACAAATGGGCATTGCTATTCGGGATTTTTGACTATTTGCCATCTTCCCCAATGCCATACTCCCAAATGCCATCTTTCCAAAATTTCTAGATAAATTGCCACCAGGTCCATACATTAGTTGATTCCCAGCCATTTATTTCTTTTTTTTATGCCAAATCAGCATTGGATGGGACGAAATCCCTGTTTTGCCCTTGCGCACAGGGAATGGGAGAAAAACTCCAATATTTGCATCTAGGCTTCGCATAGCTCCTCCTCATTGGACTTCGCCTCGCTCCCTGCTCCAGGCGACTCCGCCGGTGGTGGCCAAACAACGATACAATCCCAGGTAAAAGAACATATCCTTTGTATTTCCCTCTTTGGTTTGGCGTCGAATTTTTTCCTGATGTTTGTTTCTTTTTTTTAGATTGATCTGTCTAGGGTTTGGTTTTCAGGAAGGTTTAAGGGAGCCATGGCTCCACCCAATTGCAAGTTCTGTTATATGTTCAAGCTGTGTTTGCTTGTGAAATTGTTATGCATTGATCAGTTAAGTTGGTTTTGTTTTATTTGTTGTGAACTGTGTTAAATTTACACTGAATGGGCAGGGGTATCATTGTCATTTTCTTGAAGGTGTCATGAGGTGGCAGCTGATGTGGCGTCAAGAATGGACCAAAATAGCATGAAATCAACTAATGTGGGGGGACCAATGGTAATTCATCTAAAAATTTCTAGATAAATGGCAAATAGTCAAAATCCCTTGCTATTCATCTCACAGTAGACATTTTTTATGGACGAGAAAAAAAAGTAAGAAAAACAGAAAACCGCCAGTTCGCATCCAGATCACAACCAGAGGCGTCCAATGGCAGTACAATCCGTGCTGTCCATCCGAGACACGCAACCGGCGCCAGGAGATCTCCACCGTCCGTATCCGAAACCGCCAATCCAGCCGTCCATCCCTTACCCACCTCCCAATAAATACCCTCGTACCCCTTCCCACCCCACACCTTCTCTCCTCTCTCTCCATCTCTCTCTCTCTCTTCCCCTCGCATCGCTTTTTCTCCCCCAAATCGAATCGAACAAAATTCGTAAATTAATCTCATAAAAACACACACGAAGCGAACGGATTCGAAGAGAGATTAACACGAGACGGCTTCGATCGATCCCGTTTTTGGGAGCTAATCGTGTGGTTTTTGTTGGATTTTTTGTTGGGTGTTAATCTAGGGTTAGGGTTTCGGATCTGGACGATTAGTCCCCAATTCCATCCATGAATGACCCCATGATGCGGCCACCGGCGCAGCAGCCGCCGCTGCAGTACCAGATGTGGCCGCCGCCGCCACCGCCGGTGATGGAGTTGCCGGTGGTGTTCGTCGGGGTGAAGCCGGTGAGGCCGCCGTGGAAGCGGGTGGCGAGGCAGCCGGGGTGGAAGCAGCGGAAGGCGGCGGCGGCGGCGGGGGCGAGGTGGGGAGGCGCGGCGGCGCCTCGCAACACGACGTCGTACCTGATCCGGGCCAAGCGGGCGGGGGGCGTGGCGTCGCTGGTGTCGCCGTGCCCCGTGACGCCGGCCGTGCTGCCGACGCCGCAGCTGTCGCCGGCGCGCGAGGTGGTGGTGGAGATGGCCAAGGAGAAGTGGGGCGTCGACGGGTACGGCTCCATGAAGGGCCTCATCCGCCTCCGCTCCCAGGCCGCCGACGCCGGTGGCCTCCCCGGCGAGGACTCCGGATCCGGCGAGAGCGACGTGGAGGAGCACGTCGAGGTGGAGCGCCGCCTCGACCACGACCTCAGCCGCTTCGAGATGGTGCAGCTCCCCGTCGCGGCCGGCGACTGCGAGGACGACGAAGACGACGACGACGGCGGCGACGAGGCCCGCGCCGCGCGGCTGGAGGAGGAGAACCTGACCCTGCGCGAGCGGCTGTTCCTGATGGAGCGCGACATGGACGACCTCCGCCGCCGCCTCCTCGCCGTGGAAACCCTCTGCCGCGACCGCCACCGCGACGGCTGCGTGGTGGACGCTGCCGGCGTCGTCGCCGAGGAGACGGTGCTCTCCGAGAGCGTCGCCGGCGCCGACCTCGCCGGAGTCGGAGACGACGACGGTGACACGGCGGCGGACGCCATGAAAGCGTGAAGCAGACAAGGGCTTGTACTCAACTGTACATAGGTTTCCGGGTTTCCCCTGTGCAGATGTTGATGTGAAGAGTAGGCAGAAGCAGCTTTAGCTTAGAAATTACTCTTCTTCTTTGCATCCTTCCTGTGGTTTAATCTTGATTTTTGTTATTACTTGTTTAGCAGCAGCTTGATCATCTCTTGTAGTACTAGTTCGGTTCCATTTCTTCTTGTAGAATCAAATCAGCCAATGGATGATGATGATGATGATGAAATTGGGTTGGCAGGCAAGAACACAAGATGTGGGTGTTCTTCTGCTCCTGTAGATCCTCATCAACTACTCTCCTAGATAGATAGATTATTATCTTAGAGTAAGATGTTAGTATCATGTTAGTACCAAAAGATATTCAGTAACCTGCTCGGTGTATGCTATGAATTTGAAATCCTAAGTGTTTGTTTAGTTTGTTCATTGCTGCTCTGTGGGCACCAAAGAAAATGTTTTGGTTAGTGATAGGTAGGAGATGAGCAAAACCGGTGACAGAGGCCAATCAAAAGAATCCCTCCTCTTTGTTCCTCGGCGTTCTCGCGTTTGTGCTGCTTGTTGAATTGAATTGAGAAATCGTGAAATCTCTCTTGCGTGGAAGAGAGACCGACTCCTGTACTACAACTACCAAGTGTTTAATGCCGTTCGGTTGGTCAGGCCCTGTCCCGGATAGCTCCATTTCTGTGCCGAATTGTGCCGTGCAGACGTGCAGCTGCACTGCTGCAAGGTTGGCAGCTTGCGAGATGGGAAGCATTTGGCATTTCGCGTTACTGGGTTTGGGCTGTGGGAGACTTTTTCGGGAAGGTTAAGATTAGGTGAAGCAGCTAAAGATAAATTGGATGGTGAAAATTTAGAGAAGCTAATAAACTCAACTTTTAGCTTCTAGTTTATTGTTTATATTCTACAACTATAGATTTTAAATCTGAGTGAATGTTTGAACTGTTTAGGAAAGTTTCAGCAGCTGGACATTATAGAAGAAGATGTAGTTACCAGAAGCTACTCCAAACATACCCTAAACTCCATGGCTAGTAGCTAGCCTTCGTTGTTGAGCTCTATAGAGAGGAGGAGAATATAGCATCTAGAAAAGCGTGGTTTTGAGGAAGATGCTGAAAGCTATGACCGATCTAATCCCTCCGTCCAAAAAAAAAGACAAACCCTGAGTTTCCGTGCCAACGTTTGACTCTCCGTGTTATATGAAATTTTTTTATAATTAGTATTTTCATTGTTGTTAGATGATAAAACATAATTAATACTTTATGCGTGACTTATCTTTTTAATTTTTTTAAATAAGACGGATGGTTAAACATTGGACACGGAAACTATGGTTTGTCTTTTTTGGGACGGAGGGAGCAGAACCCTTCCTTGCTACTGTAGTATGATCTCTTTTGTGTGCTATCGGAATTTCTCTCTTTATTTTTTCATTCAAAGGAAAAACCTTTGAATATTCCTCTCCTCTGTCTCTTTAAGCAGCTCTGCTGCCCCCTTTGTATTTAGCCACGAAGATTCTTGATTTCTTTCTCACATCTCGAGACCCTGCAAGCAAGAACACACCCGGACCGAACTGAACACCCGTGGTGACACGGTCCCATGGCGACAAAACGCATTCGGTGAGGCCGTGGGTTTTGGCCCGAAATGAGTTGACCCAACCGCATAGGAAAAGGGTAGTAGGATGGTAGTTATAAAGTGTAACCAAATGCTATACTAAATCTTACCGCAGAAACAGAGCCACTGATGCGTTTTTTTTTAAAAAAAAAATCTATATGAAAATCACTTTTAAAAAATCATATTGATTTATTTTCAGAAATTTTTTACTAATACTTAATTGTTCATGCAATAATGAGTCGCTCCGTTTTACGTACAAGATGATTCATTCCCAACACACTCCCACCAACACAGCCTAAGTATGGTTTCCAATCGTTTTAAATTTTTTAGTTATATATAAAATTTGAATGTCTCAATTTCTGTCAACACACGTTCATCGTTAAATAGTTAAATCGATAGATATGAAGAAAAAAAAAGGTTCTTGCCAACTTAAAATCGTTCCCGTACGAATGATATCATTTCGGAGTCATCTACGAGCGCTGAGCGCATGAGTGCGACCGCACTGGGGCTTCTACTTTCAAGCTCGCGTAATCGCGCTGGTTGAACCAACGGATCGGACTAGTGGCTACTCCAGCCGCAGCCCCACTTATTACAGGCGTACACAGCCACCTTCTCCAGTTGATTTGATTTTGATTAATTCACTTGTCGATTCCGGGGAGCGTGACGTAGCAAATTGACAAAACCAGTGGGCTACACCACCATGGTTGCACTTTCGGATAGAAAGTTTTTTTTCCCTCTTATCCCTCTTGATAGCTGCATAGAACATAATGATGGTCGTAATAACTCTGAGCAAAACATTCTGAATGTCTCGCTGCAGGCAAGGCTTGTTTGTGGATGCAATTCGATCTTCAGAAGGGTTAAATCATGAAGAGTTTATGGATGCAGTAAAAGTAGCGATAGGTTCATGGAAAAAAAGTTGACCTCATTTTTTTTCAATGAGCGAGTACACAGACAAGACGGTTGAATGATACTGGCATACTATAATTGAGAACAGGAATTCAATACGAGTACATGGAATCTGAAAAAGAATGCACTGCTGTGTTAGACTTCCTTTTCTTTTGTAGATCACAAAGGTCAAGTTTGTAACATCACCATTTTATAGTGTTTGTTTGGTCAAACACAAATGCAGAACTGCAAGTTCAATGCCGCGCACATCCCATTTACAGTGTCCAGCTTGCTAATTTTTCATGGTGCAAAAAGTCTTATTAATACCAGAGTAAAATTCGATAACTTGCCGCAATCTGCAGTTTTTTCTACCAAATACAAATGCTAGGACGGTAGGCAAGCCTACAAGGTAATGTTATTGTTTTGCTGTATTATGTGGTGTTGGTTTATATCCCATAAATATGGGAAAACACATTCTTTGTTGTACACTCAACGCTTACAAGTTGATGAGAAGGGCATGGATTGATAGACTGGCAAGCCACGCCACAGAAACACCCTGATGGCTCCAAAGAGTTAGCTTAGAGAAGCAGGAAAATAAAGGTCAAGTTGTATATGGGGAACTAAACGTACCTGCAGATCTTGCAAGGTTACATTAGTTCTGTAGAGTCAGGCGCGATTTGTGCGCCTTCCAACTTGGAGAGCGAGTTCAGTGTCTATCTTAAGAGATATATCAAGTGCCTTTACAGAATGTGTTAATGCTCCACTGAAAAGAAAATCAAGACATTGTTGAAATAAATGATTTGGGAGTTCAAGATATCAGGGTGTTCTTCTACAGTAAAACAGCAAACAAAAACAAAGAGCTGACAATTAAAGTCGTTTTAAAAAATTGCTCTGAAAAACAAACATATCTCAGCTCAAACAGAAGGCAGTGCACATAACATCAGTTGAGAATGGAAATAATTAGTAGCAGTTAATAGAAACAAGATGCCGATACCTTGAAATATAGGTAACCCCCGTTTCTCCAATTTTCTTCACTGTGTCAATAGTCACATTTCCAGATGCCTGAAGCAACAGTCACATTTCACTGTAACTCGTCAGTTAAACAAGGAAGTTTACTATGCAATAAGCCTTGCAGTCTACCGTTACATCATATTTACCCTAAATTCCCCAAGTTAATGAGTATAAATTGGCAATATAGAATAATAACAACAGTCCAAGACATCATCAGATTATAAGGATCAATAAAAGTAAATTGTCACTTCCCCCGCCCATGTTATGTAAACAACACTGCAGGAAATGTATGCTTTGCAAAGTTAAACCTGCCACACCTCAGACTCAAATCTACCATTTATCAACTGCACGGCATCCTTGAGCATTGATACATCAACATCACCGTTACCAAGAGGGACAACCATATTATCCAACATTATACGAGTTAAAGAGGTATTGTTCTCAGCAGCATACTCCAATAAATCTCTTACTTCCTGAAGTGTTCTTGTCTCAACCTGATTCATAAAATGTAATCACTGTCAGCATATGCACATTCTCATTTTAGCTTTTTTTTTAAAAAGAACGTAAGCACATTTCTAACTAAAGAACCTGAAGAGAAAAATGTAAAGCTAAAACAGAATTACATGCAAACATAAGTGCATATTTTAGATGTGATATATGTAATCACTAGATGATACCTCAACAGGAAGTGCAAGCTTTTCCTTCGCCAAGAATTGATCAACAGATTTCATTGCATTTGTTATGCTCCCAGCAACAGAAATATGATTATCCTTTATCATAACCATATCAAATAAGCCAATTCTGTGATTCTTTCCACCACCAATTAGTACCTATGCTTGTACAAGCACGATTAAAGTTACAACAGAAGGAATGGAAAATAAGCTAAAAGTGGCAAAAAAAGAAAAAAGTATCTTACTGCCCACTTGTCAACGAGCCGTAAACCTGGAGCTGTTTTCCTTGTTTCCAGTATGCATGCTGGATGAGCGGCGTCGGCCATGGCCTGAATGGAATAAGAAAGTATGTTGCATGAAATTCATTCTCACATAACACACAACCAGGTATAATTATATTATTTTTTAGAACATGGATTAAAACCTAGCCTTTACATCCAAATTGGATGTACACAGCCCACCAGGTTTAATCATACTTGATCTGGGAAAAAGCAATTGACTATGACATAATTCATAGACATCAAAGTGGTTTACTGAAAATCAGATTGGTTAACATCAGATCTGGAAAGCGGTATCAGGAAAATATGTAAGGAGCAACTAGAGTGCCTGTTCAAATAGTGAAACATGTCCAAAGTCCATAAACAGTTGCCTCCGTTTCACTTCATCTGCGAAAGAGGAACATCTTAGCTATCAACTAACGTCACCAATCACCTTTGTCATTGTAGCAATTCCACTCATTCTTTGCATGAAATTGAGCACGACTCTTTCAGCAACAATAATATTGCGAGCACAACCTAAATACAAATGATGAAAATGTGAAAAGTGTGTTAGACCTAACAGGTTAGCACAATTCAAGAACTTAGGGACTACCAAATACAATAAGTTGTTTTATGCAAAATACCATATACTCTCCCAAATTGCAATCCCTTATGGACATAATTTCCATCACTTTCAAACCATTCAACCTGTAAAATGGCCCCCCAAAATGGTGTTATCAATGCCATCTATGAAATGTGCAGAATCATGCCCTGCCAAACAGCAAAATGAAACTATGAAGCTGATATACCTTCAATGATGGATCAACTTGCTTAAATATCATATCTGCTAGGCTTATTCCAGCGACAACACCATCCTCCTTTGCAATAAAGGTGGCTTCAGCTTTCACGTCAGAAGGTATGGTTGCCAAGCAAGATACATCCCCTGAAGGTGTAAATATGATGTCAAGAGTGTCAGACTCATACTGAAAGATGAGAACTGCAAATAAGTTCAAAACACAGCAATAGTTCAATATCAAAGATAGAAGAACTTAAGTAGCATTACTATACTAGATTGTTACTACTATTTTAGGAGCCTACAGAGGGCTAAAACAGACCTGAATATGTTCCTTTAGCTCCAATAGAGTTAATCATATTTGTAGGAATCTCCAATGATGATAAACTAATTTTGCTAATACAACCGCCGTGTCTACGTTCATGACTATGCTAGTAACTGTTAAAGAACTGAAGAGAAAAACAGCAGATATAATTGTACCCCCCCCCAAACAAATTGATTGCATAGATGGGATTACAATTTACAGACCACCGGGAAACTTAACAAAGTGATCTTACAGACCAGAAATGAATACCAAAAAACAAATGTTAGTACTTAATTATGCCTACACTACACAACACCACTACAGGAACAGGATTTGCTTGTGGTGTCACGGCATACACGACTGCCATCTACGTTGCGTACCTCGGTCGCCGGCGTCCTCGGAGAGGGCGAGGTCGATGACGGCCTTGAGGTCGTAGGTGGGGTGGGCCGGCGGCGCCACGGGCACCCGCGCCTGGGCGGACATGGAGGCGGCGCGGGGGAGGCGGAGGCGGTTGGAGGACGGCGATGAGGAGGAGGGGAAGAAGACGAGGCCTCGGGGGCGGGGGGCTAGCTGCAGAACGTTGGGATTGGGCGGCGCGGCGGCGGGCATCGCAAACGCAATAGCCGCCGGCGTCTGGGGATCAGCGTGTGGGGAGCGAAAGAGGAAAGAAGCCGCCGCGCGCATTGTGGATCTTTTTTTTTTTGGTGGGGCCGGTGGCTTAGCTTCGCGCTCAATGAATGAAAAGTGTTTTTATCCCCGAGGGAAATCTCCTTTTTTTTTATGCCACCTTAATAGTTATTAAAAAAAATAATAAGATAGATTAGTATAAAATATATCACTCCATCTATCCTATAGTTCAAATCATCCGCGTAAAATCCGAACGGTCCAGATCCCGCCTCCACCCCCCTCAATCAGCGCACGGCCCATCTCCCTCCCTATCGATCTCCTCGCCTGTCCTCCGCCACCCCGCCGCACGAGGTCCTCCCGTCGCCAGGTCGTCGGCGCCGTTTTGCTCCACCGATTCCCGCCGCACGAGGTGCTCCCGTCGCCAGGTAGCCGCCGCGCCGTCATCTGCATTGCCTGTCTCCACCGATCCCCTCCGCACGAGGTGCTCCCATCGCCAGGTCGTCGCCGACGCCTTCCGCGATGATCCGATCTGCCACCGAATCCCCGCCGCCGGCTCGTCCTCCAAGATCCCCATCGGCCTGTCCTCCGCCTCCTCGCCGCACGAATTCCTCACATCGCCAGGTCGCCGCCACCGATCTGCTCCACTGATCCCCACCGCACGAGGTGCTCCCGTCGCCAAGTCGCCGCCGACGCCTTCCGCGGTGATCCGATCCCCGTCGCCTGTCCGCGGTGATCAGAAATTTCTTCGCAGCGCCTCCGCCAGGACAGAGCAGATGACAAGGTATGGGCGTCTGATCCAAAATCCCAGACATAGAACATGTGATGTTGCAACCCACTGAAATCCCAGATAGACCTTGAACACTCAAGATTGACATCATGTTACACCATTTACTTTTATGCAATATTATACAAGCAGCTGCAAACGACGGCCATTCCGTTAATCTTGTGATCATAATTGTTATGACACCCACAAAGTCTTTTGTTTCTATATAAGAAGATCAATGACATTCATCTGTCATGGCAGGTAGAATCTCCAATTCAAGGGGCTATGTGCCTTGTTCCTCAACAAGAGAAGGTGAATTTTTCAACTGCAACTGCAAATCTTTCATCAGGCTGTCAAGTAAACATTTATACTGGATTGAAGCTGCAGCTACATTATCCTGTTGCATGGCATATTCGTGTGTTTACATGGGGTTGAGGTAGCCAGTGTTGATATAGATATATGCAAACTAGACTCGAGGATGCTGAACATTTTTTTTTGTATAGTTAGTTAAGAAATATTTAGGTTTCAGCATTGAACGAGGTTGGGTTTTTCTTCCCATTGAACAAAAGGCAGCTGATTACAATTTTTTTAAATAAATTATTTAGGAAGTTCTTCGCTTTTTTTTTCCTCAACAAGAAAAGATGATTAGCATTGAGTCATAAACTTAGAGGTACAATTGCTCAACTGCTAAAGTCTGTTTTATACAGGTATAATGGCAGGAGAAATGTCACCAAAAGAAAACTCTTTCTGTTGATTCACATTATTTTCCAGTTAAATGCGTTCATCATTTACCCATTTATTTGGATCACGTGCATTGTCATTTGCTGTAATTTACTCATGTCCCCTAGGTAACTATATTAAACCTACCATCTTTTCGAATTGAACCTGTAAGTGTGTAGTTTTCAGTGATCACCTGTTGGTTGCTTCCATTATATCACACTGATTTCCAATCTGACTGGTAATATTGTGAGATCATTTTTTGTGTGTGTCATGTTCTGTTTATCAGATGTGTCATTGCTGTACAGAATTAATATATAATTCTCATGTGAACCCGTTGGTTGTTGTTCTTTTATTAGTTGTGAATTTACTAAAGAAAACATCCAAGCTGAATGACGCTGGTTTTGTTGTAGCTGTGATTACTGCATTTAGGTGGTCAAGATATTTATTTTTAAAACTACCTCGCTGATTCTGTTTCATTTCATTTAGTTATATACTAAGCTAAATATATACCAACGCAAAATTCTACCTTCCCCATCAGTGTACATTGTGCTTGATTGTGTGCTTCTGGTATTGTTTATTTGTATTGTATTTCTGTGGTGCTAGAAACTTCCCCATCAGTGTACATTGTGCTTGATTATGTGCTTCTGGTACTGTTTATTTGTATTGTATTTCTGTGGTGCTAGAAACATCATAACTATTGTCCACATGCTTTTAACTTCACTTTAAGTACTTTGCACAGCATTTAGTGGTTTATCTGGTTACTGCCAAACTGAGATCAAGAAGTACATCTACTCCAGTAGATGATAAGTCCACCTATTGGTTCAATTTAAGAAATCTTAATTTGGCAAATTTAAGAAATTGGTTCAATGTACGAGCAGCATCATATTTCAATTACTAACATACTCGACTGCAAAACTATTTCAGGGCTAAACTGAATTGGAGAAAGATGTTCTGAAGTACTATCATAAGAATTCAAATAGTGTGAAGTGCAGGAAACCAAGGAGGTATCGCTTACTACTAATTCAATCTTCAACAGAACCTGGTGCTTATATATTGGCATGGTTTTGTACAATATATAGTAATCAAGATTCAATAATCCAAGTATACAAGAAACCTTGCTGCACAACCATATTGTGGTGTATTATAACATTTAAATTATAATATGTGTTTGGCGACATGATAGTTAATTGTACCCATCATTCACGTGGTCGAATCTGCTCTTGAGTTATTCTTTTAGTCCTGAGTTTAAACATGGTGAGGGGAATGTAAATGCAGTGGAGGAAATCGTGTATTTAACATTGTTAATTCAGGTTCCATTGGCGATTAACATCCTGAGTTTTATTTGGTGCGACATTAATTTTATCTAGCCACTTACGTTTTGAAAAAAGAGTTAACAATGTAATTCAGCTATCAAGGTTGTTTCGGTCGTCCTAACGTGTCTTGTGATCCTAATTGTTAGAGGATAGGTCCTTTTTTTATTACTTGATTCATCATTTTGGATTCATCATTTTGCATATCAGCCATAATAAGCTTTAGGCTCCTATTTCAGATCATTTCACCTTGATTGGATAGATGTTTTGAGTTTTATATGAAATGCCTCTGTTCTTCGAGAATTTGCCTCAAATTAAATGATGAGTTTGTGTTGTACATGTACCGCTCCAAATTTAACTATTTTCCTATTAGTAATTATAAAATTATTCTCTTGATTCTCTGATGCCTCCAAATATTAATTAGTATTTTGCACCCCGCAATTCCCAACAGGGATCCAGTCCCTGTTCGCTGCCGCCCCTCATCTCCGCATCCACGCCGCCAGATCGCCGTCGCTCGGATTCTGGTACATAACGTCGCCAATCTGTTGTCCGCTGCACAACTCCATTGCATCTATCGCCAGTCTGCTCCGCCAACACACTGTTCCACCTCCTCCGCCTCAAGCGCCACCACGACCAACACAAATCCCCTCCGCCAGTTAATTTTTAATAAACATTGAGGTACATATCAAGTTAATTTTTATTATGTAGTCATGTGCTCGTACTACATACTCATCAAAAAATGCATAAAATGTAAATTAGGTGTGCATGGACGCAAATCAGGAGGACGGTGGAGCTCGCATATCCCTCGGAGATATAACAAACCACCATAAAGGTGTACATATAATGGATAGTTCGTTGTGTACAACGCAGGTCTTGTCCTTTTTAGTATGACTATAGTGTTAATAAAAAAATGCAGGTCATGTGGATCAATTTGGGCTATCCAATGAGTCTCAGCGTAAAAAGGAAGATAGAAACTTTAAACAACGTATAAATCATACAAATCTGGAGGCTAAGAAGAAATGTAGTACAAGTCCTATGCAAATAATTCATGTGTCAGAGTATGAAGAATGTGATAGTGCCGAGGTCAATGTTGCTAAAATTGCCACCTCAACAAAGAGGGAAAAAAATAACAGCTATCTACGTGAGTGGCGTGCAAGAAATAGAGCAAAGTCGAGTGTTGTTAATAGCACTGTAACATCCGTCAATCCAACTCAAGCAACAACTACATCTGAAATAAACCAGAGTGAAGGGGGTGTGGTAGGGACAAGTGAACTTTCTGCAAAGAAAAAGAGAGAGGATACAAACAAGTATCTTCGTGAATGGCGTGCAAGAAAGAAGGCCAAATCAACAGATGGATGCAATACTATATCTTCTGGCACGCCAATGCAGTCAACTATTATGACCCCCGAAGAACACAATGAAGATGGTGCTGTTCAGCAATCATCAATATGTGATAAAGAGAAAAAAAGATTAGAGAGGAACAAGTACCAACGTGAGTACCGTGCGAAGAAGAAGGCGGAGAAAGCCAATGTTAACATAGAAAGTGTTGTACCAACCATCTCTAACATTGGTAACTTAATTAGTGTTATGGGAAATGTTCTTATTCTTAATGAAACTATCTAACTTTTTTACTCATACTCTAGGTACATGTTCCTTCATGGATCAATTCACGCAATACACTTCATATCATACGGACAAGGAGAATGTCGAACCGGACGATTCAATGGATTTGCTTCATAGAAATGACACATACCAACGAAAGGGTAAATTGATGGAACCATTTAGTGTTGGACAAACCCAACAGTCTCCATTCCCAGGTGCGAGCATTTTGATGCGATGTATATCTAGCTTTAGATCGTTATGTGATATACATTGTTATTTATATGACGTGTCATCTTGTTAACTACCTTCTGAACCCCATTGCACAGATGAAATTATGCATGATTCATCCATACAAGAGGTGGTTGTTGGTCAAGACATGCCGGATATCGATTACATAGAATTTGATAATATGTTGTTTGAACCTCAGTTATTGGATTTTCATGTTGAAGGTGATTTTTTAGAGACAATTTTACTATACACAATATTAAAACAACAACTATATGATCTAATGTGTAGTAATCCATCTTCCATCAGGTAATGTCGAAACAACCCAGACATGTGATGTTGTTGATAGTGATGATGAGGAATTGCAAAAGAAAGGTAACATAAAGCTTAATATTGTTTACTTCGCAAGACAAGTATGTATATATGTTCATATTCTCATTCTAGGCTTATTTTTCGTGTCAGACGATGGTTATGAGTCATATCGCGTGGATGTCAAGGGGGTCAATGCTGTTGGTACGGATGATCCACTTGATTATGTTTACCAGAACCTGCCAAAGAAACATCATGTGTTAAAGAAAGTGGCGGATTGCAAGCACTGTGGGGCGATTAGGTTTCAGTACGAGCCTCCTGGGTTCTGTTGCAGGCAAGGGAAGATCACGGTTGCCACTCCATTGGTCCCCCCTGAGTTGCTACGGCTTTTTACAAGCAAGGTTGATAATGATGCAAAGTACTTTAGAAAACATATCCGCTACTTCAACTCACATTTCTCATTCACAAGTCTTGGAGTCACCCTCGACCGCAGCGTGAGCACTGCTGCAGGCACCGGTGTATATACATTTCGTGTGCATGGTGCATTGTACCATCGTTTAGATAATTTAGTGCCAGGTTCTCAGGGGCCACGTCATATGCAGTTGTACTTCTACGATATGGAAGAAGACACTGTTCTTGCGCACAGGGCGAAGAGGTCCCCTGATCTTGATATCAACCTTGTGAGGATCATCCTAAGAATCTTGGCGGATAACCCATATGTTGAGACTTTTAACCGAGTCAGAAGCATGCCAAATATAGATGAATATAAGATTGAGCTCAACACAAATGTCACCCCTGACCAGCGAAGATATAATGCTCCTACAACATCCCAAGTTGCCGCTATCTAGGTAGAAGGGGATGATCCGGTGAACACATTTGATAGGCATGTCATGGTGCATGCCAAAGGGGAGAAACCTTGCTATATCAAAGCATATCATGGTTATTATGACCCATTGGCATATCCTTTATTTAACCCTAACGGCGAAACCGGATGGAATCTCAAAATGCCATACGAAACACCCAACAATATTCCTGAGGGTATGGACATTGATGCACCAGGTATAGACCCAAGGGGTGGTAATGTGCACTACAGTGAAGAAAACACTTTTTTTGAGCCTCCGGGTATGTACACACTTGGCTTGTATGATACCTTATCAATACCTATATACTTCTAGGCAAGTCGAATTAAGTAGATTTCTCGGTTTTGTTGCAGAGAATGATGATGTTGGTGATACTTTATACGAGGAAGAAACTAATGAGGTGGAGAACAGGTCATGCAAGCGGAAGAAAGATAGATTTGTCACTGCAAGAGAGTACTATTGCTTTAGGCTACAGGTTAGGAGGGGGCTTTTCAACATTATTTTATTTGGAGCTCGTCTCTTTCAGCAATGGGCCGTTAACATGTATATAAAGATAGAGTCTATGCGCTTGGATTGGTATTCTAACCCTGAGAACCAAAAGAAAATACGAGCTGAGCTGTACTAGGTGAATGAGAAAATGTATTTGAGAAAGTGTTGTAAGTGTATTTGAGAAAGTGTTGCTACATATGTGCTATATAGTTGTTGTATTGAACTACTCGTATAATTACTTCTGGATGAAAGCAGGGTGCTTGGAGTCTTCGGATCATAGCCAATTTCATTTCAATCCAAGTTTTCATGCTCTGAATGAATTACATAGTGAATTTCTCTATAAAGCAGTTTCCACTGATCAATATATGTTTAGATGAACTAAGGAATGACTATATATGTGAAAATATAGACTTTCGGCGGTTTGTGGTCAACGGAGAAGTCAACCTCAGCTTTGTCGACCGATATCATGTAACAAGATGGATTCACATTGCCGAAGTTCTGGATTCAAAGTCTTCGTTCAAGAGAAATATTAAGCATGCTTAGTTTTAAGTCAATTTTGAATGCTTTGTGATTTGTGTGCCTATAAGTGCACTGGAATGTAATAATGCTTTATTTAACGCTGAAAAACCATAACTGTGTGATTTATTTAACACTTCAATTTAATCTTTAAGGCAGTTTGGGTTCAGTTTAGTGTAGGCCGTAAATCGTGATGAACTGATGGCTTGGCGACGCCAGCATCTTGCCTTCGATCTTCTCTGTGTACTCTTTTTTTTTCTCCGTTTTGGTTTGCAACCTTGAATCGATGATAGAAATGCAACCTCTTTGTATAGAACTCTAAATGAAGGTTGGTGTACTGAAGTACTGTACTACCGATGAATAAAGAAATGAGCCAAGCAAGTTAAAGTTCCTTTGGAGAAGCTTGCCTGCTTCCTTTTTTACTATTCATTTTTCAGATAGATCGTGATACTTCTCCATCTCTAAATCATTTGACATGTGTTTATGCTTTACTGTATATAGAACAAGTTAAAGTTAAAAACATATATCGTCGTGACAATGGAAAAATAATTTTACTTCAAAATTTCAATGTAAAAATAACTAGCCAAATGTCCGTGTGATGCAACAGATTATTTGAAAATAAAAATAATAAGTTGTTGAAAAAAATGTATTTTTATGTTGATAAAAGAGCTGCAACCTACATAGTACAAAGAGCAAACATGGTGGTGGTGGGTGGCAGACTCACCACCGCCACTGCTGTCATTTTTTAAAGTAGTATAGTATACATGCGCATGAGTTGGTGGTGGTGGGTGGCAGACTCACCACCGCCACTGCTGTCATTTTTTAAAGTAGTATAGTATACATGCGCATGAGTTGGTTGCCATCTTTAATGTTTGCCTCCCACCATATATGAGTGCATGAGTTAGGGTCATGTTGCTACAGTGAACCAAAGCAACTTTGTTTATTCACATCAATCTGTTGCAAACTTTTTTTATTCACGTCAATCTGTAGCAAACTTTGTTTATTCACTATAATCTGTTGCGAACATTTACATCCATTTGTTTTATCATTATTTTCTGTTCCATGGTTCCAGATTTGTTATCGAATAACTAATGGTTGATTTCTTCCAGTTATTTGAAAATGCATGTGCTGTGAGAGTAAGCAGTTTAAGGTTGATTGAAACTAGTGATAAAATCTGGAGCAACAATTGGCACCTGCATAAGCTAGCAAGGCTGATGAATGCTAGTCCTCGCAGCAAGTTATCTGTTGCTACGGGTTTGCTGCTCTTCTTTCTAGCATACCATGTCGTTTTGAGAGGGGCCGATGTTTTAACCATAAGCAAAATCGAGAAAAATCGAGAGTGAAGTGGCCCGGGAGTGGGCAAAAGGGGCATGTTGGCTTGTTGCGTCGATCTTTTATGTTTGCATGGTCACTACTCGCCGCTGGGCAGAAATGAGAAGAACGAAGGATCACTTCAACGAAATGTTTTTGCAGCAGATGTCAAAGCCAAGAAAGCGTTCAAGAGGCTCAGACGCACTTCAAGTTTGCCTTGCTACTATTACCAGATTTCTCTGCAATGGTATTACGAAATCATGTGAGGAGACGCCCTGGTTTAAAAAGCGTATTATTCTAACAGTATCTATGGTGCATGTGATTGCTTTCTGTATTGAGTTGGTAGGATGTTTTTTTATTGAGTGGTATGTTGGAGAGGGATTCCGGGAACCCGTGGAGTCTTACTAGTGAATGTAGTAGATGTTAGTCTGGGATGTTTGATTAGAAAACCAAAACCTTGGCAATGTGATGTAATAGATAAGTCTGATTCTGGGATTATTGAGAAAACCAAAACCTTAACTATGATCTGCATTGAGGGTAGGATGTTTTGTGATTAAGTGGCTTTTTGGAGAGGGCTTCCCTGAACTTTTGTAGTCTTTGGTGATGTAATAGATGTTAAGCTATGTCTGATTATGGATTGTGGAGGTGAAAACAAAAACGAATTTATTGTCTTTAAGTATGTTTTCTTGTATTCATCTACTGTTGTTTATGAAGTGTGTGGCAGCATGACGTGATCACTGTTGTGTATGAAGTGTGTGTCAGCATGCCGTGAAACTGTTGGACACTGAATAAACTAGCTCAAGCTTGACTGCTAGTTACAGTTGCCTACTTCACTAGTAATTCAAGTAGAGCAGCATCAGCTTCACTTGTAATTTAAGTAGAGCAGCATCAGAGCAAAAAGGATTTAAGTTGTTGACCTAACTGGGAATGTTACGTTTCGAAAAAAGAAACTGGGAATGTTATAATGTGTTGTCTCTGAAATAAGATACACTTGTTTCTCCATGGATACAGGAGTGCAAGCGAACAGCTTGGTTTTAAAATCTTGAACCTTTTGGATACAGAGAAGGCCACAAGCCCTGTTTTCTTTACAGCTTGGATGCAAATAGGAACGAGTTCACTTTAACTCCCTTAAAAGTGGCCCGCGTGTCTTCCCTCCTTTACTTGAATGATCCCCCCTCGAGGGTATTTAATTCATGACCATGAACCATGAAACCAGATATCTTGACTCTAAATTGTTAAAACCGGTGTAATTTGACTTCCTCAGCGGTTTTGCTGACGTGGCGCCTACGTGGCGATATTGACCGAGTATTCGTTTCATGTGGCGTTGACGTGGCACTTACGTGACATTAAAATTAAAAAAAGAGTAAAGTGTACGGACGGTCCTTAAACTTATAAGGGTGTGTTATTTAGGTCCCTAAACTCTCAAAATGCATATCCAGGTCCCAGAACTTGTCATAGTGTGTCATCTAGGTCCCAAATTGCCACAACCCCTTCAGGATCCTACATGGCGTTGATGGTGGCATGCCACACGGACATGACGAGGCATTATTTTGACTGACAAATGGGACCCATTTAAATTTTTTCCTTTTTCTTTTCGCTTCTATTTTTTTCCTTTCTTCTCCTTTCACTGTGATCCGTGCAGAAGAAAGGAAAAAAAAGAATAATGAGAAGAAAATGAAAAAGAAAAGAAAAAGAAGAAAAAAAAGAAAAGGACACGTCACATCCATGTGGCATTGCCACGTCAGCGCTACATAGGATCCTAAAGGGGATATGTCAATTAGGGACCTAGATGATACACTTTGACAAGTTCTGGGACCTGAATATTCATTTTGAGAGTTTAGGGACCTATATGACACAACCCTACAAGTTTAAGTACCACCAATGCACTTTACTCTTAAAAAAAATATATGTAGGACCTATTAGTCATTTAGCCCACTATCTCCCTGTCTCCTTCCTTCTTCCTTTTTTTCTCTCTTCCTCTCCCCTTCTTCCCCTTCAGCCGGTGGCGTGTGGCGGCATGCAAGCTAGGCAGCGAAGGCGAGCCCGCAGCAGCGGTGGCTAAGGAAGTGGCGAAGGACGGTGGCTGGCGGGAGCAGGCCGATGGCGGCAAGGGAGTTTTTTTTTTATAGAAATATGCAGCACGTGTATACTCCTTACTATGTACTGCTGATACACGAAAAAACGCTACAACAAAAATAGGTACACCTTACTATGTACTGCTAACGCGCAAAAAAAACTAGTACTTCCTCCGTTTCAGGTTATAAGACTTTTTAGCATTGCCCAAATTCATATGGGTGTTAATGAATCTAGACATATGAATGCGGGCAATGCTAAATGTCTAGATTCATTAACACCCATATAAATGTGGACAATGCTAAAAAGTCTTATAACCTGAAACGGAGGTAGTATATACTACTCATCACTTCAAAGAGTATATATACTGCGGCTTAAAAAATAGTTAATTTGATGCAGATTTGGAAATTAATAATTTTATTTCTTTTGCAGCTAATTTGAATGCTAATGGATCATCCATTAATAAGGTAAAGTAAATACACCTGGGTGTTATAAACATAAATTCGATTTCTACAAGTTGTAACAAAATGAACAAACTAACCTGAAAATAGTTAACATGTATTTGAAGTTATATTTGTTATTTTTGTTATAAGAATTTCAATATGCATATTACTAGTAATATGCCCGTTCTAAACGCTACGGTGCAATTCTATTTAACTGTATCTTTAGACAATGCGAAGAGTTCGGGGGTTCAAATGGACTTATCCCAAAAAAAAAAATAGCCAACACATGCGAGCGCTTTTGCACGACTACACCACCGAGCGATACCATATTTTTCTAAGTTACAATTTAATTAGTTTTTATATTTATGTTACAATAGTTATATTACTAATATATTATAGTTGTATTTGTAACAACATCCCGTAGCAGCAGCCCACGGGCACCATGTTAATCTACTAAAAAATCGTTAGTTTCGATCGTACTAACACAGTCACATAGGAAAAAAAATGAATGAAATTATATAAACAAATTGCACCATAATTTTAGCAAATTTCCCAAAAGTAGTAATATTAGTACAGAGTATAGTAAACTGGGTGAACAACATATGCTAAAGTGGGAGGATGTGCGGATGTACATTTATAGAGGAGGTGACTGTACTCATATCGTCGGTGTCAACAGACGAGGTGATTGTACTCGTATCGTCGGTGTTTGGTACAGGTACAGTTAATTTGATTGTGATTGGACTCATATTGTCGGGGTATAAGTTCGTACTGGGTTTCTTAAAACAATAAACTGGGAGTGGCCACGACACCCCAGCCTGGTTGAAGACGTCCTGCGCCTTGGCGAGGACGTCCTGCGCCGCCGCGCGTTTCCGGTAATGGCTCCAGGCGTAGTACGCCATGATCAGGGCGCCGATGAGCGCCCACACGAGCAGCATGATCCTGCCGGCGTTCTCGGAGCTGGGCAGCACGAGGAAGTCGACGAGCGGGAAGCCGACGCCGAGCGCCAGGCAGGCGGCGACGCAGAGCAGGATCACCCACACCGACGACCCCAAGTCCACCCTCCACCGAGCCTCGGTCGCCTTGTCCATCAGGTCGTGCGCCCACCCGTCCGCCATCCCGTACGCCATCAGCTTCCGGTGCTCGTCCTTGTACCGCCTCTCCGCCGCTAGGTCGCTCATGGCCGCTCTTCTTCTTATTACTTTTCTTTCTCTAATTCTCTGCGTCGTCGTTTGCTTTTTATTCAGCGAAAACCAAAACCCGGTCGGACTGATAATTAGTTTCGGATCCGGAGATAATTCCGTTACTGATTAGCCTCTTAATTAACGAACCGATCGGTTCAAATTAAGGATTATCTTGGACCATATAATGCGTGCGTCCGCACGGGAGGACCGACCGCCTTTTGATTAATTGATTTCACCATGCATCTTGAATAATCATCACTCATAACAAAAAGGTGGTATATCAATCAACAATATTAAAAAACACAGAAAACAATACAGATCCTAATCGGGTCGGTACAACGACTTACAAGCGAAATAAAATCCGGATACGATGCAGCCAGACCTGCACTGCTAGTGGTTTCGTCCCGTGATTTCTTTTTTTTTCAAAAAAAAAAGAGAGCATCAAACCGGCGCCGATCATGAACGACGCGGCGGCGGCGCCGCAAGGCGCGGCCAACAGCAACGACGACGTCTGGAAGTACTTGCACGTCGGATGGCTGCCGCAAGGCCCGCAAAGCCACTTCCTCAAGAGGAGAGACTGGTGCGTGGCGCGCCACAACGAGATGGTGGCGTCGGGCGCCGTGACGAGCGCGGCGGCGACGGCGGCGCTGCTGGGCCTGCTGGAGGCGGCGGCGCCGCTGGGCTTGCTGGACGACAGCAAGCTCGAGAGGGCGTACATGGAGAAGTACCTGCCGCTGGTGGCGTCGGGCATGTCGGAAGACGACGCGGACGCGCTGGTACGCGACATGGTCGATGCCGACGTCGTCCTCAGGCTCACGTCGCCGGCGTGGGGGGTGCTGCTCTGGGCGGCCGCCGCCGTGGCGGCCGTCGCCGTCTTCGTCCTCCTCGTCGTTCTACCACATATCGTCTGCGACTAGTCGTGATGTGTGTCGCCGTGGCCTTCCTCGTGCTGGTAGTGGCGTACAAGGCCTTGTACCATCTCCGGGAGCGCGCGAGGGCACACGACGCCCTCGCCAAGTCACTGGCCATCTTCCGGGAGGTGACGTCGCGGCCACCGTTGCCAATGCCACCTGTTTGATGAAAGCCCCGGCTACATAACCTGAAGTCACCCCTTCTAATTCTAATTTTTTGATATTAGTTTTTTTTTCCTAATGCCACCCTAGGTACGTTTTTTACACTCGACTATACATGCGGAACAGCTAAATTTCTGTCGACAGAAATCAGAGAGCAGAACTTACTAATTTTTCATTTTTAGATTAGATCTGAGATGAGTGCGTCGTTGGAGAGAAAAACATAGCCAACCATCGAGCGCTCGCCGAGCGATACCATTTTTTCCTAAGTTAGAATGTAATTATTATTTTTATATTTAAATTACATGTGGTAATATTTTTTTAAGTTACAATGTAATTATATTTTATTTATATATTACAATTACGTGTGGTAATATAATTATGAGTTAAGATATAGTTATATTACAATATATTATAGTTGTATTTGTAAGTTTTCTAATTCTTTATAGTATCTCTGGTTTTTAGCTATGCCGTAAAATTTAGGCAAAATTGGTTATAGCATCAAAAGTTCACCTCCCTCCCATTTTAACACTTCCATTAATTCTCGATCATTTTCCGTCCGCCTTCATCGCTATTGTTCTAGCCACACACGCGATATAATGTTTCTACCCCTCGCAAGTACAAGTTAAATGTTTCTATGATTTTTTTTTCACCATATATAACTCAATGTTTCACTAGTGGTCGATTGCAACATTTGACCGATCAATTTTTTTTTAAGATCGGTGCCCGATTCAAAGATTCTTCCGGTAATCGCATGTTGTTTTAGTTGGGAAAAAAATTGGATTTGATTGTCATATCGGATATATAGACACACATTTAAAGTATTAAATGTAGTATAATAAAAAAAATTACAGATTCCGCCAGAAAACTGCGAGATGAATTTATTAAACCTAATTAATCCGTCATTAGCAAATGTTTACTATAGCATTACATTATCAAATCATGGCGTAATTAGGTTTAAAAGATTTGTCTCGCAATTTACACGTAAACTAAACTGTGTCATTAATTTTGTTTTGGGAACTAAAGAAGTCCTTTCTTAAAAAAAAAAACCATTGATAAACCTGCCACGTCAGGCCGACCATAGTTTTCTCCGTGTCGACCCCATTGGCGGCGACGCGATGCGTGTCGACCGACCGACCCACCTCACCCCCGGCCCCCACCTCGCCGACCTGACCCGGGCCCGGACGAACGTCGTCCTCGCCATTCCATCTCTCCTCCTCTCCTCCGCTCCGCCCACCAACCCTCCCCTCCTCTCGCCTACTACTAAAATCCACCATCGCCATGCTCCTCGTCAGATCCCACCACCTCCTCCTCCACCACCACGCCGCCCGCCTCTCCCCGCGCCTCCACCGCCTCCTCCTCCGCCACCGCTCCCCCCCGCCGCCGCCGCCGCTCCCCCGCGCTGCCGCCGCCGGTAGGCTCCGCCCGCCACGCATGTCGTCGTCGTCGGCCTCCTCCTCCAACGCCAGCTCCCCCGCCCCCTCGCCGCCTCCCCCCGTGGTGAGCCCGCTCTCTCTCGTGTCCGCGCTGCAGTCATCGGGCTGAGGGAGTGAGATTGGGATTGCTTGGGCGGGTGCCGCACCCAGAATTTTGGTGCTGTGCGTGGTCACCTAGGGCGTTGACTCTAATTCAGTGACCTAATTACCTTTACCAATTGCCTAACGAGGAGCGCTTACTGAGCTTCTATAATCGCATCCTCTGCGCACAATCTGTAGAATTGCAGTGTTCTCTGGTTGAATTTATCATTGCAGTGTTCTCTGGTTGAATTTATCTACCTTGTGCAATTCTTTCTTTTTATAAGGTAACCAGGAACACTGATGGCTTTGTTTAGATCGAACATTTTACGGATGCACACTAGTTGGAAGCAACAAAGAGTGCAATTGATCAGCTAACCAATCCGCTCGGAAATCCTATTCCTGTGCCAGCTCTAATTAGCTGTGTATAAGGTCAAAACGATGTTAGCACTGTGCCTTCTGCACTATAGGTGTTGGGTGTTGCCTTTTGTGCTTAGCCTGGCTCTTTGCTTGATCGTTCAGGTAGTGTTTTATCATAGCAAATGTAACACTGGATGGCATCATTGTATCGATTTCCAGTTATTGTACTGATTTAAGTGTTCAAGTTGTCATGTTGTTAGATACACATTTGATCTCGCCTAAGTTTCCCTTCTACAGGTGCCCAAGTCAAAGATACGCTTCTGTCCATCTTGTGGAAGCCCGACGAAACTGGCTATTCCAGATGGAGATGAAAAGATGAGGGCTGTCTGCTCTTCTTGTGGAAGAGTTCACTATGAGAACCCCAAAATGGTACGAGCTGTAGAACGAAATTTAGGACCAAAGACCATCTTCGAAGATGCATATGCAGTTAGACTTGAGAATTTAGCCACTGTAATTTGCTTGATTCAAATAGAGTCCCAGCTCCTTCGGAGTTCTTCTGTGCATATCTGCTCTTTCTTTTTTTTACTACACACATATATCTTTGTTGAAGGCATATATATGTTTAATAGTATGACTTGGCTTTCGTCTTCCATTTTGCCATTAACCTATGTCATATTGATAGGTTGTTGGCTGTCTTGTGGAACATGATAACAAAGTACTCCTTTGCAGAAGAAAGATCGAACCAGCTTATGGCCTTTGGTAAGCTACTTTTATCAACTCCATGCATTTTCTTAAACAGTTCTACTTTACTGGTGTTGTAATACTACTATACTAGAGAACTGGCAGTCTTACCATGCTCCAATTTTACTGTGCAAGCTTTATTATTTTTTGAAAAGAAAAGAAGAAAAGAAGTGCAAGCTTTATTTTGAATATGGATATAATAATCAAAATCAATTTAGTACATGCACGCTGTATCCAATTCAGTTTATCTGCCTCTACTATTTTCGGTGTAAAACTGTACAGTTCTTTACGTTGTAGTGTTAGTTTTTTTTCACTCTTGCCGTTCCAGTTTAAATATACTTCTTTTTTATGTTTAGCACATCGATTGGTGACTGACATGATTCTAATATGTATAACAGTGTTCCTTTTTCCTACTCCGTATTTTTCTAATTCAACCATGTTTCAGATTGCTTTTGTTACACTCTTCCCAGTCATTTGTAAAGCATAGGCAGACATTCCTGTTTCCTAAAGAACATAACAATTTTGGTACTGGTTGTTTGGTCCATACTCCATAGTCCTAATCAAGGTGGCATCAACAGGACTCTTCCTGCTGGTTATTTGGAGGTTGGAGAGTCTGCAGCGGAAGGAGCCTCCCGGGAAACATTGGAGGAAGCTTGTGCAGATGTAGAGATACTTTCACCTTTTGCTCAGTTGGATATTCCACTGATTGGCCAAGTGAGTGAAATTGGCATTGTCAAGAGTCTCCATGATAGCTCAATACTCTACTAAGTTGATCTTGTTTGTTATGATGGCATGCAGTAGAGTTACATTATTTTCCGTGCAAGATTGAAGGCCCCCAACTTCTCACCTGGACCTGAGTCGCTAGAATGTGCACTTTTTGCCTTGGATGACATACCATTTGATTCTCTAGCATTTTCTTCTATCATTGTCACCTTGAGGATGGTAACCCGCCTTCCCATACTCAATTCTTTTTGTTCATTCTTCATTTTTTGTCGTCTTCTGATTTTGGCACCACAAGCTCCTGAGATGAATTTTGGTGGTTGCAGTATCTTGAAGATGTCAAGTCCGGAAATATCAAATTCCACTATTGCACTATAAACAAAAGGTGCGACCACTAGTCACTTGTCATTATCATGTCTGACAGTCTTGATGGCTATTGCAACTTGCAAGTTCGCTAAACTCAGAATCTTGCTTTAGTTCCTCTGTACTGTGCATGATTTACCTGCCATCTCTTCAAGCATGCAATAATTTAGTTGTGGGCTTGTAGCCAACTGACCATCATGTTATGAACTGCTATCAGATTATTTCTGTTTTTTTTTGTGTTAATAATTAGCAGAAAATGGATTGTATTGCATGCTTGCAGTCCTCCAACTGAAGCATCTCATGGCATCTCGGTTGTACCTAAAATGCAACTTGTGTTACTCTTTTCAGGATAGGAACTGGTGCTTCAGATCTTCGCAGTTTTGATATTGACAACCACTTGACTGTGTGAACTTGAGAAGTCTGGTGACTAATCATGTTACATGATGAGATTAATTTCGGGATATACAGCAGTCATACATCAATACAGCGATCACATCGGTCATGGATTTTGAACTGTTGTCTTGAGTATGGAATCTCTGTTCAAGCCTTGCATGGCATCTCGCCACACTGGAATAGATTCTAGGCGCTGGAATTGTAGATGTTCGGTTTCTTGAAGTGTTTATTTTAGCCTTCTAGAGATGTTGCTTTTTCTTTTTCTATTTTTGTGGAAGGACCAGAGGTTGTAACGTGGCATATGCTGGGAATTTCACAGCTTGGGTTGAGTGACCCTGCGCGATGTGGATGGTTTGATACGACCTCGATCATTCCAGTTGCAAAGCGAGTATTTCCTGCAATATGTTATTGTACTCCTCTTACCGTTCTGCTTGCTGTTCGACCGCTCACCGTTCCGAGGGTCTCTCGGTTTCACTCCATAATTCCATTCCGCGAGGAGCCCAAGAATGAAATGAAATATCAAATCATCAAACTGATTCAGCAGAATTATGCGTTCTGTGCCCTTCTGAATCTCATAGAAGTATCGTCCACAAAGTATCAAGATATTGATGTAGAATTATGCAATCTGTATCCTTCTGAATCACACGGAACTACACGGATGTAGCATCCGCAACCACAAAAGGAAAGCAAGAGTTCTAAGACGTTGACAGAGGCAGAGGAAAGCAGCTGCCAGCCTGCTCAGGTCGCTGGCAGACTGACTAGTATGGTTTGCGTATTTCAGCTCACCCGTGCAATAGGCCGTGTCATAATGTGCGACTCGTCGCACATCGACTGCCAAGCTGACGAAGTGGCAATCAGTAGTAAACTCTGAATAGAATTAAGAGCTCCCAGCTACAGTGCATGCAAAACTATGGTATTACGAGATCATTTAAGTAAATGAAATACAACGTCCTTGGCACACCAAAATCAGAAGTACGGATGCGCCAAGATGATTACAATTATTCTGTAATGGGATCATCGAGCCCTGGCTGCCGAATGCACACGACAATTACAAAACGCTCATCAAAACATATCTGGAAGGTTTCCGTGAGCAGCCTCAAAGATCCTCCGGACCGTTGATGTCCTGAAGGTTACCCAATGGACACTTTGTCAGGTATGGGTATATTAAGAGGTATGGGTATGTTAAGCAGTTGCGAATTTCGGGTTTATTAAGAGGTATGGGTATGTTACCTTGTTCTCAAGCACGGCCCCATCTGGGATCTCCAACTTCCCTGACTTGGCGGTGATGGTCACCTTACCCTGTAGATGGCAATGGCAATGGCGATGAGTTAGCATCATGAAGGCACTTGTCAACAACAGAGGATTAACTCTCCAATAGGTTTGAGCAAATAAAGACCAAACATGCTTTCCAAAAAAGAGAGATTAAAACGATCAAACACCAATGTGGTGCAGCATCTTTTTAATAGCGTCACAGTATCTCAAAAAGTGTCATCAAATCACTGGAGTAGGTTTTACCTTGAGTGTAACTCCAGAGCCGAACCAGACATCACCAGAGACCTTCAAGGTGTCAAGCTCGACAATGCTGGGGATTGACTTAAACCGGGCCAGGAAATTGGCAACCTACAGTCATCCAGAAAAAGAAAGTTATGATCACAACTCAGTTTTCACTAGTCACTGCTTTCCTGATTTGCTTTTCTTTTCTAGTTAATGCTGCCTTAAAAGTTTCGAATACAAACTGATTTACCTTCTTGAACTCAGGTCCAAGCTCAATCGAAGGGTTTGTTGGGTTTGTTCTGGCTGGGTTGCGGATGACAAAGCCATCGACCAAGGTGTACAAATCAGACTGGAGGACGAAAATGAGCTTAGCACAGCTGAATCATGAAATCAAATCAACAAAAGCACGGTGAGGAATTTAGATATACCTGTACAAGCAACAAATCAGATGTAGCCTTGACTGGCAGAAACCTTGAGCGGGGAACATTAATGCCAATTGCTTTTTCAAAGAACTAGATAAAGCAAAGGCGTTAGAGCACAGCATTTTAATGATACAAAAAATGGAGCAGCAACCCATCATGTTTCTAGAAGAGTTATATACCCGAATGGCTGCTCCAGCTGCAGTTTCAAGTTGCAGAACTTTCACACCATCAACTTCCTGTGAATACCAACTGCTTTGATAAATGCCAATGGACAGAATAGAACAGGGCAGATACACGCAGAATCATAGATGGCATACCTTAGGGTTAGGAATGATTTCCATCTTAAGCGCTTCAGCTTCTACCAGCCTCTTGATGGCCTTCAAGTTCACCCACCTGTTACCAGAAGCTGTTAGCAAGCGAGAAATTCCTAATCAAAGACAGACAGACAGACAGACAGCATAACTTACAGGTTGTTGGTATTGAAGATCTTGAACTTCTCAATTGACTTGAATTCATTCACCTGGGAAAAAAATAATCATCAGCACTTGCCGCTCATTAATCCAAATAAAACGATATAGTGGAGGGTACGTACATGCTCATCAGGGACTTGAGCAATCTCCAACAGCTGCACACAAAAATACATGATATCATTCAAAGCTTAGTGATATATATGACTGGAATTAACAGGAACAGACACTAACTGAAAATAATAGGAACAAGATAGAGTGGTTTGTTTTAATTTTAACATTGCATTTTGCTAGTTACATAGTAATTTCCAGATACAATTCTTAGCAGACAATTAAATTCTGACACCAAGTTGAGAACAAACAAACCTGAACTCTCCCTTCGTAAGAGATGAGGGTACCACCTTTAACATCAGCCAATGTTTTTGGAGTAACCTGGAATAAATACAGGAGTTAATTTTCATGTTGTGCATATTCAATAACAAATATAGTAACTATTGCTGCATACCTCCATGCAGTACTCGTTCTGGTTATGGATCAGGTGGTTTAAGATCTCTGTGATGGTTAAGGATTCAAACTCTGATGGAAAATGAGGTGCACTAATAAGAAAGTGATAAAACAGGGGAAAAAACATGTGATTTTGGTCTTCATATTAGGATACTGATGTCAACAATAGCACCCAAGTTGTCTGAGTTCGCAACAAAGACATACTCCTTGCCCTGAGAAGAATGGGAAAATAGGTAAGCACACGAGTATCAATATGCAATAAAGAACTCACATATTTTTAGTCATAGTATTGCATTCAGTTTTTATGATTGTTAGCCCCAAAAGGTGATGTTATAGTTTGGTTACTATTTCTTTGGAAAACAAGTTGTTTATATTCCTCTAATTTTCTCAAGCAACAAGATTAATGCAGTTTCACCAACTGAATATTCCCTTAAACGTGAAATGACAAAGAAGCTGTCCGTGGGATGAATAAGCATAAGCACACATCACACAGCTCAGCGTCTGTATCTTTGGAGTGGTGCATGACTATGTGCGCATGTTTACAACCAATTTGAATCAAGTAGTGATGCTAACAACAATGCCAACATGAAAGGTCAAAGCACTTTAGCTAACCTGTGCCAACAAGGTATCAAGTTTTCCACTGTTATTCAAGGAGGGGAACACATCACCATGGCCTGGGGGATACCTGCACATTCAAAAACTGGTTATTTAGATTTAGGGAGGTTTGATCTGCTACTATAAGTGGTTATAGTCAAATGTATAAACCAAAGCCATTTCGGAATAATCTGAGAATACTAACCAGCCATCCTTGCCAGTCTTCCCCTTGCTTGGAAGTGGCAAGAAGTCTTCAGTAACAATGCGAGGATATTGGCTCTGCATGAAACACGATTATGTTAGTGCAAAAACGCGACAAATCAGAAACATAGGCCAGAAGCAGCTCTATACCTGGTTGAAAGTGTGAATTTCAATGTCGGAGTTGGAGTACTTCTCAACAATCTTCAGAAAGAACAGCCGTTAGCATGCAAGTTGGCCCAAATACTAAAATCCTAGTACATCTAAAAAAATATGAAGAGAAATAACAACCTTCTGTGTGTCATCATGAGTGTTGAATGAGTTCATTAGAAGCAAAGGGACATTGCATCCATACTTCTTGTTCAGGGACTGCACAGAGGTAAAACTTGTAAGGCATGTGTTATATATAACATATGATTTCCATTGGTCAAAAAAACTCGTCAGTTAAAATAAGTGTACCTCAATTTGAATCACAATAAGGTCTAGAAACGTAAAGCCATTGCGGACTTCAATGACAGACCTGAGAGGCACAGTGAGATATGTTAACCGCTTGCTTCAAACGGTAAAAAACTCAAAGTAGAGCAGAAAATATAAGACTCAAATCAGCCCAATGCTGATACGTTGCAAGGTATGTACTAGAGTCCAGAAGTAAAGTGTTACATCATGTGCAACAGGGTGCAAGCTCACAGGAGCTCAGTAACAACAAACTGGGGCAAACAAAATCACACATCAATGACATCATCAATAGCCTTAATGCTTGTTGCTATCAGCTCCTTTAAAAATTAATATGCCATAGATGACTCAATAGATCAGTCCACACAGCAAGCAGATAACGCATATCCTTGTAAGCTATATGGTGCCCTGAACTACGATGGTAATTGTGGATCTAAAACAAAGAAAAGACAGAACCATAGGACATAACAGACTGATCAGAGAAACAATTTCACTGAATTGCATGTTTGTATCAACATATTGAGGATGTTGGCATGTTGCACTGAACATGCTTAGCAGATATAAATTTGCTCCATTATTAGCAACTGTACATTAAACGCAGAGGACACTATGCACTACTTTTTGGAGCTGCAACACAGAAAAGCGAGAGCTCTTGAAAGCAACAAGAAGAATTTTACAATATTGTGTCCTTCCATATCGTTAACATTGAGAACTCCACTAAGAGACAGGCAGAAGAGCACACATATAATATAATAACATGTGGAATTTAAAAGGGGGCAAGTGGCAATAAAACCAACACATAATTCACACTTCCCCACGATCTGATCAAACACACTGAACAACTTTGAAATGGTTTTGGCAAATTGGTGCGTATGCGTGAGCAAGCCTTATAGTTACCAAATTAACAAAGTACAATATCAACATCACTTAAAACAGGCAACCATACTATAGTATCATTGTAAACGCCACAAGCAGGAGAAAATCTAGTTTGCTTTGTAAGACTTAGTTTATACTGGCTATGAACAGCATGACGGCCATATACGATCTAATCAATCCAACTGGAACTTCTAAACAGGATGGAATGGAATTGTGCTCACTTGGGACCCGTGCAGCCCATGGTCGTCCCGAGGCCTCCATTGAGCTTGAGCACGACGAGTTTGTCGAGCAGCTTCTTCGTCTCGTTGAGATCTGCACCACATCCACATCACCACATGATCGAGTGTTCACACACAGTCACTGAACCTCGGATCGGTTCGGAAAAAACCACCACACGAGCATCTCAGATCACCCAATTCACAACGAGACGCTAGTACCTTCGGGAGCAGCCGAGAGCGTGTCGTAGGGAACCACCACCTCGTCGGTCGGGGTCTGGATCTTACTCCACTCGATCTGCTCCGCCTCGCCGCTGCAAAAACCACCACCACCACCACCATCAAAACCCACCGCGGAAGCAGCAAATCAACCGAAGCAAACACTACGGGATCTCACCTGAGGTAGCGCGACACGAGGCTGATGAACCCGGACTTCTCGTTCTCGCTGCAACAAAAACAACAGCAAAAAAAAAAAAAAAAAAAAAAAACACACACAGAAAAAATCAGCACAAAAAAAATGGGGACGAAACGATCGCGCGGGTAGATCCAGCGCTAGTGGAGTGGGATGAACTCGCACCTGATCTGGTCGAGCTTGTCGGTGGCGGCGCGGAGGCCCTCGAGCTTCACGTCGGCGGCGACCGCCATGTGGCTCGGCGATGCGATTCGAGAGGCTTCGAAAGGACGGGAGGAGATATGTCAGATGAGAGGAGAGGAGTGCGAGCGTTGTGTGAGAGGAAAACGCAAGCGCGGGTTTTATAGGGCGCCGCGGGATTCCGTCCCGTCGCCCCCACGCCGTGACGGAATGTTCGGGGATGTGCCGCGGCCGTGACGGCGTTAGGAACACGTGGCGGGCATGGACGGTGCCGGCCGTTACCGTCGCCGTCTAACTCACCCTCCCTTTGGCCGCGGGCGCCGGCACCGTCGGCGTCGTTGTCGCAGACGGACGTGACGGCGCGAGCTGTTGCAAGTCTGTTGCTGACAGCGTGTCATTGAGCTGCGTGGCTGCGTGCTTCGTGTAGCCGTCTGTGTAATTAACTCTCTTTCTGTTTCTAATCATGATTAAGCTGATTGTTTTTGAAGGAAAAAGCAAGTAAAGTTGAATTTAGATTCGTGTGTTCTTGTTGGATTTGTGGTCTGAAACTGTGTGCTGGAATTGAAACATTAGGCGCTATGTTGGAAATACTGTCAATGTCTTATGACATATCGTGAGAATTAACAACTTCATTAAGGCATGTTCAGAATCAGAGACAAGGACAGGATGCAAGTCTCCAAGCAGTCTCCCCGAATTCAACAAAACCACACAGTTAGATCAGAAGCAACAGAGTCTCTGAACTCTGAAGATTCAACAGTTTTTCTGAAGTCTCTTCCAGTTGCTTGCTCCTTGGTTCAGTGATCACTGCATCCGACTGCGTGAATTTTTAGATTTTCTGTTAATTTTCATTGTGTTTGTTGCTACTGATCTTTCGGCATTAAAAATAATTTCGATTCTACGATGCTTTTCAGGTTTGCATTGCAAGCAAGTACTGTACCCCGGTTGAGCTGCTTTGAAGTTCAGACGGCATCCTCGCCTCGCTTGCTCAGCTGTCAATTTGCACTTAAATTATTGCATTATGGTTACACAAAGCACATGTTATCAGTCTGTCGGTGCATCTGATCTGAAAGCTATGTTTAGTCGCGAGAGAAAAAATTACTAATCTGACAGCACAAGATGAACCAAGAAGTTGGCGGAGTTTAGGCGTTGATTATTGTTCACAATCTCATGTGGAGAATCGTGTCTGATTGATGCAAACAATCAACTAAAGTGAAAGATTATTCAGACAAGTGTACTCACCTATAGACATTATCGTGGCAATTCCATTCCCAAGATTCCAAGCATTTGAGCACAGTGCCCTCTTCTTCCTTGATGCCAGCTGATGACAAGAACAAGATTGCTGCCCTTCTCTCCTGTGATACTTGGTTGAATTTGTTCTTGTTCCGGGTGAGAAATGGGCCATGTCATTGCTAAACATGACCGGCAAACTCATGGAACCCATATTGGTGCAGTTCATCTTTGCTATATTCTTTGATACGAAATCTCGCACCGTCTCGTGTGGCTCGTTTCAAAGAAAAAAATTGTTGTGGATGTCCTTTTCATTTCCTTTTAAGTATCAATATTGGCATTTCTTGTCACAAATGCCATTCTTTTGTCAATGTTGACAAGACTGGGAAATGCAATCTTTAGCATGCTTATACACAAACACAGAGGCAAGAGCAACGTGTGGCCGTGTGGATTGACTATTTTTGACCAGGATGTGACAAATAACCGATGCATGGCCGAAATATCGGAGTCTCCTTTTCTGTGATGCTACCATGATCATTACATGTGAGTTTGTTGATACAGCAGTACAGCTGAGCACAAGTGTCATGTTCAAAATTGGAAGGAATTAATCGTGCATTTCTTTGTGCAATGGAAAGTGATATTATCTTAGGTTTCAAAAAAAGTGATATTATCTTGGTCACCTTTTATGTTGGATCCATGATGGTTGAGTGAAGTAGGTAGCTATCTTACCAACACTTTGAATAAATTCTCTTCGGAATTGCTATCTCTCTGTCGACAGAAAATACATACCCAAATCTTGCAGATTTTGAACCACTGGATGTGCTTCGCGATTCGTGCTCCAGTTGCTTCTTCTCCAACTCCGGTGGGCTCCCCTTCTTCTCCGGCGCCGGCGACACCCCCAACTCCGGCAGGGAACCGACGAGTTAGGGTCCCGGGGTGGGAGGGGTAGGAGGGGGAGGGGGAAGAGGGGGGAGTTCGCCGGCTTTAGAGGGATTGCCGTGGGAGGCGGCAGCCCGGCGGCGGATCGAGCGGGCGGCGAGGCGGCGGCGGCGCCGCCGAAGCCGTGGGGTCAGGAGCGGGCGGTGGGTCGGTGTAGGCGGCGGGGGCAAAACGGAAGGATTGATAGGAGGAGGCGGCCGGTGGTGGCGCCCCGCCGCCGGAGACGGGGAAGACGGCCGCCATCGGCTTGAGGAAGAAGAGGACGGGGAGGGGAGGGGAAGGGGAGGGGAGGGGGCCGGCTGGGGGGGCCTCGCCGGCGCCGTTGACTCCCTTCGGCCAGCCGGCGAGGCAGGCGGCGGCGCGTTGGGGCGGTGGCGGCGAGGGATCAAGCGGTGGCGAGATGGAACACGCGAGGCGAGCGGCGGCGGAATGCGTGAGGGGGAGAGGAACGGGAGGAAAAAGTTAGGGTTAAGGCTGTGCACGAATCTCAAAGCATATCCAATGGTCTAAAATTTGCAAGATATTAGGAGGTGTTTTCTGTCAAATGAGGAGTAGACAATCCCAATTCTCTTTGGATAGAAAAAACAAGGGAGTAGCTATATTTATGGCGCCATATTTTTCACTAAAAAATAGTCGGCATGTATTTACATTGTAAGTCCCTAAATTACATGTGTAATTTTAGTGTATTTACAATATAAGTCCCAAAATTACATATGTAAGTCTTAAAATTACATATGTAAATCTCATAATTACATACTAATTGCAAATGTAAGTGGTGTGTAGGTGATGTGTAACTACTATAGTTACATAGGAATTACACATGTAACTACAGTGTAATTATACCGTAATTATATATGTAACTGCAGTGTAATTAAAAACAGACATTGACGGTGAGCTCCCTATCTTCCCCAGCTTCTCCTTTTCTTGTCCTTTTGCCTGCCATCTGTGCATGTCATCTTGGTTTTTACTCCCTAATGATTAGAGATTAGAGAGTATCAGCAATAGTAGTTACGATGGCATTAGAGTTTCGGACATGCACGAATCTCCGAACTAATTGCACGGTGAAAAAATCGACTGTAAACTGGGAAGGAATATGGCGCCATATTTATAGCAATTCCGAAAAACAATGGACGATGTCGAGTGATACCGATGGATATTTCTTTGAAGGCTACACGTTGCATGCCAAAGAGTGTCGTAGGAATTTTGTAGTGAAATTGGCGTGAGGGCGATGTTTGATTCACTAATACACATTATCATAGGTAACTGTCTTGCATGATGTTCTTTGTGCTTTCCCCTAAATTTTGCATTTAAGTCCATCTAGCACATAAACTTTTAAAAGGGAATATCCTACCGGTTGAACTTTATAGGACTGTTCATACTATCCCTATAGTGCTTTTGCCTTTTTGGATAGTAATTTTGCGTATTTGATAACTTAGGCTGTGTGTAGAAAAGTTTTGATGTGATGGAAAAATTAGATGTTTGAAGAAATATTTCGGAACTAAACACGGCGTTAAACGGGTGGTATTGAATAACTAATGTAACATATTTATGTCATCAATTCTTATTTCTCAATTTATAACTTACAATAATGTCATACTACTATTATATATGTCGATACATGTTTGTATGCGTGTTAACAGAACTGATGTACTCCCTTTGTCTCATTTTTATAGTGACTTATGAATGCTATTTTGAAGAAATTAAGTAACATGGTGATATTAAAATGAGGGAGGCTTGTGATTGGTTTGGATAGAAAAGTAGCTATATTATTTGACAAAATCTAAATGATATAAGTAGCTATAATATGGGATGGAGGTAGCAAAAATGGATATGCAAATTAGACAAAAAGGACTACTTTGCAAAATGGGATACCAATGTGTATATCATGTAGTTAAACTCCTAAAAAATATATGTGTAATTTGGAAAAAAACACTTTGCAAAACCACCCTAGTGGATTATATGAATGGAATAAAATTTGGGAGGTTGGATGGATGTTTTTAAAGTTTTGGGTGCTACATGAACTTTTAATCAAAGTTCAAGGGTATAATTACCGTTTCAAATAGATGAATGATTATCTGATAATTATTTAAGGGTACAAACAAATCAAACACTGTGAAGTCTACAATGGAGTTATAATAGCTTTCTATTAAATACATACATGGTATTGTTTTTTTTTAAAAAAGAGATACCACATTTAGAACTTACTCCATCCGTCTCATAGAAAACAAACCTATAACTGAGTGTGACATATCATAGTAAAACGAATCTAGACAGAAACTTATTAAGATTCGTTGTATTAAGATATGTTACATAATATAAGTTTTTTTTTTTGACATGGACATATCCAGATTTCTCACGAGACCCGGGCTAGCACATGGCATTTTGGCCCAAGTTTGAGATTTATTGGGCCTAATAGTGTTTCTTTCCTGGGCCACGTGGCCTGCGGCCTAAGTCCGTCCCTGTGTGGGACGAAGGGAGTACTCCATAGGAAGGAAGCATGTGCATTAAGGCCCTGTTCGAGAATCCAACAGAGGGGAGATAAAGTTTTAGATTCTCGTGGTACGTTTTTTAAACTGATAAACGGTGTATTTTGTATGAAAATTTTCTATATGAAAATTATTCTAAAATATCAGATTAATCCATTTTTTCCAAGTTTATAATAATTAAAACCCAGTTAATCATAAGTTATTATCACCTCATTTTACATAAAACACTTAAATTTATCTTCAGAAGATTCAAACATAGCCTAATTCATCCAACATTCTATTCCTTGTAAAAGGATGCGGTTTGCCTTATACCACCTGATGTGAACCATCCTTTGCCTAGGAATAAGGTCACGTTTTTTTTTTCTTATGGGTTATCGTAGATATGCTTCCCAAGCTCTTAAACATTATATTTTGTTGACCTCATCGGTTCGTCGTGCTTGGTTAACCCTGTTTGAATCTGATGAAAATAGATATTAAGTGATGCCACACAAACGAGAAAACCATTAGCACAAGATTAGTTAAGTTTTATTTTTTTTAACTTAAAAATATATTTATTTAATATTTTAAAGCAATTTATATGTAGAAAGTTTTTACACGGAATACAAAGTTAGCATTTCAAAAGTCATGCTAACGAAAACCAAGTTAAAATCCGTATCTTAACCAACTTAGAATATTTAAACTACATATGCAAAGTCTGTATCTTAGTGCATCAGCACGTACCAACTGAACTAGCCTCGCATTTATAAGATTTTTATTTTTTAAAAAATCAACTTTATAATTTGTGCAATTTAATCCATGCATTTTCCATACATGAAATACCATACAAAAATATAATTACCGCTATCTCCGACTATAATCGTTCAAGAAGGATCCTAACCATTTGCTCCCATGTATAATTTAGCCGCTATAGCTTTATTTAACCCGCTATAGTTGTTTGAGAATGTCAACCACTAAATATCTTATCCCGCTATTTAAAACACCGATTATAAGTAGGAGTGACAATGTTACACCTAGTGTAGATGTCGGGTGGGATGGTTTCACCACAAGAAACATAATGAGTAGAGCTACGCTCATATACAAATTATTCTTTCGTGTCCTTTTACAATTTTATACGTATCTTATTACCTGTAACCTTTTGTCAGAGAAGAGAACACGATTGTTTACAGTCACAAATGCATTGTGAAGCTTTTGCAAGTCTTCAGAAATTTAATTTGGTTGACTTACATAGTTAAATAGGAGTACCTGACATGGCCAGCTTAATTCATCTCACAAATAATTTTGGCTCAAAGCCTTTTACGCCTTCAAACTACAGAAACGTATTTTACTAACCTCATGGCACCCAACTATGGGCCCAATTGTCATAGATAGAACCCATCCGAAATTTCTAGACCGCGCGCCGACCCGCCACCCAAAAACCCGGGGCCCACCTGTCATCAACCCAACACGAGCCCACTCCCCGCTCGAATTCCCGCACCCCCGCCACATCCTCACAAAAGAAACACACCTCCCGCCCACCACCACGCCACGTCACCGATCCGCGCAACCCCCACCTCCCCCACTCCCCGCCGTCCATCTCCCATCCAACGGCGGAAAACCCGCATCACGCGGATCGTGCCCCCCTCTCTTCCCCTAAACCCACGCCTCTATAAAGCCCCGCCCCCACCCGCCTCCTCATCTCATCACCACCGCCGCCAACCACTTCTCACCAAGTCAAAGTTTCTTCCTCGCGACCGGCGGCGAGCGGCGGCGGCGGCGATGTCGGGGAGAGGCAAGGGCGGCAAGGGGCTCGGGAAGGGCGGCGCGAAGAGGCACAGGAAGGTGCTGCGCGACAACATCCAGGGGATCACGAAGCCGGCGATCCGGAGGCTGGCGAGGAGGGGCGGCGTGAAGCGCATCTCCGGGCTGATCTACGAGGAGACCCGCGGCGTGCTCAAGATCTTCCTCGAGAACGTCATCCGCGACGCCGTCACCTACACGGAGCACGCCCGCCGCAAGACCGTCACCGCCATGGACGTCGTCTACGCGCTCAAGCGCCAGGGCCGCACCCTCTACGGATTCGGCGGCTAGGCAAGGCCACGCGATTGGATAGGGATTCGATTAGTGCCATGTTCTTCAGTTCGTCGTAGTAGCCTAGCCTCTTCTCCTGTAGCTGTTGTTTCATCTCGTCTCCTGTTCCTTCATTAATTAGGGATGTATGAACTACTGGTTCGTTCGTTCGAATGGAATAGAAATTCTGCAGTGATTTACCCTCTAAATTCAGTTGCAATCTCTTTTCGTGCTATGTGAAATTATGCACGTTTTGCAACCTGCATTGTTCCAGTTGGTGTTGACTTGGTTTTGGGCGATTTCGAAATTTCAAGCGCACGAGCAGTTTCTGATTTGCTCCCTAATTTTGGATTTTCACGGTCCGATTTTCAGTATTGGCTACCTGATTCGAACCGTCGGCCATAGCGACCGCTGAATTTGTGATTCCCCGCTGCGATTTGGGGGCGGAACCGCGGAAATGCCCATACTCATGTAGGAATCTCCTGATGTGAGGAGCAATTTTTGCAATGTGGCGGATATGGGGTCCAAATTCAGTGCGCGCGATTGGAAACTTGGAACCATTCCGAGCGCCAAATTATGATTTCCCGCCTGGGATTGGGATTTGAATTTTGAAATACCCAAATTCAATATGAAATCACCTCGTATCTGAGGGTGGTTTTGAATTTAATTGCGGAAATGCAAATGTCGAGGATTCAAAAGGGGAAGGCGAATGGACCGCGGGGTCAGCGAGTCCGTTTCCGGAACCCACCGACTCGTCGCCGCAGATGAAGGGGAAGGAGGCAACTCGAAGGCACGGATCTCTCGCCATGGGAGCGGAGGGAAGGGAGAGCGGCCGCGTCGGCGACGATCCCGCACTGCGTCCGGCCGGCGCCGGTGGCGCAGCCGCTTGCACAGGTACGCGCCCGAAACCTATCCCCACCTCGTCATTTCGTCGAGCACCTGGGAGGCATGGGCTTCTTCCCCCATTGCCGCCGCCGCCGCCACGCATCCGCCAAATGCACCGCTTCTGATGAACATTCGTGGTTGCCTCAGGTATTCGCCTCTGGGATGAGACTACGGGAGAGAAGCGTGTGATCGTGCTGCGGCGATTGGGCATGGCCGCGACGAGCTGCAACCCTTGGGATGCTCGAGTCCGAGTCCTCACCCTTGGGCCGGAATTCGTGCGGCTGGTCCCTCCGGTATTGATCTGATTTGCCTTACTTTGTGACTTTCTCACGCTAGATTTGGGTTTTTTTCTAAAGCTTGATATGATTACTCTTTAGTTCGTGACTGGAATTGATGTATGCTCTACTGATTGGACTCTAATCCCTGAAAGCTCACACTAATTTTGAGGAAATTACTGCAACTTTAAATTAGTTGGGAGAAAAACTTGAAGCAGTTGATTTTCTTTGGTTGAATGCAACATCAGAAATGCTAAGTGGGCTTCTTAAAACATATGATTAAAACACTGTAGTACTGGGCTGGAGTGCGAAAGGTTAGGCTTATATATCTGGGTTTAGTTACCCATACAAATATTGCAGTATGTGGCTTGAGAATAGAGTTGGGGTAGTCGCAAAATTAGTTAGTCCAAAGCGAAAAGATTTTTTGGGTAAAAGGTGATCTTAAGTGAAACTTTGAGAATAAAAGATTGCCCAAACAAATACTTACAGCCTGCAACTAGAAAACTGTATGGAAATTGTATCAGGCTTAGGTTGATTAGGTCCTAGCAGCTGTTAGATGGGAGCATGGTTGCCACATTCTTATACTAATTTGTGCAACTTAAGAACCTTGAAACATAAACATTATTACATTGATGGAATTTGCCATTAATAATACCATAACATTTTATTAGCCCGAATGTCAAAATCAATTGATTTTTCAAAACTGAACCATCCTTAACTTTCTTTTATTAGTATATGATGATTGCTTAATGTGATCCATATTGGTCACATTGCACATATATCCAGAGAATACATGGTGGATATATAAAATTGGATTTCTCCTTTTGTATCATTTCATTAGATGATAGGTACACGTTAATTGAATATTGAAGTACAAAGTGGCATAATTTTAGACATATTATACAGTACTAAAGGAGCACAAGTATAAACTAATTTAAGAACCAGCACCAAACTTAAAGTGGTCCTCCTATGCAAAGTGAGAAGTGTCCTTATCAAACATATACAGAAGATACTCACAGTATAACTAATACCAAAATATCTGGTTAGATGAAGTTAACAAGCTGTTTTCTCTTAGTTTTCTAGTTCACTTTAGTTTGTTGGTGCACCATAGATCCTCTGCTATGAATTGCATCCATGAATTGTCTTTATCATTCTCATTTGCTCCCGAGGATTGTCCAGCATCCCCGAAATCTGTAACTTGTTCTTCATTTCCTTTAGCCTGTGATGAACTGCACTCCCCTTTCTTGTCAAATTCACCCAACACCACATTCTTCTTGAAAATCCGACATAGCGCATAGGAGTCCTGTAACTAAAATGATGAAAATGAATAAATGATATAAATTACTTTATTTCCTTTTGCACAGGTTGGACTTTTCTACATTGGAATCATGGGGAAATTTCAAGTTCAACAATGTGGATGAAGAATTATTTCAGCGCACCAGTGAACCGAAGTAAGGTGCTTCTTTAATTTTCTGTTTACTGATAATATGCAGCTGTATACTAAGTTTATGGATTATATGCTTCTACATTCTACGCTTGTTGTTTGCTAATTTACATGTGCATATATTCAATTTTGATTGAATGTTCATTACCAGTCCTAAACAAATTTAGAGTAAAATTCTTGAGGATTCAACTTCAAGTTCGGCAGGGAACAGTATGAATATTGCAACTTGAATTTATGCTGCTATTGATTTCTCTTAGACCATCAATCATAATTTTTGAGCAGTTTTTATTGAGGTAGTTGCTGAATTGCTATTTCAAGATTCCACTTGTTTGAAATCAGACTATGTTTCAATCACTAATGGTTTTGGTTGACTGTTTACATGGAGTATAAATGTCAACAGTTCAACTAATACAGAGTCTTCGAGCACAATTAATGTAAATTTATGAGTGGACATACAATATATATCACTATTTGCACTTTGATCTAATTTACAATAAACATGGGATCAGTCCTCATGTTCAGTTCTGGTTTTCACTAGTGAGTAAAGTTGGAGGTTGACGGGGAGAATAAAGTGTAAAGCCACCGACACAACACAGGGCCACACTGAAGGATGTCTAAGCTTTAAGGTAGCATCAACATGCAACTGACCTAGATTTTTATACTCTGCATCATGAAACGATGACGCACCTAACCCCTGTACAGTCATGTTGTATGATTTCACATCATCGCGACATGAACCAAGAATTGGATGTTAAATTTGTCTTATCAAGAGCACCTAGAAAAGTGAACCATGTGTGACCCCATTAGAGAACTGAGAAAACCTTCTAATGTACTTTATAAAGTATCTATGGTCCATGGAAGCAAGGAATACTTTATGGCTACCACTGATGGATATGGGGGAAAAGAAGAGAGAAGAGCCCTAACTTTTCATGCACTCCATGCATAAAGAACGTAGGTTCCCTGAACTAGCAAATATGCCCTAGTTATTTCTTCTGTATGTTTCTATTGCCAATTTTGTTTTAGTAGGGCACATATCTCAAATATTGCATATTATGAGATATGATCACTAAACACAAATACATACAAATCCTGTTAACTGAGAAGATTGGCTGTGCTTAATAATCTGAAATGCAACCCCAGCTAACCAAGTACAGCTGATACACAACTCAAAATGATTTGACTGATACTAACAGCTGGTGAGAAGGATGGATGAATAACCTGAATCCCCATGGCGTTCTCGCATTCGCTTTCCTCGATGCGGTACTCATGCATCACCCAACTGGTTCTAATCCCCTGAGGAGCTCGACCTTTGTAGTAGACTAGTGTCTTCTTCATACCAATTGACCTGTTCTGGTAGTTGATCCGCCGATCTTTCCCCGTCGATTTCCAGTATCCTGCTCTGGTTGCACGGTTTGTGCGGCATCCATTGGGATACTTTCTATCCCTTGGCCCAAAGAAGTACCACTCAGAGTCCTTACTAGGCAGGAAGGATTTCTCTTTCAAAACAAGAAGACAAATAAAACATCTCAAGCTGAATCAGGATTCAGGAGTGATGATGAGAAGTGAGAACCATGGATGAGCACTTAAGTTTTTAGATTACCTTCCAATTCCCAGGGCTCACATTTGTAGAGGTCTACTTCTGGGATTATGTCGAGGTCGATGCTGAGGCCATGGACCTTCCTCTTGAGGTAGTAGTTCACAAGCTCCTCATCAGTTGGATGAAATCTAAAGCCTGGAGGGAGACCAACCGGCGCCATGGCCTCCCAGTTCGCCTCCTCCTTTCTTGCTGATCTTTCTCTTTGTCTTTATCCTTTGTCTTTCCCTTCCGCTTCCGGCGACTGTGCTCTTTAGCTCCTCCGTGAAATGATTCAAAGCCTGCCCTACAAGTAGCTGTGTTTCTCTTTTAAAGATTCTCACACAAGCTCTGGAACGTCTTACAGCACCGCAGGATCTTCTTTTCTTCTCTTTTAAACGAAACGGGCTTTTGTTATGTTTTTTTCTCTGGATAACACGCTTTTATGATCCTCAATGCTGGTAGATTGTGTGAGGCTGTATTAATGAGAAAGTTGTCACGGCTTCGATCGACGGCCAGCTTGGGCCTTCTGTTAGATTGCATTCTTTTGCACACTGAACTTGTTTTTGTGTCTCACAAGCTTAATCCCTTTGAAGTGTCATAGAGAAGAAGAGGGTTGGCCGTGCTGGGGAGCTATGGCCACATGTCTCTGTGCCTTGGGATTGGCATTGTAAAATAGAAAGTTAGGAAGATAAAAAGAAAAGGAAAGGTTCATCATGCATTCATGAGGCCTTCTAGTGTCAATGATCTTGCATTGCTAGCTATTTAGTCATCTAGATCAGACAAAGCTTTCAACTTTGGATTCTGATAAAAGATCAATTGAGAACTATGAATCATCTACATCTTTAGTATATCATATATGTTTCCAGATGCATAAGCTTCACTATATTCTGTTGAAAGGTACTTCTGATATTGGAAGCAATGGTCTAAATCCTCCCTTTGTTAGATGAAGTACACGATCAAAAGATCACAATCTCAATACAAGAAGTATGTTGTGTGCACTGCAGCCACATCAGGGGATAACTATGCTCTTGAACCCTAACTTCCTCTTTTTCTTTCCAAAACTTCTCCAGCACTAAAATGATAATGAGACTTGTAAAGAGCCTGCAAGTAGTCTTATCTAATTCTACAGGGAAAGACAGGCATCTCCTTCAGATGCATGTGGTCTAAAGCAGATTTTGTTGCTAAATGTAGATTTGCAAATTACTTTGTAGTTGATATTCCCGTGGAAACGGTGTTTGTTCAAAGGCGCTGCTAAGTACGTACGATTGACCTGCTGGGCAGTCTGAAGAATTCAGAAGCAACACGCTTGCAGTAAGATTCACAATGAAGACATCAATAAGGTAAAATACTGAACTTTAGTTTTAACTTGTCTGGTACTAGTGAGATCTGACTCTAGTAAAGAGGATGCAACATTGCATTTCTTTTGCTGAAATATACATAAAAGCGTTCTTCACCATGTGATGAAAGGAAATGCTGTTGCAGCACTTCCAGTAATTTTGTGAAAAATGCAGCCCTAGACTTCCAAGTTCAGAAGGGCACAAAGCTGCTTTGAGCTTATATTTATTGACTTAGTATGGATTCTGAAATGTGAACTTCTGATTGACATTCCAGGGCTACTGCTAAGTGCCAACTGCAAGTGGTGGCTTCTGATCTTGCTTGTGGAACTAGTTTTCCTTCAAAACCTTTGTGAATATAATAATTTAAGCTTCTTCGTTGGTGTCATTGTTTGCATTACTATGTAATGTAAACTAATTTATTTGGGCCACACCTACCTTTTATATAGTTCTCTGCATACAATATTATTAAATATCAATCTTGTTTCAGCATTTGCAGAAATGTTTGAAATAACAATTTGATTTCTTTTTCAGATACACATTTGATGAAATTTGGAAATATGAACCAGTTTTTCTTCTGAGAATTTTGCAAAATCAGAATGATTTTGGCTATTAATTCTCCACCTTGACTTTTCACTAAAGCTGTGCACTGCCACTTGTATCTCCATAACCAACCTATTGCATGATGAATATGTATATGCAGCCATATTGTATTTTTTTGAACGAAAGGCGGCCATATGTATTTGGTCTGAATGAACACATATATATATCTCAACTAGTTATATATGCATGGATCTCATGAGGAAGCTCTCCCTTGAGATACAACTAACGAAGATGCCTTTATTTTCAGTGTCTTATATGCATGTACTAAGACAATCATATCCAGGACAGACGCTAGAGTTGGAGTGGATCAATGCAGATTAAGCAGGCATCTGGTACAACAGGTATACTTTTGTTCAGTTTTCATTGATGTATATAGGCACAAAACAACTACGCAATGGCATAGCTTCACTCTTTTCTCACAAGAAAAAAAGAAGAAGAAAAAGGCTCCACTTAAGAAGCAAGATGTTACACTTGAAGCTCAAGAAGAAACGCACAAATTTAGAAATAAAAGAGAGACATCAAAATGCTGGCTGTTCCTATATATATGATCATAACTATAATCCTCCTTATGAACTAAACTCCAGGAAGGACTCCAACAACCTTCAGGCATCAGTCCTCCAACTCCAGCAATACGCTGTGAGTTGAAAACCAAAAGGATAGCTTATTTTTTGCTTAATCTTACACTTTCAAGACTCCATATACTTATTAATAATAGCCAGCAGCACCACAAAAAAAGAACGAAAAAATAATTATCAGGAGAGCATGATGATCCAGCACATGAGCAGAAGCTTGCCCTGGCTTCTCATCAGCCGGCGAGGGCCACGCAGGAGGTGCTCTCCTCGGCGCCGCCGTCGGCGGTGCTGGAGCACCAGGCGTCGTCGGAGATGAACTGCATCCAGGAGTCATCCTTGTCGGGGTCGTCCTCGGCGTCGGCGTCGGCGCCGCCGGAGGTTGATCCGACGGGGACGTCCGGCGGCGACGGCGTCTCGTACTGCTCCTGGCCGCCGCCTCCGCTGCTGGCGAGCAGCTGCTGGCAGGCGCCCTCCAGCAGCGCCATGCTGCACTGCCCCTGCAGCTCCTCCACCTCGGTGCAGATCGCGTTCTTCTTGAAGACCCGGCATAACGCGTAAGTGTCCTGATCATGAGCAACAAATTATATTAAGCTCCATTAACATATGAATTCTCAGTCTTTCCGAAAGTTAATTTAAGCACACCGCCACACTGATGCATGATTATATCTGTACCTATATCTAGCTTTCTGAGAAATTATGATGTAGATTCATGTGCAATCTTTTGGCAATCAATTGGTCCATTTGGTTTGAGCAAATCAAGCATAAGGTTAATTCTTTAACATACTAGTGTCATAATGGTGTTCTATTAGTTAGGAAAGAGAGATAAGTTAATAAGAGAGAATTAAAGAAGACGGCCAGCCGGGTAGGAAGGGGAGGATGCGAGTATGATGATGGATTCAGCGTGGAATAAAGTGGAAAGCAGGCGACACCGACATGCATGGCCATGAGAGGCAAGAGGCTGGAGATCGAGAAGAAGCTCTTGGCTTTGCTTTGTCTCTGCGCTTTAATGTCTCATGATCAATGCACTGCCCTATGCAGATCAGTGTCTGCTCATCTCAGTATTAAAGGGAGGATTAGTTGTAACTCACACCAAAGAACGCAGCATTACTAGTGCTCCTTAGACCTGGCCTGGCTTTGTGTTTTTCACAGGCCAGTAAGCTAGACTACAGATTTGTCTCATGCATTTGGAGTAGATCATAAAGCAAAGGGATACATGCCACATAACTAGTAGTAGTATTACACTATTACATCACTTGGAAGTTAGTACTTCTACTGCAGAACAGATGCAAAAAAGTTAAATTTTACTCCCTCCCAGAAATTTTATTTGTCAAGGGCGAAAGAAAGGGATCAAATTCTCAAAGCCCTAGCTACTATACCCAACCTAGCTTATTATAGCTGACCAATTAACAGTTTTCCAAGCAATTAATCTAGTAGTAGCTGTCTAGCTAGGATCGTTGCCCCTATATGACAGTATGATCATGATCGTGACTGATCAATTGATCATGAGTGTGAAATATTCCTCAGAGACATATATAGTCAATTTAGCAAATATATTTGCATGGTAGATCAATCTATATACACATGTAGTAGCTAGAAACTAAGATGATAGAATATAGATAGATAGATACCTGGATGGGCATGGTGTCCTCGCAGTCCTTGTCGTCGAGGCGGTACTCGTGCATGACCCAGTCGGTGCGGACGCCCTGCGGCGCGCGGCCGCGGTAGTAGACCAGCGTCTTCTTCATCCCGATGGCGCGCCCCCCGTGCTGGTGCACCACCCGCCGGTCTTTCCCCGTCGACTTCCAGTACCCCGCCCTCGTCGCCCTGTTCGTCCTGAACCCGTTCGGATACTTCCGATCCCGAGGCCCGAAGAAATACCACTCCGGATCCCTACTCGGCAAGAACGATTTCTCTGCAATTAATTCCATCCATATCATCATCATCGATATCTCATGTCATCGATCATATTAATCAGCATGTTCAAATATTATTGTTCATCATCAGGATTGATTAATATGTATGTGTGTGTGTGTGTGTATATATATATATATATATATATATATATATATATATGCAGGCATGATCACTTACCTGCGAGCTCCCATGGCTCGCACTTGTAGAGGTCGACTTCGGGGATGATGTCGAGCTCGATCTTGAGACCGTGGATCTTCCTCTTGAGGTAGTAGTTCACCAATTCCTCGTCCGTCGGGTGGAACCGGAACCCCGGAGGGAGCCCTACCGGCGCCATCAACGTTGATGTCGGTGGCCGCCGATACGACGGCGGCCTCTCCGGCTGCTGGCCGGTCTCCTCCTCCTCCTCCTCCGGCACCGGCGGCTTTGCCCAAAGACACCTTGCTTCTTCTGCGCTGCTGCTGAGGCCTTTCCCAGCTGCTGCTGCCACCACCCTTATAAGTAGGTTTTTCAAGGCAGCTAATGCTGGAGTAGGAGGCACAGTAGTAGGGACATCGGTCGACATAGTCATCCCTCCCACAAGATTTTGGTCGATCGGATGGCCACCTTTGGCTCCTCTTTTGCAGATTCCCTGATCACCCTCACAAGAAGCTTGAACCTTTTCCATCTTTCTCTCACTCACTACTACTACTCTAGCTAAGCTACTCTCTCTCCAACCCCTGGCTTGATCAAAATATGTGTCTACGACTACCCCTGGTCGACTATAGTGAACCAATGGGGGTTAAATATACTGGCCTCCCTGGCTATGTATAGATACTATGTAATCTAGATCTTATCTTGGGTTTATGAGCTATCAATGGCTCTATCTCTAAGAGTTAAAAGCACTTCTACCAATGTGCTATGCTCGCGCGGTTTTTGCGGATATATGGAGGCTATAGGAGATATCTATAAAGTGTAACGCATATATCTCATGGATATCAAAATTTAGATATCACTTATGATCACCATTATTTTGTATCTTGATATAGACGTACATATAGCTTGAAGATTTTATACTAATTAAATATTGGCGTCACGTTTTTTGTACGTATGTTGTAGAAACTATGGATGGTTTGACGCTTAAAATAGGACATTGGAGTGTTTCATTGCCCAATATACGAAGCATAAATATGCGTATATGTTGATTTTCAAATTTGGATATGATTTATGCTCTAGTATTGACTGAAACACATTTATTTTTTTATATATAGTGAAATAAATAAACCATATTTTTCAAAAAAATATCAATCTTTGTTAATTTTTTGATAAAAAAATCTTGGTTAATTATGCTACATTGTTTAACTCATTGGTATTTCACAATCACCACCAAGCATGCATATATATAGCATCGTAATGATATGAGAAGAGGTTGCATAGAAGTATTTGATATTGTACTGCTTCTTCCATGTTTGCTAAGTGTTTGTAAAATTTATGCACTGCATGACAAAAAGCAAAAGAGAAACTAAAGAAAGAAAGGAAATAGTAAAGAACAGTGAGGAAAAAATATCTTTAGATGTCTTGAGGGAGAAGAGGATACAGAAGAGCTTTGCTGTCATAGTCCTTGCTTTGTTGTGCGCCATGCATATATGCATCACCTTTTCCTTTTACTCCATAAGTTTTCCTCACCTTTCAATCGACCGTGCTATGTACAAATGCCAGTGATGATCGATCAGAGAAAGGAGATTATGCCCACAGAACGAAAATGCACAGGCTTGATCTATTTGGAAAGAACGAATCAACCGTGTCTTCAATCAACGAGGCAGATCCTGGACGAGATGGTGAGCGGTGTTCTAGTGTGAGGTGGATCAACTCAGCAACTAATGTAATTATTACAAATTTTCTGTAGCTACAAATTTCCAGTGGAACACCCATTACTTGAGGTCATATTTGACTTGACAAAAAAAATTCAGCTACACCGCATACTTTTTCTACGTTTTAGTCCTTTTCACAAAAAATTTTACAAATAGAACCTTCATAAAACTTATTTTAAAAAATAGACCATAATTGGGCACCAAGATTATTGACGCGGAACTTAAATGTCTCGGCAGCGGAACTGAATGGAGGAAGAGGTGGGTGCTTGCTGCTGACCCTCTTCCACTTACGAACAGCTTTCCTCACTAGACGCCTCCCTACCCAATCCTAATCCTATTGATTTGCTATTAAAAATAACAAATCAACATATAAGGATTCATTTCCTGCAATTTATTTTTACTGTTAGTAGGATGATGAGGGTGTGGTTCCTCCCTCCTCTCCCACACTCTACGTTGATTTGGTGTCAAATAAAAGTGAAAAATAGATAAAGTCACATCTTCTAATTTATTTATCCCTCCCATTCTTTTTTTTTAAAAAAAAAATTTAGAACTTACTTCCTTTGTCCCATAATATAAGGTGCACACAAATTTCAAGTTGCAACCTTTAAAACATTTGACCAACACTTAGTATAATATGAAAATGAATTTTAGTTGTTAAAAGTTAGATCATTAGATTGAGATTTAAATTTACTTTCATGTAGTTATAATTTTGTTGCTACAAATCTTATAGTATATGAGAAATTATAAGTTAAAGATTAGTTTTGGAGACCGTGACAACTTTGACCATGCCTTATATTATAGGATAGAGGGAGTAGAATATAGGGTGAGGGTGTGGGGGTCGAGTGTTAAATATTAGTGCCATTGAGATTACGAGGTGTTGAGAAGTCTAACGTCGGCACCGAAGACATACTCCCTTCGTACTATAAAAAACAAATCTAGAAAATGATGTGACACATCCTAATATTATAAATCTGGATAACCCTTCATCCGAATTCATGGTACAATGGTATGTCACATCACGTTTTAGGTTTATTTTTTATGGGATAGAGGTAGTATACCTAACAAATTAAAGTAGAAACGCACACAATTAAGTGCTGACACGTGCATACACTTACATACCCGCTACCCTTATGAAGCTATGAACTTTGCCTTATCTATTGATAAAGAAGTAAAACAAAGAAGTTCAACTGACTTATCTTAATATTACTGAAGTTGCCACATATATCTTGTTGTTTATGGGTACGTCGTCTACTACTAAAAAGAATTAACAGAGTATATGTGTAAATCAAAACCTTGAATCTGAGGTAGGAAGGTTCTACTATAAACATCCTAAAAAGTTAACCTACGCTCACCTCCTGATCTAGTGTTTTAAAACCAAGAGAGAAGCGATAATGGATGTCTTTAAGAGTTTAGGCAACGAGACCCTGTTAGAACACTGCAAGAAGTCAAAACAAAATTGAATTGGTACTTCGTAAACGAAAACATGAAGTTTGAGAGAGAATCCCAATTGAGTCCTGAAAACAAATTCCCCGTTCAGAAGCCAATGTCAAATGCCAGCTCGTATGGAGATCTCCAGCGATCAAGTACCAAACCGGCGTTGAGGCAGCGCCACACACTGCACGCAAGGGAATTAATTAACTAATTAGTTACTATAAGCTACTCCGTACTACGCACCGTAGCAACAACGAAATTAAGTTGAAAAAAAAGTCACTACTAAATACTCTCTCCATCCTTAACAAAAACTTAATCTAGGAGATGATTTGATCTTCAGATTCATTGCTCCCTTCTAAATTAAGTTTTTTTTTGACGGAGGGAGAATAGTAGGGGAATAGATAATGTACTATCCCCTATGTGCTGGGGATGTGATGCTTGTCACACTCTCTTCGTAAAAAAAATTAACTTAAGAGGAAATATGACTCCTCTTAATACAATGAATGTGGATAAAGAAGAGGAGTCACCATTCCTTCCTAGCTATAGATTGATTTTTTTTAAGACGGATGATTATATATCTGGCGAGAAAATGAAGTGGTTACCAAGTAGTCTACGTTAGCAAGAACACTGTGTGAACTGTCAATTTTTCAAGCCGGACGAAGCCAAAAATCCTTTAAATGATATTAGATCTGCAGTTCTGCATCGCCGTGCGAGGAATGATTTGGGGGGAAATAAAAAATTCAGATTGAGTAGATATGCACCCGTTTATTACATATTATCTAAATGGTTATAAAAAAATAAAAAAATATGAACAAGATAAATCAATATGTAATATATCAATCCACAAACATGCATGCAAGTTAAAATTCAACTTCTACAACTTGTAACAAAAATAACAAACAAAACTCAAATTACTATATGTATTTTTACAATTAAATTTGTTATTTTTTTACAACTTGTAGAAGTTGAATTTGAACTTGCATGTTTGTGGAGTGATATATTACATATTAATCTATCTTGTTGATTTTTTTTAAATTTTTTTTAACCATCTAGTTGACATGAGATGTTCACTCGAACTATTAGAATCCATCTCCATGATTTGGCCGTCATCTGTAATTTGCAGCCAGAAACGGAGCTTTCCATCGATCAAAATTTAATCTGACGGTGCGTTTGGTTTCGTTGCACACGCCACCCATTTGCCTATAAATTGCGAGCTCTCCTCCTCGTGTTGCTCATAACGCAGATCAGCCAAGAACGAGTTCTTCATCTTCTTCTTCGTGTTGTTTGTAGTATTTTGTTGTTGTTGTTGTAGCATTTGATTCGAGCTATGGCGGCGACTGACATGTCTCCCAAGGCCGGCAAGCCGCTCGTCGAGAATGACGCCGGCTCATACCTCGCGTGGTCCGGCAAGGACCAGCCGGCCCTCGCCGGCGAGAAGCTCGGCTGCGGCCTGCTCGTCCTGAAGCCCCTCGGCTTCGCGCTGCCGCACTACGCCGACTCCGGCAAGTTCGGCTACGTTCTTGCCGGCAGCGCGGTGGTCGGGGTTCTTCCGGTGGGGGTGGACGCCAGGGAGAGGGTGGTGCGGCTCGAGGCCGGCGACGTGATCGCCATGCGCGCCGGGGAGGTCACGTGGTGGTACAACGACACGGACGGTGAGGATGTCACCATCGTGTTCATGGGCGACACCGCCGGCGCCGTCAGCCCCGGCGACATCTCGTACTTCGTCCTCGCCGGCCCGATGGGCGTCCTTGGAGGCCTCGACGCCGGCCTCCTCGCCACGGCGTCGGGGCTGACGTCGCCGGAGCAGGCGGCCACAGCCTTCCGCAGCCAGCCCGCCGTGCTGCTCACCAGGCTGAGCCGCAAGCTGCAAGACGTCCGCCCACGCGCGCACGACAGGCACGGGATCGTCGTGAACGCCGCGCGCGTGCCGGCAGACAGCAACCCCGGCGGCGCCGCCGCCGGGACGAAGATTGTCACTGCGGCGCACCTGCCGGTGCTGGCGCAGCTCGGGTTCAGCGTCGGGCTCACGCGTCTCGACGCGGGCGCCGCGGTGCGCGGGCCCTGGGTGCTCCGCGACGCCGCGGCGCAGGCGGTGTACGTCGCCCGTGGAAGCGGGCGCGTCCAGGTCGCCGGCGCCGGCGGCGCGTCGACGCTGCTCGACGCGGAGGTCGCGGAGGGAAGCCTGCTCGTCGTGCCCCGGTACGGCGTGTCGCTCGCGGCCTCGGACGACGCCGGCGGCATGGAGCTGGTGTCGCTGATCAAAAGCCCCAGGTAACAAGACGACCAGCGACATGTATTCGTGACGTCATACGTGAGCGCATGGGTTTTTCACTTAGACTTTGTTGTGTCATGCAGGCCGGCGATGGAGCAGTTCACCGGGAAGGGATCGGTGATCGGCGGCCTGACGGCGGAGATCGTGCAGGCGGCGCTCAACGTGTCGCCGGAGTTGGTCGAGCAGCTCAGGAGCAAGTACTGAACGCCGGATTTGATGAATCCGGTGATGGGTACTGTACGTCCACGTGTCCTCTCGTCTCTATACGTTTTCAGCACGCGACAAAGTTAATCGAAACCATATTGTAATCCGGTGTTCAGTCTTGACACGTGATCAATAGTCTCTGAACAAAATAATTAATCGAAACCATACTGTAATTAGCTGAAGCTGAAACTACTTGTATGCAATATTATTATAAAGTACATTACGCAGCGTGGTGTAATGGTCCATTGTACTATCTATACGCAACGAAAACAATGTGTCTAGAGTGTGTGGACAATGAATAGAGTGTAGAAAAGAGGATCGGAAAATCAACAGTTCTTCCCCCTCTGCCATACCACCTTAAAGACAACGACTCATCTTCTTGCGTACTGCACACTATCAAAAAGAATCTGAAACGAGGTCCAGCGTTAGATCGGGCTAAACCAAGTCCTCTAAAGTCGTTAGTTATCCTCGTCGCTTGGAAAGCCATGGTATGAGCGTAAGAGTAAGGATAATAGTAGAGCTCACTATCTTCTATTAATCCATCTAAAAGACAATATATATAATAGATTAGCTCACTATCTAATAGATTAGTTAACAAGGTTGGCTACAATTTTTTTCTCCTATCTCTATCTCTCACTTATACATTTATTATTTTTGTCTTGGAGCTTGTGTTAAGTTAGCTCTTGCATGAGAGCCAACACCTTTAATTTTTTTGTTGTATCTCTTCTCCACGTAAGTTTATAGCAAACTTATAGCTCACTGTTATATTTGCTCTAATGCAAGAATCTTCGGATGTATCGGAGCGGTATGCGCCCAGCCGCAACTACCATCATAAAGATAAAAGGAATAAGCTGCAACGGGCAAAGGCGGGGGCGAGCCCCTTGCAGAGTTTATATCTCTGGAGACAGGGGTTAAATATATTTGAACAACTTTTTCTGCTCTATCAATATATATATACGAGGTAAAGTTTGTGTCCTCTTTTCAAAAAAAGAAAGAAAACTTTTTTTTCTAGCATAAACCAGTCTGGTTGATTGCGTTGTGTAACTAAAACTCTCTTTCTTCTAATATATTGACGTGCAATCCTTTTACGCATTCACGAAAAAAAAAGAAAGAAAACAATGTGCCGATTACCCTATAGTCTCCGTTGTATTGTAAGATTGGCGGTCTTTGTTTAAGATAAAATTGGTGGTCTTTGTTTAAATGTTACTCCCTTATTTCTAAGATATAAGGACTTTTTGAGTAGAACACAAGTATTTCTAAGATATAAGAACTTTTCGAGTAGAACACAAGTATTAAGAAGAAAGGTACCAAAATAAAGTGGCAAATGGTTGTAATCAGTTAAAAATGATGTGGCAGATAGAGAAATTAAATAGGAAACGATTGTGGATGATTAGCGATGAAAATATAGCTAGTATATTTTATTTTAAGATAAAATTTAAATGTTAATGCTAGCTAGTGTATTTTAGGACGATGGATAAGCAAACATTATTTACTTTCTTTACGCCAAATATATTTGACCGAAACCCAAGCTTGGAGATCTGTATCAGCTGCAATTATAGTATCGTCTGCAACTTAGAGCAAGGTCAATAGTATAGCCAACAGTTAGCTCCAAAAACACCTGCATGAGCATTATAGTTAACTTAACAAGAGACAGTGTATATAATAGTTAGCTATTAAATCATCTACCCACAGATTTATATGCATTTTTTAAATATTATTCTCTTCATCCAACGTTCTACCTGTTCACTCGTCCTCACAGGAAATCAACCAAGCCAGATGCTTGGACCCCACAATCGCGTCAACCAATAGAAGCTGGCCTGATGCTGCCTCTCGCTCCTAGGAGAGGGTGTGTCGTCGGCTATTATTTAGTTGCCCGCTCCCTCTCTCAACCCACTCATTTCTCTGCCACCTCATCACTTTTGCCACAATGGACACACTATCGTCGGATAAATTTTCCTATTGTACCTGCTCTTAATCAGTTGTAGATACTGCATTGGATCAAAACTAAACGATATACTCCGTATAAATTAGCTTGGTACCGTAGCAAAAGTGGTAGTAGCATAAAATGTTGTTCGAGTTTAATTTGTAGCGATGAATCTGTGCTGCTGATCATCGAAATGAGTGACTGAAAATACATGCAGTCATATATATGGTGCAGCCGTACGTAGCTATATATGACTGCACAAGCCGGATCTCCAATCCACAAGCCTGTGCACGTTGATGTACGCGCACGCAACAAGCACCGTACACCGATCATCTATATCCCCGGCGTGGCTAACGGTCGAAGTACGCGGACGTGTCACGTGCGTGGTGGGGCTTGATCGGCGAAGATGTCGTCGGTCGTTCGCCTGCTCGATCGATCGATCGGTCGCGTTCTTGCAGATATAGCTAGCTCTGATATGATCTGCATGTACGTCTTCCCTGTGGTTAGGCAAGGGTTACTGCTTTGCTTCAGTTCTGCTTCTGTAGCCACGCGAATCACGATCGTCTTAAAATAGGTTTTACCCTACCCCATCCAACAGGTCTGTATTGTAGCTAAAATTAAGGTTCAAATTCTAGAAATAAGTTTTTTAAATGGTTCAATTTTAAATTAAAAAATTTTAAAGTTCAAAATAATAGAAAAAAAATCTGCACACGGGCACGGGAACTAACGGCCACGACGACTATGGCCTTGTTTAGTTGGAAAATAATTTTTAGGTTTGATTGTCACATCGGATATACATATAAACATTTTAAATATTAAATATAGTCTAATAACAAAATAAATTATAGATTCCGCTAGAAAACTACGAGATTAATTTATTAAGCATAATTAATCCATTATTAGCAAATGTTTACTGTAGCACCACATTATCACATCATGGTGCAATTAGGCTTAAAAGATTCGTCTGGCAATTCACACATAAACTGTATAATTGATTTTTTCTTTATCTACATTTAATACTATACATGTATCGAACATTCGATATGATAGATAAAGAGTTTTTGTTTTGCGAACTAAACAAGGCCTATCTATAAATTGCGAGCTCCCCTCCTCGCGCTGGTCACAATAACGCGGATCAGCTAAGAGCGATTTCTTCTTCTTCTTCTTCTTCTTCTTCTTCTTCTTCTTCTTCTTCTTCTTGCTTGTTGTTGTAGCATTTGATTTTAGATATGGCGGCGCCTGACATGTCTCCCAAGGCCGGCAAGCCGCTCGTCGACAATGACGCTGGCTCATACCTCGCTTGGTCCGGCAAGGACCAGCCGGCCCTCGCCGGCGAGAAGCTCGGCTGCGGGTTGCTCGTCCAGAAGCCCCTCGGCTTCGCGCTGCCGCACTACGCCGACTCCGGCAAGTTCGGCTACGTTCTTGGCGGCAGCGCGGTGGTCGGGGTTCTTCCGGTGGGGGTGGACGCCAGGGAGAGGGTGGTGCGGATCGAGGCAGGCGACGTGATCGCCATGCGCGCCGGGGAGGTCACGTGATGGTACAACGACGCGGACGGTGACGATGTCACCATCGTGTTCATGGGCGATACCGCCGGCGCCGCCAGCCCCGGCGACATCTCGTACTTCGTCCTCGCCGGCCCGATGGGCGTCCTGGGAGGCCTCGACGCCGGCCTCCTCGCCACGGCGTCGGGGCTGACGTCGCCGGAGCAGGCGGCCACCGCCTTCCGCAGCCAGCCCGCCGCGCTGCTCACCAGGCTAAACGGCAAGCTGCACGGCGTCCGCCCACGCGAGCACGACAAGCACGGGTTCGTCGTGAACGCCGCGCGCGTGCCGGCAGACAGCAACCCCGGCGGCGCCGCCGCCGGGACGAAGATTGTCACTGCGGCGCACCTGCCGGTGCTGGCGCAGCTCGGGTTCAGCGTCGGGCTCACGCGTCTCGACGCGGGCGCCGCGGTGCGCGGGCCCTGGGTGCTCCACGACGCCGCGGCGCAGGCGGTGTACGTCGCCAGGGGGAGCGGGCGAGTCCAGGTCGCCGGCGCCGGCGGCGCGTCGACGCTGCTCGACGCTGAGGTCGCGGTGGGCAGCCTGCTCGTCGTGCCGCGGTACGCGGTGGCTCTCTTGGCCGCGGACGCCGGCGGCATGGAGGTGGTGTCGCTGATCAAAAGCCCAAGGTAAGTAGACGATCATGGAGCATGTGCATGTATTCTGTGTCGGCGTCGTACGTGAGCGGATGGGTTTTTCACTTGGACTTTGTTGTGTCATGCAGGCCGGCGATGGAGCAGTTCACCGGGAAGGGATCGGTGATCGGCGGCCTGACGGCGGAGATCGTGCAGGCGGCGCTCAACGTGTCGCCGGAGTTGGTCGAGCAGCTCAGGACCAAGTGAGCGAAGCCAACTCCGGATTTGATCTCTCCGGCGATGGGTGTGGTGATGCCCACAGTAGAACACTGCGCGTGTCTTTGTCTCAGTCTTCACCTTGCGAGAAGTCATGGCAGGATTAAGTGTTGATCAGTCTCAGCATGCGAATAATGTCACCAAGTACAATAATAATCGGAACTAGCAGTGCAATAATCTATCTATTAACTTATTAAAGGAATAGAAAAAGTAGCCTCACATTCGCTCGCACGACCTATAAATTCTCATATTAATCGGAGAAAAAGAAAAACAGAGTCCATATAGAAATATAATTTAGAAATAACTGAAATTCGAAATTAAAAAATAAGGAATATTGCAAGAGGAGACTAGAGTCCATATAGAAATACAATTGAGAAACAATAGAAATTCGGAATAAAAAATAAGGAATATTAAAAGTAGAGTATATAGTCCATATAAAAATACAATTATAGAAATACAATTGAGAAACAATAGAAATTAGGAATAAAAAATAAGAAATATTACAAGTAGAGTATATAGTCCATATAGAAATACAATTAAGAAATAATAGAAATTCAGAATTAAAAATAAGGAATATTAGAAGTAGAGTATAGAGTCCATATAGAAATACAATTAAGAAATAATAGAAATTCGGAATTAAAAATAAAGAATATTAGAAGTAGAGTATAGAGTCCATATAAGAATTTAAAACTAACTAAAATTCAGAATAAACATAATAAAATTAAAAGTAGAGTTTAGAGTTCGTATAAAAATATAATTTACAAATAACTAAAATTCGAAATTAAAAAAAAACATAGAAAGAAGAGTCTAAAGTCAATATAAGAATACAATTTAGAAGTAACTGAAATTCGAAGTTAAAAATTGAAGAATACTGAAAAATAAGTTTAAAGTCCACATGGAAATACAATTAAGCTCTCACGGCCTAGAAATTCTCATATTAATTGGAGAAAAAGAAAAACAGAGTCCATATATAAATACAATTTAGAAATAGTTGAAATTCGAAATTAAAAAATAAGGAATATTGGAAGAGGAGCCTAGAGTCTATATAGAAATACAATTTACAGATAACGAAAATTCGAAATTAAAAAAAGAAATATTGAAAGACGAGTCTAGAGTCCATATAGGAATATAATTTACAAATAACTAAAATTTGATATTAAAAAGGAAAAAGTATGAATTACCCCCCAACTATCATGGTCGTCCGAATTACCCCCTGAACCACAAAACCGGACATTATTCACCCCCAACTATGTAAACCGGACGAATTACCCCCTCGACCCAATCCGCGGTGGTTTTGGTCTACGTGACGTACACGTGGCAGTCTAGTCAGCATTCCACTTTAAAAAATTTTGTGGGACCCACCTGTCAAACACTCATACTCTCTCTCTCACACTCTTCCTCTCTCTCTTACCGACTCATGGCGGCGAGGCAGGGCGCGAGCGAGGCGGAGGGCGGCGCGCGGGGGCGGGCGGTCGGTGGCGGTGCGAGGTGAGGTGCTGGTGAGCGAGCATGCCGCTGGACACGCCGTGGAAGTAGGCGAGCCCCTTCTCCCGCACGAGCTCCCGCTTCCGCCCCTCGTCCTCCCGGGTCGCGCCTTCCCTCCGCCACATCCTCTTCACCACCACCACCTCGCCAGCCTTGCCCTCCTCGACGACGCCAGCGTCGTCCATGATGACGTTGTCGCCTCCCTTGGCCACGCGGTACGTCGTCGCCGTCGCGCCCTTGCCCAGCATCTCCGCGACGCCCTGCCTCCGCCTCGCAGCAGCCGTCGAAGCGCACCATCTCCTCCCGCGCCATCGAGCTAGTGCGTGAGCTGGCGTGCGGCTTCTCCGGCCTCCCCACCACCGCCGCCCACCGCCCGTCCCCGCGCGCCGCCTCTGCCTCGCTCGCGCCCGCCGCCCAACGCCTGCCCCCGCGCGCCGCCTCCGCCTCGTCTCCCGCCGCCGCCTTGCTCGCCCGGCCGCCTCCTCATCTCAGGCCGCCGCCTACCGCCCGCCCCTGCGCGCCGCCTCCACCTTGCTCGCGCCGCCACCCAACTCGCGCCCCCGCGCGCCGCCTCCGCCTCATCTCGCACCGCCGCCCACCGCCCGCCCCTGCGCGCCGCCTCCGCCTCGCTCGCGCCGCCGCCGACTGCACGCCCCTGCGTGCCGCCTCCACCTCGTCTCGCGCTGCCGCCGACCGCCCGCCCCCGCGCGCCGCCCTCCGCCTGGCTCGCGGTGAGACGGTAAGAGAGAGAGGAAGAGTGAGAGAGGTGAGAGAGAGTATGAGTGTATGACAGGTGGGTCCCACAAAATTTTTTTAAATGGAATGCTGACTAGGCTGCCATGTGTACGCCACGTAGACCAAAACCACCGCGGATTGGGTCGAGGGAGTAATTCGTCCGGTTTGCATAGTTGGGGGTGAAGAATGTCCGGTTTTGTGGTTCAAGGGGTAATTCGGACGACCGCGATAGTTCGGGGGATAATTCGTACTTTTTCCTATTAAAAATAATTAATAACTAACACGTATATAAAATACAATATGAATATTATACATTAGTAGCTTCGTAAAGGTATTACACAATTTAAAATTATGTTGATATTTTATTATATTTGAATAATACATTGAGAAAACTTATATGATATTATATGAGAGAAAATATAATGATGCCAGCCACGTAATTTGCGCGGGCCACCAGGCTAGTTAAAGCTGAAAATGGATGGATCGATGAAATGTTACTTTTAAATTTCACGACGTGTTCTATATGTTTGGTCTATTGTACTGCGCAACAGACAATTGTGTTGGCATACATTTAGTTTTTTTTCTTTTCTTACTTTCCCCCAATGTTGCCCGTTCGCGAAAAAAAAAGAAGCAACCGTTGAAAGTTCAAACAAGCTCGGATGCGAAAATGTAGTGGTTACAAATTACAAGTATAGATGGTCAAATGGGCCGCCCGGCCCAGCACAGCCTAGGCACGACAGGGCGCAGGCCGAGGCTAGTCGAAGCGGGCCGTGCCCGCCCACAGGCTGCACCCCCAGCCTAGGCACAACCCAATAAGACTCGGGTCGTGCCGGGACGGCCCGAAGACACGATAGCCTATCGTGCTACTCTATTAAATAAGTCTATTTTGCATCCTCCACTAATATGAAAACCATCTTTCGTGGTAGCCATTTTAGATTTTTGCTGGCGGAATTTAGAGCCGCCACAAAATAAAGGCCAGTGAAGATCTAAGATTTTCGCTGGCGGTTTCGTTCCGCTTGCGAAAATTGATTTTCGCAAGCGGACACACGATTTTCGCTAGCGGTTGCGGTCCGCTTGCGAAAATCGAACGATTTTTGCTGACGGTTGAGTGTCGCTTGCGAAAACTCATTTTCTCTGGCGGTTGCCTAAAGAGAACCGCCAGTGAAAATCAACCCACCCCGCCAAAAATTCCCTACCCCAAATTTAAAATTCCCACTCGGCCAAATTCAAAACAGTACATATTTAGAAATGGACATAAACATCATTGAAACACAATCCAAATCCAGAGCATCACAAATATGTACATAATATTAGCATAAACCCAAACACAACATTAACATCATCAACAGAACAGACACACAGATTAACCTAACAAACATCTACACAAAGAGAACCACCGCCAAAGCCACCGGGACGAGCCACCGCCGCTGCCATCTGCCGATCGCGAAACCAAAACACACAAAAACATGCTTGTCGGCAGTGTCACGGTCGTCGTCGTCGCCGCGGTCGAGGTCGTCGTCGTCAGCTCCGCCACCGGGGACGAGCCGCCACCGTCGCCGCCATCCGCTGCCGGGGACAAGCCGTCGCCGCTATCCACCAACAGGGACGAGCCGCCGCCATCCATCGCCAGGAATGAGCCGCCGCCGCCGCTGGGGACGAGCCGCCGCTGCCCGCGCCGCGTGTTCTCCGCCCCACCGCCAGGGCAGATCCGCATCTCCTCCCCGCCGCCGCCTCTGTTGTGCTGTCGGCGGTGGCCTCCTCCCCTCAGACAGATGGGAGAGGAGGGGATGGGAGGGCAGGGGCGGCACGGGGAGCCGCCGCCGCCGTCGCCGGTCGTCGCCGCTAGAGCCACCGCCTCCGTCGCAGGTGGAGAGGCCGGGAGGGAGTTGAGGGAGGAGAGAGAAGAGGAGTGGATAAGAAGATGAGGGGATGTGTGGTGTGGGTAAGTGGAGGGGTGTTATAATGTGGAGAAGAGGATGAGGCTGGGTAGGTGGGTGTTTTGGTTGGATTTTCACTGGCGGTCCCGTTTATTGGCCGCCATGAAAAATGGGACCGCCAGCGATATCTATTTTTGCTAAAGGCGCACCTAATTGACCGCTAGCAAAAATAGACATATTTTTGTTGGCGGCTGCATTAGATGGTTCGCCAGTGAAAATTCATTTTTGCTAGCGGTCGGTGCCTCTGACCCCCTCGTTACGAGTTTGCTGACGGTTTTCACATTTTTCCACCAGTGAAAATAATAGACCAACGCCATGAAAAATCGTTTTTCTAGTAGTGCTCATTGTGTTGTGTCTTATATAATTGAAATAAGTCTATTTTTTCTCCCTCATCTCTTTAGGTTGTGTCTTATATGGTTATAATAAGTCTATTTTGTATACCTCTTGTCTTTGGGCTGTACCTCGAATGACTGAATTAATCAAGTCTATGATGGATTCCTCTTTGGTCGTGCCGGCCCACCGTACCGAGGGAGCAGCCCAGGCACGACCCGGCTATCAGGCCGGGCTGGCACGGGCATGACGCCAGTTGAGCCGTGCTGTGTTTGGGCCAGGCTAAATTGTCGTGCCTTAGACCAGACTGTTGGGCCTCGGGCCATATGGCCTTATATAGTTACAAGTAGTCTACGTTAGCAAGAACACTGTGTGAACGGTCAAATTTCAAGCCGGATAAAGCCAAACTTACTTACAAAATGATCAGATCGGCATTTCCGTATGGCGAGATCCGTGTGTAGCCAGAAATGGAGCTTTCCACCATCAAAATTCAATTTTTCACGGTGCATTTGATCGATCGTGCTGCACATGGCACCTACGTACGGCGACGAAGACCGCCACCCACTTGCTGATTTGCCTACAAATTGCGAAGCTCTCCTCCTACGGTTGCTCATAACGCGCAACGCGGACCAGCTAAGAGCGACTTCCTCTTCTTCTTCTTGCTTCTTGTTGTAGCATTTAATTTGAGATATGGCGGCGCCTGACATGTCTCCCAAGGCCGGCAAAACGCTCGTCGAGAATGACGCCGGCTCATACCTCGCGTGGTCCGGCAAGGACCAGCCGGCCCTCGCCGGCGAGAAGCTCGGCTGCGGCCTGCTCGTCCTGAAGCCCCTCGGCTTCGCGCTGCCGCACTACGCCGACTCCGGCAAGTTCGGCTACGTTCTTGGCGGCAGCGCGGTGGCCGGGGTTCTCCCGGTGGGGGTGGACGCCAGGGATAAGGTGGTGCGGCTCGAGGCCGGCGACGTGATCGCCATGCGCGCCGGGGAGGTCACGTGATGGTACAACGACGCGGACGGTGGTGGCGGCGAGGATGTAACCATCCCGTTCGTGGGCGACACCGCCGGCGCTGTCAGCCCCGGTGACTTCTCGTACTTCATCCTCGCCGGCGCGATGGGCGTCCTGGGAGGCCTCGACGCCGGCCTCCTCGCCACGGCGTCGGGCCTGACGTCGCCGGAGCAGGCGGCCACCGCCTTCCGCAGCCAGCCCGCCGTGCTGCTCACCAGGCTGAGCCGCAAGCTGCACGGCGTTCGCCCCCGCGAGCACGACAGGCACGGGATCGTCGTGAACGCGGCGCGCGTGCCGCCGGACAGCACCAGCGGAAAGACGGTCACCGCGGCGCACCTTCCGGCGCTGGCGGAGCTCGGGTTAAGCGTCGGGCTCGCGCGTCTTGAGGCAGGCGGCGTGCGCGGGCCCTGGGTGCTCCGCGACGCCGCGGCGCAGGCGGTGTATGTCGCCAGGGGGAGGGGGCGCGTGCAGGTCGCCGGCGCAGGCGGCGTGTCGACGCTGCTCGACGCGGAGGTCGCGGCGGGCAGCCTGCTCGTCGTGCCACGGTACGCGGTGGCGCTCGTGGCCGCGGACGACGCCGGCGGCATGGAGCTGGTGTCGCTGATCAAAAGCTCTAGGTAAGAGAAGTAATTTGTACACCTAGATGTCATGACTCATGACATCTAAATGTATGAATGCCGGTTTAATAGTTATTTAAAAATTTTATAAAATTTAATAAGATAGATTATGATAATATAAGATATAAAAAACATTTAGCAACGATGGATATCACCTCTAGAAATAAAAACATGCATTTTTCTCATACAGAAATATAAAAATTTAAATTCAATCCACACACAAAGAAACCGAATAACATATTTTATCTGTTTTGTATAGGTAATATTTAGTGTCTGATTTTTCTATTGTTTAAGACGATCATATAGCATGTGCATGCATGCATTCGTGTGGGTGCCGTACGTGAGCGCATGGGTTTTTCACTTGGACTTTGTTGTGTCATGCAGTCCGGCGATGGAGCACTTCACCGGGAAGGGATCGGTGATCGGTGGCCTGACGGCGGAGATCGTGCAGGCGGCGCTCAACGTGTCGCCGGAGTTGGTGGGGAAGCCTCAGGACCAAGTGAACGCCGGATCTGATCTGTCCGGTGATTGTGTGTGGCTGTCGTCTCGTGTCTGCGTGTCTTGTCTCCGGTGTTCGATCAGTCCGGACACTTGAATAATCTGAACCAAATAATAACAATCGAAACTGTACTGTAGTCTGTAATAATAAGCTGAAGCTGAAATTACATTTCACAACGTGATGTAAATGTGGTTGTGGTCCACTGTACTATTCTTGGTGTAAACAATGTACTATATATACTTGATGAAAAACAATGTGTTGACATTGAATATTTGCATCAGACTATGGCCGTGTTTACATTTAAATTTTTTTTTCGAACATTCAACTTTTCCGTCACATCAAATATTTGGACACATACATGAAGCATTAAATGTGGACGAAAAAAAATCAATTGCATAGTTTGCATGTAACTCGTGAGACGAATCTTTTAAGCCTAATTACGCCATGATTTGACAATGTGGTGCTACAATAAATATTTGCTAATGACGGATTAATTAGGTTTAATAGACTCGTCTCGCAGTTTATATGCGGAATCTGTAATTTGTTTTGTTATTACTCTACATTTAATACTTCAAATATGTGTCTGTATACTTAAAAAAAATTTGGCACACAAACTAAACACATCCTATAATCGATATACGCTGCTATGTACAGATCTCATTATCCCTCTGAGCTGAAAAAACACGTCTCTAATGGGCAGGTCAATCGTTACGGAATTATGATCACAAATATAGATTTCTATCCGTAACACATATAGGTTATCTGGAACGATATGGGTCAGGATGACGACCCGTAACCCGTTACATATAAGCAGGGGTGGATCCAACGTGAGTGCAGGGGGACTCGAGTCCCCTACACCCATAAGACCCATGGATATTTCCGGAGCACCCCTTCAAATTTTTTATTATGAATGATAAACTAAAAGTCCCTAGGTGGCTGGAGATTGAAGAAACTGTGTAATTGAGCCCCACAATTTTTTGTTCCTGGATCCGTCCCTGCATATAAGGGTATGACCGCTGACGCCACACGTACTCTTATCGGGAGCAATTCTTGCTGACAAGCAAACGATAGAGCTTAGCTTTCTTATAATTATTTGAATTTTAGGCAAAATTTGCTAAAGGATATGAAAAAAATGTGTAGTTGGCTAGGAGACACTACGAAAACGTGACATGGCTAATGGACACTACAAAAATTATATAATTGGCCGTAGGACACTGGTCACATTATTTTATTATTTCCGGGTCAAAAGAGGTGAGATATTTTTCTAAATGTCCAGATTGCCCCCGAGTGTCGACGACTTTGCAGTTCTCCTCCCTGGCGCCGGCTAGATTCCCGGCCACGGCGGTGCGAGGCGCGCGAGGCAAGGCGTGGCCGCGGCGGTGCCAGGCGAGGCGGCGATCCGTGGCTCGCGGTCTGCTCCCCCCTCGCCACAAACCTCGTCCGCCGCCGCTCGCTACCTAGCTGCGCTCGCCGCCGCCGGCGCTAACCACAAGAATTCCACGACGTCGAGATATCTTCTCTCCCTTCAAGAACTCCATGGAAATCTTGCGTGGTGTCCTGCGAGCGAGCCGCGACGACGACCTCGCGAGTCTGCAAGAACGCGGCGACTGAGTTGCTCTGCTCGCCATTGATTGGTTTCATCGGCTGCTTGCTGCTTGCGCTGTCTGGCTTAGTAGCCTAGGTAGGTGAAGGTGGAGTGTTGTTGCTAGCTGCTAGCCTGCTGCCATGATGGTGGCGGTGGCGTCATCTTGCTGCCCGTCGACCAGCGCTCGCCCTCTGGTTCGCCGCGCCGGTAGCAAGAAAGAGAAGCTGTGGTGGGCGGGTGGTGTCAGGAAGGCGCGACACCGGCGCCTCCCCCCGTCAACCACCCACGTCGCGCCGACCTCGCCCCATCGCGCGTTCCCGGCGAAGTCAACGACAATGGGAAGGGGAAAAGAAGGATAGAGAAGGAGAAAACCAAGGAAAGAGAAGGGCAATCCGGGTATTTAGAAAAATATGTCACCTCTTTTAACTCGAAAATAGTAAAATAATGCGACTAGTGTTCTACGGCTAATTACATAATTTTTATTGTGTCCATTAGCCGTGTCACGTTTTCGTGATATCTTCCAGCCAATTACACATTTTTAGGTGTCTTGTAGCAAATTTTGTCTTGATTTTATTGTTGTGTCCGATATTCTCAGCTCATTGAATGAATTAAATCTCAACTTTTGTGTGCATCATATCAATTGATTGATGTTCTTCCATTAAATTAAGTGTTAATTGGATCCATGTTTACTATGTTCATTTATGATCGGGCTGAAAAATATTTTTGTCCACACGGAGTATGTGCCGAACAAACGTTATGCTTTATGGATCAGAATATAATCCACGGTAAAGATTCTCAGAGTACAAACGATCCTGTAAGAAAATTAATGTCATTCTCAAATTAGTTTTGAAGTTAATTCCACTATGCATAGTCTATTTCTCATACTATTGAAGAGCTATGGATATTTTGATTTACTGATAGATTTATAGTTAATTCCAGGATATCCTTGGGACTAGTAGATCATTGTCTACTTCGTGTTATATCTTGGCTCAAGCTTCATCTTTATGTGTGATTCAAGATGGTAGCTAGTCTAGTGTTATAGTATCTTCGTCTTCGTGTTGTGTCTTTAGTTTTTTTCCCAACTTTGTTTTTTTTTAACAAAAATGATTGTGCAAGATTGCTAGCCCTAATTCTTATTATCTACTATCGATGGTGTGCGGTTAAAAATTGAAGTACAACCCTATGATCATGGTTAATTGGATTTTTTTTTTTACTTCAGCGACCTTCAAAGTTTTGTCCAATGAGGGCAGTAGTAGAAATTGAAAAGTGTTGTTGAGACCAAGAAAATGCGAGGGACGATTGGACTGACATCACGTGTACGCCAATTCCACGATCGATCGACTTTCCACGTCAATCTCTCCTCTCAAGTCCAAACGTTTCCATTCGTATGTACCGTACATACGGGAAAAAAAATTAAGACAGCTTTGTCTGTTATACTCCCTCCTTCCAAAAGTCTAAACCGTAGTATTTCTTTTTCACCAAGACCAAGATATAATTAATTCATTTATCATGTGACAAAACCAAAGAGAATCCAACCAATAAGTACTAAAATGACCTGCTGGGTTCTGATCAAGAATTTAATATACTCCCTCCGTTTCAGGTTATAAGACTTTCTAGCATTGTCTATATTCATTCATAAAGATGTCCACATTTATAAATATGTTAAAATCTTTATGAATGTGGGTAATGCTAGAAAGTCTTATAATATGAAACGGATAAAGTAGCACATAGTGACTACAAATAGAACTTAGACTTTTGGAAAAACCAAAGAATAACTTTTGGAAGGAGGGAGTATGTAAAATACTTCATCCATCGATAGTAAAATATAAGAACTTTGGATTTCAATTTTTTTCCAAAAATATAATAAGTTCTCTCCCTAACATATTTTTCAACCAATTACAACTCAAACCATTCAATTTATTTGCATACCTCTACTTCTTAATCAATCACAACTTCTCTCATTAAATTATATCAACTTCTTCAATAATTGTTCCAACCTTAAATTCTTTTTATATTCTGATACGTAGGTGGTACGTGTACTGTACACACATTATATACCTACACGTGAATATATGCACGTCGACATTACTTCAATCGCCACCACGCGGCACATCTCTATACACGCAGCGGTAGAAGTACAAACGGGTCGCTTTGGGCCTCTTTGTACCATGGATGATCGATCAAGCTGAGTACCCCCCTGATGCGGACGCGCGCACGGTGGGCCTCGATCGGCGAGATGTCGCCCGGCCGATCTGATCGAGGCGTCGGAGTTGCATGAATATGGCTGTGTTTAGATGGTGGATAAGTTGAGAAGTTGGGAAGTTTGAAGAAAGTTGATAGTTTATATGTGTAGGAAAGTTTTCGATGTGATGTGATGTGATGGAATGTTAGGAATTTGGGGTAACTAAACACTGCCCATATGGGTGAGCCACCAATTCTCTCGCACAAGTGTCACCCATATATTGTAAATCCAATAAAAAATATAAAGAGAACAAATCAAAGATAGTAGAATTAGAGATTGGGGACAACAATCTAAGGAAGGTGAAAGCATGATATTAGGATTAGAGAAATAGAAAACAGGGGAGGCAGAACTAGAGGAGGAAGAAAGTCATGGCAGAACCAAGTTTAACTTTTGTTCTTTTTTTAGTCCTTTCATGCGTTCGCGGAAAATAATGTGTGTTCTTCGTGCCGATATAGCCTGGACGCTAATAGGCCGGGCGGCTTCTCTATCAGGAGCAGAGATGCACGTGGACATGGAGAGCAATCCGCACGGCCCATATCAACCACCGGAAACGAACATTGCGGCCCATAGAACACCAGTGCTCAGTGCTCACCAAACGCATCGCATGGCCCACTTATTTCCGACTACCGACGGCCGCGAGCGGCCCATTTATCCTCGTCGGTCGCCGGCACGCCGCAACGTCTCAGCCCACCACGCCGCACGTCTCCTGTTCGTTTCTGCACGTAATTTGTGCGTGGAGTACGTGGTTTTTCCAAAGGAGTGTAGTGCCAGTCTGCCGCGTTTATCCGTAACGTTTCATTTTTTTTAATACGCCCCGTTCTACTACTAGACGCAATTAATACCAACAAGGGCCTGACAGGTGCACGCACACGTGCCGCATCAACCAGACAGCCACTTTACCGCTAACTACGCAATCAGTGCAGCCTGGCCCATCTCCAGCCACCCACCCACCGGCCTAAACCACGGCGGCCCATTTCTACACAACCACACAAACTTAAAAGGGCACAAACTAATGGAGCATATAGCGTACAGTTGACTAGTGGTCCGCCTGGGTTCCGGTCCCACAAGTCAGCGAAACAAAGTGATTCAAATCGAATAGTAGTACCAGCTTATAATAAAAGTTATTACAATTAAGGAGGCAATTATAATTTCTATTGCGGTGTGATTAGGTTAATTAGCACCGGGATCTCTCTCGTTTCTCGCGGCGGTGGCGGAACGGTCACTTCTCTTCTTCACCCGAGTACCCAACAATCCATCGTTGGTGGCGATTTCGCGAATCCACCTCGTTTAAAAAGGCAAAGTTTAGCCTAGCTTTCCTCCCTCTTGCTCGCCGGCGGCGGAGAAGGGGTTCGAGTGAGATAGAATCCGGAGGAGGAGGAGGAGGAGGAGATTGCGGCGGCCGGACGGCGGCGGATCGGTCGATTGATTGATTGGTTGGGTTGATCGATGGCGTTCTTGGGGAACGGCTACTGCTCGTCGGGGTCGGAGGGGGAGGACGAGGACGAGGGGATGGAGGGGTACCGGAAGGGAGGGTACCACGCCGCCAGGCCCGGCGACCGCTTCGCCGGCGGGAGGTTCGTCGCGCAGCGGAAGCTCGGCTGGGGGAACTTCTCCACCGTCTGGCTCGCGTACGACACCCTCCTCAACGTACGCCTCTCTTCCTCTCTTGCTTTCCATTTCTTGTCTTGTTTTTCCCCCTCTCTCTTTGCCTGTTCTTTGGGCGATGTTTGCCCACTCGATGCTCGGTTGGTTTGGTTCGGTTGCTTTTGGATTTTGGAAACTTCGGTGGAGGTCGTTGGAAGCTTGCTTTTTATCTGAAACTGTGCGCCCTGTATCCTATCTCCTGTTCATCGACTGATTTGTGTTTGGTTTCACTTCTTCTTTTGGTACAGATTTCTGAAATGCTCTGCAGCCATTTGTTTGCTTCTGATGAAAAAAAAAGGAGAGAAATTTTCCTACATGTTTATATTGTTTCTACCGCACGTGTACTATTCCGATTCGTGCAAAAAAAAAAGTTTTTTTCTCCATCACAAATATAGCAGTTGTATGGTGCAACCAATATATCATGAGTTGTCAATTTGAGTATTGCAAGTCCGAATTTTGCAGAGATTTGTCGCGCTCAAGATCCAGAAGAGCGCGAGGGATTACGCACAAGCGGCACTCCACGAGATTGAGTTGCTGTCGGCGATAGCCAAAGGTGACCCGACAAATTCCAAGAACGTTGTGCAATTGCTGGACCATTTCAAGCATGCTGGCCCAAACGGACATCACGTTTGCCTGGTCACCGAGTTCCTCGGTGATAGCTTGCTAAGGTTGATACGGTACAACCGGAATAAGGGCATTGGTCTGAGCAGAGTCAAGGAAATCTGCCGATCAGTGTTGGTCGGTCTTGATTACTTGCACAGAGAGCTCGGCATCATCCACACGGATTTGAAACCGGAGAATGTTCTTCTTGTATCGACAATAAACCCATCGAAGGACCCAGTGCGCTCTGGGTTCACACCAATTCTTGAGAGAACTGTGAGCAACCAGTACAGCGGGTCAGTAATTAGTTTCAGTGAGAAGATGCTTAAGATGCGGGCAAGACGCGCTGTCGCGAAGATCTCACTGAGGAGGGAGTCTCTTGGTGGAGTTGCAGCAGAGATGGAGAAGGAGAGAAGCCTGGATGGTATTAGCTTGAAGTGCAAGATTGTTGATTTTGGGAATGCCTGCTGGGGTAGTCAGCAGCTTGCTGGTGAAATTCAGACAAGGCAGTACAGAGCTCCTGAGGTGATCATTGGTGCTGGGTACTCATATTCTGCTGATATGTGGTCATTTGCTTGCATGGCCTTTGAGCTTGCAACCGGTGAAGTGCTGTTTGCTCCCAAGACTTGCCAGGGCTGTAGTGAAGATGAGGTAAGAAACTGTTATTTATGTTGTTTAATTTCAACTTCTCAAGAATATCATCCTATGTCTTAGTATTCCTGCTAGTTCTGATGATAATCCAGGCATACAAATATGCATCAATATGTCACATAATCCCTTGCAACATACGACATATTAACCAAATAATAAAATGCTTTTAAAAGCATCTGCTAGGGCCTTGGCCTCTTGGGCCACTTCATAAACAAATGTGCAAGCAGTTATCATGAAAGATGTACCCAACCTGACAAGCACCAACCTAGCTACTGAATCTTTAGAAAAATGAAAAATGAATTTATTGGGTCCACACTCTTACTCAGTAGTATTCAAATTAACTTAACCAACTTCTGATCTGCAGAAGTTGATGGTGAAGGATATCATGTGATGTTGCTATTTGAGCAGTTTTTATCATCTTGCAAAGTCACTTTCGTTTCAATATCAATTTCCGATTAAAAGTACTGAACCTATTAAATTTTTTCGCATAAAAGGTACCAGCCAGGATACTAGGACTGTTGTGCAGTGTAAACTGCGTCGTAATATGTACTGGGACAAATTGATCTGTGTTGTTATTGTATTGAAGAAAAAAGGAAATTGTCCTCTGTTCTGATTCTGTTAAATTCATACTTATGAAGAAAAATATCTAACTGAGAAATTCCTCTTGCCAGATATAATGCACTGGTACATATAAAGTACCAACCGGTGATCCTTGTCCTATTAAAAATAACTGCAGCTAAAACTTATGTTACTGCCTGCTTGATTGCTCTGTTAAAGTGAACTTGATATCATGCCTATGTAAGATTGTCTGACACATTGATGCACATTGAATTAACTAATCAGTCAACTTCACTACTTCTTACTTCGATATAAAATCTACTGGCATAGAAGTGTTATAGTCAATCAATCACCTCATCATTCTGTTGGTATTCCTTTATAGGATCACTTGGCTCTGATGATGGAAACCCTTGGAAAGATGCCTAAGAAGGTTTGGCAAGTTTCTCCCTATACTGCATCTATCTTGATGTTTTTGAGTTTTCTCTAATCCTTCTGTTCTGTTTCAGATTGCTAGCTCAGGTACTCGTTCAAAGGATTACTTTGATCGGCATGGAGATTTAAAGAGGATCAGAAGGCTGAAGTTCTGGCCTCTAGAACGTCTACTTGTTCAGAGAGACAATTTCACTGAACCTGATGCCCAAGGTTTAGCTGATTTTCTTCGTCCAATTCTAGATTTTACTCCTGAAAACAGACCCACAGCTGCAGCTTGCTTGAAGAATCCATGGCTTAACTGATTCGACGATACGGTGACTTTTGAAGCCTAACAAGTAGAAGCTTATACAAGCTATGTTGACTATCAATTACTCGTTTGACTGAGAATGCAGAGAATTATGGCCTTGGTTCTTTGCCTTCTGCAAGCTTTCTGCTAACTTGGAGAGCTTGGTTTTTCTGATGCAGCTCAGTTTTCATAGCGCAAACAGTAGACACCCTCATCATCTGGATATTGATAGCAAAGATGTTGGGGGTATCATCAGAGTGATTCTTGAGCTCAAGTTTCCTTTTTCTTTTATGAAATGCTTGACCATCATCATGTATCTGGATGTAGTAGCAGAATTTCCATTAGTGTGTTTTGGGTGTGGAGCTAGTGAAATGCTAATTAACGTCAGCATGTGCGCTGGCCTGAATTCTGTCGGCTGTGCCTCGTGTTGATGTAAAGATAAATATTTGCTAATGTGATCTGGGCCATCTGGCAGTGGCTACCGAACTTTTTATCTTTTGGTTGAGAAAGAAAGAGCAGTTCCAGTGCAGCTGTGCATTGATTCTTTTTGCTCAATGGATTCTGTGCTGTAAAGTTGCTTACCCAGCGTGCTCCGTTGCAGTTTGCTTGCTACTGCAGTTTTTATCTGTGATTCGAGCTGTAACCTGTCCCCCGTACACGTTTTCTGAAAAAGAGAGGCATTTGTGTTGTTTGGTGAGGAAATGGGATAATATGATAAGAAGTTAAGAACCTTTTAAACTGGTGTATCTGCAACAGTTTTGTGCCAACTGCTGAATCGCTAAGCACGCGGGATGTAATGTTGTGCAAATATAAAAAACGAAAAGTTATGCTTAAAATACTTTGGATAATAAAGTAAGTCACAAACAAAATAAACAATAATTCCAAAATTTTTTGAATAAAACGAATGGTCAAACAGTGCAAGCAAATATATCAAAATCCCTTATATTAGAAGACGGAGGGAGTATATTTGAAATTATATTTGTCAAATGTGACAAGTCCAGGTGACCAGGTGGAGTTTTACACCAATGATCTTAAATTCTGGTTACATCTCAATCAACTGAAAAATGTAGGATATTAAGATTGCACAAATGAAAAATACTAGTAATTTTTGAACTAACACGTCATAAAAAAAGAGGGGGGAGCATGAAACTGTTGAAAAAGTAAGTTCATGATATTAAAAATTCACAATAACCCATAATCATATCATAACAAGGGTTCATTTGGTGAAACTCTTACTCTGAGATTCTTGTTGCATGAAGCTCGAACCATAGCAAACACTTTAGAGATTCTGGATGATACAGAGTGATGTTGTTGCTCCGCTCTTAAAAATTACACTAGGAGCGGCATTCACACTACTTTTCAGATCCGATCCACCATCACAGTAGGAGCTATATCAAACAAACCCAAAGTAGGCAAGTACCAATAATGATACTCCCTCCGTTTCACAATGTAAATCATTATAGCATTTCCGACATTTATATTGATGTTAATGAATTTAAATGAAACGGAGGAAGTACATTTTTAGCCTTTGTAAATATCCAAATCCAAAACTTCACTTATTTGTGCGGCCCAATAGGACCGATTTTGCTTGGAGGGTAGTATGGCTTTGGATGGGCTGGATTCAGCCCAATTAATGGCTCATTCGCCCGGAAGAAAAGCTGGGCTTCTTTTTCCTGAGAAGAAGAAAAAAAGCAGAGGAAAATTTCTCCTTGGCGACGACGAGGCGGCGGGCGGCCACTGTCATTTGCCCGCCTCACCTCGACTCCCTCTCCATCTCTCTCCTCAGGCGAAGGCACGGCGCGGCGGCGTTCTCCCCCCGCCTCGCCTCCTCCTCGCGCGCGCGGCCGCAGCGAACAGGCTCGGAGGCGGCGGCGGCGTTGACGGGACGGCCTCCTCTCCTCTCCTCTCCTCCCCGACCACACCCTACCCTTCTCCCCACCCCCGCGCGGCCTCCTCACGTGCACGTCTGGGAGACAAGCCAGGGGCGACGCGGCCGGCCTCGCTCCGCCGGCCTCTATCTCGGTTCCAGTCGAATTGGAGGTATCCATTCTCCCTCTCTCTCTCTCTCTCCTGCTGCCTCGCGCCACCTCATGAGCCGGCGTCCGCCTCTGATGCTGCGGATTCTGAAATTTTTGGTTAACACTGGTGTCCAATTCTTCAATCTCAAGTTGGGGTTTGATCCCCGACCAGCCAAACCTAGACCGAAGGGTAGATGCAGGATCGTACTAGAGATTGTTGAGTTGCTGCAGAATTTAACTTCTGGATAGGTAGTTTGTGCAGTTTGGAAGAGGGGATGGACATTTTTGGGCATGGGTTACGTTAGGTGTTTGTCCTAGGGGGAAACTGATCGTTTGTTGGGTTCGTGGTGGCTACTCCATCAATGTAAGTGCAAGGATACTGTGGCTTCTTATTTCTATTATGTTCATGGTGCCTGCTCATTTGATTTGACATCATGTTCACTTCTTCAAGCATAGCAACCTATTTAAGTGTACCTTTGAAGTTTCTGGAAGAGAATTGTTTTTCTTGGATAAGTTTCGCTGTCAACCATTGCTGATTGTACTATTCCCCCAGAATGCTTAAATGCAGACAATAAAACGGTTGCCGAAAAGTGTCCATAGCTCGTTGCGCTCAAGCATTGTTCTATTTGACCTATCAAGGGTTGTTGAGGAGCTGGTATATAATAGCATTGATGCAAATGCGAGCAAGGTATTACTTTCACATACAAAAACGGCAAACTATTATGCATGCAGTATCTTCAGTGACATAAGTTTTCTTTTTGATTCATTTCAGATTGACATCTCAGTGAATGCCAGAGCATGCTATGTTAAAGTGGAAGATGATGGTATGTCTTTATAGCTTTGTACCTTATGTTTTAAATTTCTTACTACTGGTATTTGCTTTTAGAATAGTGTTTCCTGTTGCAACTATTGCAGGCTGTGGTATTACTCGTGACGAACTGGTTCTTGTAGGAGAAAAATATGGTAAGTTAAAACTTCTACTATTATTTATACATTTTCGTTTACTCCCTATACTCAAAACTGCTGTTTTTGTCATATTAAACAATGAGGGTGCATTGTTGCAAGCTCCTTCACTTGTTGAAGCAGGCCTTATGGATGCTTATCTGATTTCTCTAATGTCAGAATAGAATTATTATCTTACAGAAAAGAAAAGGTGAATACATGATTTGCTTAGAATTAGATAGTAATAATGGAAACAGTATCATTCTGTGATATTTGACATCGATTATTGATATTGAAAGCAGATGTGTTTATTACTATTTTTTACCATCAGATGTTTTTATTGTTATTCGTATAGATTGATGGTTGGTAAATGAAAGCACTGTGTTGTTTTTGCTGCTGATGTCAAGTAACTCTGGTCTGTTTCCAGTGATGCTTTATGCAAATCATCATTAGGTGCATAAGGATTTCAAGACAATATATCTTTGATTTCTCACTTATGGGTAATGAGAAGTTAGTTGCATTAATACCTGTTGGCAGGTGTGAATTTACTATTTTGTTTATTATGCTTATTCACCGTTTCTTTGCAACCAAATATATTTTGATGTGCTGTCCTCAGGGTAAAAAAGAATTAGTTGTCAGTGGGTAGGATTATAGAAACCCCTTTATTTATTAAGCTTTTGTATTTTGTTAGATTCATTCTTTTTTTAAGACGTGTTAAATGTATATCCACCACCTTAATTACAGTAACCATTCACTCTTGTTTTCAATGCGCTAATAATGTATAACTCTTTTATTCCATAACAGCAACATCCAAGTTTCATAATGTCATGGTTGATGGGGAACCTAGTTCCAGAAGTTTTGGATTAAATGGCGAAGCACTCGCATCACTCTCTGATATCTCTGTTGTTGAAGTCAGGACAAAAGCTCGCGGGCGACCAAATTCATATTGCAAGATAATAAAGGTAGTTTACACACTTAACCTTTTAAAAGCTCAGCATAATCTTGATACTTACATCCATAGCGTATCTGAATTCTTCTGGCAAATATACAGGGATCCAAATGCTCACACCTGGGAATAGATGAGCAGAGGGAAGTTGTTGGAACCACAGGTACATTTTTACTCTACATTTAAAGATCAAGAAAATAAAATTTTACTCTAGTCTGTATTCATGTGTGGTATATTTACATTTTTTGCCATGTTATATAAGCTACGTATCGTAATGTTTTTCATTTTTGTGTAGTTATTGTTCGCGAGCTTTTTTACAATCAACCTGTACGCAGGAAACAAATGCAATCTAGGTAAATCATGTTATCTTTTTCATGTGTACATGTTTCTTACAATTCACAATTTTGTTGGAAAGAACATTTGATTGTCTTTCTCAACATTATGTTTTTGTAGTTACAAAAGAGAACTACATCTTGTGAAGAAGTCTGTTCTGCGAGTTGCACTCATTCATCCACAAGTTTCACTCAGACTTTTTGATACTGAGAGGTAGTCTATTGTGCTACACTAGCCATTTTTATTTTACCAATACCGCGTGAGAAAGTGTATCTATTGACATATCCTTTTTATGTATGTAGCGAAGATGAGTTGCTATACACGATTCCTTCATCCTCTCCCTTGCCTCTTGTATCAAACATTTTGGGGAAAAATGTCTCCAGCTGTCTTCATGAGATAGCTACCTCTGACAAGCATTTTGCTCTTTCAGGGCACATCTCCAGACCAACAGATGTGTTCTGTAATAAGGTAACATTTATCATATAAGTTGTGGGTTGTTGAACAAAAGTTTGGCAACATGTATTCAGCAAAGTGTGTTTTTCCTCTGTAGGATTTCCAGTACTTGTGTATCCTACAATCCAGTTCTTCACTGTCTATTTTCATAGTTTCACATACCATTTTTCTGAAAGCTTGAGTTGGGAGATATCCTTGACTTTCCAAAGATATCAACTCAAGATTTGTCAGTAAAAGCCCAATCCACAATATGCTCAATAACCTGGCATCTAGTTTTCAATCTTCTGCAAGGAATGAGGAAATTAATGTTCGGAGTAAGAAGAGGCAGAAGAATGAAGTCTACCCTGCATATCTGCTAAACTTGTGCTGTCCTAGATCAAGCTATGATCTACATTTTGAGCCTTCACAGACTATTGTGGAATTCAAGGTGATCCATTACACATTTATGCTTTTTAATTCCCCTTCCTTTTCTGGTAAAGCTTCATATGTAAACAACTGACCGGATAAAAGTGGTTTGGGCTTTTTTTTTTTTTTGGGGGGGGGGGGGGCATGTTGATTTGTACCGTCATTTCTATTTATTTTAAAAGCAAATTTGCTTTCTTATAGCTTGACATTCATTTCCCATTCTTTTTTATGGTTTTTCTACTCTTTAGGATTGGCAAACTGTCATGTATTTCTTTGAACGAACTATCACAGACTATTGGAAGAAGCATGCACCTCAACTGCCAGAAGGTTAGAAAAATATTTACTTCCGTAATGATGTCTTCCCTGAACAATTTTGAAGTCTAGAAGCTGTTGATTGAATGATTTTCTTATTGTTATCCTTTTCTATTGTAGTGAAAGCTATTGGCAATGATACCTGTGTGCCTTTGGAAAGAGATGGTCAGTGATTTAGTGTACATGATTCTCTTCCTCTTTTGATTCGTCTGCCTTGTGAGCTTTGTGCACGTGTTGTTTTTGCAGTGAAATCAAGTCAGGAACTGTTAAGGCATCATGGTGTGCAGAAGAAAGAAGATGTCGCTGAATTGTACCAAACAGCTCTGCAGAAGAATACAGTAAGAGACATGAATTTTGATACAGCTGCCCCAGCAGAACCTAAAGACAATTACCTTTCTTTGGATATGGAGCCATCGACATGGCGTGCCTGCTATGACCAGATCAGTGATGCATCCCACACAGATGATGTTGCTAGGAATGGTCGGAAGTTTGGTCATAAGCAAATATGTTCCCTTCAAAGTTATAGTTATCAGTGGTTAGAGGACGGCTCTTCCCTGTTAGAAGACTCTGATCTTTCAAGTGCTAACCCAACTATTTGTAAAATGCAAAAGACAGAAGATATATTCCATGGGCATGCATATTCTTGTAAGTTTGGACTGCTACAAGATGCAGAAATCGAAATCGGTCCAGAAACTAAACTCCAAGAATATTGCTTTGAATCTCCCAATAAACCGAACAGAATGACCTGCAATTTTGTGCAAAAGCAAACCAATATAGAGGCACACATTTCAGGCCGTGATGGATTCTATGTTGATTTTGATAAATTGAACGGGGACTGTCTACTCAACGAGATACCAAAGACAATCACTGATGTTTCCTGCCCTCAAATGCCACACATTAATGATGGATTCTGTCCTGAGGACGTTGGCTCCTCCAAGAGTTCCTGTAGTGTCATGAAAAAGTGTAGTAAAAGGCAAAATAGTGCTAATGCAATTGCCCAGATGAAGTTCCATGATATGCAAGCAGTTTGCGAAAGTGATTACATGGATAGGTCCTTCATCAAGGATACATGCGGCCTTCATTTCTTTCATCCATTCTCGTTGGCTGATACACCTCGCAGTCACAGTCGTGCAAGGATTGACTTGGAATTGCATGGAAGGTCAAATGAAAGCATTAACAGTTGGAACTGTGAAAATATTGGCACTGATTATGGATTTACTTCAGGCAGGTTTAATATTGATTCATCAATGATTTTTGAAGGAAGCAAGCATCTCAATAACTTTGGCAATGGAACTCAATCTCCTAGTTACTTCAATCATGAATATTGTTCTGTCGGTCAGTTTGCTTCCAAACAGGATCAGATACCCTTGAAATCAAAACATGATGCAAGAATGTCTTATGATATTTCTCCTGAGAAAAGTTCTACTGGTTGTCATTTGAATGTTTCTTTTTCCCAAGTGGCAAAAAGCAGCAAGCTTACTGAAGATCAGTATGGATGCAGTCAGAGGCCCAGGTTTTCCAGAGGTAGATATAGGAGTCGTTCTGCACCACCATTTTACAGAGGCAAAAGAAAATTCCCTAGATTAAACGAACCACTAACCAAATTGACCACAGAAGGTGGTAAATATACCACTGTTAACGACTCAGGAGGTACGTCTTCTCAGAGCCATGGCAAATCTTTATACTGCTCTGTCATGAGCGATAAGTTTGTCTTTTATACTAGATGCAGATATCACACCTGTTCAGGAGTATACATCACATATGAACGCAACCCAACCTATTCCTGAGACCTTTAGCAATGACTTTTCTGACCTAAATTTCAGGTATGCTTCTTTTGCATGTTGCCATACTACTGAGAATGTCTTACTCTTTTTTTATTTTTTCATAAACCTCTTACTATGTACTTGTTTTTGCCATTTTCTTAGCTTGAAGGGAAATGTCAAAATGTGCGAAGAGAAATGTTCTGATGAACTCGAAGATTCTACTGCTTCAGATGAAATAACAAAATGGCGTGATGACTCTGACCATCATGCAGTTGAGCATTTTGTGCTAAGAGTTATATCACTGTGCACCATTTTCTATGCTCATGATTTTATCTCCCTGTGTAGGTTTCGGAGTTGCAACATGGTCCTTTTGAACACGATGATGATGTACTTAGCATTTCTTCTGGGCCCTTACACCTCTCGTGCAGTGTTCTAGTTCCTGAATTTATTGATAAAAATTGCTTTGAGGAGGCAAGAGTTTTGTTGCAGCTGGATAAGAAATTTATTCCCGTCATATCTGGGGAAGTACTACTCCTTGTTGATCAGGTCTGTAGTAAAGTATGTCATTTGTGGAAAAAAGTTAAATTTAGTAGTATTCTCTCCAATCAGAAGTCTTAAGACATATTTCATTTTTTGGTTTTTCCAAAAGTCTAAGGCCTGTTTGTAATCTCTATGTGCTAAATTAAATTGTTGACCGGAACACAAGAAGCTATCTTAGTACTTATTGGTTGCATGCATGTGTATACTTCATTGGTTTTGTCACATGGTGGATGAGTTAATTACTCCTTGATCTTTGTGACAAAAGAAATAGGTCTTAGACTTTTTGGATGGAGGGAGTATTATTTAGCAGTTTGCTTATATTGTTTTGTGGTAATAGTCATGTTGTGGAGATGAATTCTGTTGGATTGCTTGTTGCATTTGATGACCGCGATACAATACACTACTTTTTTTTCTTACTGTTTAGAATTGACTAGTCATAGGAGATGTTTGACCTTTATGTATATGATGCTTGAGCACATAAAATGTTTGAAATATATGCAGGATACCAGAAACTTGTTGGATTTTTTCTTTCTTTAAGCAGGAAGAATTCATTTCTTATGTTCACATACTATATGAAGTAGGCAGTGTGTATATGGTGACAAAGGTACTTCTCGGACAGATTTTAGTAACTTACTCCTTGTTCTTACTATTTTACAGCATGCAGCTGATGAAAGGATACGTTTGGAGGAACTCCGTCGAAAGGTTGTTTAACTTAAATTGACCAGGAATGTTCATAACATTGTTTCCCCTCTTTCATATTCACTTTGTTTGGATTTACAGGTTTTATCAGATGATGGCAGAGGGATTACTTACTTGGACTCTGAGGAGGACTTAGTACGTCACTTTATACTTTATAGCAGTTGGCATCTGCTGCACTGTGTTAATAGCTTAATATAATATATCTAAGAGAATTATTTTGAGATTAAGATAAGTTTTCTTTGAACACTAGGATGTGTTGTTTGATCTTCTATCATCTATTTATTTGCCAGGTTCTCCCTGAGACTGGATTTCAATTGTTCCAAAAGTATATGCAACAGATCCAAAGTTGGGGCTGGATCATCAACAGTACTAATTCCTGTGAATCATTCAAAAAGTAGGTGCCTGACAATCATGTGAATGAAAAACTTTCTTTTGTGTACTTAGCCTTCAGTGCTATTTTATCGAGGTCTTCTTGCACATCTTCTAGTTATGTTCATTTGAATCTACTTCTGTAATTAAGACAATCTGAGCCTTCTAGTGCTGTTTAGGTTGCACCATTTTAGTTTGTGTTTATCATACCTTCAGCTTCTTATAGTATAAGAATAGTCAGTTCAGAAGGTCACATGAATTTCTTCAATTAACATTTGGTGATAACATGTTATGATGCTTTTGGATGGCTCAGTCCATCATTCTCTACCCATTGTGAAGGAGCAAAAAGCTGTTTATCCCCTCTGTATACACTAGAATATAATAATTGACACATACCATTTACTTTATATTTTAAAGGAACATGAACGTTCTGAGGAGACAATCGCGCCGTCTTACTCTTGCTGCTGTGAGTAACCTTTTCTGCGACCCACGTATATTCAACCTCTTTGCAATAGCTACTTATCGTACCACCCCTGCAATCTGTCTAGGTAGTCTGTTGCTTTGTACCTGTGTTGGTTATATGCTTATTTCTATGGTAAAGGTTAGTTTGATAACTTTGATATCCATGAAATGTCCAAAAGTGTTTCAAAAGAATATAGACAAGCTTCAAACACTATATTTCTTTGAAACCTTCAGGCCATGCTACGTTTCTTAAAAATAAGGGAAAAAATATTTATTAAGGGATACTTGTTCTCATTGAGTCTGGTAATTAGCTGTTTTTTATGCAATTTGCTATCTGTAGCCATTTATGTTGTAGTGATCTAGTTATTCATTGTGTACATTTTTTTTTTGTTACTGCTATTTGAAGTATGCAATTGTCTTTTTTATATCTTGTTTTTCTGTGCATATTATCCTAATGCTGTTACAAATATCTGGCGAAATATTCTCAGAAAATTTGCAACACATGTTATAGTGCTCTCATCATGTACTCTGCACAGGTTCCATGTATTTTGGGTGTCACTTTAACAGGAAAAGATCTTATGGACTTCATTCAGCAGGTGATTTATTCTGCTACACTTCATTTTAAGTTATGGAACTCATTAATTTAGGTCAACATTAGTCAAATTGTTTGGATGTGTAATGCTTTTTCTTGACAGTGTATTTGTACACTGTTAGATGTAGGTCCCGTGTCTTAGAAAATGCTAGTTCGGAAGGAAGATAAAACTGCAGGGAAATGATTTGTTATTCTAACTGCAGAGTTTTCTTATGCATTGCTATTTTTTCCAGCTTGATGACACAGATGGGTCGTCAGCTATCCCCCCAGCGGTCATCCGTATTCTCAATTTCAAGGCTTGCAGAGGTAAACCTTATCTCTCCCCTTTTGTTCAAAAGTATTCACCTCTTGACTCAAAAGCGGCGCCCTGATGTTTGTTCTTGGTTGACCTTAGGTGCGATCATGTTTGGCGATCCTCTGCTACCATCTGAGTGCTCTCTGATTATCGAAGAACTGAAAGCAACATCTCTATGTTTCCAGGTACCATCGAAATGCTACAATCTCCAGATCTTATTCTTACTGTTATCTAGCCATTATTAAACCACTAGTGTCTAATAAAGGTTTTTATTGTTTTTTTTTCCTGGCAGTGTGCTCATGGACGTCCGACCACCGTGCCGATTGTGAACGTCGCATCTCTCCGCGGCGAGTTGGCGAGGCTCGGAGCGGTGAACGGAAGGCAAGAAGAGACCTGGCATGGTCTCTCGCACCATGGACCCAGCCTTGAACGTGCTCGAACGCGCCTCAGAGAACTGAGAAAGCTACGTGGTGGCCTGTAGCTGTACAACAGTACAAGATGTCGGATCATATAGAGGGTAAATAGTCCAAAAGAAAAGGAAAGTGTTGCATAGTGCTTCAATAGGAAGCGGCTTTGTAGTTTGCAGAGATAGATATGCCATTGGTTCACGAAGAAGAGGTAAAATGGCCATGAGCCGTGTTGTACACTTGTAAACCATTGTGATTTGTGAAGGCCATTCTCACCCTGTAAATATATGAAAATACTTTCGCAGTTTTCAGACCAAAAGCCAAGTCTGGCTCTCTTTTTTCTCTTTTACAAAGCAAAAGGTATGTAATAACAAGCTTGGCAGCTTGGGCTCCTTTGAAACACATGAATTTTATATGAACAAACTTGATTCCTAGAAAATTTGTCTTCCAAGGTCCGCCTTAACCAAGTTTTTACCTTTCTTTTCAGATTCAGATGATGACCAAGTAGAAGAGAGAGTGGTAGCCCAACTCCCCAATCTCAAGTTGGACCTTGCTTATTGGGCCAGCCTATAATCCCAAGCCCAATTCAGCCCATGATGAGAGGGCGGCCTCTATCGTGAACCGTGCTATGTACGCTACGCTCCAGCGTTGGCGCGCGGCTGTGGCTTTCGGAGTTCCATTTCCCCCCAAATCCTCCCGCCCAAATCTCGGTCAGTCTCTCTCTCTCTCTCGCTCCTCCACCTCGCGGCCGATGGGCGCCGCCACGGCGGACGACGACTTCGCCACCCCGCCGCCGCCGGCGCGGGCGCCCGGCGGCAGAGTGTACCAGGTGGGCGGCGTGCCGGTGGAGTTCCCGTACAAGCCGTACGGGACGCAGCTCGCCTTCATGGGCCGCGTCATCGCCACGCTGGACCGCGCGCGGCGGCAGGGCCGCTCCCACGCGCTCCTCGAGTCGCCCACCGGCACCGGCAAGTCGCTCTCCCTCCTCTGTTCCGCGCTCGCCTGGCAGCGCCACTACCCGCTCCGTGCCCCGCCCGTCGCCGCCGCCCCCGACCCGCTCCTCCACGGCGGCGGCTTCGTCCCCGACGACACACAGAAGCAGGCGACGCCAGGTACGTCCCCCCGCGCCTCTCCTCTCCTCGCCGCTCGTGTCGCTTTTGCGGCGGTTCTTGGAGCCGCAGATCTGCAACCATTCTTGCTCATTTCGCTCTGCCCGTTCTTGATGTTTAGGCGTCCCGGAGAAGGCGACCAGGAAGAAGAATGTTCCGACCATCTACTATGCGACGTAAGGTTTTCTGCTCTCTTTGCCCAAACTGACGAGACGATCTTGATTGATTCTGAACTCTTGGTTGGTTATCTTTCTGAAGGAGGACGCACGCGCAGATAACCCAGGTGGTCCGGGAGTACCGCAAGACGTCATACCGAGTTCGCATGGCCATCTTGGTAACCATTGCCCCCATCTCAATTTGCTTCTTGCTTTATTTTGCGTAGTAAGATTACGCATTGTTCAACCAAGGTTTCAAGTGGCACGTATAACTTCAGACATAAATTCAATCTTCATGCAGTAGCATAGATGATAATTCCTCTTTATGCCGCATATTGCCTGATGTCAAACTCTTCCATTTAACTACATGCTATCTGAAGTTGATTTCTAATACAAGTAGCGGTGTTTTGAGGGGTGACACATCCTTCCTCTTTCCACATCCTTCCTCTTTCTGTTTTTGGTGTCTGTCAATTAATAATAATCATGCAATGCAGGCCTCAAGGAAGCACTACTGTGTCAATAAAAATGTGTGCATGAGTGGCAACATCGATGAACTATGGTAATATACACTATGAAACATTTCTTCACAAGCTTTTTCATTTCCATTGCCAACACTGACTGATTGTTCTTTCCGTCATTAGCAAGTCACTCCTTGATGACAGTGCTCAAGGCTGTCCAGAATACAAGTAAGATTTCCTATTTCAACATCAAAACATATACTAATCTGAGAACATTCCCCCTTTTATTTCCAACACGATTGTAAAACATATTTGCAGGAATGCACAGAAACTAAGTCGCCATCCATCCCTTCAGATTGGTGGCTGCTATGAAGTTCATGATATTGAGGATCTCGTTAGAGTTGGACGGAAAGTAAAGGGTTAGTTGCATGCATTCCCTCTTGATTCCTAAGAAAAGTATTGTGCCACTTCTGATTTTTGATACCTATTCAATTGCCACTTTTGCTGTTAATCTGCAGGGTGCCCATATTTTGCTGCACAAACTATGGCTGAGGCAGCTCAACTGGTTTTCTGCCCATATAACTATCTGATTAGTCCAATCGTGAGGAGAGCAATGGACATTGACATAAGAGGCTCAATCATTGTTCTTGATGAGGCTCAGTAAGTCCCAAACAACTCTGAATCTTTTTCTTTAGATCAGTTATAAAGTAAAGAATACTGGCTAATGTATTCATTTCACAATCTGCATTCTTTTGTATTGCAGCAACATAGAAGACATAGCACGTGATGCTGGAAGTTTTGATGTTGATGAAGAATCACTTCTCTGTGAGTTGTCTGTTATTCTATTAAGGCTCATGGTTATCAGTTCAATTTTTTTTTCTAAGTTGAATTGAATTGTGCTTTTATTAAGTTTTGCGGCAAGAACTAGAAGGGTTAGTCACTGATGAGGCTGTTGCAAAGATATACGAACCCTTGCATGAAGTTATTCAGGTAATTCTACTGTATTTTCTAGAAAATAGAGGGAGAACAGAATTAACACCGAGCAATATTAGTTACAAGCATTAAGCTTTTAATACTTCTGCAGGGGCTTAATGGTTGGATTGATGAGCAGGGAAATAATCTTCAAAAGAATGAGTTTGAGCATCCTGCTTCATTGTATGTACCATGCAATTTTTGCCTCTTATCTTATGTATCTATTTAGTGTTTTTATTTATTCTTCCTTGTGGTTTATTATTTTCACTATATACTTGTGAAAAAAACGAATACCTCAATAAGGCATTACTTGTTTATGCAACCTGGCTTAGACAATATTGGATTGCTATTGGGCATGCATAATCGTAAATATATTATCTCCAAAAATCATTCAAATGTTTTCAATAAACTTAAATACCGAGTTAAAAAAATTCCGTTTACCTTTATCTTCATGATTTGTAGAAATTTGCTACATGTTTGCAATGAAGCATGAAAATAAACATTTCTGTTACATTCAATCGATTCTAAGTTTCTAACATTTTGTTTTTGTATCCTCAGTTGGACTGGTGAAGAGGCTATGAAGGAACTCAAGTATGCTGGCATTACTCCTGTAAACTTCCCAGTATTGCAAGAGTGTGCAACAAAGGTGCTTCCTATTTCAAGTATTACAGTGTACTAATTCTTAATGCAGCTGTGAAACATTTTCTCTGTAATATTGTTTTTGGGCCTTTGACATTCAAAATTTCAGCAACCATCTTGATATCATCTTGTTGTTTTAGGCTATTAAAGCTGCTTCAGATGCTGAATCAGAAGGAGTGCACTTAAGTGGTGGTTCAGCTATGACACTAGAGAGTAAGGAGCAATTATTTTATTTTTTTATCTTTTTGGAATTTAATAACCTAATGTTACTGTGCATTATGCAGGTTTGTTCTCCTCATTGAGCTACTTTTTTGCTGAGAATGGACGCCATTCAAATGATTACCAACTTGCTTTACAACGCTTTGCTAAACGTGAAGGTACTAATATGATGTCTTATGATCTTATCATCTGTAAGAAAATTGTGTTTAATTCATGAAAAGATTTCCTAGTAATGTGGAATTGCCATATGAACATTTTATGAAAATGAAATCTTGATCCATATTGTACATATAAAATTCATATGTTGTGAGGGAAATGCATTGTCCTTTGAATCAGGGAAAGAATTAATAGATAGTTGCTTGATCTACTTTGGGCTTTTCACGCAGTTCGATACAATTATAACATATCCTTCTAGCTCTTCCATTATTGAATTACTTTATCTCAAATTTGTAGTTCATGTAACTTTTGAATTATGACATTTGCAGGCAATTCTGTCACTTCTTTCATTGGATGGAAGTGTGTGATGAGTCTGTGGTGTCTCAATCCTGCTGTTGTTTTTCGAGATATCGCAGATCTAACACTTTCAGTAATTCTCACATCTGGGTAAGTCTCCAAGTTCATGTTTCTCTTCAAAGACTTCGTAGAGTGCTTTACTTTATTGTAGCAAATATGATTGTGAAAACAACATGGAGAATAGGTACATATGCAAGTCATGCATAATGGTAGCTATAATTTGAATATACACAATCCAAGCCTCTACAGGCTGAAACTTTGCTAATGACAAGGTTTTTAGCCTTATAGACAACTTGGTAAATAGACTTTTCAGCACTGCACCTTGTAGGTGCATGGGCCACTGAGATATGGAGATCTTCCAAACTGAATATAATTAGACTATGTCACTTTTAAGTTTTCTGAAATATTCAGTTTCTATTCAATAGGAGATAATATATAGCTGGTTCTTAACTACATCTTCACAGCACACTCTCTCCAATGGGATCCTTTGCATCTGAACTTGGTGTCCAGTTTGAAGCTTGCATGGAAGCTCCTCATGTAATCAATGCTGATTCTCAGGTACGTTTGTTGCAAGTTGGCTCTAGAGTCAAGAAGCTTTTGCCTGGAGTGCTCTAACCCCTCAATCACATTAGTGACGTGTGTAAGATAAAATCAACATGTATCTCAGTGTATATTGTGCACAGTGCAGGTTTTTGCAACTGTGCTATCATCTGGCCCAACAGGGCGTCGACTGAATGCCAGTTATAGAACTGCAAACGAATATTCTTTCCAGGTAACTTCTCATTATCCTTTTTCTTTGGTGGGTTTTAAGCTGATACAGTCATATGATCCAGAATTTTTTTTTGCATTTATACAGGATGAACTTGGAGCTACACTAGAAGAAATATGCAGAGTAGTGCCTGGTGGTGCTCTTGTGTTTTTTCCTAGCTACAATTTGTTGGAGAAACTACAAAGGCGCTGGTCTCAGACAGGTCAATGGGCACGATTGGAGGCTCAAAAGCATGTGTGCGTTGGTAAGGTTTTGTCCAGGACTCTACTAAGTTTTCTTAAAATTCTAGAAGGCAGTACCGAGGACATTAAAAGCTTCCTCCATTTTTACTTATGTAAGATTTGATTCTTTCAGAGCCTAGAGGAAGTACCGAGGAACTTGAGCCTGTCCTAAAAGGATATTACAACGCAATCCTTGGCAAGTCTCCCCCAAAGAAAGGCAGAGGTGGTGCAAAACAAATTGTGAAAAATCGAGTGACAAAGGATTCATCACAGGAGTCTGCTACAGGAGGTGCTGCTTTTCTTGCAGTTTGTCGTGGAAAGGTGCTAATTCCATTCCTTTACTTGTATTAATAAATTTATGCACCTGCTTGAACCCTAATTTAATTTTTCGTTTGTACACCATGTGCTACCTACTGTCATCAGCTTATGTTATGTGGTTACCTTTTATTTTCATTATTTTCAGGTATCTGAGGGGATTGACTTCTCTGATGACAAAGCTAGAGTTGTGGTATCCTTTGTTTTCTCCTCATATGTTTTTTATGCACCAGAGAGAATGTAAACTTTTGCCCCTACTTCCCTGTAATATCTAGCATGATTGGTAATAGCAAAGAGTACAGTATTTGTAATTATTACATATATCCAGCAGTTTCCTTGACCAAGGCATAAGGTTATTGTTGGCATTCCATTCCCAAATATGTAAGTCTTCATTTTTCTTCTATGGATAATCTCAATGTCTTGTGCTGTACTAATCAATTTAATTCAACATGGACCAGAAATGACGTTCAAGTAAAGCTCAAAAAGAGATATAATGATTCATACAAATCATCAAAAGATTTATTGAGTGGGAATGAATGGTACTGCCATCAAGCATTTCGTGCTCTGAATCAAGCTGCAGGTGTGATGCTCTATTTTATCTGCTTATTTACCTGCAGCGCAGGTACTTTGGTTAATATGTTTAAAATGATTTGTTTCTATCCTTTCATTTTTGTAGGTCGATGCATTCGCCATAAATTTGATTATGGAGGGATAATTTTGATTGGTATGTCATTCATTCCATGTTTGATTCTCAAGCTTTCATATTTGACTGATTCCACTACTTCAGTGCTTGCAATATGTAGTTATTGATTCTTACTCATCATGCTATTTGTACAGATGAGCGATATCAGGAAGAAAGAAATATTGTGTATATTTCTAAATGGCTTAGGAATTCAATTAGGAATTGTGGTACTTTCCAGGAGACAATGGATGGATTGACAAGGTTTTTTCAAAATGCTGAGGTATGTAGTTATTACTCACCTGATTTTTTATATGTGAACAGGCTATTTAAACACCATGGTAATTGCTACAGGAACAAATAAAAATCAAAGCTCAAGGTGTGTCCCCTAAGGACAGGTTGGATGCTTGTGTACTCCCATCTCAAGGCGATAAAAGAAAGCTGCCATGGCCAGAACCAAATTTCTCAAACCAGGCAGTACTGCAAAATAATAAGGATGTTAAGAGTGAATGCCACATTGATGGTGCAGGAGTTGACCATATGAAGTTGTCTGATACATCATCAGAGTCATGGCATATCTCTTCAAAACATTCTGGTTTAGTAAGGAAACAAATCTCCCCAGTGCCAGAAAATGTGCCAATGGCATGCCAACTCCCTCCCTCGTACAAAGTTCAATATAATTTAGAAGGTGAAGCAGATAATGGGACAAATTATGAAGAAAATATAAACTTCATTGACTTGGAAGAGTGTGATACTAAGCCACGGTAATTTATAGTCAGTCAGTCAGTCATATTTTTACTTTATGTTAACCCAATTCTCATTTAGCCTTTCTGTAATTTGCAGGTATGCGAAGTTAACTATCTTTAATCCTTCAGAACACATTACACAACAATCTACTGTTATGGAAGAAACTTATGCAGAGGTGCCAATTGCAAGTCCCAGTAACCGAAATGGGGAAAACGCCTCTACAGTGATGAATGAAGGAGATCCGGTTTTAGATCTGCCCATTTCGCTTTCAGCTGCTAACAGAAACATTTCTTGTGTGTCCACATCGGCAGCTACTCCTGAAAGATCAGGTAGCATTAGTCATTTGGAGCATGAATCTTGGACTAACAGAAGTGTGAATTCCCACTGCCAGAAAAGGAGAAAGTTAAGCTCCCCTATGAGCTGCTGTACCTACACAGAGCGTTCATGTTCTCCAAGCAAACCCTCCTTACATGGTTGTTGTGATGTAAGCATGTTGCCTGGAGATCTGAGAACTGATGGAATGTTTTGCAAGAGTATGAAAATGTCAAGATGTGAAAATGTTAAGGTTGAAAGAAACAGCAAGCTTGTAGAGTTCCCATCGAGGGAGTCTACGCAGGAGAAGCTTTTCATTTGTTGCGCTAGATGCAAAACAGCACTTGGATTACAAGAGGATGGCTTTCTTGTTTCATGCTCATCGTCTTTATCCTCAAAATTTTACTTGACATATCTTTGGAGATATGGACCATCAGCAGATATCCTTCCAGGAAAAGATTTTTTGGCATTACCACCCTTGAAGATAAAAGTGATGGTGTGCAATGTATCTTCAGTGAACAAGATGATGCTTGGCAACTTGAGCAATGAAGGTTCTGCTCATAATTCTAGTTTTTGGTCTGAAAAGGATGGATGTGTGTACAAGCCAGTAACTTGTCAGACTTGCTCTTGCAAAAACGCCTGTGTCACAACCCTCGGAGCACAAGTTGTTGCAACTGATTCATCAAATAAACAATTTTGTGATAAGGTACTTGGGCATATTTTTGCTGAATCTTGTAATTGAATGCTATCTCCTCATTAACTAATTACTCTATTTGTTCAAATGAAGGTACTTTTGTTTGATGATCTTCTGCATGTCAAGCATGGACCATCGAAGGATCAGGTATGACTTCTTTATGTCCCCAGGTTTATATCCCTCTTGTCAAATACATTTAGAAAACTAGCAAATGCTTAATGGTGTTATTTGTTTCCATGTCAAGGCTGCAAGTGCTCCCATAGGTACTGTTAAACCCATCTCACCCCCGCCAGTGATTGATCTCGAGTCCTTTGCGTACAAACCATTGAAGAAGGATCCTGTGCCGGTGAACACAAGAAGGTCCAAGGTCAGTCACCAGTTGCCTCTGTTTCCTATCCTACACAATTTCGCTATTGTTCATTTTCCTAGTTTATAGTTTTATTTCATCTTGTTGGGTAAACTTGTAAAGGCTAACAGGGTAGCCGAACAATTCCGAACCTACAAACAACGCTGAACTTGTTCAGTTTTTTGTTGTTTATGTGAGCAGCTTAGGTTACCTGGCACAGCCAAATCCAGGAATGGTGCATAATATGAAGGATTCGTCTGCTATATGCTCTGAAAGAACTGGGAAGTCAAGTACACTTCACAAGCGAATGGGGTGCCAATTGCTGTGGGTTCTTTTTGTGTTGTTTTCCCCCCTTCTGTAAGGAAATATGGGCATGCCTCTTCTGGGTCAATCTCTTCATGGATGAGATCAGCATGTTTCTTGTTTTTTTGTTGAAGGGTTGATGTAAAATATAAACTGCCGGCAGCATGGTATATGATGTAAATACAGATTCGTATTTTGAATGGATAAATATTATAAACTACAAGGCAATTGGAAAAATTGTTTTGGCTGGCATTCTTACCATGGCTTCTGAAAGTTGCGTTTTGGACAAAATGTACAGGTCATGTGACTGCCTGTGACCAATATTTCAATGGATAGATGTTAAGGCAGTGAAAAATTGTTTTGGCTGCCATTCTTACCATGGCTTCTGAAAGTTGTGTTTTGGGGCAAATCATGACTGCCTGTAAACAGAATGAGTGGCTACTATGAACAAGACGTAAAAAAAGAAAGGGATCAAGCTCCCGGCGAGGATCGAACTCGCGACCTTTCGCTTACGAAGCGAACGCACTACCACTATGCTACGGAAGCAGCTCACGCACTTCGAGGAAGACGTAAGTTCTTGTCAGAAATACGGCCCAAAACTGTCAAAATTTCCTCACCTGACACCGGAAGATTCAGAAGTTGTGGACATTGCGTGGCAAGTTACTACAGTCGAAATCACAATACTCCATTCTCCGCAATGACGATGAATTCGTATCATCACTACAGTACATCACTGAGTAGCTAGGAGTAACAACAAAACGGAGAAAAGAACCTTTCCAACCACCAAGCTGATCGGCTCCAATCCTGACAGAACGTGTACAATACCACATGCCAGGAGCTTCACATCCAACGAACCAACCAGAAGATCATCACAAGCATGCAGATGAGATACCCAGAACATAATGCAACTTGCCAGCCACTTCTCAGATAGTTCCAACAATCGCAGCTAAACAAGACAAAACCAGAGTATCCATAGTTATTACTGTGCATCACAAGATCGAGCAGTGGCAGTTACTGTACCCCCCCAGGTTAGTAGATGCACCACAAACATTCAGCAATTTGTAGTACTGAACCTTACCCAACAACTGCAGAGAACTGCACACAGGCTCACAGCAAAAGCGCATGGAGAAACATTTCATAAGCGAGGCATCACAATGCAAAGCAAGTATACGATCTGACAGATCCGGATGCATCACAGGAAGCAAGAGACTTGTTATATTTTTTCCTTTTCCTCTTCAGCAACTAACACAGATGGCACCATCTACTGAGATCTGAGATTTAAAACAGCAACAGATACGAGTACTCACTTAGATTACAGACAGTGAGACAAAACAGACGACAAGATGGTGGTCAAGTGCCGAAGAGAGCGAGGACACCACATGAGAGCTAAGCTACAGGAGGAGACCACTAAGACTAAAAGCTAAAGGCAGCAGCATCCGAACACTAGCAAGGAGCAGCAACCAGCAACGTCCACTTTGGTTAGGCCGACCCGAGAGAACTTCCCTACTACCTGCAGCCCTGTGGAGGCGGGAGCTCCATCGATCACTCGTCACCCTGCACATACACAAACACAAAACAGTCAGTGAGGTCACAAGAAGATTGATGAGTTAATGGAGACACGGTGTTGCGGATTGGAGGGAGGTCTTACGCTGCCCTCGTCCTCGTCGTTCACCTCGGACTTGGACTTGTCAGAGTCGCCTGAGGTAGCCGGGCCTCCTGCCTGCAACGAGAAACGCGCAACAGATCAGTTTCAATGTGTCATGACAGTTGCAGGTGCATAGTTGTGGAGAGGGGGATTACCTGCTTGTTGTTGTAGGCGTCAATCTTCTTGGTGTACTCAGCCTTGAGCTTCTCTGCCTTGGTCACGAAAGGAGCCTTGTCCTGCATCGTTTCAACACCTCAAATGTAAGAGCTAAGCAAAGCACAAGGTCGACTGAAACAGTAACAGAGCATTCACAACAAACACGACAGAGACAACAGATCAGCACAAATGATGAAACCACTGTTCCAAATACAAGCCTAAACATCGCGGTTGAGTACATATGGCCACAAAATTTTACTAGAATTTGACTTCGCGGTGAACATTCTGACTTAACATTAACCAAGTAAGGCAGGGCAGTAATTTACAGATCTATTTGTAGGATTGGAACGAGGAGCAATTTCAACTTAGTGAACATGTATGGCCGACCTTACAAGGCACAGCAACTACGACATAACACCCAATCTGAATTTACCCATGACCAAACAAATTTAAGTGCATTTTCCCCACATATTTGAAGTTGAACCAGCAACAGTGATACAAGTAAGCAGGCTAAAATTAATCCTCAGCAACAATTAGATCCATACGAGCAATACAGAGACATGGAAACACTGGCATAGCAAGAGTAAACGGATCTAGAACGAGACACGGCATCAGAGAAACCAAGCAACTCCTCAATTCGTGACCAATTAGCGCAAATACACATGGAGCAGTTCAAATAAGGGGAAGTGAGAAACTCACAGCATCAGTCATGGACTTCCACTTGTCACCACCAGCCTTGCCAATCTACGATTTCCACCAAAACCAAGTCAGAACACAAAATGTCGAAGCGAAATCCACAACTGTTCGAAACGAAGAGACGCAGCGGAGGAAAACGACGCTTACCACCGAGACCTGCTTGACGTTGGGGTGCTTCTCCTTGTAGTCCTTCCTGAACTGCTCCCTGCAGAAACAAACACCCCCAAATCGATCAGAACGCCCAAAACCACTTCGAACGGAGAACACCAACACAAAAACCCACGGATCTAAGACTCACATGAACACGAAGAACGCGCTGGGTGGCCTCTTCGGCTTGTTCGGGTCCTTCTCCGCCTTGGTCTTCCTCACCGAGAGCCTTCACGAACACCACCAAAAACCCCAAATCAAAACCCAACCCAACCAAAACGAACCGAACCGAAACGAAACCACCCGCGAGCACAAGCACAAAACCACCAACAAAACTCACCTGGAGTCGCCATTGCTGGACCTCGACCTCGCCTTCATCTCGAGCCCTACGAGTAAGAACAAAACCGATCAGAACCAACACAACAACCCAACCCACACTCCAGAACCAACACAAACAACCCAACACGCAGAGATTTGAGCAGCATTTCGAGGCAGCCAGCCATGGATTACCTCCGGATCGGCGAGAACGAAGCGGCGGTGGTGGCGGTGGAGAATTTGGTTTATCAAGCGGCGAAGCGTTCGTGGGTGGGACGCGATGCGAGTGGATTGGATTTGGAGAGGAAAGGGGAAGGAGAAGGGCGCCGCCTTTAAAGGCGGGGGCGGTGGGCGAGTTTGCGCGGGATCTGAAAATATTTTCTCGCCACGTCACCGATCCGGGAGCTTGCCTCCCATTGGCCTCGCGCCGCGCGACGCGGCTACCGCCTCCCTCTTGTACGCGGCGCGTACGCTAGCCCGCGGTCGCTGTGTCCTAAGCGGGACGGTCTGGGTTCACGTGGGGCCCACATGTCATTGGCTCTACGGGTGGGGTTCCGGATTTTTTTCTCCGGCCGCGGGGCGGAGGCGGAGTTCGGGCGGTGTGCTTTCACCCTGTGCTTCTTGGAGGGGTAGTTTTGGTATTTCTCGGAAGTTTCACGGATGTTGGTGGGTGTTCTCCGCGGGGCCCACGTGTCATTGGTGGGGGGCGCTACTTCTCTGTTTGTCCCAAACTTTTTACTGTGAGTAATGTATTGTTATACACATTAATATACTCTCAACTTTTTTTACTTCTGTACAATACAAGAACGTGGATCGCATACCGTACAACGTACATCATGCATTAGTTTACCCATGTACAGTACATATATACTCCCACCCTTTTCTTATGCATATTATAAAGTCAATAAATCCAAGTTCACCGCAAGAAAAATTGCTTAGTTAGTTATATTTAGAGCTGGTTCACTTTGATGCCGTTTTCAACCATACTATTTTTTAAAGCAAAGTTGCCAAAAAAATATTTACGTTTAGTTTGTTGACAAATTTCATCAATACATAAGAAATCCTAACAAAATTTTATCTTTTATAAATATTAGCATTACCAAAACTTGGTAAGGTTTATTTTGGCTACAATCTGAACATACCCATATTCATTAATTTCTCACAAATAACATTGTTTATGTACTCACTGGACTAATGTTACATAAAAGTACTGTTAACAACCAAATTTGGTAATATCAGTATCGGAGAGAAAGACTAGATCAAAGCGGAATCAAAGATAAGAATGATCGCGGAAACAGAGTAAGAATCGGCTGGAGTTCGGATCGGCTACGACTAGGATCAGCTAAGTCCGAGTCAGAATGGGTTAAGTGATACAACCGATTCCGACAATACAACTTGTATACGACATCGGGTATAGGTTGATGTGCTTCGTGATAATTGCCGTGCATGGATAGAGTCCTAAGAAGGCAATTATATCTATTAATTAGGGTATTTTATGTAATTTTCTTAGAGATAAGTGTGGGCAAAAGTCTGCCGTAAAGACTTATGGTATCTTAGAGTTTGTTAGAGATAATGGTCGTGTTCGATATGGACATATCTTGTAATTCTCGGGTATAAATAGACCCGAACCCCATGTAATCGAAATAACACACGTTCAATACAATCTCGGCGCATCGCCACCCTTTTTACTTTTGTTTTGTTTCGACAAGTTCTTGCTCTCGGGTTGAGCTGCATCGGGTTCGATCTTCAATAAGAGGTAAAACTTGTTATGGCGGCTTGCGTTTTCGGGATTAGTGCTTCCATCTTTATGATACTCTAATCTTATTTATATAATTCATCGAGTTATCATATATTTCACATAATCTTTGATAATATCGTCATCTAACCTATAATCGGCTAACATATATTAGTAGAAGGCAGCCGATTAGGTTAAGTAACGACGTTAGCTTAGATTATGTAGGATATCTACCACCCTACGAAACTTCCAATGGCTTGATTGTCTAGATATTGTCCTTCTTTTCATACTTATGGCTGCATCAGTTGAGTTTGATCTTATAAGTCGTGATTAGAACCTCAACCTCTAGCCTGCTTCTTGGTTGTCGATTAGGGTAGTATCGGAGTTTCAGCCGATCTTACCTGATTTAACTATTTTTATCTTATATGCTTGATTGACATATTAAATCTGCCCTCTATGTTAAGATCTTGTTGCATTTAAATATATTAGGCTTCTGTTTGGTATATTCTACTTGCTCTAATATCTTAATATAGGGTTGTATCGGAGTATTAGCCGGTACATGCTAGATCTATCTGATCGGCTATGCTATGAACATATATAATCTTGTTGTTAATATATATTCCGATAAAAGTGATTTATACTGTCTCGGCGTGGCGACCGATCTATCCCAATCACTTGATTTAAGTATATATCGACATAAGGATTATATATTGTTAATGTCTACAGCCGATCGAGTAGATTTAGTTCTTTCTTACTTATTTATGACTGTCGATCGATGCATATGTGACATCGGCTCAAAGATAAATGATATGTCATCGGCACCTAGCCGATCGGCTATCGTTTATGGATTTAACCACGGTTTCTTTGTCTTTGTTTCTTGTTGATTGCAGGATCAAATCAACTGGCACGCTCATACATCCAAAGGCAAGTTTTGGACCTGCACTGGAGTTAAGCAGATCTCCCAGGCCTCGTGTTTTGTCAACAAGTACATCGAAATATAGTTTGCTAACCCTTTTTGAAATTAAGCAATTGTTGGTCAGACTTAAAAAAATTTTCTAGTAATACATCTTTTGAAAAAACAGACTCTAAATAGCCCTTTTATGGTGGTTTTGGCCTATCATATCTCACATGGTATTCCAACACGATTAAAGAGTTGTCTCGTCGGAAGACGCAAGTGAGGGCGACGGCGCCGAGAGACGCATTTGACGGTGGCGGCAGCGGCGGATGACAGTGGCGACGCCGAGAGACACAAGCGGACGACACCGGCGCCCTCATCCCCCTGTGGCCGCCTCCGTCGCCGTCGTGCCGCCGTCATCGCTTGCATCCTCGGCCGTGGCTCTCGTCCACCGCGGCCGCAGCCGTCGCCGTCGCCGCGTCCACCGGAACTGTGGCCCTCGTCCACCCCAGCCGTCGCCATCTCCATCGCTTGCATCCTCAACCGTGGCTCTCGTCCATCGCGGCCACAGCAGTCGTCGTCGCTGCGTCCGCCGCAGCTGTGGCCATCGTCCACCCCTGCCACTGTCGTCACGTCGTCGCCATCACTTGCTTCAGCCTTGGCCGTGGCCCTCACCAACCGTCGTCACCCTCGTCCGCCGGAATTTCAGCTCTCGTCCACCTCGGCTGTCGCCGTTGCTCCCGTCCTGTCACGACCAGAAATTCCCGAATAGAATTCCAAGCAGAATGTCCATTAAAATCCCCGTCCAGGACCAGCCGGGGTACACAAACGACAATGTTGACATTCAGATCCACGTCTTACAAACATCATAAAGGTCTTACATAAATGCAGCGGAAAAAACGAAAGATAACAGAAGCTAAGCCTTGACTTGAACTGCAGCGGGAACACCACTCCACAGGCATCCTCGACGGCACAGACGAAGCCTACTCCTCAGAGAAACCACCATCGGACACATACTCGCACTCTGGGGTTGGGGAAAATAGAGCAAGACTGAGTACTACCCACTGTACTCAGCAAGTCATACCGGAATAGGGGTATGATGCAGGGATTTATCAAAGGGGAGCTAGAGTGGTTCATTAGCATAAAGCAAGCATTTAAAAACAGGAGTTGAAAGAAGTAAACAGTTGTAATAATTACTCAATATTAATCATCTACTGTTCAACGCTATCCCACGTTGCAACAGGCCCAACCATCCACCTAAACTATCCAATTTCATTAGGTTAAACTAGGGTGAAACTAATCACGGTGAATCTGGTTGACCGCCCATAACCGCGGGCACGGCTATTCGAATAGTTTTACTCTGATCAGAGGTGTACAACTGTACCCACAAGACACAGCCCCACGACACGTTACCGTGCGCCGACATGCCACCACGACATACCGGAAAGAGGCCGTGACAGGACCCTTCGCATAACCCCCTCTAACCAAGCACACCACACCTCAGGTTTCACCCCCACTCCTCGCAAGGCAGCGGGCAGTCCCCTCTCGTGCCTAGGTGAATCCGGAAGCGACAGAGGCCGTCGCAGGACCCGCCCCGCTCCATCACGCCCACCCTTGCCTGGATGCGTCGGCTAGAGGAAAGCTACACTACAAGCCCAGCCGTTGCCCACGCTGGCTTGTGGTAAGCACGATAAATTCTTCCAGGGTTTCCCGCGAACCGGTCCTTAATTGCCATGGGTGCGACTAGCAAAACCATACACCCACAGCCCACCATGTGATTCCTTTTAATTAATCGACACCAAAGCGGTGATACTAATCCAACATTACCATTAGGACCTACAGTCTAAACATTAATAGGATTTCCCCCATGGTGTGCTAGTTGAACTAAGCATGGCTAAGCAATCCCTAGTCCAATCCCTAGACATGTTATATCCCAAGCTAACAAAGGAACATGGTACAAAATAGTACGGCTATGACAGTAGGTAAACATCCCATGGTGGTATTATAAAACAATGCAATATTTAAGAGAAAACGAGAGAGCATTTGCAATATAGGTTCAATATGTTCAATTGACAAGCATGACTTGCCTTGCTCTGCTGCTGGAGGAACCTCGGCGACTATCTCGAAGTACACCGGAGCGTCGGAAGAACTGGAATCTAAGCGACATACAAGGCAAACAACACAAACAGGCTATAAGACTACTGAAACAGAGAACAAAACCATTTTTAACGGATTCTACACATTTTTCTTGATTTACTGAGACTTGAATGGGCTTAAACGGAGCACGGATGAATTAGTTATGAATTTTAGAAGATTCACCGTGTTTTTACTATAAACAGAAAAATCCTTAATTGAATTATTGCGCAATAAATAAATCCCGGAGAGAGAGAGGGCGGCGCCGACATGCGGGCCCCACATGGTAGTGACACGGGGAGGGCGGTTCACGGTGGACCGAGTCCACGGACCGGGGAAAGGGGCGCACCACGTGGCGCTGACGTGGCACCGACGCGGCGCACACGTGGCGGCCACGTGGCGACCACGCGGGCAGCCGAACCGACGGCCCCGATCTACCCGAGGGTAGATCGGACGGTGACGGGGGCTCGCGGCCGGCGCACGCGGGCGGCTCAAGCCGGCCCGGCGACCATGGCGCGCGGCGGCGCGGCGGACATGCGGCGGCGGCGCGAGACGGCGATCGGCGGCGACCGGCCGACAGCGGCGGCGGCGGCACGGGCGATGCTAGCGGCGGCCGAGCGACTAAGCGGCGACACGGCGGCTAAGCGGCGCGGGAGAGAGAGGGAGAAAGGGGAGGAGGGCCTCACCGACGATGATCGACGACGGCGAGCGACGGAAGGAGACGACGGCGGCGGGACGAGCACCGGGACCACCTAGCGAACAAGGTGAGAGGAGTTAGAGAGGGAGAGGAAAACGAGAGAGGGCGAGGACGCCGGCCGAAGGCGGCGGCCATGGCGGTGCTCACCGGCGCATGATGCGGAGGGGTTCCGGCGACGGATTTTGACGGAGGAGGGGTGGACGGGACGGCCCGCACGACGGCGAACGCGACGGCGTCGACGGCGCGGCTCGGCACGGCGGCTAGCGGCGGCTAACGGCGACCGGAGCGGCGGCGACGACGGCGGCGGGCGGAGGAAGGAGACGGCCCCGACAGGTGGGCCCCACCTGTCGGTGACCCCGAGAGAGAGGAGGCGGGCGGCCGGCTTGCGCGGGCTGGGCTGGGCCTCGGCCTTCGGCCGGCCCAGCGGGAGAGGGGGGGAAAGGAATGGGCCGGCGGCCCAAAAAGAGGAAAAGGGAGGGAAAAGAAAAAAGAAAAAGAAAAAAGGAATTTCCTGGGATTTAAAATTGCATGTGCTCGATTTTAATTGGTTAAAATTATTTCTAGGGCTCTGAAAATTCCACTAAAAATCTTGTTAGCGACTTTCGACATGTAGAACTCAAGAAAAATTCCACATGCCAATTCCGATTGTTATTTGCATTAATTTATTAAGGTTTACTCTTGCTTTACACTGGTATTTTCTTGAGACCATTTAAAATTTCAATTAAGGCTTGGGAAGGAACTTCAGGGTGTGACACGTCCCGTGTCCGCCGTACAACCTGGCCGTCATCGCCTCCCGCGTTATCCGCACGTACGGCCGCCGGCCCACCGCCTTCATCCTACTAGTCTCAGGTGTATCATCACAGCCACCGTCGTCCGCCCAGCCATCGCCGTCTGCCGTGTCCATCGCATGATGCCCTCGTTCTACACGGCCACCTGCGTCTCCTGAAGTCCCGTATCCGTCGCATGGGCATCTGCCCAAGTGCCCATCTCCAATTCCCGCGTGCCCAGGCCATAGGCAAGACGAACACAGAAACAGAAGGGGTAGGAGGAAGAAAGAGAATGAGATAAGGCAAGATGGTGGGTCCCACAAATATAATAAAATAATTGTGTTATAGAGAATGAGATGATGTGACTGTTTTTTTTAGCCGACAATGGGCTATGTTTTTTTTATTTTATTTCGTCTGATCAAAAAGGTATTTTGGGCCGGAGAGAATATTTTTGGACGTGTTTGTTTGGCCTTGTTGACAGAGCCGTTGCGGCGAAATGCCTGCCAATTGAAGCTGTTTTGAACTGTCACATCCACAGCTATCGCATCCTATCAACCTCTTAAAAGTTCATGTATATGAAGTTTATATGCATACAATTTATATTTATATGTATATACATATATATGAAAAAAAGTATATGGATAAACTTTGTATACATATAAACTATATTTCAAAACGAGTTTAAAATGCAATTTGAAAAAAAGCTATTGATGTATAAACTTTATACACATAATTTTTAAACCCAATTAAGAAACCAAGCTTACATAATGGAGTATCATTTTCGATCACGAGAACATGTTGACATGTAAAATGAAAGATGGAAATAGGATAAGGCTCTGTACTTTTTAGTAGTTGTGCCTTATATTATGAAACGGAGAGAGTACACGTTTAGTAAAAAAGTTTATATAGTAAAGTTGCTTTAAAAAATCATATTAATCTAATTTTTAATTTTTTATAGCTAATACTTAATTAATCACGTGTTAATCTGTCGCTCCGTTTTTTGTGTGGAGGGGAGGGAGCCTCCATCGGAATGGCGAAGAGCAAGGAGGGACCGAGGTAGTGAGAAGAGGGGAGAGGTGAGGAAGAAAGATGAGAATAAATCACTTTTACATTACATGTTGACTTAGCAAAGCCAATCGCGATCAAATTGCCACAACCGCATAAACCGCTTCCAACTTCCAAGAGGACCGGAAGAGTTGATTTGCACCGGTTCTCGAAGATTTATTTGGGTTTTACGGTTGAGGAAGGCTATTCAACTAGGAGCAAGATCTGAGGGAGGTATTGTAGACTTATGCAAAAAAGAAACAAGTTACAAACCCCGTACATGTTGGGCCGGAAATGGAAATCACAACAAAAGTTGAGTGCGCGCGCTGTGGGCCAAAAAAATGGAAATCCGGGAATCCATCGCGCGCGGCGCGATCGCGGTTCGGTTTCCGTCTCCGTTCCCCATCGAGTTTGGCATTCGTTCCGGTTCGGAATAGCTTTCGACTTCTTTTTCTCCCAGATTTAACAATTTTCCGTCTCCGTTCCCCATCGAGTTTGGCATTCGTTCCGGTTCGGAATAGCTTTCGACTTCTTTTTCTCCCAGATTTAACAATTTTCCGTCTCCGTTCCCCATCGAGTTTGGCATTCGTTCCGGTTCGGAATAGCTTTCGACTTCTTTTTCTCCCAGATTTAACAACCCGGTTTCGATCGCATCTAGTCAAGATCAAACTCGAGTGGAATTCTCCAGCGCTCGATCGAAGGGGAGTCTTTTTTCACTGGTGCCGCTGCTGCTTGCTTCTTTCTACACCGCCGGTGGAGATGATGTCTCAGAAGTGGGCAGAGGCGAAGGCGCAGGCGCTACAAGACTTGGAGGCGCGATTCATCCAGCAGACGGCAACGATCCTCAGCTGCTACGACGACCTCCTACCCGAGCACATCAGGCTTGATCTCCAGGAGCAACACTGCAACGACCACAAGGTTCCCGACGATCTCCGGCTCAAGTTCATCAACGCCGCTTTCGATGGGAATCCCGAGATGCTGGATCGCGAAGGGGAGCAACTCAAGGTCCATGCACGGAAGGAAGCAGACAAGTTTTGGATCGAGGCTGCGGGAGCAGCGAAGAAGGTGCAAGCCCTGAAAGAGATGGAAGAGCGATTCAGGCAAGAATTCATCAAGCCTGGTCTTGACAATGACAAGATACTAGTACAACTAGTAGAATCCCTACCTGAGAACATCAGGGAGGACTTCTTTAGAGTTAGATACGAGATCATTGACGAAGTCCAGGAGATTCTTAACGAACGTGTGGAACAGAATTTCGGGGTACGTGATCACGAGGAGCGGCTCAAGATCCGGGCTTGGGAGGAATCGCAGAGGTTCCGGATCGATGCTGCGGCCGATAAGCGTGCTGCCAAGAAGCTGCAGGCTCTGCAGGATATGAAGAAGGGATTCATTCTGGATAGATTGGATCGCTTCTTACGGGGGTCACCCAAGTACGTCAAGCAGCACCTCATCAGGGAACACACGGAATACAGCGTACTCGCTGATATGCAGCATAGGTTCATAGATGATATCGAGAGGAAATTCCGGAAGCTTGATTACCAAGAGGTGATCAAGGCTCGCATTTGGGAGGGTTACGAGAGGTCCAAAATGCCTCTGATAAAAAGGTCCCTCGCCACTTTAGGTGTCATGCTCTCCAGCTTCTTTGTCCCTGGGAATAAAGTCACAAAGTCACAAAGTTCCCGGGTCGATGGAAGCAAGGAACGGGGTCGAGGAACGTGGTACGCGACTCGTGAGAGGCTTTTACAAGGTGGGGACGAAAATGACCGCGGAGGAACGCTGCCACCTACTCCCTCCGTCCCACAAAAAATCAATCTAGTATTGGATTTGATGTTTTCTAGAGTATGTTCAGATTCGTTGTACTAGAAAATGTGCCCCATCTAATACTAGGTTGAGTTTTTTTTGGGACGGAGGGAGTACTCCGTTTCATGTGACTATGGATGAGATGCCCAAATCGTTGAAGATGGTGTGTTGGCGTGACTTCGGTTGTCATCTTCTTTGCGGCCATGCTCAGCTACAAGTACAACCGGAGAGATCGCTTCTGGCTACCTCCCCAATCGAAACGCCTGATATTGAAAATCCTGCTTCAACTGCTTACTAGTGCTATCTAACTCAAATACTTAGTTCCATCTCTATGGTACCGATTGTTAGATAGCAAATAGTGTTATCTACAACAGATCGGTTAGTAATTACAAGTGATGTGTTTGTAACTTTGTGTGGGGTGATAGTAATTCATTATATAAAGAGCATCTTTGACTCGTCTGAGATAGTTTGCCACCTCTCAAAAGTGTTATGTTATGCTGAAACAAGTTCGTTTTTGAACTAGCACTTAGTCTAGCTGTTTACGTTGTGTTTTATTTGAATTTTGGACTTCAATGTGTTCTTGCTGTTTAGCTTGTAGTTAATTTGTATGCCTGTGGATGACATGCTATCAGATTTTTTTTTTTTTGCGGGGACATGCTATCAGATTGATGATCAAACTACATGTTTTTATTTGGCTGGGTTGGCCGAAGAACAGCCAACCAATTGTATTAAGATAGTTGAGGAGAAAAATACAACCAACATACATACAGAGTATGACATCGACAGAACGCCAGCGAGGTCGAACCAAAGCAAAGAAAAACAAAGCCAGCGTTAGCTGGCCAACACTGTAAATTGATCCGAATATAGATTGATTAAACTACTTGTTTTGATAGTCCAGAAGATTGATCAGAATATCCGATCATAAATCCTGATAGTATATTTTTTCACGTTTTCTCGTTATCTAAGCACAGCTGCTAATAATGTAGAATGCTGCGAGGTTGGAAGCAACTAAGGGCGTGGGCCTTGGCTGTTCTGAATGGATGCTGTGACAAATTGGTTGGGATTGTGAAAGATTGGTCTCATCATCAGGTTGCTAGGTCAGGTAAATCAGCGCTGCCACCTCGGTGCATTCGCCTGCCAATGTTGTCTCGTCTTGTACCTCGGTGCATTCGCCTGCCAATGTTGTCTCCTCTTGTTACGAACTGAGATGCCTGTGGTCCGCTTGCATTGCACGATGGAACTACCTGAAATCCTGTATGTTGTCCGCCTCCAATCAGCATCAGGTTTGGAGACTTGGAGGCCATCTTGGCCTTCCCTGTCTAGTGCAGGATGCATATATGTTCGCTGGCTTGTTTGCTCTGTGTGGTCAGGTGCTCTTTATTTCCCAACAATGCTTCTTTCCTTTTTCTGTTCTTTTGAGTGAACAAGCTAAGGGGATTGGGATCACCTACAGTGGCTATAGCTACTGCAACTTAAGCAGTCTTATAGCCACCATTGGATCAAAAATTGATGTTCTAGATCTTTCCTAAATACTGTTCACAGAAAACGTGCAAAGTTTGTTCGTAGCAGGGACTGTAGCGGTTACTGTTTGAAACTACTGTAGCATCTGTTTGGACCTCCAATGATGGAAAACGATCCCAACTACTAAACTTGCAGTCACTACTTTGACTGCACCGGATCCTTATCCAAGCTAAGGATATATTACGGCCAGTAATTTTTCTTAGATCAAGCTAAGGAATGTTAAATGTGGCTTTCATTAAGAAATCTTGGACCATAATTGCTGCATCTTTTCATCCAAAGGTTTTTTTTTTAAAGGAATCTGCACGAGATTGTGCTATTTCATCCAACGGTTTTTTAGGGTGTTCGGAGAAGAAAACTGAGATGATGGATCACCTGATGAGGCCGATTAGACAGTCCCTGGACTCTTGGAGTAACGGGCCCATATAGTTGGGCCGCTTTATGGGCTGCAAAATAGTAGTTCTAGTCTCTACAGGAATCACGTTTTCAATCCACGATTTGTTATGGTCGGAGAAGAAAACACCGAACCCCCAAAAAGCTTCCATCCGCTACGCGAACACCTGCAATGCTGACGGCCTAGCAACTGAAAACTACCATAGTTCGTAGTTCTAATGCGATGATTGATGCGTTTCTCTTGTTGTGTTCGATTATCCTGGTTCTTCGCATGATGTGCCTTCTTCTTGGATGCGATTTCAGATGGCTGTTTTACAAGTTACTGGGGTCGGAGTTTTAATCTCCGAACCCCCCAGGCCATCACGAACCCTCGGATTAAAACGTACGGCTAGGATCCGAGACTTCTTCTGCATGCCTGTATTGTTTCTTCTGAAGATTGAGGGCTTCAGTTTATCAATCATCACATTGGATCTACGGTAATCAAGTTTTTTTCAATTTCCTTATGAATTTTGTCCCTCTGATAGAATTACCAAGTCACGTTCTTCTTCTTTTTTTTCTTTCAGTGGCTGATCAGTCTTTAAGGACCCGGCTGATAGAATTACCAGGTCACGTTCTAATTCTTTTTCTTTCAGTGGGATCAGTCTTCGGTTAAAGTAACTGACAGCAGACAACAATGAGAAATTCAACTCGATCAATGTTCCTCCTTCGCCGTGTACGCGCGCTCTGTGCAGATAAGGCGAAAGCAGTTCTGAATTAGGCACCGCATTACGGCATGGTAATGGCACACGCGCTGAATGTATGAATTCCCTTCTGTGAATGTTGTACTTTTATCCCTCTGACAGAACCAAGTGATCAAGTGAGTCATGTTCGGAATTCTTTCAGTGGATGATCAGTGCCTATAAGGTAGAGCAAGCTCCGGGAGACGAACCTATGTCGGGCTACTCACAAATGGTGACCTCCCAAATTAAGTTTCTCTAACTTCGTTTTTAAATACTAATTGATAGTTATTTGAAATTTTTAGTCAAAAAAAATAGTTATTTGAAATTAGAAAGTAGCTACGGTAGCGAGCTGATCCGACGTGACTCTCGAAGAAACATAATGCCATCTTGAAAACTTGCTACATATGGAGGATATAGATCGCGGGCGAAAGTTACAACGTCCGCAGCTTCGGATTTTAGGCAAATCCCCTTCAGAGAAAAGAAGAGCCGAATTCGGCGGCGCATCAGGCTGGATCTCCAGGAGCAACACTGCGACGACCACAAGTTGCCCGACGATCTCCGGCTCAAGTTCATCAACGCCGCTTTCGAGGGGAATCCCGAGATGCTGGATCGCGAGGGGGGGGGGGGGGGGGGAGCAACTCAAGGTCCATGCACGCAAGGAAGCAGACAAGTTTTGGATCGAGGCTGCGGCGGCGGCGAACAAGGCGCAGGTCCTGCAAGAGATGAAAGAGCTATACATCCAAGAAGTTGTCAGGCCCAGCCTTCACATAATACAAGACATACCTGAGAACCTCAAGGAGAAGTGCCTCAGCGAATACAGGACAGATGACAGGATCCTGCGAAGCTACAACAATCGTATCGTACGGAATTTCGGGGTAGGTAATCACGAGATGCGTCTCAAGATCCTGGCTTGGGAGGAATCACAGCGGTTCCGGATCAAGACTGTGGCCGATAAGCGGGCCGTGAAGAAGCTGCAGGCTCTACAAGATATGAAGAAGAGGTTCGGTGTCGTCGTCTTGCTCTTCAGCCTATTTGTCCCCACGATGCCCAAATCGTGGCAGATCGTGTGTTGGGCGACTTCTATGGTCATCTTCTTTGCGGCCATGCTCAGCTACAACCATGGAAGCTCAGAGAGATCGCCTATGGCTACCTCCCCAATTGAAACGTCTGATCTGGAGAACCCTCGACCGTCCTGAAAACTCTACTAGCACATTGCTCACTGTATGTGCATAGATGGATCTGCCCAATCTAGTTCCACGGATCTTTGCGTTTGCGACTCTTGAGCCTGGGCAAAAAGAAAAAAAAAGTGATGTCTTGATGCAAAAAATGCATTTGTGAAACATTTTTGAAGTGAAAACATGCTTCATACCGGTTTGTAGAAAACCGTTTATAAACAATAAAAACTGATGATTTTCGGTCAACGACGTATAGAAACTGGATAAAACCGATCAATTCTCACAAACCAACAACCGGTGGTTTCATGATGAACCGATTGGTTCTAAGTTTCTTGCATTTCTACTTTTTTTAATATCTATATAAAATATTTTGTTGTTGTTTTAATTTAAATTATCTTTCATATACCACATAAGATATTCTTATGCTATTATCTATTGGGTAAGCAATTTCTCTATGATACGCTATAAAAAAATTCTAAATAAAATTTAAAAAAAATTTGAAACTTATATACAAACATTTATGTTGTGTAAGGAGGCCACATAAAATTTTTTATATTTTTCTAAACTTCTAATGAGATAAACCTAGTCCGATGACATATTGTAGAACAATTGATAAAATTATAAATATATTATAAAAAGAGATAATGTTAATGACAAATCGGAGAACTGTGATGAACTCAGTAGTATAAAGTAGACTTCCAAATATATATTATGTAGGCCCCGCATCACTCGGATGGAAACCAACGAGGCGATATTGGTTCGCAGCTAGGGACTTTTGCTAGGGCCTCGGGTAGCGAAGAGGCTAGGGCTTGGGGCATTGACTAAGCGTGGTGAGGAGGCAACGACAAGGCGACGCCGACTAGGGACGGTGAGGAAGGTGAAGCCGGCTATGGGGGCTGCTGGCCTACGGGGCATGACTGCTGGTTGGCTATCGGCTGAAGTGCTGACGTTGGCAAGTCGCGAGAGGGGACTTCTAATGGGCGATCGCCCAGCGATCAGATTCGCCCCCTCCCCCCTATACGCAATACCTCCTCCCTCTTCTCCCCCTTCCTCCTCCCCTTCTTTCTCTTCCTACTACAATACACCACAATTTTTTTTAAAAAAACAAAAGTTAGAAAAATTTATGTATAGAAATAATATATATATAAAAAATTTGAATTCAAATTCAAATTTGAATCGGGTATGTAAACTTTTGACTTATAAACTTTGGATCTATAAACTTTAGGTGTATAAACTTTAGATATATAGAAATACTATATATAGAAAATATTTGAATTCAAATTCAAATTTGAATAAGATATAATTCAAATTTAAATTTGAATCGGGTATGTAAACATTTGACTTATAAACTTTGGGTGTATAAACTTTAGGTGTATAAACTTTAGATGCATAGAAATACATATATAGAAAATATTTGAATTCAAATTCAAATTTGAAACGGGTATATAAACTTTTGACTTATAAACTTTAGGTCTATAAACTTTATATGTATAGAAATACTATATATAAAAAATATTTGAATTTAAATTCAAATTTGAATCGGATCTATAAACTTTTGACTTATAAACTTTTGGTCTCTAAATTTTAGATGTGTAAACTTGAGGTGTATAAACTTTAGGTGCATAAATTTACTAAAATAGGAAAGTAATGCCGTGCCAAAAAAGGAAACCAGGTGGAGGATAACAAATATAGTCTCATTTGCATAAATAGCATTTAATAAATATTTCAGAATTTAATAAAAATAGTAGAGTATTAATTAAGCAGTATTAATCCAACGCTATACAACATACCCTGTTGCATAAGCCCAACCATTCTGAACAACTAATCCCGGCTGCACAGTTCTATCTCCAAACAAGGAATATACCATTCCAAACCAGGAGCTAATCAAACTATTACCAGTTATAGTATCATTTATTATGGTGAGAAGTGTGAGACTAATCACGAAAGACATTGTTAGACCCGCCCATTACCGCGGGCACGGCTATTCGAATAGTTTTACTCTGGCCAGAGGTGTACCACTGTACCCACAAGACACAACCTCAACATCATGTCAACCATGCATCGCGATACTTAACAAGTACCCGAATAGAGATTGTGACAATACCCTCTATATAACACAATTCAAAGCAGTGCACCGTTCCCGGATCATAGTCACCCCCTTAAAAACAAGGCATGGACTCCCCAGCGACCCCCGTGGGCTTATCTCCGCCACTTCATAGTCTGGTGCTCTACTAGGAACCATATTATACAGAAAGTAAAGCCGTTGCCCACGCTGGCTTGTGGTTGGCACGGTTAATGTTTCACAACCGAAACTCGTGAACCGGTCCTTAATTGTCATGAGCACGACCATCAAAACCATGTACTCACAACCCACCATTATCAGGTTTTAGTTGGCAAATTAATTAACCAATCACGATTGATCATCGTGAGCTATTATTAAGCCATTATTAAATAATAGTGATTCATAAGTTATCCCAATGGTGTGCTAAGGTTTCAAAGCATGGCTAAGCAATTATATCTAATATCTAGTTGAACCAATACATAAAGCTCAACTAGCCAAGTTACAATAACCCAAGGTATCAAGGAATAAAGTAATCAAGAACGAAAGGGCTATAACAAACAATAGGTTAATTCCACCCAATGACATTCGAAAATAAATACAATAGTTGAATAGAAACAATAGATTTAAACGGGATCAACATGCTCAAAGGATTGCTTGGGATCTGTGTGACTTGCCTAGCTGGCCTTGGAACTCTTCAAAATCTTCTCCTGCAAAATCGGACTCTCCGGAAACGACGGAATCTAAACAGAAAAGAGCAAAATCACCAAAACAGCACATAAAAAAGCATGAACAGTACATGTGGATATTTTTAACATGTAGATCTCAATTTTAGAAAAATTTAGAGACTTGAACCAACTAAATCCGAGCTAAGATGAATTAGTTATGAATTTTTAAAGATTAAATCGGATTGAATCATTTATATGGATTTTAATTGAATTATGACGCAATAATGAATTATTTTTGAAAAGAAAAAGATGATTATTGCGTCAGCGGGCTCGGGTTCACGGTGGACCGGGTGCACGGCGGCGGTCTACGGATTGGGCGGCCGAGATCTAACCCTATCCAAAACGGATGGTGGAGATCTAATGGTCTACGACCGGTCTACGACGGACGGCAACGATGACGTCATCACTGGCGGCGGCTCAGGCGGCGCATGCTTGCCGGCGAACGACGACGCGGTGGCGCAAACGGAGAGCACCTACGGGTAGCGGGCATCGCGGCGAACTCACCGGTGACCAAAACAGCGACGGAAGATCAACGGACGGCGACGGCGACGAGGAAAAAGCGGCGGCGACCTTTGGCTTGACGACGACGGCGGTGCTCCGGCGACCTACGACGGCGACGGAGGGGCGGACGAGGTCGGCGACGACTTGGCGATCACGACAGCGGCTTTCCCGAGCGACGACGACGACCGGAGCGACGGCGGCGCACGACTGAACGAACGGCAGCGACGGCGGCGCTAAGCGGCACGGCGCTAGGGCTCTACCGGCGACGAGAGACGAAGGCTAGGGTGGCGGCGGGTAGCGGAGACACCGGGGGTCCTTTTAAAGGGCTAAGGGGCGGCGGCGAAGGCCCACGGCGACCCGGCGGCGCGAAGGAAAGTTTAGGGTTCGGAGAGAAAAATCGAATCCGATCCGAACTCGAGTCCGGCGATTTCCAAACTGAGGAAGGCGACGATTCCAAAAGAGAAAAGGAAGAGGGGATCCTGAGGATCAATTCCCCTCTATTGATTCGACCGGAGATGGAACGACGCGGCCGAATTTGGAAGGGCGGCGGCGGCGCGGCTCGGCTAGGGTTTCGGCCAGCAGCGGCACGACGAAGACGACGAGTCCGACAGGCGGGCCCCACCTGTCAGCGGGCGGACGCGCGCGCGCGCGGGCGGCGGCTCGGCTGCGGGCCGACTTGGGCCGGGGAAAGAGAGAGAGAGGTTTTGGGCCGACTTTCGGCCCAAAGCCAAAAGAGAGATTTTTTAAAACTTTTTCAATTTAAATTATTCATGAAATGCAATTTCATTTATTAAAAATACTTCCTTAGCTCAAATAAATCCCAGAAAAATCTAGGAATTATAGAATTAAGCAAAGTATTTAATAAAATTTTATCTGGCCCAATTTTATATTGGAATTTATTATTTAAATTTAGATCTTCTCTTCTAGGCTTTTATAATCATTTCTAATAATTCCAATTAAACAACAATTTATATATTTAAGATTTTTAGGGTGGGACAAAAGTGACATATACAAGTGCTACCTGAGAGAAACCAAAGCCTTAACCTAACCTATGAGTGGTTTTAGAGCACGTTTCTGGTTGGGTTGGGTAGCCCTCTCAATAAGCTTTCCATAGAGTCCAAGTTTACCGAAAATGGACTCCGGAGCAAGGAGTTATGACTGTTTTTGTGAAGTGCTGTCAGGGTAGCTCGGAAGTTCCGGACCCTAAGCCAGGAAGTTCCGACCCGATCTCTCTGTTTGCGCGAGGAGGGTGCCAGGAAGTTCCGGGCCCTGTTATGTGAGTAACGGCTAGTTTTTTGGGGGCTTGGGTTTTTAAGCCCCTCCACCCTCTCCTTTGTTGGCTGCTGACTTTGGGCAAGAATAGACCTATCCTAAGCCAAATAGCCCCTCCCAAACCTCCTACCTTAGTGGTAGATCTTTGTGAGTGAGATTTGGGAAGAGATTTGAGAGATTGAGAGGTTGCAAGGTTGAGAGCTTGAGAGATCACTCCATTCTTTGAGCACTTGAGTTTATAGCAAACAAATCATCGTTTGTATTTGTTACTCTTGAAGGTTAAGCCTCCTAGACGGCTAGGAGTTGCCCGGTGAGCTCCCAAGCTTGTGGTGAGTCGCGGGAAGTTTGTGAGGGCGTTATTCCACCTCCGAAAGGAAACAGAATACTCGGTGAGTGGAAACCAAGGTGAGGTTTAGGAGGCCGTCTTGGTAGAGCAAGCCTCACTTGTGGTGTTCTTTTGGTGTTCAAGTTGGGGATCTTAGTGGTCACTTGAAACCAAAGAGAAGTACCTATGGGTGTTGGCTTGAAGACCGGAGAACTCTTCCTAGACCTTTGCTTGGTGAGGCAAGGGGTTAATCAAGACCCGGCTCTTTGGAGCTTCTCAACGGAGACGTAGGATTCTCGGTGGAGAATCCGAACTTCGGGAAACAAATTGTTTGTCTCCTCTAGGGGTGAAAACGGTAACGGTAATTACTGGCCGACCGGCGTTCGCTTTCGACTTTCTACCGGCCGAGCCATTTGGAAATGGTAATCGACCGAAACAAAAATGGAAATGGTAAAAAATATGGAAATGAAAACAGAAATGGTTTTGCTGTTATACCGATCGTTTCCGTATTTACCGTATTCTTGTGGAAATTACCGTTTCTTATAATATGGTAATTACCGTATTCTAAATATGTCGATATTTATAGGGCATGTCTATACTTGACCCACAGCTTACAGATTGACTGACTCTTCAATCAAATCTCTAACTTTTGTACATAGCTAAAATGAAGTTAATTTATAATTTATATAGTATAAGCTTGAATTTATGTATACATATAGCATACTTATGTAAAGTTAAATATATGTTTTTATAGTTTAATGTTTCCGTATTTGTTACCGGTTTCTGATCTGTACCGACATGTTTCCGTCTGTATTGTTCCGTTTATACTTACGTTTACGTTTAGCATTCTGTAACGTCCCGCCTTCCCCTAGGCCGGGCCCACTTACATCTGATAGCTTTCATAGGTCATAGACTGCCCTCATAGACCAACACATGTCTTTCTTGCACACTTTGTCCTCACTCGTGTGCACCCGGGAAGAATTTCCCGGTCGGTCACCCATCCCAAATTGCTCCAGGCCAAGCACGCTTAACCCTGGAGTTCTTTGGAGATTGGCTTCCGGAAAAGAAGTTACAACTTGTTGATATGAGTATTTTATTAATCCTATTAAGCTCTAGGCTGGGATGTTACATCCTCACCCCCTTAAGAGAGATCGACGCCCCAGTCGATCAACTCTGATACCATTCTGTAACGTCCCGCCTTCCCCCAGGTCCTCACTCGTGTGCACCCGGGAAGAATTTCCCGGTCGGTCACCCATCCCAAATTGCTCCAGGCCAAGCACGCTTAACCCTGGAGTTCCCCAGGTCCTCACTCGTGTGCACCCGGGAAGAATTTCCCGGTCGGTCACCCATCCCAAATTGCTCCAGGCCAAGCACGCTTAACCCTGGAGTTCTTTGGAGATTGGCTTCTTTTCCGGCTTCCGGAAAAGAAGTTGCAACTTGTTGATATGAGTATTTTATTAATCCTATTAAGCTCTAGGCTGGGATGTTACATCCTCAAGAAGTTGCAACTTGTTGATAAGCACGCTTAACCCTGGAGTTCTTTGGAGATTGGCTTCTTTTCCGGCTTCCGGAAAAGAAGTTGCAACTTGTTGATATGAGTATTTTATTAATCCTATTAAGCTCTAGGCTGGGATGTTACATCCTCAAGAAGTTGCAACTTGTTGATATTCCTCACCCCCTTAAGAGAGATCGACGCCCCCGTCGATCAACTCTGATACCATTCTGTAACGTCCCGCCTTCCCCCAGGCCGGGCCCACTTACATCTGATAGCTTTTATAGGTCATAGAGGTCATAGACTGCCCTCACAGACCAACACATGTCTTTCTTGCACACTTTGTCCTCACTCGTGTGCACCCGGGAAGAATTTTCCGGTCGGTCACCCATCCCGAATTGCTCCAGGCCAAGCACGCTTAACCCTGGAGTTCTTTGGAGATTGGCTTCCGGAAAAGAAGTTACAACTTGTTGATATGAGTATTCTATTAATCCTATTAAGCCCTAGGCTGGGATGTTACATATGATCACTTGTGCTATTTTGTGTATTTTCATGTGTATTACTCTTGTTTGAGACATGTTGTACCTCTCTATGGTTTAGGCTTCCTTGTGATTTAATTTACTTGTTGTGAGGTGCTTAAAATAGCAACTCACAACTGCCCGGAAGTTCCTAGGAAGAACCCCGGAAGTTCCGGACAGCTTTCTCTGCTTGTGAGAAAAAGCTGCCAGGAAGTTTCGGGCCCTGATTTTAACCACTCCGATTTAAAGTAAATTTTAGGACCGCCTATTCACCCCCCTCTAGGCGATTTCAAGGCCCTTTCAAGAGTGGAGATTGGGTAGGGACTTGGGACAAAATTAGTTTAAGTTTATATAGTCATTTACTTAAATGGGTCCGATGGGCCTTAGATTATTCTGTTTTTTTTACTAGTAGCTCATACCTCATGACATCGTTCCATGGGTAAATTCTTGCCCCTACCCCCACATTTTTGTAGGGCCATATTCTTGCTTACCCGCGGGTCAAAAGTCCCACTTGGACCTGCCCCCGTTGACCTGGCCTAGTGGGGACATAGCTACTTTGTGTAGCATGCGGGCCAAGAAAACGGCTCTGCCCACTAGTCAACCTTATGAGTAGTACTTGACAAGTAGAGAACCATATGCTGTTAGGCATCGTGGTCTTGGCCTCAGGAACGTATCCTATGCATACAGGTGTTTTTGTGCACATAATGTACACAATAACTAAAAAATATCACCAAAAATTCTAGAATATCACATATACATGCAAAGTTTTATCTTCGAATTCATCATACACAGAGAATAATAAAAAAAATACAAAATTCTTACAAACTTATAGTCTTAAAACTGTCGGATTTTTTTACAGCTAAAATATAATAAATTTGAGGTTAAGATTTTACACATAAGTGTAATACTATTGAAAGTATATGCACAATTTTTTCTAATGATATTTGTTAGGTGTGCAAAAAGTATACATGTGAAGCTTGTGTACAATATATATTTATGTTTTTCGCATCATTGTCATCGTCTAAGCGGTTAATTAAGGTAGTAAATTTCTTTCGTACCTACCAACAAAGAAATACTTCGAGTTGAATTTTTTTCTCATTTTTTCTCGCCATCTTCTTCTTTTTCAATATAGACATTTTTTGTACTTGTGATATTCTATTTCTCTCCATTCCAAAATTGAGAAACACATCCGTTGGAATCTTACTAAACCCCTTTTTTTATAAGTGCTGTCGTTTTTCTCTACAGCTGTCCTCCCAGATCCCTCCTCTACCTAAACACCACCCAAACCCTTTCCCGATCCAATAGTGCCCTCTCTCGTCAACATAACTGCCGGTGCGGTGTCACCTCTTCTTCTCGCCTCGCAACCAACCCTTCCGCGTCCGCTGCCATCGGAGATATGACATAGCCGTCGATGGAGGAGGAGACCGTCGGCACCGAGACCGCTCCACCCCTCGCCACGGTGATTGGAGACACTCGCTCCTATCCACTCGCTCCTAGCCACCCTTACGACCCATAGTTACGGGAGGCACCACCCTTGACAGATGAGCGGTCCCCGCCACATCCCATCAAACGTGGCGATTGGGATCCTCGTCGCAGTTCGACCTCCCCGCTTTCCTGGCAACGCCTTTCCCAGCGACGCCGCCGCAGTTCGACCTCCCCGCTTTCCCGGCGACGCCTATAGCTGTGGGAGCGCCACCGTTGATGGAGGAGTGGTCTCCGACACCAATTCGCCATCCTGTCAAGCGCTCTGCTCCTCGACGCGGCAATTGGGGCCATCGCCGCTATTTGATCTCTCCGCCTCTTATAAATATGATATGTTATAATATTGTCGAATTAATTTAATACTATTATTCACACTAATATCATTAAATCATATTACATTACATAATATATATATTTATTTTAATTATTCTAAAAGCACAATCCCTACCCCTTTCAAAAATGTCTCTTACCCTTAAAAAAATAAAAAAAAATACAACCGCACATTAATCATCTTCTCCCTTCAAAAGTTGATTTCTCTCTCTTAGAAAAACTATGCCCTTAAATATCTTTCTAAAGAAATATAAAATTCCAATTACATCATAAAAACAGACTAAAAATAAACTAAATCGTAATTTTATATCTACATCTCATTATAATGCATATTGATGTAAGTATTGAATAGTGAATCACAACTCACTTGAAAAGTATATATAGTGCACTATGATCATTGGATTAATAACAAGTGTTGATATCTAATTTATCCATAAAAAATATTTATATGACTTATATCGTTCAATATTATTTATCTTTATAGCATTATAGATTATGTTTAGCAAAAATATCTTTTGTATTCTTAAAGAACTAGTCAAGTACCTTATATAAATACAATATCATTAAAAATTATTATTATTATTTACTCATGTAAAAACATAGATAATATATATTACGGAGCACACACCATGAGCTAGCTACTAGTATTCATGTATAACTAACAGTGCTAGCTGTAGCAATATTATTATAAAAAATAAAGAAAAATAAGAAAACAAGAAGATGGAACAACAGAAGAATATAGGGTATGACGTTAAAGTTTTAGCTTCACACCGTATTACGATGAAAAATAATTTTAATAATATTAGCATATTATTGATTAATGCATGTACCATACCATGAATGTGAGCAACTTTTCCTCTATGTGTTTGGGATAGTGGATAACATCCCATTTTTCTTACCTTCTCTCGAAGTTCTCCTAACATATTTAGGTAAAAAAATATTTTGTTTTGAATGAAATAAAGAAATGATTTGACTAGATTATGTTTTAGAGAGAATCCATTGTGTGCCACTGGCTTTGTCCCCGTTCTATAATATGGCACTGAGTTTGCCAAGTTCTACAATATACCATGGCAGTATAATATACCATCGTTGTACAGTTAGACTCTGTTAGTAATGTATAGTTTTTCCTAATGACTGAAATACCCTAGAATGAAAATTTCCAAAATTTGGTCGAAATTTTCAAAATATCATATTGTAAACTAGCATAGAAATTGCCCATCTCAAACTTGGAAGTTCTACAATATGATATTTTGGGATTTTTTTTACCAAAATTTGGAAGTTTTCGTCCAGGGGTATTTTGGTCATTACGACAAAATTGAACAAAACCGATGGATGCTAACTGGAAGGCAATGGTATATTATAAAAGTTAAGCAAAATGTGATGACATATTAAAACTTGACAAACCTAGTGACATATTGTAAAATAAGGACAAAATCAGTGACACACAATGGATTCTCTCTATTTTTAATAACTGTTCACTTAACTACCTATCTACTATGGTGCGACATTTTTAGAAAAAAAACAAATCTTATACTATAAGTCAGTATCATACACATTAAATTACATACACTTATAATACAGCTTTAAAATTATACAATGAACTATTCACATTTTATAGGAGAAATATGAAAAATGGTTTTTCTATTTAATTATGAGAAAAAAATATTAGTCCAAATTAACATATATATAAAAAATTTTAAAACAATACAAAAGAATTAGTAAAATACCAATATAGTTGCATACATATTAATAAGATATAGTCATCATATATTATGTAGTGAGAAAAGGAGACCACAATCGAATGTTTTATTATTGAGCAAAATTGATTGTATTATTTTTATCTTTTTTAGCCAGATCTATCCAACCATAATTAATCAACACATGTAAGTAGAAGTTTGCATCGTCATGTATTAATATATCATGAGATTATTAGTAATAGCTAAGTACACCAACCCAACCATACTGTGTAGAGACGATAAATTTGTAGTGGTCTTAACATATCACAAGACTATCAGGTAATGGACAACTCATCTTTAATCATGCTAGAGAAAAAAAAGTAATTTCAGTTTGTACTATGTATTCTTAAAAGTTTTCATATTATATCATCATTTAACCATTCTTTTCATTTACACAACATCTAACTTTACATTTCAATTTGGACCCCATTCTATTCATCTCCAAGTTCGGTAACTCTACAACCATTCCGCTTACTCTCTCTCTCTCTCTCTCTCTCTCTCCCTCCTTTTTTTTCCCTTCGACAATTAAGGAAACGTCAGATCTAGCAAGGAGGAGCCCGGATCTAGTGTCTCTGCTCTTCGTCGGGTCGACTCCCGCCTCCCCAAGTCCCTACAAACCCGACACCCCTGACCTCAACGGCGACCATGACAATAGCGTGCATGACGATGGGGGAGGAGAAAAGACATGTCGGCGACTAGAGGGTTCTGTTGCGCATGCAAAGGCGGAGAGGAGAAGTGATGGTGGCTCATTGAGAAAGAGCAATGGTGGCAGTGAGTGGAGCGGCAACTAGTGGTTGTTGGTGGATTGAGGAGTTTGTTGTCAACGCAATCATCATAAAGAAATGTGGGTGTTGGTGGCGGTGCGTGGAGTGACATTTTTTTTCTGAGCATTGTTGGTATGCGGGCCAACAGTCATCATATAAATAGGTAGTTAGTAGTAAAAAAAATGGGATAAATGTGAAGTACTTGAGTAGGGATGAAAACAGTTCGGAAACGGACGAAAACCACTTTTATTGTTTTTGTTTCCATATTCTTTTTGAAATCAGAATCGGAATCAGAAACCATGGATACGAAAACGAAATCGAATATTATCGAATACGAAAACTGAGTGAATACAAATAGGAGCGTACATGGTAACGGATATTTATCGAAATATAAAAACTCTCGAGTAAATTGCACTCATAGTGCAAGAACTTGTCAGGTGGGTGTTTTCTAGTATAAGAACTTAAAATTTGAGCATATTGATGCATTAACTTGGCTATATGGTGCGTTTTAGGCATAGCTGCATAGGCCACCAGAGAAAAAATGAGAATATACCTGTTTTTTTTAATAATTTGTGTTTATATATATGCATGGGAAGAAATGGCACAAATATACGCATCCCGCAGATTGAATACGTGGGAGCGTTCAGAAATCGCATTGCGGGAATGCGGGAGTGCCGGCCGAGCCGTTCCTGCTGAATGGACGAGCAGTAAATCAGGCTCTGCGACAACAGAAGCAGAAGTATCACGTTTATTCAACTCATTCTCGGAACTATTATATTAGCACTTGACCACTATTGCCAAGAAGTTTTTTTGTTGTTGGCAGGGAGCTCTTGAGTTGTAAGTCAGTGTGCTCTCCTAGTTACTGGCTAGGAACATCAATCCTCCTAAATTTGAAGTACAAGTACTGGGGTTTTTATCAAGGGTGCTCATTGGCGGTTTAAGTGAAAAATACTCTTGTAATACTATTGCTCTTGAGGTGTGCTTTTGGAAAATAGGCACATGTTTACACAGAGATGTCCTTAAGTTCCGTTCACAATCAACAAATGCCTGCATTACAATTTTTGTGTGATCGACATGATGCTTTCAGTTTTGATAAGAGCATGGAGTGGAATAGTGATACAAGGTCTGTGTTCACTGTTCGTGTTCATTTGCAAAGATGCTATCAAATTTAGGCTTACTGGAGCATTCAGTGATTATTTTTACCGGAATGCTGGACCTACATTGGTTTCTAATTAATACAGATAAGTGGACTTCAGGATCAGTACCATGCCCATATATTGCTCTTGTGGATAAGTCCAAGACTTCAAGTTTTCCCATGGTCTATTACAGTAAAGTGAATCACTCTCACAAAACAACAATTGTGCACTTATTGATCAGGAACAAGCTCAAGACATGGATATCTGAAACGATTGAGAGAACTGGATATCTGAAACGATTGAGAGAACTGATCGTGTTGATGCTAAGTTCAAAATTGTTTGTCAGGTATCAAGATCACTTCAATTTAGGATAAATTCTTGACCTTGATTCTGCAGAGGAGCACATTTCTGACAATTTCCTTGATGCTATCACGTGGTGTTCAGTTCCTATCAAGAATCTATATAAACAGTAGGACCTGGTGGCTCTGGTGATACTTTGCATCGGCTTGAGAACAAGCTGAAAATTAAAGAGAGAATATTGTTAGGAGCCCAAATGGGCTGCTTGTGGGTTGTCAACCACTCATAAAGCTTGGCCCAAGCAAAGAAATAGGGAGCACTGTATAAGCAGCAGGAGCCTTCCCCGACTCGGCAGTTTAATATCATGTATACTTTTGTAACTCTCTTTTATCTTAATGAAATTTGGTTGGCGTCCTTCCGCCGACCCGGCAAAATAAGCAGCAGGAGCAGCACTAGAGAAAGGCATCGATCGATCAATTGGCCAAGGCTGCGCACGGCGGCAGCGTCCTGGTGGCCAGGCTTGGCACCTTGACGATCTTCTTCCTCCTATCTCCAGGCCTCTACTTTAGTTTCTATAAGCTTCTTGAACATTGTATTACCTTGTTTCCTCTCCTCCTTTTCCCCAAACATTTGTTCCTATTGTTTTACCGTTCTGATTGAATTGGGACTTTGGGAGAAGTTAGTCTCGATCACGAAGCTTGGAGGAGCGATTCAACCAACAGACCTAAACAATTCTCAGGTGCTACGACGACCTACCTGGGCACATCAGGCTGGATCTACAGGAGCAACACTGCAACGATCACTAGGTGGCAGGTGCCTGACGATCTCCGGGTCAAGTTCATATATGCCCCTTTCGAGGGGAATCCCGGGATACTGGATCGTGAAGGGGAGCAACTCAAGGTCCATGTACGGAAGGAATCAGACAAGTTTTGGATCGAAGCTGCGGCGAAGAAGGCGCAAGCCCTGAAAGAGATGGAAGAGCGATTCAGGCAAGAATTCATCAAGCCTGGTCTTGACAAGATACTACAATTCGTGCCTGAGTACCTCAAGGACTTCATCAGTGCTAGATACAACATAGATGACGGCGCCCAGAAGATTCGGGGTAGTTTTTTTGCTTACTGGGATTGAGGCTTTGCCTCCCTCCCATCTCAAACAGCTACTGTCATTGTAAGCACCTGTTTTTTGTTGTAAACTTTACTTCCCTTCTTAATAAAATTGGTCGACCCAATCTTTTGGCCGACCTGGCAAAAAATAATTTCGGGGTACGTAATCACGAGAAGCAGCTCAAGATCCGGGCTTGGGAGGAATCGCAGCGGTTCCGGATCAAGGCCGCAACTGATAAGCGTGCTGCCAAGAAGCTGCATGCTCTGCAAGATGTGAAGAAGGGATTCATTCTGGATAATCTGGACCGCATTTTGTGGGGTTGTTGGATAGTACAGGGAGAGAGGATACTGCGAATATTGACAAATATATAAGAGTATATGGAGAGGAGATAAGGAAGGATTACAGATATGGAAGGAGTCCACACAAATCAATCCTATCCTAATATGACTCTAACTACCATATACTCTAGCATCCCCCGCAGTCCAAGCGTGAGCAGCGCAAACACTTGGACTGGAGAAGAAACCGGCAAGAGTGCTCAACACGGATGATAGCCCTTTGTGCCGTTATCGATGTAGCCAAAGCGATGGGTGCGAGGGAGCCGTGGTCGATGAAGCCGTGCGTAGAGTAGCCGTGGTCGATGTAGCAAAGTCGGGAAGCTGATGTCGAGGTAGCCGAACCGCAGGGCGCAGGGGGCGCCGTTGAGTGGTCATGGACGCACAGGAGGGCATTGTGGACCAATGGTGCACGAAGATGCGCTAGAGACGAAGACGGTGATACAATCGCGGCGATCGTGGAGGAAGATGACGCCGAAGAGCTGATGTAGTCGAACCGTGAAGGACGAGACGTCACGCCAGGTTTGCCAGACCCGGGGACAACTCGGGACGAACGCGCGCAACGGTGTTACCAATACCGCGCGGGCGAGGTAGAGGACCACCATGAATCATGCACCAATGTCGGAGAAGACTAGCAGAGAAAGCCTCCGCGACGGTCGCAGCGCGAGAACAACGTAGAGGAAGAATTGCCGGAGCAGCACACAGTTGTCGGAGAAGAGCGAAGTGTAGTCGAGGAAGATACGGCGACGCTGGCGATGAATCATGTTAGACGAAGTAGAAGGCGGTGTAGCGGGACCAACGGCCTGGATGGCGACGTCGGTAGGCCATATAGAGGTAGCTCGACCACCGGCCTAGAGCGGCGACGGTGGCAACTTGGAGATGCGGCGGCGATGCTCGAAGTAGAGGAAGAAGACCCTGAGCGGCTAACGATGACCAGTGCGGATGACGAGGTTGTCGATGAGCGAACGGTGATGAAGACGACGAAAGCGCCGAAGCTGCGGTCCGAGAGGACAACACAGCTGCAGCTCCATGTCGATGCAGTGGCGAGAAGTCCACCGGCGGTGAGGCCACGCTGAGGAGGGCGCCTCTCAGCGTTCCAACAACCGGTGGAGGTGTGGACCACAGGTGGCGGCACTGCGGCTCGAGGAGGCAACGTAGCAGCAACCCGAAGCTTGATGGCCTAGTACATGTGGTTGAAGATGATCGGCGGCAAGGTGTCGACGTAGCCGGACGCTTGAATGGGTGATCAGTCCGTCGATGCGCGAGGTGGGACGATGTAGTGGAAGCCAAGTTGATGCCGATGCCGAAGACGCGCGGATGTCGACGAGGCGGTGGGCGACGCAAACCCGTTTTCTAAACGGGAAAAAAAATACAGCAGCAGCAAGCAATGCGCTAGCACTCCGCACCACAGTCGCACGTGATCGCTACATGCAGCAGCTGCACAGTAGCACAAGATCGCCACATGCCTTCATCGCATGAATCCATGACCAAGTCAACAGGCATAGTTTCTCTGCCCCTTTCTGTCCCCCTCCTCCCGTGTAGATGCAAAGCAGCAGAGGCACAAGTTGACAGGAGAGGGAAACAAACTGAGCAGAGAACAGAGTCCAGCCTCATGTCGTCGTGAAGCAGAGGTAGCAGGATGCCGATCCGGAGTCGAGGAAGCCCGGCGTCAGGGGCGGTGGAGGCGACAATGGCAAGGCCGGCGCTCGGCTAGATGGGATCGACCGCAACGACGACGACCTCCAGATCCCGTGAGGGGACACAGCGGCATCGTGGATGACGGAGGGGGCGTTGATGGTGAACCGGCGGCCTGGTGGAGGTCGGGGACGGCGGCGTGTTGGCGACGACCTGGGACCCGGGGATGGCGCCGGCGGTGGTGGAGGACGACGAGGAACGGCGCGACCAGATCGGCGGCGAGTGCTGACTGCTGCTGCTTGACTCATGTCGATGACGACGACACGACGAAGAACGCGGCCGCTGAGGAGACCGAGATCGATCCGTCTCGGCGACAAACGACGACGCAGATGAACGACGACCCGACGCTAGGAGATTGAATCCTCCACAGCAACGACGAGACAACGAAACGAAAAACCGAAAACGGTGGCCGCCCCCGGGAGATCGATCCCCTCCCGGGGGCGACGAGCGGAAGCGTGACCGGCGGCGGCCCTAGGTCGTCCGCTCTAATACCATATTGGATAGTATAAGGAGAGAGGATACTGCGAATATTGGACTCATTGTATTGAGTCTCAGGGGGCCAGTATATATAGGAGTATATGAAGAGTAGATAAGAAAAGATTACAGATATGGAATGAGTCCACACAAATCAATCATATCCTAATATAACTCTAACTACCATATACTCTAACGGGGTCACCAGAGCACATCAAGCAGCACCTCATCCGGGAACACACGGAATACAGCGTGTCTGCTCATATGCAGCTCGGGTTCATAGATGATATCGAGAGGAAATTCCGGACGCTTGATTACTGAGAGAAACTCAAGGCTAGCATTTGGGAGGATTATTACGAGAGGTAAAAGATGTCTATGATGAAAAGGTCCCTCATCACTGTAGGTATCACGCTATTGATCAGTGTCGTCGTCTTGCTCTCCAGCTTCGTTGTCCCTGCGATGCCCAAATCGTGGCAGATCGTGTGTTGGGTGACTTCCATGGTCATCTTCTTTGCAGCCATGCTCAGCTACAACCATGAACCATGGAAGCTCGGAGAGATCGCCTACACACCTCCCCAATCGAAACGCCTGATCTGGAGAACCCTCGACCGTCCTGAAAACTCTACTAATCCCTCCGTTTCATATTATAAGACTTTCTAGCATTACCCACATTTATATAGATGTTAATGAATCTATACACATATATGTCTAGTTTCATTAACATCTATATGAATATAGATAATGCTAGAAAGTCTTATAATATAAAACGGAGAAAATAATACATTGCTCATTAGATGTGCATAGATGGATCTGCCCAATCTAGTTCCACGGATCTTTGCGGTTGCGACTTAAGCCTGATGTCTTGATGCAAAAGTTGCATCTGTGAAACAGTTTACCTTTTTGAAATTGTTTTTCAAGTGAAAACATGCTCCATACCGGTTTGTAGAAAACCGTTTTGAAAACAAAAAAAAATTGATGATTTTTGGTCAACGAGGAACCAACAACCGGTGGTTTCATGAGAACCGATTGGTTTTATGTGAGAAACGTCCAGGGGTTTTCTTGCTAGCTCCATAAGATAGTGGGCTGGATGATCTGGGTTCGAAGGCTCATCTTTTTAATTATTTAATATTAGGTCATTTATTAATATTCGCGTTTTTTATCGGTTTTATGAACTTTGGTGCGGGGTGCAGCATGAAACATATGCTGAAGCATCTGCTTAAAGTCAACAGAAATATGGGCCCATAGAACCTACTCCTCGAAAGTTAACTGGGCTGACATACGGCCCATTAATACTTATTTGTCAACATGAGCAGAAAACACGGGCTATACGGTCCATTTTATGAAAGGGTTAATTGGATACATGCCATTATAAATTTGCTAGTTTTAAAAAATGCCATTACTATTCACATTATTGAAGCCATGCCACTGCAGAACTATGAAGTTTTCATGGCAACCCTTTATGAAATTAAAGTCCCCCAGTATGATCATTTCATTTGATACAATGCATCTAACCAGTAGGAAAATGGAACAGAGCTATTAGCTATTTAGCTCCACTGCCACTATGGTTTTGCAAATGACTGAATCTGAAGAATTTTCTTTTGAAATCCACTTGCCAAAATTTAGAGTTTAATTTCAGGGGCTTCGTCGTCACCTTCGTTGCCCATGTTCCTTTCCATAGTTACTAAGAGTATTCAAAATTAGCTTCAGATTTTATGCCAAGCACACAGATACTGCATCCCTCCCGCATAGTCAATTACTGGTTTCTGACCCAGCTATTAATATCGTAAAGTAGCAGCAGCAAAACATTTTTGGTCCTTTTTAGCAGTCTTTATTGAAGCTTTCAGGATAAGGACGCTAGTTGGTTTGATTTGAAACTGTCCACGGCAAATTTGTCGAAGTTTTGGACCAAACAGCCAATTAGATAGAAAAAAAAAGAGAGGACACATCAGGGTTTCAAGTACATACCCTTTGCCAGCCGAACACCGTTTGCTAGGCGGTTTTGTCGGTTATCACAATTACCGCCCGATAAACGACTACAACGGGTAATACCTAGATAATGTTTTTGCCAAAATGTTGAAACTTTTTACCTGTCTAGTTTCAAACCGGTTTCACAATGCCAATCGGCTTGAGATGACCAATAACCGCCATAACACGTTGAATAAATAAACCATGTGTTGTCAAAGCTGAGGCGTCAATGCTGAATGTCGTCAAAAATACTCTTCGGTGACCAATAACCAATAATCAGATTTAGAATTTTTAACCGTATTCGAATAAATAAATGTGTTGTCAAAGCTGTACCTTGAAGACTGAAAAGAGTCAAACACCGAGTATTTTCAATTAATTGAAGCAATGAGTATAAATAGCGTGAATGCACACCGATTAGTTTTACGTGCTTGTATATTTTGATTTCCCCGTCAATTTCTAAAGCAAGCAGATGTCTTGAGAAGATTTCTGAGCGACATTGGCTCAAGAAAAGGAAGAAATAGACGAATTTTCATGGATCGATCAGATGCTTTCACCTACATCATCATCAGCGTCGTCGTCGTCGTCCTCCTGCCGCCGCCGTGTTCATCCGACGATCGGCTTGTCCCCGGTAAGCCGCTAACCTCCGATGCCACCGTCGTCTCCGATGGCGGCGCCTTCGCCATGGGCTTCTTCTCCCCCTCCAACTCCACCCCGGACAAGCTCTACCTCGGCATATGGTACAACGACATCCCTGTGCGCACCGTGGTCTGGGTCGCCAACCAAGAAACCCCGGTCACAAATGGCACGACGCTGTCCCTGACCGACTCCTCCGACCTCGTCGTGTCCGGCGCCGACGGCCGCGTACGCTGGGCGGCCAACGTCACCGGTGGCGCCGCCGGCAGCGGCAACACCACCGCGGTGCTGATGAACACCGGCAACCTCGTCGTCCGGTCGCCGAACGGCACCGCCCTGTGGCAGAGCTTCGAGCACCCGACCGACTCGTTCCTGCCTGGGATGAAGCTGCGGATGACGTACAGCACGCGCGCCTCCGACCGGCTGGTGTCGTGGAGGGGCCCCGGCGACCCGTCGCCGGGGAGCTTCTCGTACGGCGGCGACACGGACACGTTCCTCCAGGTGTTCATGTGGAACGGGACGCGGCCGGTGATGAGGGACGGGCCGTGGACGGGCGACGTGGTGGACGGCCAGTACCAGACGAACAGCACCGCCATCAACTACCTCGCCATCCTCAGCCGCGACGACGAGGTCTCCATCGAGTTCGCCGTCCCCGCCGGCGCGCCGCACACCAGGTACGCGCTCACCTACGCCGGCGAGTACCAGCTCCAGCGGTGGAGCGCCGCCTCGTCGGCGTGGTCGGTGCTCCAGGAGTGGCCCACCGGGTGCGGCCGCTACGGCCACTGCGGCGCCAACGGCTACTGCGACAACACGGCGGCGCCTGTCCCGACGTGCAGGTGCCTCGCCGGCTTCGAGCCGGCGGCGAGCGCCGGTTGCCGGCGGACGGTGGCGGTGCGGTGCGGCGACGGCTTCTTGGCCGTGGTCGGGATGAAGCCGCCGGACAAGTTCGTGCGCGTGGCGAACGTGGCGACGCTCGAGGCGTGCGCCGCGGAGTGCAGCGGCAACTGCTCGTGCGTGGCGTACGCGTACGCCAACCTGAGCAGCAGCAGGTCCAGGGGCGACACGACGAGGTGCTTGGTGTGGTCAGGGGACCTGATCGACACGGCCAAAGTTGGCCTCGGGAGCGGCCACAGCGACACGCTCTACCTCAGGATTGCAGGCCTTGATACGGGTAAAAATGACACACACACTGTTTGCTCCTCCTGTTTTTTACCGAATCATATGCTGCTGATTTTGATTTTTACACATGGCGTTGGATAAATTTTCATTTTTTTTAGAAAAATCTAGTGTAAATATTAAAAAATTATAAGTCATCATTGAAATATAGTTGATGATAAACAAGTCACAACAAAATAAATGATCATTCCTCCATTAAAAAAATATAGATGTTTTTGGCTATGTAGCTAGTGTATAGACATAAATGCTTATATTTAAGCGACGGATGAAGTGTATATTTTTTTTAAAAAAAGCAATGTTAAAAAATTGTATAAAAAAGTCAACAGCATTATAAATTAAAAACAAATATAGCATATTTTATATTTCTATGCATCACCATTGCTATGTCCGTCTTTTTTACTTGACGTTCTAACATAATTTTCAATAAAAAGTTGTTATTTTTTAATTACATGTTTATAAAAATATTAAAAATGAAAATATACAAAGTTTTTTAACATGACAATTATATTAACATCATTTCCACATTTCAAATGCTAATAATTTTAAATTTATTAACAATTTAGGATTTCAATGTGTGGCTCTGTATATTTGAGAATGGAGGTAGTAGTATTTACAATTTATTATTTGGATCATAAAACTTTGCACCATACTGGCACTGTTGCACAGGTGGAACGGCGAAGAGCGACGCAGTCAAGATTGTGCTGCCAGTTTTAGCTTGTATTTTGACTGTTCTATGCATTTCCTTTGCATGGTTAAAAATCAAAGGTATAATCAACGTATTTTTGTTTCTTAGAAGCCAATGTGGTACTCATAAAATGATTGATATCTATATTGATTTGTGAGCAGGCAAGAGAAGAAATAGGCAGAAGCACAGAGAGTTAATTTTGGATGTCACGAGTACATCCGATGATGTTGGGAAAAGAAACCTTGTCCAGGATTTTGAATTCCTATCTGTAAAATTTGAGGACATTGCTCTAGCAACTCACAACTTTTCAGAAGCATATAAGATTGGGGAGGGAGGTTTTGGCAAAGTTTACAAGGTACTCTTATTTATTTATCTGGTTTGTTTAGTAATTCATTTTGTATGTATTTATTCAAATCTTAATTTCTTCTCGAAAAGGCAATGATAGGTGGTCAAGAAGTTGCTGTTAAAAGATTAAGTAAAGATTCTCAGCAAGGAACCGAGGAATTCAGGAATGAAGTTATTCTTATTGCAAAATTGCAGCATAGAAATTTGGTTCGCCTTCTTGGTTGTTGTGTTGAGAGAGATGAAAAACTGCTAATTTATGAGTATTTGCCTAACAAAGGCTTAGATGCTACCCTTTTCGGTATGTTCTCTAGACAAGTCATACATCAAAAGCTCTTAAAGGAACTAGATGGTAGATTGCTTATATTTGCTTGTCTTGTTTGTAGATGGCTCGAGAAAACCGAAACTAGATTGGACAATGCGGTTTAATATTATCAAAGGAGTAGCTAGGGGACTTCTTTATCTGCACCAAGACTCAAGATTAACCATAATTCATAGAGATCTCAAAGCCAGCAACGTTTTACTGGATGCAGAGATGAGACCCAAGATAGCAGATTTTGGTATGGCAAGGATTTTCTGTGACAATCAACAAAATGCAAATACTCGTCGTGTTGTTGGAACATAGTGAGTAGTCATTTGAATTATTTGATGAAAGTAAGTTTGATTAAGTTAAATTTCCTCTTTAGTAACTCATGCAAATGTAATGGTCAAACAGTGGTTACATGGCTCCTGAATATGCAATGGAAGGTATTTTCTCTACTAAATCCGATGTCTACAGCTTTGGCGTGTTACTATTGGAAGTTATAACCGGTATTAGGAGAAGTTCTACAAGTAACATCTTGGACTTCCCAAACCTCATAATCTATGTGAGTATATGTCTATCATGAAGTTCCAATTTAGATTAAACCTAAATAATATTGACATTTTCATTCTATAATCCAAATGATAATTTCGATTGTTTCAGGCATGGAACATGTGGAAGGAAGGGAAAACCAAGAATTTGGTGGAATCGTCAATTATTGATAGTTGCTTACTTGATGAGGTTTTGCTTTGCATCCACGTAGCACTGTTGTGTGTTCAAGAAAACCCAAATGACAGGCCACTGATGTCATCTACTGTGTTCATTCTGGAAAATGGGAGTAGTACTGCACTTCCAGCCCCAAGTCGCCCTGCCTACTTTGCATATAGAAGTGATGAATCAGAGCAATCAAGAGAAAATATTCAGAACTCAATGAATACTTTTACCCTAACAAATATAGAGGGGCGGTAACTTGAGATGTAATTACCATTGTCCAAAGAAAAATATCTATAGACAACTTTTGCATGATGGAAGTCAATTTGTTGCTCATCTCTCCAATGCTGCTTTTTTTTTGTTGTCTTCCTAGTTAATTAGTAATATCGCAAAATCTAATAACAAAGGAGAAGTACAAAATGTATTGTCAAAACTCAAAAGAGCTAGAGTAGCAGATGAATCTTGAATTATTATGGAAACGTTTTAGTGGCACATAGGCAAGTCAAAGGACACACTAGCGCAGTTGGACAAGCTTAGTATGTTGGTTACTTCAGTGACAGGCACTTTGACGTATGCGAAGGGCGCGTGTTCATGTCATTCGCCGAGAGAGAGAGAGAGAGATAATAAGATACCAAGACAATCATCTCTTTTAATGGGATATGGTCACTTGATACTGTAACATCCCGGCCTAGGGCTTAATAGGATTAATAGAATACTCATATCAACAAGTTGCAACTTCTTTTCCGGAAGCCAATCTCCAAAGAACTCCAGGGTTAAGCGTGCTTGGCCTGGAGCAATTTGGGATGGGTGACCGACCGGGAAATTCTTCCCGGGTGCACACGAGTGAGGACAAAGTGTGCAGAAAAGACATGTGTTGGTCTGTGAGGGCAGTCTATGACCTATGAAAGCTATCAGACATGGTGCGCATGGCATGGTGCGCATGGCTGGTGTAGACCGGGAGTGGTTACACAGCATGGCACATGCGCTGGCACTGGACACATGGACGTGGGTATCAGAGCCGACTCTCGCGGTTTCACGGGCGCGTGTGTCGCAGTTGCGCAGGCATGGTGCGCATGGCTGGTGTAGACCGGGAGTGGTTACACAGCATGGCACATGCGCTGGCACTGGACACATGGACGTGGGTATCAGAGCCGACTCTCGCGGTTTCACGGGCGCGTGTGTCGCAGTTGCGCAGGCATGGTGCGCATGGCTCGTGTAGACCGGGAGTGGTTACACAGCATGGCACATGCGCTGGCACTGGACACATGGACGTGGCCAAGAGAGGACGTTCCTGGCCTAGGGTTGATCGACGCCCCGGCACTGGACACATGGACGTGGCCAAGAGAGGACGTTCCTGGCCTAGGGTTGATCGACGGGGGCGAGAGGACGTTCCTGGCCTAGGGTTGATCGACGGGGGCGTCGATCTCTCTTAAGGGGGTGAGGGTGTAACATCCCGGCCTAGGGCTTAATAGGATTAATAGGATACTCATATCAACAAGTTGCAACTTCTTTTCCGGAAGCCAATCTCACACATGGACGTGGCCAAGAGAGGGGACGTTCCTGGCCTAGGGTTGATCGACGGGGGCCTAGGGTTGATCGACGGGGGCGTCGATCTCTCTTAAGGGGGTGAGGGTGTAACATCCCGGCCTAGGGCTTAATAGGATTAATAGAATACTCATATCAACAAGTTGCAACTTCTTTTCCGGAAGCCAATCTCCAAAGAACGGGTGACCGATCGGGAAATTCTTCCTGGGTGCACACGAGTGAGGACAAAGTGTGCAAAAAAGACATGTGTTGGTCTGTGAGGGCAGTCTATGACCTATGAAAGCTATCAGATGTAAGTGGGCCTGGCCTGGGGAAGACAAAGTGTGCAGAAAAGACATGTGTTGGTCTGTGAGGGCAGTCTATGACCTATGAAAGCTATCAGATGTAAGTGGGCCTGGCCTGGGGAAGGCGGGACGTTACAAATACTTGATGGGTGGGCACTCCATTGTGGTCATTGTGGCTGAAATTCCCAAGTATCTGTCGTAAAGCAGCCAATTTTTGCAGTCTATACAAACTAGTCTGATAAAGAAGGGTGGTGTGTAAAATTCAAGACGAGATAGAATATGTAGTGGCATCGATTGAGAGGAGTATTATATTGAATATGTCAGTGATTGTTTATTTGTTGTTTATTATATTGAAATGATTCTATTGACTTTTGACTCTTTGGATACACGCTTGACCATTCATGTTTAAGTTATTTTCATGATAAACCAAATCACATTAAAATAAATGATAATTAAATAATTATTTTTAATAAGACGAATGGTTAAATATATGTCTAAAAATTAACGTCATCTATTAAAAGTATTTGTTAGGAGAAAATGATTCGGCAGAAACAAGCCATCTCCGCACCAACGTCAATTCTAAGGTTGTATTTTCTTGGTATAGTTAAAACCTAAAAGGTTCATTTTAAAAATAAGTTTTGATGACTTTTATCTTTTAAACTGCTGCTTAGAATAGTTTTGGACATGTCGCATTACGGATGTACTCCTAAATAAGTAGTGATTTTAAATTTGTTACTCTTATATTGACTTAGTTGCATATAAACACATCCCCTTTGAATCCATCAATGTGCTTGCCGTTTAAGCAAGTGACATACTAAAAATCGTCCAACTGTGCTAATCTGCCCTTTGATCGATCACCTGTGTTCCACTAA